>CM046030.1:58076273-58546273 GCA_025215565.1 Flaveria ramosissima
ATGAGTCTTTTGCAAAGGAAACGATCAAGCATAATCAAAATTTGAAAATATTGTTAGTGTGTTGGCGATTATTCATAATCACGTGTGTATTATTTAAATTGGCCTAAAAAAGTTATAAAGCTCACTTGTATATGTCGTAAATACACTTCGATCGTTGAAGAAGTTATCATCTTTATTGTGCAATCTTGTTTTGACATATGGGTTATCACTAGGTCAAATGGGGACCATTAATATGTAAATCAACAACTCAAATCTAAACCGAAATGAAGTACCTATATAAACTAAAACTGGGATTACACGTGAAAAACTGGGGAAAATAAAAAAAAACTGATGTGACGTTAACGCATCAACCCAGGAAACAGGGAAGCATGGGACAACTCCCACCCCTCTAAACCAAAATGCACTTGAATCTCTTTTGCCATCTACACACAGTGTTTGTATACGTGTATATGTATACATATATCAAATTAAGAGAATATAGTTTTAAAAAACAGCAGTAGTTCTTTTTTAGAAGTGACAAGCGGCATACAAATACCTTACCAGCTTTTTATATCTTTATGACTTGAAACTAGTGAATTTCCTCTTCTATGCATACTCTATCCAACATTAGTTTTTTTTTTGTTAAAAACATACACAATTACACATGCATCACCTACTAACATCTTTTAGTTTTATGACTTGAAACTAGTGAATTTTCCTTTCTATGCACATTAATGATATATGCTACATACATCATTTGAAAAAAATTGGTAATTTTTGTTTTATTATGTAATCGTGTCTTATTATTTTAATCATATTTAGTGAACCATGTCAATAGTCGTGTTAAATGTGTAATGCCAATCGAGTGTAATTGTGCTAAACATGTTATTTCATTTTTGTTCTTTAATTGGTATATTTAATCATGTTAAACATGTCATGTCAAGTAACTTGTTTATTAATACATATTCGTTTTTGTTTTAAAGAGAATTACACATTCAGTTATATGTATTATGTTTAGGTGACATTTTTTTACTGGATCTTGAATTTAGACACGTGAATTAGGTGGTTATAGATCATAAACACACATGACACATTACTACCTCACGTATATATTACTAGATGGATAGACCGTTAAAGTAATATGATTTATAATGAAGTAAATTGTAGCTATCACCTAAGATAACCAAAATTCAAAGTAACGCGTTACTCTCACGGGCAAACACACATGTATCATATTGGTAGCACATACACGTAAAATCTGAAGAAATGAGGTTTCTACTAACTTTTAGATTAAATCATGCGCTTGCATTTTGAACTTAGTTTTTAAGAAATGGGCTTTCGACTAACTTTTAAATTAGATTATGGGCTTGCATATTGAAGTATTGAACTTAGTTTTTAAAAAATGGGCTTTCTACTAACTTTTAAATTAAATTATGGGCTTGCATTTTGAACTTAGTTTTTAAGAAATGGGGTTTCGACTGACATTTAAACTAAAATTAGGGCTTTGGACTTTACCATTATCATAATCGAAGCTACTTATTTCACCACTTTTTAAGGGAATCCCACGCAAATTGTTTTTTTGTGTATATTTGTTTAAATTTAATTGAAAAAAGTAAATAAATACAAACATTCAGATTGATGGATTTAATTGTTTGTTGGTGTTCATTCCTTTATAAATGAATGTGTTCGTGTTAATTCATAAACGAACATAAATGATTACAAATAAACAGCACATGAACATAAATGATCACAAATTAATATAAACAAATACATAAAAACAAAAATGAACGAACTTAAATGGATAAAAATGGAATAACAATAACAAAGAATAATTTTATGAAGGGGGTAAACAAAGTTATAGAATGGGCTACTAATGCACTAACTACAACTATAGAATGGGCTACAAATTAAAATTCAACTGTTCTTAAATTAGACTAAATTTAGACTAACTGCAACAGGCTAAACAAAAGTTTTGAAAATGAGAAAATTAAATTGATTTAATATAGGTAATAAATAAATTTGAGTGAATATTTATAAGAACATAAACGAATGTACACAATTAACGAACATAAATAAAGTGAGATGTAAAAAAACAAACACATATAAACTTAATGAACGACCAAGAAAAAAATGTAAATGAACAATAATAAACGAACATACATGAGTGAACATGATATTGTTTGTATTTGTTCATATAGTAAATGAATGGTTATAAATGAATTTCTTATCACAAGGTTAACTCCCCATTTTACAAGGCTATAAATTGCAATTAAAAATATAATATATTATTCATAACCTGGTGGAGTGATATGTATTTACATTTTACCGCTAACAAAAGTAGTGGGAGTAAAATTTCTCGCAGTTACAATGTTAAATCGAAATAGGCGTTGTGTAAAAAAACTGCAAGTTAAAAAGGTATATAAATAATAATCATACATTAATCTCTACCGCAGTACATGTTAAACAAGCAAATGACGAGACAACTCAAAATTAGAGAAATGGATACACTACATATTTTATTGAATTAAGTTTGGTTTTGATCATTAAGATTCGATAAAAATAATAATTTTTTTCTAAAAGATTTAAAACATCAATTACCTTCAAAAGTTTCATAATTTGTTTCACTTTAGTCCAAAAGTTTTATTATTGTTTCAACTTGAATCCAAAATAATGAAAGTTTTGGATCGAAATTGAAACAAAATATGAAACTTTTGAAATTAATTGATGTTTCTAATCTTTTGAAGAAAAATAGTTACTTTTATCAAACTAAGTGAGTAAAATTAAAATTAACTTTATTTTATTTTTTCACATCAGGCATCTTTTTTGTTAAATGAAATAATCAGGTTTCTTTATTATTTTTAAATCATCTAAAAACTTTCAAAAGTTAAAACTACCCAAATTTTAATATTGTTTTATTGTTATAAATATTAATAAAATTTCAAAAAAGCTCTAAAATTAAGTAATCTATAAAGAACGTATATGAAAGACGGTAACTATTTGGTGATTATTTTTTTCATGTATAACTTGAAATAAGAGGTAATTATGAAAAAAAACAATTCACTAAAATTACTACGTTTTATAATTTTTTTACTTAAGTCAATTTGAAAAAAAAATCACTATATAATAACTAAGTTTCACATATATTACTATCAACTCATTTTTTTTGTTAAAAAGAACTGTTATTTATAAAATAATTTTACAATAATAAATTATAGTAGAAAGTATAAGCAACTTTATTAGAACAATATTAAACTTAATTTCTTTTTGTTAAACATGGAAGTTGGGCGTTGTTAGTACAGAGCTTATCATCAAATATTGTCGCTCGTATTTTACTATCATTCTCTTTAAAGGATGAACAAAATAATTCAATGAGCAATATAAGCCTTGTAGGATCTTGATAAGTCAAACAAAAATGCTACTTTCTTCCTACCGAAAGTAGTATATGTGACACGAGAGTTATATAATTATTTGTTAATGTCTGCATAGAAATAATTAAGGACATATTTTTTCATAAACATCATTAATAAAATAACTGTTATAAAGATTATATTTGAATAAGCATCTGATGACAACAAATGTGATTAAATAAAGTAAAAATAAAATTTACTTATTTACTCTTTACTTAGTGAAACAAATAATATATATAGATTAATATTTTACAGTTTATTAATTATTAGATAACTTTTTCTTTTGATAATTGTTCCTTATAGAATTTGATGAACTATTCATTGGATTGTTAAAACCTTTTATATATATATATATATATATATATATATATATATATATATATATATATATATATATATATATATATATATATATATATATATATATATATATATATATATATATATATATATATATATATATATATATCTTAGTATAATGTCCTCAAAAAGAATTAGTAATGAAATATGATTACCAACTGAACAGATCTGGTTGGCAAAGTGTCATCAATGGTACCTAGTCATGTTGTTAGATTATTTTAAATGACTGGTTAATGGTTAGTAAGTTAGTAACACCAAAGTATTCATGTTGTTAATGAAACAACTTTTATACATCATCTCCAAAATCCATGAACAATCCTAAAATTAATGGTAAATATATACATTATCATCATTATTAACAACTTGTTGGTGATATCCTTATTGCGAATTATCTACTATTTACATATATAACATTTCAAAAATCAAGATATTTCTATTTTCTAAAGCCAGCTTTCTCCAAAGCCTGCTTATATACCATTAAAAGTTATCTTAATGTATTTAAGTTAAATATATTTTGAACCTTCATTAACAATGTCATAGATTAGAAGTCCTTAAAAATCCGACATAAATAAGCTTATACATCACAGGAGGTAAAATTATTGTTTGATGACCTATTATTTTGATGTAATTATTTATACCTGATTTGTTTTTTAACCAACATACTTAACTTTCTGGATCAATGTACTAGATAAAAATTATTATTTTGTATAATCAAAGGATGTAATTGTTTATACCTGATCTGTTTTTGGACCAACATACTTGACTTTCTGGATCAATGTACTCGATGAAAATTATTATTTTGTATAATTAGAGTGATTAGAGTTAGAACGATTGTTTAACGTAATAACGTGTATTGATTACAAATATGTCTACAAGTAATATACATGCAAAAGATGACAAAAATCAAGGTGAAATAACGTGGTTCTGGTTATAAACACACAGTGTTAACATACAATACAAATTTAAACAAGAGACAAAACGGCATGTGGACTGATTAATATTAAATTATTTATTTCAAAAGACAAAATTTGAAGTATTACAAGTCATTATCTTTAGATTAATAGTGCTTAATAATAGACTAATCATTAGATGACACCTAAGCAATGTTAATTCTCCTAAACATGCTCTTTAAATCAATTTAAACCACCATTCTTGTAGCATAAAATATTGTTTAGATTCTTGTCACTAGTTATGTGATAATTTTAGTTTCTTTTAACCACTTAAGTAATATAATATATCATCAATCTAATAAGACCACCATATGTGTTAATAACGTATCTATACGTTACTCATGGTATATGTTATGATCTAACACAACAATATTATATGGTCGGTACATATCTCAATCCTATTGTAGATTCGTTGAATGAATAGTAGTAACTCATTTTAGTTGATTTGTTTGCTGTAAGAAACAACCCTATTAATTTAATTGGTTAACTACCAGCTTTGGATATGATTGATTCAAGCTAATTTTCGTCGATAAATCCAATCATGGTCAAACGAAATATTAACAATCCTTTTACTTTATGAAAAAAAACAGTGAAAAATAATATATGTTTTATAAAAAAACAAAACTATAATAAAACTCATATGACATGCAGCATATTACTTGTATAAAATATAATATTGAAGTTGGTTTTATTGACAGTACTATTTGATTAACTCATTTATTTGCACATATATACTATAACCGCACCATAAAAATCTGTTATTAGAAAAATATAAAAGTTGGTTTTTTCATGAGAGGATGAATCAAAAATAATTTTAAAAGTAAATTTATTTACAAATTTTTTATACGATGAACCAAGTAATTTCATATTATATATCAAAAACATTTTTTATATCATATGATTAATAAAAAAAACTTTCATAATTCCCTGCTAATCACTTTCGAACAAGTTGCATGACAAACATAATAAGCAGGTTGGTGTTGTATTATCTAACCATAATTAGCAAGTTGATGTTGGAATTATCTTTTAAGACAAACTTAATGATAATAAAATAATTTTAATTCCTATTTCGAGTTATTAACTGATTATTTTTTTTGTTTTAACTACAAAAAAAATATTCTCCAATTTTAAAGGAATTAATAAATAAAAAGATTAAGAGTACATACACATATATATGATCTTAATAGATATAATAATAAAAATCATATATAAGAGAAGCAAACTTGTTGCAAGAAACAATGGGGACGGCGACACTTTGTTTGATCCGTCGTATATAAGTGATTGGACCATTTAGGTCAAAGTCAAACTAACCCAATAGTCTTGGGCCGGCCCGGTCCAGCAGTAAAAATCCAAGTTAACTTTGTTATTTCTTGTGTTACCCTTGTTCTTTCCTAGGAAACATGTTTGTGAGTTGTGATTCTTTGGTTTGCACTCCCATAATATATATTTAATGATAATGGTTGAATGCCAAGTTTCATAATCATGATTTTTATTTTTATATTATATTCCTATATTTGAAAAATAAAAAAATAATAATCAAAAGTCACTTAAAATTTTAATATATGTTTCATATGTCTCACTTCATTTTAACCAGTGAAAAATGAGTTACTTTAGAAAGATATAAACTTTAAGTGATTTTTTTAGAACACTTAATAAACTTGATCTTTATCGTGTAAAGTTACTCCAATAAAATATAAAACATTAAGGTTTATAACATGTTATCCTTTTTAAATTGCTTATTTTTATGTCAAATCGTTTGAAATAACATCGTGTGATTGATATGGCCTTTCACATAACTTTTTGTATATAATGTAAGACCAAGACAAAAGACTAAAATAATGGATTTGTTGACAATGATATTTCATTCATCATTATTGATAATAGATGATGTTTAAAAAGACAATTTCATTAAATACACGGTACAAATACCAAACTATCACTTGGATTCAAGCTCACTCCTAGTGAACAATCACTTCTCAAATGTAGTGAGATACCATCGAAGGTGGGTAAGGCGTTCATTTTAACACCGTTTAACTAGCCCGCTTTAGCTAGTCATCTAGTCATACAACTTGTGTGATTTTCGATACACAACAAATGACTTAACAATGATATCATCCCGAGCTTTACAAGAAAGGAAGTCATCTATTCCCTCAATTTCCTTACTAACACTCTCTCTTATTCATATAAATGTCACATCATGCATTTTAATGAATCAAATGTAACAAAAATTATCCACATGCATGGCTATGTATATTCTACTTGGTTATGTAAATTTCTCAACACAAATTAGACAAATACACTTGAGATATACAAGTCCTTCATACATACAACTATACAGGTATACAAATATCATAAAAAAGTTAAAAACTCATAACCCAATATATATTAACAATGATTCTAGGTAATTATAAATAGAGATGTTTGAGGGTTCATATACCATCAAATGGGCACTTTATCATCACCAGTAGACAAATTTACTATAAACGATAAATAGTTAAATTGGAACCATCATGGTGGAGAATTTCATATAAAAACATTGATTACCTACTTTGACTTTGGTTAATGATAATTGGCCTACAAGCACTATGGATGCCACGACCTTGTTAAGTTCTATCCATTTCTAAGAATCACAAACAAACAACCAATTTAACACTTTGTGTCTTTTCGCCCATTTCAATCTTTTTGACCCGAATCAGTGAAATTTATCATTCCTTATCAATTATAACATGTACACCCCCTTAACCACATGACACTTTTAAAACTATCATATTTGAGGTATATTTATTCTATTATCACTCTGATAGTGTAAACGATCTTAGTCGAGCTGGTTCATTATGTAAACGAGCTGATTTCGAGCGATGTTCTTTGATCGAATTTTTGTCGAGATACCCGTTACGAGCTATTTGCAAAGAACCTTCATGCATGTTTTTGTGATTCATGAAAATTTGGATATCTCTAAAAATTGTATAAGATTGGATTATTTTGTTGTCACTCATGATTATTTAGAGAGATCAAGAACAAGTATGAAATTCGTTAGGGTTTTTTTATACAAAACAATGCATTAAGTCTTTTTGCTACCGAAGAGTTTTACTTCTGAAGAATATTGACGTCGAAGACCCAGTTGTTACAGATGACCAGTTTGCTACCGATCATCTGTTAATACGGAAATCAAAGTTCTTACCGACTTTATTTACCATCGAACTTCAACTTTGCTACCAATGATCAAAGTTAAGACCGAGCATTAAATTCAAGCAACTTTGATTAACCAATTAGTATCAAAGCACTTTCGACTTTCGATGCCACCAGGGGTTTTCCCTTTGGTCCCTACTAGGGCCTGTTGCTCCTTAAACACTATTACCATGCATGTTACTCCCGAACCCCAATTGTTTAGTACTGATCAACTGTACAATTCGCATCTTCTAACTTTTATGATTGTATATTATTTTTTCTTATTCAGTCTTAATAAATCCACTCGTACTAAATGAATCCATCACTGTTATCTACTAAATCACGTCAGTATACGTGAGTGTTCATTGCTATGAGTAGAAAAATAACTTGTGACAATATTTATACGTAGACTATGAATACCAACGACTACAAAGTTCCAATGACTCATAAATACAACAAATGATATTTAAACTTTTATCATATAAAATAAAATCTAACTTTTGTTTTTTGTTAAAAGAAAAGACAGATGTAATTTGCAGGCCTGTGAGTATTACACCAAAAAAACATAATATACGTTAAATGAAATTTCCAACACCAAATATGCAAACACCTATTCCTGTGCCTCAACGTCATTTCAGCTAATAATTAGTCACAAGATGTATTTTTGCTTTGAGTGGGCCCTTGGGTTTGAAATCCAGTTGTCTCAAACATACATAATTGGTTTGTTTCAATTAGCATGCCAGACTAGAGAAATTGTGTTGATGCTTAGATCGTAACGAAGGTTATTCACATGATGACATCGGATATGTGACATATACTATGAGTCGTATCAGTTTTGGACCGAAGTTGTTACAACAGTTGCTTCTAGTTGATGACTGGAGTTGTTTAGCTGAAGCTTTCGGTAAAAATAGATCTCATTGTAGTTGTAACTAGTGAAAGTTATGAGTATACTAATTCGATTGTGTGAAGCATGTTTGGTTCCTACGCTCTTATTGTTTCTTGTACTTTAACGTTTGTATTTGTGTTGTCTTGAGTTTTATCTTCGTTGTTTGGTGTTATCACCCAAAAAAGAACATACCTAAATGCTCAATTGCGAAGCATTTGAAATGCCTATGTGACAAAATTCGTGTGTAGTTCTCATATGTAATCAACGAGCTTACTGAAAATCCTATGCATATAAACAATATGTTTAGTTATCTTTCCTTTCTGTGATGATTTATAATATTAACTATTCTTTAAGTTGTATAGAAGATGTTTTCAAGACTGGCATTTAGCATTGTGAAGTATAAAAGCCAAAACAAGTGTTCTTCTGAAGTTTGGGTATAGTTCCGAAGCTTAGCATGATTCTTCCGAAGCTTAGGTGATATCTTCCGAAGGTTATGTTTGCTTCGGAAGGGATTTGGTGTTTCCTTCGATTATCTTCCGAAGGGTAACTTCCAAAGGGTTATTTCCGTTCGGAAGTTATAGTATAAGGTTCTTATTGTAATTTCTCAATAGTTGTTGAGTGTGATAGTTATAGTTAGTTAAGCGCTATAAATAAGGACCTAATGTAATCGGTGGGATCTGATCCGAAATCATTCCAATTATAGTGATCATTTGAAAGCTCTTGTTCACGTTTATTCTTTCTTGTGTCATCTTTATTGTATCGTTCAAATTCCGTGTTCATATTCTCAATTAATTTCAACAATTGGTATCAGAGCCTGGTTAGTGGCTCAATTGAGAATCAAGATTCAATTAAAGATCGATCGGCGGCAACGATGGTGTCAACAAAGTTCGAAGTTGAGAAATTCGACGGGAAGAACGACTTTGGGTTATGGCGGTTGAAGATGAGGGCATTGCTCGTTCACCAACGAGTGGTAGATGCCTTGGCCGGAGAATCCAAGTTGCCGGATACGCTGTCGGACAAGGAGAAGAAGGAGATGCTAGAACAGGCACACAGTTCAATCATCTTGAACTTGGGGGGATCGAGTACTAAGAGAGGTATCGAAGGAGAAGTCGGCTGCAGGGGTCTGGTCAAAATTGGAAAGTTTATACATAACGAAGTCTCTTGCGAACAGATTGTATCTCAAGAAACGGTTGTACACATTCCAAATGGCTCCTGTGAAGTCAATTGAAGATCATACTGATGAATTCAACAAATTGGTGTTAGATCTTGAGAACATCGAAGTTATGTTGGAGGATGAAGACCGAGCAATCATATTCTTGACATCTTTGCCATCTTCCTATGAGCATTTTGTGGATACATTGATGTATGGTAGGGATACTCTTACCATGGAAGAAATGCTGGCAGCTCTCAACTTAAAGGAATTGAAGAAGAGAACTGATTATAAGGAAGATGGTGGAGAGGGCTTGGTAGTCAGGGGTAGATCTGAAACAAGGAACTTCAAACTGAGAAGTGTCTCAAAGTTAAGATCCAAGTCTAAGAGTAGGTGTTATGTGTGTGGGTCAGAAAAGCATTTCAAGAAAGATTGTCCTGACTGGAAAAGAAAGAAGGGTGAATCAAGTGGGTCAAAGTCTCATTCAGGACAAAATGCTCAAGATGACTCGTCTGATGGGTATGAGAGTGCAGATGTGTTGGCTGTTACAAGTAGTGGAAAAGAGGATGAGTGGGTAATGGATTCATGGTGCTCATACCATATGACACCTGTGAAGGAGTTCTTTAAAAATCTGAAGTTTGAAGATCTTGGATCAGTGAAGCTAGGGGATGATAGACATTGCAAGATTGTGGGTCATGGTGTAGTGACTCTAAAGATGAAGAATGGAATGGAAGTAGATGTTCATGGTGTAAGGTATATTCCTAGTCTTAAAAAAGTTTATTGTCTTTAGGGCTATTGGAGAGTTCTGGTTACCATGTTAGTCTTAGAGATGGTAAGGCTAAGGTGATTAAGGGATCAACGGTGGTATTATCTGGTAGTAGAAGGGAGAATAATATCTATGTTCTAGATAGTGCTTGTAGTAGAATCTCAGGTGGCAACTGCCTCAAGTGATTGTAGTTCGAAGGCTATGTTGTGGCACAAGAGGCTTGGTCTTATCAGTCATCAGGGACTGGTGGAGTTGTAGAAGCAACAGGTAATGACTGAGTTGAAGAGTTGTGATTTTGGTTTTTGTGAAAGTTGTATTCTTGGAAAACACAAGAGGGTAAAGTTTACAAGGGCTAAACATAGTACAACAGGGGTGTTGGATTACATTTATTTAGATTTATGGGGTCCTGCTAAGGTTGATTCTTTGGGTGGTGCTAGATACTTTATGTATTTGATTGATGATTTTCAAGAAGAGTTTAGGTGGTTATCTTGAAGAATAAGAGTGATGCTTTAAGTAAGTTCAAGGAATGAAAAATGTCCTTGTGGAAACTCAAACTGAAAGAAAGGTCAAGAAGCTGAGAACTGATAATGGGGTGGAGTTTTGCAATCATGAGTTTAATCAGTATTGTACGACTCATGGTATTACAAGACATAGAACTGGGCTAGGTAATCCACAGCAGAATGGTTTGGTTGAAAGGATGAATAGGACTTTGCTTGAAAAAGTAAGGTGTATGTTGGCTAGTTCAGGGTTACCTAAGATGTTCTAGGCTGAAGCCGTGACAACTACAACTTATTTGGTCAATAGATCTCCATCAGCAGCATTAGACATGAAGACACCTATGGGGGCATGGTCAGGAAGAAAGAATGACTATGGAGGACTAAAGGTGTTTGGATCTTTGGCTTATGCTCATGTTAGCCAAGGGAAGTTGGAACCTAGGCCTGCAAGTGTGTATTTCTAGGCTACCCTGAAGGTGTAAAAGGGTATAGATTATGGAGGCTAGAAGGGGACAGACCTAAGGTGATAGTGAGCAGGGATGTAATTTTTCAAGAGAATGTGATGTATAAAGACATTCAAAAAAAAGGAAAGTCAAAGGTTGAAGATCAGAGTGGGGTTCAGATTGAGGTGGAGCAGTAAGGTGTGAATGATCAAGGTGTTGATCAAGGTACCTTTGATAGCCAGGGTGATGGTATGGATGATTACCAGTTGGCTAGGGATAGACAGATGATACAAGTGGTTCCTCCACTCAGGTATAAAGAGGGGATGGATTTGTCAGCATTAGCCTTTGTTGCTGTGGAAGAAGAAAGCATATATGAACCATTGTCATACTCTGAGGAAATTTCTATGAAAGAAAGTTCAAAATGGTGTAAGGCCATGGAGGAAGAGATGGAATCTCTTTATAAGAATGGTACATGGGAGCTGGTTGATAAACCTGAGGGTCATAAGCCTGTATCATGTAAGTGGCTGTTCATACTGAAAGATGGGATTTCTAAAGGAGAACCTCCTAGGTGCAAGGCTAAATTAGTAGCTAAGGGGTTTAAGCAGAAGCCAGGGGTGGATTATAATGAGATATTCTCACCTGTGGTGAAACATTCATCTATCAGGGATATGTTGTTATTGACTGCTTCTATGGATATGGAGTTACATTAGTTGGATGTAAAGACTGCATTTTTGCATGGAAGGTTAGATGAAACCATCTATATGAAGCAACCAGAGGGGTTTGAGGTTAAGGGGCAGGAAGAAAAAGTTTGCCTGCTTAAGAAGTCTTTGTATGGGCTGAAGCAATCTCCTAGGCAGTGGTATAAGCGGTTTGATAAACATATGGTGACTAATGGGTTTAACTGGAGCAGCTATGATAGTTGTGTGTACTTTAAGGAATACGGTGTGAACAAATTTGTATATTTGTTGCTGTATGTTGATGACATGTTAGTGGCTTGTTCTGACTTGGAAGAAGTTGAAGCTACTAAGAAGATGTTGATGTCAGAATTTGAGATGAAAGATCTAGGCGAAACCAAGAAGATATTAGGCATAGAGAACAAGAGAGATAGGGAACACAAGGTGTTGAAGTTGTCTCAAAGGTCTTACTTGGAGAAGGTACTAAGTAACTATAGGATGGATGATGTGAAGCCAGTAACTATTCCTATAGATGGTCATATTAAACTGTCTAGCTCTGATTGTCCTAAATCAGATGCTGAAGTTAGATATATGGAGAATGTACCTTATGCCAATGTTGTTGGGAGCTTGATGTACTTGATGGTTTGTACAAGGCCGGATATTGGGTATGCTGTGAGTTTAGTCAACAGATATTTGTCGAATCCTGGTAAAGCTCATTGGGTTGCTGTGAAGTGGATCTTGAGGTATCTCAGGGGAACTAAGCACTATGGTTTAGTGTTTGGGTGTCATGGACATGGGAAGAATGAAAGGATTGTTGGTTATGTTGATTCAGATTTTGCCAAGGACCTGGATAGAGGTAGATCTATTACAGGGTATGCATTTCAAGTACTGGATAACTTGGTAAGTTGGAAAGCTCAGTTGCAGCATGTGATGGCATTATCTACAACAGAGGCTGAGTATATAGCGTTGACTGAGGGAGTCAAGGAAGCTATGTGGTTGCATGGTTTTGTTTCTGAGTTAGGAATCAAAGTTGCAGACTCAGTGGTGTATTGTGATAACCAGGGTGCAGTCCAATTGTCAAAGAATAGCATTATTCATGAGAGAACAAAGCACATTAATGTGAAGTTACACTTCATAAGGGATGTAGTGAATGCTGGCCAGGTGTGTCTACTTTGGAGAATTCGGCGGATGTGTTTACAAAGTCTCTACCTGGTGTGAAGTTTAACTTTTGCTTGGATGCATTAGGAGTTGGTTATAATCTTGTTTTGGATTTTAAGGTGGAGATTGTGAAGTATAAAAGCCAAAACAAGTGTTCTTCCGAAGTTTGGGTATACTTCCGAAGCTTAGCATGATTCTTCCAAAGCTTAGGTGATATCTTCCGAAGGTTATGTTTGCTTCGGAAGGGATTTGGTGTTTCCTTTGGTTATCTTCCGAAGGGTTATTTCCGTTCGGAAGTTATAGTATAGGTTCTTATTGTAATTTCTCAGTAGTTGTTGAGTGTGATATTTATAGTTAGTTAAGCGCTATAAATAAGGACCTAATGTAATCGGTGGGATCTGATCCGAAATCATTTCAATTATAGTGATCATTTGAAAACTCTTGTTCACGTTTATTCTTTCTTGTGTCATCTTTATTGTATCGTTCAAATTCCGTGTTCATATTCTCAATTAATTTCAACAAGCATCATAAATAGCAGCAGAGCTAAAATTAAGCTACAGGGAGGGTGGGTGGGAGGCGATATCTCATATATGTAATTTAAACTATCGAGGCAAAAAATAACACCACTGACGAAAAAAAGATAAGAGGGGCGGTGGCCCTCCGGCCTATATTAAGCTCTGCCCATGATCCTCAATGAAGGTCTAACAAACCCTATCTCCATTGATACAAACATATTTCACGATATTCCCTCTCCCACTCTCATTTGTGGGCATCAGTCCCTACGGATGTCTTCTTCCATTTCTACCGCATCTTTCCTCCACATCAGCAAGTGATAATCGTTGCCACATCGACCATGGATGGTCAACAGCATGCTTGTTGTAGATGCTCTTACCAATTACAAGGACTTTGTTAATAAGCCTTAATGAGGTATCATTGCTTCTAATCAAACATGGTTAGTTTTTTAATTATAATTAGTATTTCCGCACCCCGCACTTATTCCACCCCAACCTCTCCTTTCTATTTATTGTTGTGTCATGTGTGACTAGGATTTACCACTATTTTGTTGTTTTCAAGGAGCCATGACCACGATGTTGGTGTAGCTACAAAGGACACGCTTGTCTTATCACCATCGTCAAGGTCATCCCAAGAGAAGAGTGGGAAGAGCAATCGCTCAAGTCTCAAAATTTTCATATACCTATATTTATATAAAAATCTATATAAAATTGATCCATTGTATAACTCAAATTAACTTATCTTACCCAAATATGATTTGGGTTAAATTAATTACCCATTTATTTAACCCATCATGCACAAATGATTAAAACCCAGTAAAAACCAAAAAAAAAAGAAAAGAAAACTATAACGTAAATTTTCTTCATTTAAAGTTTATTTTTCTAACTTTGCCCGGGTCTTTTAAATCCTTAGCACCGGCCCTGATCGCCGTGCTATGTGCGAGGTGCACCATTGTACTCGGTCTTAGAACAGATTACTAATCTTTATCGTAAAATTAAATATTAATAAATATTAATACTTTAAATGAAATGACCAAAATGATTTTGTGTAGAAACCTTAAAAAAAAGATTATATTTCTTTCCGTGTAAAAAACAATAATAAAAGACAACCCCCATTCACTTGTGTGGCCGATACCACCCTATAAAACACCAACTTGCCTGCAGCCTTTCCCTCTCCACTCTTCACACCACTTTAAAGTTTAAACCCCCAACCCTCTCTCTCTTTTCAAATTCCCACCACCGTCGCCGGAGCTCCTCCTCCGCCGTCCGTACACCCAATCCACCTTTTTTTCTCACCGGAAACACCCAACTCCGACACACACCACCACCTCCGTACACCCACACTGACACCCAACCACCACCTCTGCAACCTCAACATATTATTCCCTTTATTCATCATAATCGATTCCCACCACCACCATCTCCGTCGCACGAGTATTCTTCTACAAACACATCTTTATTCCTCACAGGAATCTCCATCTTTTTCCACACTTTAATCTCTTTCTATATATCTTCAAGCACCCAATGCGAATCTGACTGATTACCACATGACTACACTACCAATGTCCGATTCCGTCAAGTTTACAGAGCACAAAACCCTCACTACACTCCTCAGTCAATCGCCGTCGCCGTCGGTCGCCGCCGGGGCTCGAGTCGTACGGATATCGGTTACCGACGCTTACGCCACCGACTCCTCCGGCGACGAGGGCCGTGGCGGTAATGGTACCCACCGGAAAAGAGTGAAGAAGTTTGTTAACGAGGTTGTTATTGAGAATCGTTCGGTGGGTGTTTTGAAGAAGGGGGATAGAACCAGTCGGAGGAAGAAGGTAGTCGGAAAAGCTAACGCCACCGCCACTGCCACCGCCACGGCGGCGAAGATGAAGGGTGGTAATGGTAGAAAGTTCCGCGGCGTACGGCAGCGGCCGTGGGGGAAGTGGGCGGCGGAGATCAGAGATCCGATGAGACGTGTACGGCTCTGGTTGGGGACCTACGACACCGCAGAAGAAGCTGCAATGGTGTACGACCATGCTGCTATACAGCTACGAGGGCCCCACGCTCTCACAAACTTCACCGTCCCACCACCGTCGCCGGAGAAGAAGACCAACCCCTCGCCGGAATCCTCCTGCAACAACTCCGGCGAAGGTAAAGCAACCTCACCCAAATCAGTTTTTCGGTTCTCTTCGTCTTCCACCGACGAGTCAACCGCTGAGTCGACTCACAACGACGCCGGAAAAGAAGCTTCTGAGGTCACCGGAGACGACGCCGCGGCGTCTGAAAACTTCTCCGGCGACCCTTTCTCCACCATCTTCTCCACCTCCGACCTGTTTGACTTTCCGGATCTCGTACCCGACTTTTTCGACCCGACAAGCTTCTCGGGTCTGACGCTTCAAAGCTCCGACACCGTCGACATGTTCATCGATTCCGGCACCGATGTCGGATTATCAGCTTTTCCGGTGGATGATTACTTCAATGAGTTTGGGGATATATTCGGGTCGGATCCTCTCGTTTCGCTTTGAACCGGATCCGGGAACGTTTAGGATTTTTGTACGAAATTAGGGAGTTATTTGTTTATTTTTGTTATACTGATGAATATATATTATATAAATATGTAGGTGAACTCCGTTACCGTTAAAAGTAACGGACGAGTGGTTAAGGTGTGTCGATGTTAGTGTTGCCGTTAAGATAAGGCACGTGATAGTGCACGTGAGTGGGAAAAATGTTTATGGTACTTTGAATTAGGTGAAGGAATGAATGCTACGTGGTTTGATCATGCATTTTCTGATTTCCACCCTTTTTTTGTAATCGTATTGAATGCTTGTGTGTTTGGGTACAACTCTTGATGCGTGGTGTACATACAATGTTTTTATTTAGTTATTTCTGTATAAATATGAATAATAATGTCGGTGGTTTATGGTCATTATTCGACATAAAAAGGTGAAAAACATCCTAGTTTAGAATCAGGTGGTTTCGATATAAAACATTAAAATAAGTGATATGTTCTAAAAGATTATCATGTCGAATGATAATAAATTTCTTAATGACGTCATGAGTATATTAATATCAACAAGATTAATTGTTGTTCCACCAAAAAATGGAATTGTACCTTTTTAATACCTCATTCTTAAGTGAGGATACTAATTTTTGATGAATCATAATCTTAATTTAGTAATTTGTTAATTATGATTCTCTTTATCAAGACATTAGAGAAGATGTAAACTTTCTTCTTTATATAGTTTTTTCACCTGAAAATTTACAGTTCTTGAAATGTAAACAAAATTTATTTTAACATTTAGAGGATGGGAGCATAAAAGTAAGCATTCAAGTCTCTTGTTAGTAGATGTTTTGGTTTGAGTTCATTTATCAATGGTTTCACCTTTAACCATGTTCAGGTTACTTGCGGCTCAACGAACACAATCTGTGTTAACATAATTTTATTGTTAGTAGGGTGGATGTTAAAAGTTTATCGATAGCCGGTTCTTACTTTTTTAAGCAAATTTGATTTTAATAATTCAAAATATGACCTATTGTTGATAATAATCTAAACTGTCAGTTTGTCCAATAATAATTCTACTTTTCGTTTTTGTTGTCAAGTGCAAATGCCATTAGCATAATTATTATTGATTTACACTTCATTTCCACAAATTTTCACTCCCTTGCGTTGGATGTTTCCCCATTTCACTCATAATCATTACCGTGAGTAAAATCAAATGAACATTAAGTGTAATCAATGAATGGATTATTCTAGCTAGTAAGATTGCTCTCGACAACAAAAAAATATATTAGGATTATTGTTGGTCAAATTGATAGTCCGCAATAAGTCATAGTGTGGATTAACTACATCCGGCTTACCTTAAAACATTAAAATATTAGTACATGTTTGAAGTGATGGTACAAGAATAAGAACGATTTTGAATATGATTGATGTAATGAAATATAATTCCAAAAACGGAAAGAACAAATGTTTTTTAGAAGCCAAGATTCGACTTTTAGGAAGCATGAGGATATGAGATATAGTGGTATGTTTCTTCATGTTAATGAAAGATATTATTGATGAGGTGTTGGGTTCTCGGAAAACGTTGAATAAAAAATCTAGTGTTGTAGGCATGAGTGAAGTCTCCTCACTTGACACCTGCCCCAATCTTAAATTCGTTGCTTCAACTATTCTCTTTCCCGTATTATTGGCTTCATCAAGATATCTTTAACTATTTCAACCACATGCAAAGGTCTACATAACACTTTTTTTTTACCGGTGCCATTATGTATTTGATATTAAGCTATATATAATACTTCATAGGGTGTGCTTATCGAAATAATCAAAATTTTAATACTACATTCTAGAAAGGTTTATTCAACTTGTTGGCTAATCTTGTGTAGCTGGTTTATGTAACATACCGTCACTCATACTACAAATATTGTTCGTTTGGCTCACGAGTAGTTTATGGATTTGCTGTTGGTTGCTTAAGTAAAAATTTCTCTATGGTCACCCATCCTTAGATTGCTGCCACATAAGCACGTTTAACTATGAAGTTTTTTATCATTCACAATGAATACTCCCAAAACGTGTTTGTGATACTAAACGCAGGATATTACTTATAAACCCTATATCTTTCCTGTTTATAGCCGATATGAGATTTGCCTAAAGCGTTAGTACAGTTTAAACACTAATTAATCGGTTAGTTATAAGCTATTAAATTACTTTTATTTGAGTTGGTGCGGTAGTGAAGTTAATTAACAAGCAAAATCAAAGATGAGATACCCATGACATGTAAATAAGAAGAGGTAATGGGCTCAAGTTTGTGAATCCAAGGATCGTCAACAGGAATTATTAGTGTGAATCGATGACAAGTCAACGTTTGCGGAATTAACGTTAATTTGGTTTAATTGTGTTTAAACAACTTTAAATATCAATGAAATATCAAGAACACACGTAACAAAACACAATTAATGATTAATCAGTATTTTATTATAATGTGTTGATGTTTACAAAAAAATTGAATGTACGATATCAAAGAATGCTATGATGTTGTGTATGCTAAAGTTGATCGGAAGACTTTTGATGATTGTTGTATTGCTATTACTGTTCTCAATCAGTCAATCGTCTAACTCAATCATGTTTGAATCGAAACCTAGGATCCATATTTATAGACAGATGTGTTTCAGTTATAGGAAACACCGGATCTCTTGGGATTTGATTTGTTTCTGTTAAGGAATCATCGGATTTCTCGGGATTCGCATAACCGCCTTGTTGACTTGTTGACTTGTACCACTTGTATAATACAACTGTTTGGACTCCGCAGAAATATTGTCTTCAGTAATAATTTGTTCTTCCGTAGGTAATGTTCTTCCGAAGATATCTTGTTCTTCCGAAGGTATTGTTCTTCTGAAGGTGACTTGTTCTTCCGAAGGTATTGTTCTTCCGAAGGTGTTGTTCTTCCGAATGTATTGTTCTTCCGAAGGTGTTGTTCTTTCGAAGGTATTGTTCTTCCGAAGGTGTCTTGTTGTTCATCCGCAGAAGATCTTTGGATGTATAATTACTTGTAAGAAATATATCTACGGAAGAACAAAATGTTCATCCGTAGATGTTTCTTACACTTGGTCAAATTTACAAATTGACCAATTATAATGTTTGTTCCTGCAACCATACATAAACCAACACATATATAAATGGGTTACCCTATATATTTAATGCATGCACAATAATGAAATACAAAAGTTCATTACAGGTATTAATTCAAGTACTAAGCCTATACATAATGACTAGATCTATTGATTCTAGGCCTAACAAAGTTCATTATGAGCAAAATGCTCAGAGTTGAACCATAAGGCTTTCTTAGCAATGAGTTTCCTGCTGATGGGGTTGGTGTGCGGTCTCGGCTGAGAAAAAGAGAGGTGAACCCGATTAAGATAACACATTTCTTCCAAAGCCAGGTCGTACATTTGCCGTTCAAAAAAAAAAAAAAAAAGCAAAATCTAAAATTATGAAGAGTTAAATAAATTTATATCACGTTATTGATTACCTGAATAGTTTGTTTTAAACGGCAATTATGTGATTAGGTTGGGATCAACCAATCCAAAAGACAAACATGAAAGAATGATTAACCATTTGAAATAAATCCTGATATGACATGAAGATCAATATGAAAAATCAAAGTTAAATAATACTAATCAGTTAGGTTTTCATCAACTAATAATCGGAGATAAATAATGTAAAAGAAAAGCCTAGTCTTAAGAAGTGGCCCAAAGTGAAAGAAATGTGAAGGGTAAATGATTAACCACTAAGCAATGCTACTACTTAGTTCAAGTTGG
Source organism: Flaveria ramosissima (assembly GCA_025215565.1). Taxonomy (NCBI): domain Eukaryota; kingdom Viridiplantae; phylum Streptophyta; class Magnoliopsida; order Asterales; family Asteraceae; genus Flaveria; species Flaveria ramosissima. Next base: position 58,096,527 of record CM046030.1, read on the forward strand.
GATAGCTAGTTATTATAGACTAGTAATCGAAAATATACAGTGTCACTCAACTTTTGTATATAAAATAATTTTATTTACTAGTGTCACGTTTCACCAATTTTGAGCAAATAGATTGGTCCGCTATTGGAGGTGCACCAAAAGCAAAAGGGCACGTAAATGTTTAGACTCGAAACAATTTAAAAAGTTTAGATTTTTTTAATAGGGGAGGGAAGTTACTAGTCTAGCCTTACATAGTACATAGTCATATGATCCACTAAAAACTTTTATTCTAACGGATCAAAGGCTACGACTATGTAGAATGTTAGAACATAGTTGTGTGACATTCTATAAAGATTTAACTTGAAAATGTATAGTTTATGATAGATTTTTGGATCTCACCCTCACATTTGCAAGAAAGAATCAAAGGTAGTTTTCATGCCACTCAATTTTCAAGATCAAGTCAAAGAAAGGACAAAAAAGAGTCTTTTTTCAAGCAGATGGACGAAGGTAGTACAAAGACCAAGGAAAAAACGACAGGTTGATGAACTTAGTTTCAAAACTCCGTTTGGGGCTATTCACGAATGGCTATGCTAACCAAAAGGTGAATTCCACTTGAGTTACCTGAGTTAATAGCATAAGAAGGAATCGGAAAGGATTTACTAGCTTTAGTTTTAAGTAATAGAAGATACATTTCCAACAAGTTAATTATTATGATAAAATCGTTAAAAAAAAGACAGAAAAGGTTTGGTGCTAGTTCAGAACTCTCCTATCTATTTGAATTGACTTACAAATGTTTCAAGCTATAAAAGGAATGCTTCTATTCACTTAAAGAGTGTTTGTCATGTATGGCTTGATATGAATTGGTAGGCTGGTAGATGAGTGGGCTTCTATATCCGACTAGTAGGACATGCAGTTTTCCATTTGTCTTAGAACATGCAGGAAATCAATTTATAGCCTAAACCGGTTAGTGGCTGGTAGATCGGGAAATTATTCGTTCCCTTCCCAGACCTACGTAAAACTAAAGTTAAGTCACACATATGGTGTATACGTTCTTTTAAAGAATGCCTAAACCAGTTAGTGGCTGAGTGCTCCAAGTTATGTGTCATAATTAAAATTTTAAGCTATGTGTTTGGAATGGTGATTGAAAGTTAGTCCGGACAACAAAACAAACAAACAAACTTTCCTCCTAAAATATCACACATAGCAAACTTAAGTGGTGGTGTCTTGGATTCGTAGATCAAGAGATAAGAGTCATAGATCCAAAAAGAAAAATAAAAAAAGCCATGATTGTGTCTCTTGGATTCGTAGATTAAGATATGAGATCAGTAGATTAAAACATGTTAATCACTTTATATCAAGTATTAGATTGGTAGCCTTGGACCATGGTCCTTGCTACGACTAAAGCACCGATAAATAAACATAAGAAAAAGAAGTGGAGGCTTACACTGAAACCTAACCGGACTATGGTGGTTTTGTTGGTGGTGACGATAACACTTAAAGGATGTCTAAAAAAAATTGAATGAGTGACTTGAGTCTTCAACCTATAACAAAGCCCATTCTAGAATATAGACAAAAAATAAAACGAAAATGAAGGTGGGACCAAGCGGTGATGGCGGTAGCAAATAGCAATGCCCTATCTAGGTTTGATTTTGAAGGCGACAACTAGGATTTATATTTTTAGTCACGCCACAGAGAAAGTTAATCAAAACCATAGCTCATATATCATTTAAAATTGTAAAATACCAAATCAGTATTATTGAATAATTAAGTTATAATTTATAAAGATCACAAGACGTATAACTGAACAAATAGATTTATACAATAAACCTTAATATCCTATAGATATGATGCTATACCAGTTATAATCTAAAAACACCATATCTATTTGAACACATGCTCTTAAAGTGCGAGTAAAAAGACTTAACATACCTATTTGAAAACTTATTAATCGAAAAGTCGAAATGTAATTTGAGAGGTATACACTTAACATATCTACATTTTTTATATAACACTTTATATGTGACTTAATCATAAGAGTTTAATCAAAAATCGCTTCATATGTAACCCTAGTTTTTTCCTTGCTCTTGAAGAAATCTTTCTTAACCTCGTTCTTAGGTGTTGAGTCTCTTCTCGTCTTCTCTAGTCCAAGTATCATCTCTGTACTTTTTAAATATACTAGCTTGTTTAGTACACGTATCATCATTGTCCTTTAATTTTATTTATTTGCTCTAAATTATAAATATGAATCCCAAAGTACAAAAAAATTAATAATAATAATAAAAATAACAAAACTAGAAACACGTGTTATATTGCATATAAATAAATAATGAGTAAAGACACATACACATACACATAATAAATTAACGTAAAACTTACGTATATTTTGATATTAATAATCCAAACTATTGTTCTGGTTAACAATATAACAATATTTTATAGTGATAATCTAACCAATTACACTTTTAGTGTTCAATCTACGTTTAACACATTCCTTATAAATTAGATTATAAATTTACGTTTAATTTTTAGTGTTCAATCTACAAGTACAATTTTATTTGCATAATTAGATTATAAATTTACGTTTAGTTTTTATTCGATTTTGCTCACAAGAACTCAAGAAGGATTATGAGTGAAATGAAAAGCACATTTCTCAAAATCAAATGAATAGTTAACTATAAATAGAATGTAAATTTACGACAATTATGCAAGTTCAGTTGTGTTTGGAGACAAAATTTAAAGTTAGAAGTGACACTGTTAAGTTATTAATTTGTGTTATTATCGGCTAATTGATAAAAGTTTTGATCTATAAAATTCGTCTAAAGTTTAATATAGCATATTTTTCTTTTTTAATCACTACGTCAGCTATAAAACCAAATTAACGATTGAGGTGGAGTTTGGTGAATCGTTTATCCATACACCGCTATCTATTAATCTTGATATACCTTAAAATAGAATTTAGGCGCAAAGTTCCAAATTACTAATTAAACAACTACGAGTATCATATTATTATATGAACTTCAGTGAATGTTATTTGAATAAATCGTATTAGAAAGAACATGATACTAAAAATAATACATTTTATAAAATAATTGTACATGAGAGAACGTGTTCAGTATTTGCAGATGCATTGGTACTTGCCACTGAAGCTTTGTGTCCTCGCTTTATATAGTACTCTAAAGTGATAGATATGGCATATTATTAAAACAATCGAACTTTTTAATTATTTTAGTAATAAAATTCAAAATGGTGAAGAAATTTGAAAAAAAAAGAAGATAAAAGTTATGTTTTTTACGAATTTATATTACATTTTCGTTTCACATTTGATTAGTTTTAGTTTAAGCTTTGTAAAAAAAGATATTTAATGTAAATTAATAAGGAAAATAAAAAAAATATGAACCAGAATTAGTTTAACCGTTAAGTTGATAGTAAGTAAACAAACTGATAAAAGAGAAATTTGGAAGATGTATATTTTTGACTTGTGTAAATGAGCATTTTGATTTTAAGGCAGAGTTAGTTGTTTGAACACCAACACTTATTTGGTTTAAAACCGTGAGTCGGTTAACTTATGTGATGTTCTAAGGCAAAGGCTGCGGCAGACCGGTTGGCGAGTCCAGAGCAACTCGTTATATTAATGAGCATTTATTTCTTTTTTTCTAAACATTGGAGAGTTTATTGGTTCGGGTTAGGGTTTCCCTAGTAGAATATTATTGGGTTGAAATCGAAACTCGAACCAAATAATATGTTAAAAACCCAACTAAAAACCACATCTGAATTCAGTTCAATAACTTATTTAAACTAATAAAACTCTAACTTTTAGCAAGGAGGGTGTTGATTGGTTTTGGTTTAAGCTTTTCTTTAGGTTACTCAGTTGCTTAATGGGTTATATATGAATTGGTGGAATATAATTTCTCAATTCCAAACCGAACCGAAACACAAGATAACTAATTCAGCTTAGTTTTAAACGCTTCGATAGGTTTGTGATCGAACATTGAACATCCTATTAAAAAGTTGATTAATTAGGTTTGTATATTTCAATCGTTTTTGTGACACACAAGTATAAATTGCATGTATAGAAAAAGTTTCGTATATTTTATTTCTATAAAGTATAAACATATAAACTTGTCTGAAACGAAAATTGACGTATAACTATATTAATAAAACAGATATAGACACAAATAAATTAAATCCTTATTTTCTTAGTTTATCAACGACAATATGAATGTTGCATGATGAGAAAACCAATATATAAAAACACAAAGTCAAACCAAACTATGAAGTGAAAAGCACGAGTATATAACAATGTTATGGAATATATTATCTTTTATGAGACCCATTGCAATATGAATCTCACTTTTTGTGTCCATGGGTCTACAATTCTGTGCACCATCCACGCCACAGGTCCACAACCACTAAACCATCCCACACATCATAATATTCAATATATATATATATATATATATATATATATATATATATATATATATATATATATATATATATATATATATATATATATATATATATATATATATATATATATATATATATATATGTGTGTGTGTGTGTGTGTGTGTGTGTGTGTGTGTGTGTATGTTTGTATGAACAGTCAAGATGGTTCCTTAGGTACAAGGTGACATTACGGGATGATTTAATTAGTTAAGTATTTCTACTAGACGTGTAAACGAGTCAAATATGTGTATGTTTACGTTTACGTATAAATGTATAGTCAAAACACGTAACCATCAGAGTTTGAATTAACGGAACATTGCTTGGATTTTTTGTGAGAATAAATTCAAGATTTTTAAATTCTTGAATCATAGCTCAAATAATATAATCCTTTTAGAACTGAAGTTAATCTTTTATAAAAAGCCAACTTGAGAGTTAAAGACATCGAGCCAACTTCAAACGTAGTGTAATATCATCATTTCAAACTTATTTATCACATCTAGTTTTGATAATACGTTTTTCCGGTATCTACATCATTTAGAATTGAAGTTACATGTAACAATACTTAAAAGATATACAAAATCCCTTGACAAAATAATAGTTAAACCTAATGAATTTAAGTTTATTGTTTTCTTGCATCGTATATATAAATAATAAATCACGGGCTACTCCGAGAAAGATTGTTGTTTAGAAGTTTACTAACAGATATGGTTCGCAGACTGCAGACGTTTTCGTGCAGAAAAAAAAAACAGCACCTAAGACATTTCTACGTGTTTCTTGTTATTACAGAATAAAAACATGGTTTTGGTGTTAAAAAAATAAATTTAATAAAAAAGTATCATTGGTGGGAAAGAGTAACAGTGGTCCTATTTCATTTTAAGCTAGCTGTTATTTATTCATTTATTGGGCTCTTCACACAAGACGACGTCGAATTGGACATACCCCAAACGCTGGCCATTAACTATTCGACTGCAACTATTTGACCTTATATGTTTATTTATTTACACTTTCGACTTTGTTTTTAATTAATCGTCTCTTTTGTCTTATGAAATAGATGTATTAAGTTAGTAAGCGGTGTAATACACAGGTTGAATATAAGATACATAAAATTAATTATTAAATTTGTTTTAATAAATAAATATTATCATATTTAAAAAATATTGATAAATTTGTAAAGTTTGACTTAATTGATTTTTTATTTATATTCTTTAAAATAATATTTACAAATCAAGATTAAGTTTGAAAATTTTGACATAATTGATTTTTGTTTAAAATAATAGATTTATTGTGATTATTAAACGTGGTCAAATCCTATGTGAAAACCATAGAAAAAGGTCATGTGACATCGAAATTAGTATTTTATTAATATGTATAGATGTATTGATATAGATACATAAATATGTGTACATTTGTTTTTTCGTTATAAATAAACCATTATTTTCAGAAAGAAAAAAGACTTTCTGTCATGATGATTTCAATGTTTGTTTATTTTTGTTTACATGGTTTTTCTAATTTTGTATCAATTTATGGACGTAATTAAAACATCATACCTAGTAGAAAACACAACATCAAGATTGCTAGTTTTTAATATGATAAGAACTTTTTATATCCTAGAGATAATAATGTTATAAACGAGTCGAGTTGAGCATGAGTTCATTTACGCTCGAGCTCGGCTCGTTTAATTTTATATAACTCGAGTACTAGGTCGACTCGTTTTAAATTTAATGATTAAGCTTCAATTTGGTTAGTAAAATTTCAAACTCGAGCATGTCTCGATTGTGGTTAATTAATTTATTTTTGTATCTGCATTTATAATTATTAGCTAATATATATTATCTATATATACCACATATAACACAATACATGTTTTATAGTTATTTTTATCATAACTATATTTAATTCATTTACTCTCACACGTCTACTCAAGTTCGGTGTATGAAATTATGGGTTTAGCTCATTTATTATAATTATTAAGTTAAGTTTTTAGTGAGTTGATCTTACGTTAAAATTCGATCTGATTCGAGTTTTTAGCAATACGATCTCGAATATCTCACATCCGATATGATTCATTTACACCCTTGCATATCAGTTAAATATAACACAAATTATAAATGTTATTATGACGGGGAGATATAACTTGAGCACATAGTTTCTAAATTTAAGACACATTGCCCCACGCAATCCTTAATCGGGCCACAATCTTACATAATAACTCTAAAGTGTCTCTTTCATCCTTTGGTGTTTTTTTGTCTCCTTACAATCGGCCCCTTCTACAAGTAGTCAAGTACACCCTTCATAATTGGTAATAACATTTTAGTCCCTAGGTTTCCTTGTTGGTTACATTTGCTCCGATCATTGCTTTAGGGCCATTAAAGATTCAAGGCTTATTTGGTGGGGTTGAGTTTTGGTTTTATCCTTAGATATGGTTCTTAGAAAGTGTGTTGAGTTAATTCACTTTGGAGGATATATGATAAGAAACAAGATATAAGTTGGATTCTAAAATTGCATACATCATATTTAATACAAAATTGCATATATCTTGTTATTAGTTGTTAACAAGATACAAAAATAATGACTATGAACAATCTTGGACATGATGCCAATGAGATAACGTTTAGTATAGGTTTGTTATATAAGATTGACTAAAGGTGAATAAAGGTTGCGTTGACTTAAGCACGAACCTTTAACAAAATATTAGGTTTTTAAAGTCTCCAATGGTGCTTTTTAGGGTTTTAAGCATGACCATGTTAGACTATGATGGCTAATTTTGAGTTTGTTTAGGATTTTCGTGACGAAGTTATTTTTTTGGTTAACACTTTTCTAGGATGGTCGAAGAGCTGACTTGGGCTTTATTCTATTTGTGCATCTCTAATATCAATAGTCACTTCCTAATAGTGTCATTAAAGAATGTTAGTTACTTAGTTTTGAATCTATCACACTAGTAGTTGGGATTTGTTTGTCCAATATAAATTTTGTTTTTTGTTTTTTTTGCCGTGAAAGAAAGACAAAGAATTTCGATCAAAAATTTATTATAGATCTCCCACCATATTCCGCTTACAAGTTAAACTTGAAACCCACAAACAAACCATTCGATATTACCAAAAACATACATTATGACTTTAAGATTACGCAAATGATTAATTCCATTGATGGTATCCACAACGAGACACTGACACAATAAACACTAGTCCAAAATACAAATATGTCAAGATAGAAGCAGTAAATAAATTTGGTTCAGTTTATTTTTGATTTGATCGGCTGAACTTAAAACTCTTCTATCTCTCCTTCTTCAAAGTAGATGGACAAAACAATGGGGGAAGGACTTTTAGGGCTTGGTGTAATCAAGGAATGGATGCAAGTTATGTTAAAATCACATTGGTTAGAACCTTATTCCATGTAACTTTTGGGCCAAAACCTAGAGTTTTAAGAGATAACTTCATTACTTAATTTTATTTTTTATATAATATTATTAAATGGTTAGGTCTAAACAAATTAGATCAAAACAATTATTATTTTTGTTTTTATATATTATTGCTCTATATAGTTATACAATATCATTGATTCGTGTTAAAGTGTTTAAGGTCATTTAAATACTAGCTTGATTTTTGTTGCTTGAGGTGTGACCATTTATGATCATACATCATTGGCAATGTTTTCATATGTTGTTTCTTTAACATCTAGGCCTAATATATCTCACACTTGAACAAGATTCAATCATATATTACATAAACAATGAACAATAGGAACATCTAATGACATTCTAATGTCCCTAGTGACAAAAAGATTCTTTTATGGCCATCTACTATCACCAACCGGTCTAAGCATCCTTGCTTCAAGATTGTCATCATACGATATCAATTATTGTTTGTGTATTAGACATCTCATTGAACATGATACACATATCAAAATCGTTCATTCATTCTTCGTGCCGTTGACTCCTCTACTTAATGGGCTATTTCATTTCGAAACCTACTTAGTTAGAATTTTAATTTCCCCATGGGATATATAAAATACAATAAACATAGTTGTCAGTCTTTTGTATAATGTCAAACTATTATCTTTCTCAAATAAAATTCAAACTGGTCAATTTATATTTATTTTGAGCACGAACATGTATTTATATCAATTTGAATCAATGAAGGACCTTGATACGTAACCTCATATAATAAAGAGGTAATTATTCCCATCTTAACTAGAACAACTCTCACCATAAGTTCAACTCCACTCAAGAATGGTTCCTATGACTTCCTGGTCAAAGAGCAACATTAAACCATACCAAGAAATAACATCCAGATGATATAAATATAATACCAATTTTGAATCCTACGTACTTATAATGTCGATTTAGATTTTGGTTTTAAAAGCAAGTGATGTCCATTAATGTATGTATGTATGTATGGGGTAGGTTTATTATGGGGAACCGACTCAAACGAACTTTGATTGAACTTGTTCTCGTGGTGTTGGAACAAGCGTGTCAATCCATAAACTAGACACCATAAACCCTAAAACTAAATCCAAAATGCTAATTATCTACAAGTTAAATCCTACTTAAGGTTCGACAAGCTGGTTCAACGTCACTATAATGAGTCTAATTGAGGCATTTCCCCTTGATTCCCTATTTTTAAGGTTCTCATTTGAATTTTTTTTTAGGTTCTCATTTGAATTTTGATTATATGTATTTGTAAATGTCTATAGTATATATCTGTGACCACTAATGACTAGAGTAACTATTCAATAGTAACTTACCATTGATAATCTGTCATGCTTAATAATCAGTTTCCAAGCAATTTCTATTCCTCATGTAAATCTTAAACAACTTCAAACATCATTCCAGTAGGGGCTCTACCCATCAGACCTCTCCCGAGTTGTCGCATTAACCTTACTAAGGGGACACGACACTCATAAACAACCTGCCAAGGGGGCGCGTTGCAATCTAAATTGCTAGAGTCCTAGCCTCCCATGTTCGTTGATGCATGAATAACAATAATCTTCAACGAGTGTATACAGTGCACCGCCTAATGCATGTTAATGTTTATTATTATTTATCTTTAGTCTTAAGTAAATCTCCATTAATCAATTTGACTTGTTAATGCTAAAATCACCAATAATAGAAAAACTATTATAACAATAGATACTATTGTTTCAATTCAGTGATTTTTCATATGTATCGGACATTAAATATAAACAAAACGTGGTAATTAATAGTCTTTTTAATGACCTGGTTGTCAAAACTCGATTAAAAACAAGTTAAACAATGGTCTTATCTACCTTTATTGCGTAAAAGTAAATAAGACCGTCTCCATAGGGAATTAGTGGAATGTGTTTAACAAACACGAATCAATTCACCTAAAGACAAACTTTGATATTAATAATTAGAACTTTTGATGAATTCACGAACACAAGTGCAACAAAAAACAAACTTTAAAATTAATTTATATGTGAGTGGGTGCCCTATATTATAGGGGATGATTGTAAGTGGTTGTGAGTGAAAGAGAAATAAAATTTATGGGAGTTGTGTCGTGATCTCCAAATTTGAGGAATCACGGTACAACTCTCATAAATTTTTTATTATTTTAAAAGTGGTTATGAGTGGATGATTGAAAAAAAAATAAGGATAGAAATATGAAAAAATATTATTTAATTGAAAAAGAGTGAGAGAAATAGATGTTTTTAATGTAATTATAAGGATGATGATAAGGGATGGATTGTAAATGCTCTTAAATGATGAGAAAACAATCACTCATGGCTTTTTAATTACGTAATATCAACAATTGATATTTTAAACTAGAGTTTGCTAAAACACAGTTCCTAATATTTAAAATTTTGATTAAAGTGACAACAAAGGATCAAACATATTTAAGGCTCATTCACTCACAATGTTACTAAATCATCTATATCAAGTTACTTATCAACCTTAATAAGTTCACGATACAAGAAAACCAAAAAAATGATAATTCAGTAAGCAACTTTAAATATAAATAATCTTTTCAACTTAATCAAAACTTGTAATTGCATTCAAAGTTCAAGTGTCAACGCAAAGACCATAATCATACATATCAATTATCTCACTTAACGATAATTTTCACCCGAAGGCAACCATGACGATCCTAGCCACATATTATTATCTTCATTATGTCTTCCATCTTGATTTGATGATGAATGCGGATGATTCGATATGAATGAGAAGAATTGGGAACACAAAAAATCAGCTTAGAATCTTTAGTTTTCATATAAGAGCGGTTGTTTTTCGGAATGTGATTGTATCGTTTAAATAAATTTGAAAATCGCTAAAATCCCCAAAATGATACGCTCCTACCCGGCGTATCATATGTCGCCCCTGATTTCAAACGCCCAACTCTCTGTTTCTTTTTTCAAATACGCCAATCTATACGCCCACCATATGCCACCATGTATGATACGCCCAAGACCAGCGTATCATACGTCGGCCCCTGTTCCTGCCTTTTTTTCTTCTACATCTTTTGATATTTACACACCTGGTCGTTGTAGTTTTGCATTTTGCTTTGTTTGCCTCAAAATGAGCTTCATTTGGCTCCGAACACCTATGAAACAAAACAAACTAAAGTAAACTTGTTCCATAATAACTACACTGCAATTACATGCATTTAGATAAATAAAAATTGAATTATTGATAAGTGATCTTTTAATACATTATTACTAAGAGAGGTAGAATGACTAAGAGGTTTTTATTTGTAAAATGTCTAACTGAACTATAATTTTTAAAAATTAAAATACACTGAAATTGTAATTCATTCTAATAACAAAATCATATGGTATTTGGTTTGTAAATTTGTAATGGAATAATAGTCTTAAGAATAATAAAATGATAAGTCCCAAGTCTTTTCCCCATAAAGTTACCTTTGTTTGATGCTAATGAATGAAATCTAACACAGATTTAAAATCATACATTTAATCAAGAAAGAGTGTTAATTTTCGGTCCGGTAGTGTATATTTTTGGCCCGTAGTGTTATTTTTTTATATATATCAAGTTCGGCCTCTCTCCCTGTAAAAAAAAGTTAATTTCACCCCCCGCCCCGTTATAGAAGTGCTCAAGTTCCGTCACTGACAGGTACGTTATTCTCATTAATTTCAGGTTGTTCAGTTGTGAATAGAATTAAGGATCGATGGGTTCTAATTATGACTCCCTTCTAGGGTTTGATGAACAAAGCTTAAATCGTTTTCAAAATGGTCGGATTTTGTTCCAATTGATGGTTTAAACTTAAATCAAAGGGTTGAAAACAATGTTCGATCGTTAGTTTTGGGTTTTTTGTCATCGTGAAATTTTCAATGTCTTAAAAACTTGGTTGAACTTGCAATATAGTCTTCTAGTGGTATTTTTGACAATCAGTACTTCAACTTCTAGAATAGTAATAACAAATCCCTGTCATTTTATAAAGATAGTAATGAGTCTTCTTTGGTAGCAACAAAAGATAAAAGTGGGTCGAAGCAATGTAACTTTCAGTCAGATATTGGCAATAAAGAGGAAGATACAGTTGAAAGCGACATAAGGCCTACACATACGATTATGTTCTTCCTGTTTTTCACCTTTTGACCTTCTAAAATTGTGCTATCGTACTCTTGGGTCCCCCACATTCATAAATATTACATTTTCGGTACCTATTTTTGCTACTTGCAAAAATCAAAGACCAAGAGTTGTTAGGAGGACAAAATTTAGGATTTGGCCCAAAATTTGATTGTGATAACTCATCATCAAGTACGTGGACTTGTGATATTTTGTGATTTTATGATGTTTGACAAAAAGCAAACGAGCCAAATAACTTAAATTAAAAGATTTAAAACACGTGTAATATCGATCTTTCGGTATCATAAACATTTTTTCATGTGAAATGCGCGCTATAATGATATTGCATTATTGAGACATAAGAAGCTTTTGATTGATAATTGTAAACTAAATCCTTAGGTTACAAGGATGACACTGTGACACTGGCGTATATATACAATAACGTTTGAATGTAAATCACACCATCATTTCAACAAATAATATTGTTACCATTTTATCAAATCATAAAATATATCAAAGTGATCAACATCAAAATATTTATAAAAAGAGAAATTAAGTTTTTAAAGTATTTATAAGAAAAGTATATCATGTTATATCATATAGTAAAATGAGAAAGTAACTTTAAGTTTTCATACCAACTAAAATTTTAATTTCTTATTTTAAAATCAGTTAAATATTTAGCTAACCAAACAAAAAAAAACATAAGCAATAGTAAATTGTTTAAAGTATTCACGTCATCTTCCTTATCTTATAATTATTTAATAATCATTACTTTTTTATTTAAATAATAAATTTTAAAACATTATTATTATTATTATTTTATTATTATTATTATTATTATTATTATTATTATTATTATTATTATATTATTATTATTATTTTTTTCATTCACCCACAAACAATTTCAAAAAAATATTAATAAATTTATAGGAATAAACAATGCCTTAACAAATATACGGATGGATAATAATATTTTTTTTTCACTCACGATCACTCATAAACATTTCATATAATATATGAAACACGTTTACAAATATATAAAAAAACCTACTATGAATGCTCAAAGTATAGTTTAAAGAGAATAAGATGAAATTATTTTTACTTCTTTCCTTAAAGAGATATATAGAGATTGTCTTCGGTGTGACTTTTGGCTAAAAACAATTGAAGACAATTTATTTTAAAATGTTCATGTTTTTTAAGCAAATGCAAGAATAAATATATAAATTAAAGTTAACATTTTATTATTGTAATCAAACTACAAAACAAGTATGATAAACATTTTCTACAAGACCATCCGGATTTCGATATCAATTTCCACAATCTTTAATTTTGTCACTAGCATATTGCTACAAGTGTTATGCATATATAATGCTTACTTTCCAAAAAGAAAAATATTTCCCCAATCTTGCAGGGACCGATACGTACAAGCGGGACCGTGGGGAACACCACGCCGCAAACAACAACACCCTGGTGGTGCCTTCACTTGGGATGATGGTGCCACAAGAGAGCAACAGTGAATTCCCTATAAATATGTGAGTGCGTTACCTATATTATAGGAAATAATTATAAATGGTTATGAGTGTATGAGAAAAATTTTACTGTTCATCTGTATATTTAGAAAATCACTATTCAGTCCATATAATTCTTTTTGATATTTTTTAAAGTGGTTGTGAGTAAAAAAAAGAAAAAATATAATGGTAAATGTATATATATTATTATTTAATTAAACAGAAGATATAAAACTAATTTACACTAATCCATCACAGACACATCCACATACACATCCAACCTATTAACTAATTTACACTAATCCATCACAGACAATCCTCAAAAACTGTCAACTAAAACCCGTTTCACCACTCTAACTCTACATATCTTTGCGATAACGCGAAGAGTACACCTCATAACCTAAGAAAAACACAAAGGTTTGTGACTAGAAGGTAGCATTATAAAGCAACCAACAGTTAATGAACACGTAGGTGAGGTTATGAAGGTATGTGGAGTGTGGAGATTAAGGCATTGGGAAAAGAGGAACGTGGATGGTCCCCTTTCTTCACTCGCAGCCTTTCAGATTCTGGGAAGACACCTATAACAATGTTGTACGGTACAATTAATATATGCAACGCAAGTTGATGTATCATGTATGTATATGTATATGTCATATGTGTATATATATGCTATGCTCACTTTAATTAATGGTGGACTCATGTCATGTGTCTTCTTTAACCCCCCCATTTTCATTTCGAATACATTCCATATCTTTTTATTATCTTGTAATTCTCTCATATATGAATGAATATATGCATGCTGCATGCACATGAGATGTCTATATATGATACAAAATTACAAATTATTATCATGACGCATACAACATAATAATATAACTATTTCATATATTTTGATTTAATGGTAATTAAGTAGTGTTCTATGGTTTTCTATTGTTTTGGTTCATTAATAAACTCACCCATATGTATGTGTATAGAGGAAACTGAAATATCAAATTAGAACTTCTAAATTTAAAAGACTTCCGAATTAAAATTAATACACTTGTTGTATGAATTTATAAGTATATTAGTATGGGTATCGTATATTTTATAAGTTTACACATGTGTGAACAAAAAAAACTTATAATGTGTACTGATAAACTAATATGTGTAAAGGCTTTTAAATATATGCAAATTAACACACATAAATTTATATAACAATGTTGTATTTAATAGTAGAGTTAAGTTCCAGTTTACAATTTGATGTTCGTTAAAAATAACCATTTTCTTTCAAAAAATTAAAAACAACAATTTACCTCCAAAAAATTCATAATTTGTTTCAATTTCAATCCAAAATTTCATTAATTGTTTCAACTTTATCCAAAATAATGAAACTTTTGGAGTGAAATAAAACAACATATGAAACTTTTGGAGGTAAATTGATGTTTTTAATCTTTTGAAGAAAAATAGTTATTTTAGTCAAATCTTAGGGGGCAAAATTGAAATTAACTCTTAATAGTAATAATAAGTATCTAGATATAATGGTAAATTTAATTGGCTCTCATGAGTTCTAATAAGATTTAGAGTTCTCAAGATAACTCTTCTTTCACGCTCACGCGCACGCGTACGCACCAGAGAAATAAAATGTAGTATTTCTTTAATATAATAAAATATAGATAAAAGTTATTTTCATTTAAAATAAAAATTATAAGAAATATGGACTGATTAACATGCTTTTTAGGGGGTGTTTGATTGGTCTGACCCACGATCTGACCACTGACTGGCTGACCCGGTCAGCCAGTCATGGTGTTTGATTGGTCTGACTGGGTGGTCTGACCCGGTAAGAAATGCTGACCCAGACCTTGATTTTTTCATGTCTGACCCAATATTTCTTCTCCCCCAAAATACTTCTGACCCAAAAACCCCTAAACACCTCAAACCCTTTCTCCTTTCTCCTTTGGTCGACCTCCACCTTCGCCCCCCCCCCCCCCCGGCCGGCCGCCGCCCTCCGCCTCCGACGCCGACGCTGCAACCCGCTTCGACCGCCGACACTGCAACCCGCTTCGACCGCCGACGCCCGACGCTGCAACCCGCTGCAACCCGCTCGGCCGACGCCCGACGCTGCAACCCGCTGCAACCCGCCGACGCCCGACGCTGCAACCCGCCTTCCCCCCCCTGCCGCCTTCCCCCCGCTGCCGCCTTCCCCGCTGCCGCCTTCCCCCCTGCCGCCTTCCCCCCCCTGCCGCCTTCCCCCCCCCTGTCTCCTTCCCCCTTCCGCCTTCCCCCCTGCCCCCTCCACCCCGCTACCTCTGCCACCATCCTCCCCCCTGCCCCCTTCACCCCGCTGCCTCTGTCACCTCCCCCGAGCTAGGTACCTACTACTTCATCTTTGTTCAATTTCTAGTTCTTCATATTATGATTAGTTGGTAATTTGTTCAATTTCTTGTTCTTGATGTTATGATTAGTTGGTAATTTGATATATGGGTTCTTGATCTTATGATTAGTTGGTAAATTGATAATGTTTAGATGTGTATTAGTTCTTCATGATTGGGTAAGAAGTTCTTCATGATTGGTTCTTGATCTTATGATTAGTTGGTAATTTGATATATGGGTTCTTGATCTTATGATTAGTTGGTAAATTGATAATGTTTAGATGTGTATTAGTTCTTCATGATTGGGTAAGAAGTTCTCCATGATTGGTTCTTGATGTTATGATTAGTTGGTAATTTGATATATGGGTTCTTGATCTTATGATTAGTTGGTAAATTGATAATGTTTAGATGTGTGTATTAGTTCTTCATGATTGGGTAAGAAGTTCTTCATGATTGGTTCTTGATGTTGGTAATTTGATAATGTTTAGATGTGTGTATTAGTTCTTCATGATTGGGTTCTTGAAATCGATTTTGATATTACTTCTTGATTACTTGTATATAGACATGGCAGAAAAAAAAGTAGAGTTATTTGGAAGTTAGAATGTGTTGACAAAACTTTTCTCGAAGCGTGTATACATGAGATAACAATCAATGGTCGAGAGGGTAGTAGCCTTAAAGGATCCTCATGGAAAGTTGTTGCGGAAAAGCTGAAAAATGAGCATAATTTCATTGTTGAACATAAACAAATGAAGAATCGATATGACTACTTGAGATCAAAGTACGGGGCTTGGGTGAAACTGAAAAACAAAACAGGGAATATTTATGATCCTATAACCAACACTTTCAATATGAGCGATGAAGAATGGGAAGCGGAGGCAAAGGTATTTTTTAATATGAAAACCTTATTAATAAAAGATTATTTAATGTTAGTAGCTTGATTATAACTATAAAAATTTTCAAACAGTTGAACAAGTTTGTGGAAAAGTTGAGAAATGCACCCCTTCCTTGCCCTGATCTTTGTACGAAATTATTTGAGGGGGTGACCGCGATCGGCATTTTTAGTTGGGGGCCATCATCCACACTACCTCATCACGTTGAAGGTTCTTCTGAGTATGATGTGGATGATGTTCAGTACACTCAGATGGAAACAGATCTCCCACCTGTAAGTGAAGAATCTTCGGGTCGTTCAAAACGCAAGGCAAGTACTAAAAGTAGCAAAGAAGTTCGTAGAAAAACAACAGATGATGATTTAAGAGAAGTTGGGAATGAAATAATCAATCTTGCAAAGATGTTGGTGGAAAAAGATAATGTTGATAAAGAAATGGACGCATGCATGGAGAAGCTAGAACAAATGGAATGGGGGGAAGAAGATCCGAGATATAACACGGCTCTTTTGCTATTTGGTGAAAGTGCTGATATTAGAAAAGTTTGGTTACGTCTTAAGCCGGTGAGCTGCGAGTCGTGGGTGAGAAATGCAGGGAGGAAGTTTGGATTACTTGGTTGACTTTTGTGTTTTTTTTTTGACTTGCGTATGACTTTTATAAAACATTCGTATGGCTTTTGTGTGACTTTTGGATGGATATCGTATGTCACACCCCAACCTTGACGGCGGAAACGTCGAGGAGTGAGAGTTAAGATCGTTCACAGCCACATAACGCTATTAATAACCAAATATAATTTAAACATAAGTTTCAATTGTAACATTACAACATAAGTCTCAAAGAATTTAAAAGCATAACATAGAATGTAACAAATCATTCTTGTTTCATTTAATTATCTAGGTCCATTCCTAGATGTGCAAGCTTCAAAGAGTAGATATCATACTTGGGGTATTCTTGAAACATGTTAAAAATAAAAGGTCAACATAAAAATGTTGGTGAGCATTCCATAGTTTTCAATACATAAGTATATAGAAGATGGCAATTCAAGTCATAAGTTAGTGAATAAAGTGATTAGGGATGTTATGAACAATGCAACAATCAAACCTCGACAAAAGTTTTACAAGTCTCAAACGTTAAAAGTATATACGATCAGCTAAGTGTACTTGGATCAACCAAGCAGGCTTGTCTTACCCATAGATCTATGACTTCGCTGGGCTAGCAATAGTTAATGATTGTACATATAACGCCATAACATGGTAACCTCAGAAGTTCAACTAACCATAACTTTACAAGATGAATTGCCATAAAGTTTACAAGTCTCAAATAAGTTTACAAGTGCAATGATATAAGTTAACATGTTTCACCCCAAAGTGTGAAAATAAGCAAAAGGGGTATGGAAATACTCACATAGAAAACTCACAAGTATAGTGATGGTTGTTGAGTACATAAGAAAGCTTGGATGTCAAGAGTCAAAGGTGATGTCCTAAATGAAAAAAAAAAAAACAATAACTTGAGGTTGGAATTCATTACAAGAAGTTAGGACGTTTAGAGAATGCTAAAAAGCGAAAGGTAGATTGAAAAAGGATTATTGCATCAACTTTAGATTCCGGGCAGAATGTTTGGTATGAGTTTGAACAGGTTTTAAAAATAGCAAACGGTTTCATAAAATTATAAAAATTTATACTTGACTAGTTCAAAGTATCCCAGACAACTTTCATTCAGAAACATTTTTATGAAAAGATCCGTAAATAGGTCAAACAAGCAACACAAGACAGAAGGTGCTGAAATGCGCACTTATCTTGTGAAGGCTATTGTTGAGTCGTCCGATTGAGTTTGAAGACGTATAAACTGTCGTTGAAACGGTAATTCAAGGAACTCAATATTGGAGTCTGATTTTACTCAAATCTAGTTTGTTATGATCAAGTTATGGTTGGTTGAAGTCAGATTATATTCTGCCAGAATTGTAGTAGGGCACTTATGTGCACTTTTAAAATCGTTAAAGCATGAAACGGGTTAGTGTAAATTTATTATATTGATATATGATATATTAGTCTTTATTTGAGTTATAAAAATATTCTAAGTCTTTGGCATAGCCATCATTTAGAAAAATAATCTTGCGGAATAACCGAATGCGGCGGCATAGCCGTCCATATGCAAACGGGATTCTTTGTTTATGTTAGTGTGTTGTTAGCTTGATTTAGGAATATTAGTGATTGTTATAAGATTAGTGAATGTTAGAAGGTTAATGATCAAATGATAATGATTAAAATTAAAAGAGATTTAGTAGAAGAAAGAATAAAAGTAAGAACATAAAGTTATGAGATTAGTTGGATGTTGGGATGGATAAACAATATAGAAATGTATAATATAAAAACAATATAAGATTACCTTAGTATTTAGAAGATTCTTGAAACTATTTGTAAAAGAAAATTCTTGAAATTGATTATAACCAAAGGATGATGAAAGGTTTGTATGATAGATTTTTAGAGAATGAGCAAATGAAAAGTGAGGCCTAAGCCTTGCTTTTATACTTGAGGTTAGGAGGAGGTTATGAATGGTGTTAATGGTGATTTATAAGTCTTTTAAAAGGGGGTTATGATTGGAATATGAAATAAATATAAAATTAAATAATTTAAATAAATAAAAGAATAATTATAATTTAAAATTCAAATTCTTGAAGACTTAAATTTTAATAACTTTTTTATAAAATATTTATAGACTTTATAAAACCAATTTGAATAATCAATCAAATTATTTATTTGTTATTCTTTATAACTTTTATAAAAACTTGTAACTTTTATAATTTAATTATTCATTTCCAATAATTAAATATTATTATTAGTAAACTTTATAAGGTTATAAAATCCATTTTATAACTTTGTAAATTTTAATAAAACTTTCCATTTGGTTATTTATTGTAAAAGTTTATTAAACTTTATATCTTTTAAAAATATATATATATATATATATATATTTATAAGTCCCTAAATTGTAAAGTTTAGAAAATAGTTCATAATAATAAGTTGCAATTTAATGTGTTTGATCAATAATAATCTTATTATGAAACTAAAAAAAATAAATATTAAGTTTTGACTTGAAAAAAATAGCGGATGTTACAGTCTCCCCTACTTTAAGAAATTTCGTCCCGAAATTTTATTCACGAGTAAACTAATTTCAAAGATATGAGGAGATTTGGGTTTCATTTCATATTTACAAGTGAACTCTTGGAAGCGTTTAAACTCAACAAGTTTCATTATGATGTTTTGTTATGCTTAAATTTGTCAAGTTTCATAGTTCACTATTTCATGTGTTTCTTGACAAACGATACAAGATTATTAACTTAAGATTTTTAGTTGATAAACGTTTGTATTTTAAATGGTTCAAGACGGTTAGAAAGATTTTGTCATGAATGAAACACTAAGTATTAGTGTGATACGAGGCTTGGGGATATGTTCAAGATGCTTTTGAATGAGATAAAGAATTCGTAAGGGCTTCTCAAAGAAATAATATATATATGTATATTTTTTTACGGGGTTTCAAGATGATCGATTGTTTGTTTAAATGTCATTAAGGTTTCAAAGTTTTATTAGTTTAACGCTGATACGAGAATCGTGTTTGTTAAGATTAACGATTTAATTTACAATGAGTGCATCATTGTATTAGGTTTTCAGGATAAGTGCGGTTATCGTTCACAGCCACATAACGCTATTAATAATCCAAATATAATTTAAACATAAGTTTCAATTGTAACATTACAACATAAGTCTCAAAGAATTTAAAAGCATAACATAGAATGTAACAAATCATTCTTGTTTCATTTAATTATCTAGGTCCATTCCTAGATGTGCAAGCTTCAAAGAGTAGATATCATACTTGGGGTATTCCTGAAACATGTTAAAAATAAAAGGTCAACATAAAAATGTTGGTGAGCATTCCATAGTTTTCAATACATAAGTATATAAAAGATGGCAATTCAAGTCATAAGTTAGTGAATAAAGTGATTAGGGATGTTATGAACAATGCAACAATCAAACCTCGACAAAAGTTTTACAAGTCTCAAACGTTAAAAGTATATACGATCAGCTAAGTGTACTTGGATCAACCAAGCAGGCTTGTCTTACCCATAGATCTAGGACTTCGCTGGGCTAGCAATAGTTAATGATTGTACATATAACGCCATAACATGGTAACCACAGAAGTTCAACTAACCATAACTTTACAAGATGAATTGCCATAAAGTTTACAAGTCTCAAATAAGTTTACAAGTGCAATGATATAAGTTAACATGTTTCACCCCAAAGTGTGAAAATAAGCAAAAGGGGTATGGAAATACTCACATAGAAAACTCACAAGTATAGTGATGGTTGTTGAGTACATAAGAAAGCTTGGATGTCAAGAGTCAAAGGTGATGTCCTAAATGAAAAAAAAAACAATAACTTGAGGTTGAAATTCATTACAAGAAGTTAGGACGTTTAGAGAATGCTAAAAAGCGAAAGGTAGATTGAAAAAGAATTATTGCATCAACTTTAGATTCCGGGCAGAATGTTTGGTATGAGTTTGAACAGGTTTTAAAAATAGCAAACGGTTTCATAAAATTATAAAAATTTATACTTGACTAGTTCAAAGTATCCCAGACAACTTTCATTCAGAAACATTTTTATGAAAAGATCCGTAAATAGGTCAAACAAGCAACACAAGACAGAAGGTGCTGAAATGCGCACTTATCTTGTGAAGGCTATTGTTGAGTCGTCCGATTGAGTTTGAAGACGTATAAACTGTCGTTGAAACGGTAATTCAAGGAACTCAATATTGGAGTCTGATTTTACTCAAATCTAGTTTGTTATGATCAAGTTATGGTTGGTTGAAGTCAGATTATATTCTGCCAGAATTGTAGTAGGGCACTTATGTGCACTTTTAAAATCGTTAAAGCATGAAACGGGTTAGTGTAAATTTATTATATTGATATATGATATATTAGTCTTTATTTGAGTTATAAAAATATTCTAAGTCTTTGGCATAGCCATCATTTAGAAAAATAATCTTGCGGAATAACCGAATGCGGCGGCATAGCCGTCCATATGCAAACGGGATTCTTTGTTTATGTTAGTGTGTTGTTAGCTTGATTTAGGAATATTAGTGATTGTTATAAGATTAGTAAATGTTAGAAGGTTAATGATCAAATGATAATGATTAAAATTAAAAGAGATTTAGTAGAAGAAAGAATAAAAGTAAGAACATAAAGTTATGAGATTAGTTGGATGTTGAGATGGATAAACAATATAGAAATGTATAATATAAAAACAATATAAGATTACCTTAGTATTTAGAAGATTCTTGAAACTATTTGTAAAAGAAAATTCTTGAAATTGATTATAACCAAAGGATGATGAAAGGTTTGTATGAGAGATTTTTAGAGAATGAGCAAATGAAAAGTGAGGCCTAAGCCTTGCTTTTATACTTGAGGTTAGGAGGAGGTTATGAATGGTGTTAATGGTGATTTATAAGTCTTTTAAAAGGGGGTTATGATTGGAATATGAAATAAATATAAAATTAAATAATTTAAATAAATAAAAGAATAATTATAATTTAAAATTCAAATTCTTGAAGACTTAAATTTTAATAACTTTTTTATAAAATATTTATAGACTTTATAAAACCAATTTGAATAATCAATCAAATTATTTATTTGTTATTCTTTATAACTTTTATAAAAACTTGTAACTTTTATAATTTAATTATTCATTTCCAATAATTAAATATTATTATTAGTAAACTTTATAAGGTTATAAAATCCATTTTATAACTTTGTAAATTTTAATAAAACTTTCCATTTGGTTATTTATTGTAAAAGTTTATTAAACTTTATATCTTTTAAAATATATATATATATATATATATTTATAAGTCCCTAAATTGTAAAGTTTAGAAAATAGTTCATAATAATAAGTTGCACATTTAATGTGTTTGATCAATAATAATCTTATTATGAAACTAAAAAAAATAAATATTAAGTTTTGACTTGAAAAAAATAGCGGATGTTACATCGTATGTCTCTATGTATGGTTTTTGTATGACTTTTGTTATGGATATTGTATGACTTTTATAAAACATTCGTATGACTTTTGTTATGGATATTGTATGACTTTTGTTACGTATATTGTGTGACTTTTATAAATATTTTGAATCAATTTTAACAGGTATGTATACTGATGGTGAAATTTTATCATTCTTTCTACTTTCATGGTATTGTTTGATGTTGGCCCGGAAAAGAAAACGAGAGGAAAGAATTGAAAGAATAAGAGATAATGATTCTGCTTTAACCCGGCATGCATATACATATGAATTATTACATGGATCTTCTACACAATGTCAAGAAATGATGAGACTTTCACGTGAGGCTTTTGTACTATTATGTGGTCATTTTTCACAACGAAATTGGTTGCGACCTAGTAAGACTATAAGCATTGAAGAGAAAATGGCTATGTTCCTACATATTATAGGGCATAATGAACGTTTTCGTGTGGTGAAACGACGATTTCAACACTCCAATCAAACAGTTCATAAATGTTTTCATGAGGTTCTAGTTGCAATGATGTGTTTTGCTAAAGAAATTATAGTCCCAACATCTTCAGACGAAACTATAGATACCTCGGAGAGACTTCAAAGGCTAAGAAGCATATTTCCCGGAGCAATAGGTGCTTTAGATGGAACTCTTGTACATGCAGTTGTGCCCGCTAATCAACAAACTTGTTTTAGGGGAAGAGGAAAAGGTGAATGTTATCAAAATGTGCTAGGAATATGTGATTTTAATATGATATTCACCTTTGTATGGGCTGGATGGGAAGGCGTAGCACATGATTCACGAGTTATGAAAGAAGTGGCATTTAATCCGACCTCTGGATTTCGATTTCCTCCTCCAGGTTTATAATATAACTATAACTTTTATTACTACATATATTATTTGTATTCTTGATATAACATATAACACACTCACATTTGCAGATAAATATTACCTTTGTGACGCTGCATATACCAACACTCGTGGATTTATGACTCCGTACCGTAATACAAGGTATTGGTTAGTAGATTTTCGACGGCGAAGGGCGTTAACTAAAGAAGAAAGATTCAGTCATGCTCATGCATGCCTTAGAAATGTTATTGAGCGTGCTTATGGTGTATTGAAGGCAAGATTCCCAATCTTAAAACAAATGGCTCCTTATCCTTTTCGAGTGCAAATGGCTCCTTATCCTTTTCGAGTGCAAAGAGACGTAGTCATTGCTTGTTTTGCAGTCCATAACTTTATAAGGAAATACAATATTCAAGACGAATTATTTACAAACTTTGAACAAAACACTATGTTTACTCCTGATGGTGAAGGTGGAGGAAGCGATGGTGAAAACACACAAGGCATGGAGTGGGGTTCAGAAGGCGTTGAATATATGACTGCTTTGCGAGACCAAATTGCTAATCAACTACTTTCAAATGCTTCAAGTTGATTTGCATGCAAACTCTTGCAATATGTTTGAAATTCGGTGTGTTTTATTCGGATTATGTGTAATTTATGTTAACTTGATTTATGTTTAACTTGTATTTTGTATGACATTTTGAATTTTAAAGCTATTATGTTCTTTTTGAAAGTTCGTTAATTTCTATTGATTACACATCACAAGTTAAAATACAAAGGCAAGTTTCAGTCAGCAGAGTCAGTCAGATACATAATCAAACACCCAAGTTTCAGTCAGCAGAGTCAGTCAGATACATAATCAAACACTCAAGTTTCAGTCAGATGTATGACTCAGTCAGATCTTCTGACTGGGTCAGCTTCTGACTCAGTCAGCTCATACTTGGTCAGCACAATCAAACAGCCCTTAGTCTTTTTAGTTACACCAATAAATATTCTACGGGTTTCACCGTTGCCTCGCCACTATCATCAGTTCCATTGCAAATCACCGTGCTCCACTTATTTTCCTTGTTTTTTCTTCATAGAACAACTCCCACGGTAGACATGTTAAAAAAACGGTCTGCGAACCGGTTCGGATAAAAGAAAGGAATCGGTTTTGGGCCCGAACCGATTTCAACCCAGCCCAACCCGCTGGTTTGTAGGCGGTTCCGAGATCTGGACTTCCAAACCGGTTTCTAAATCGGTCCCCAAACAGGTCCCCAAACCGGTTCCAAAACCGGTTCACAACCCGGTAGACCAAACTGGTTTTTAAACCGGTTTTAAAAATATAGCCGTTGGGTAACGGCTATATAGCCGTTTTTGCCCCTTTTGATTGTTTTTTGATGGTTTTTACCATTATACCCCATTAGCTTAGCATATATATATATATATATATATATATATATATATATATATATATATATATATATATATATATATATATATATATATATATATATATATGTGTGTGTGTGTGTGTATGTGTGTGTGAATGTATTGTATGTTTTAGTTGAATCATAACAACTTAAAACGCTATCTACTCTCAAAGATCGCAAAAACGCTCAATACTTTCGTTCTAGAAAAAACTCTCTAAAAATCTTTCAAATGGCTTCATCAAGTGCTTAATCATCCGTTGGTTGTGATGCGTCTTCAAGCAACATGGCGGTAGCAATCCTTCCTACAAATAGAAACCCCAAAATTGGTCCAATTACGATTTATGTCAAATGGCTAGCGGTTCAAACAAGGCTCCTTGCAAGTTTTGTCATAAGTTTTTCAAAAAAGATGCAAACACAACGTTGAAAAACCACATTTCAAATAAATATTGTAAGACATTGAAAGGTGAACCGTCTTAAGGTCAAGTTTCGATGACAAACGAAGGAAATGGTTGGGCGTATAACGTTGATGCGGTTCCGGAGCAAATGACGCATTTTGTAATTCAAGAAAGCTTGTCATTCAAACATTTCGACAACGAGCTTTTGACTCGACTCATTAAACGAACTCTCCAATCATGTTACATCAATGTAAGTTGTGCTACTCTTCGAAGAGATTGTTTAAAAATATGAAAAAAAGCTAAAAATGAATTAATATCTTATTTTAAAAATTTACAAACCGGTGTTAACTTAACAAGTGATGTTTGGTCGACTCCTTTGAATGTTTAGTTTTTAAAAAACTATTATTTAACCTTCTATGTTGTATTAAATTGTTTAAATATTTTATATATTATATATTTCACTTTCATTATATATCTCACTTTGAGACGTTAAGTAACATTGATTAACAAGCAACATATGAATGTATGATTTAATTAATATAAATATGATTTAATTAATATGAATAATAAGATGATTATATATATTAATAAAAAAATTAATTTTTCTTTAATTAATAGAAATATGATTATATATTTTAACAAAAATTAATATAAATATGATTATACATCTTTAATATCTTAAAAGTATTATATTATGAGTAAAAAAATTTAAAAGCCGAACCGGTTTGGGCCCAAACCGGTTTCCAAACCGGTATAGGTTTGGGGTTTTGAAGCTTGAAATTGGTTTATAACGTGAACTGGTTTGGAGCCAAACCGGTTTTGACCGGCGTTGACCAAACCGTTTTAAAAAAAACCCGGTTTGTATACCACTATCCCACGGGACTTAGAGGTCCATGCTCACATTACACACTTGTTTCATAAACTACAGTTCTTATTTGATACTACTCCTGTATAAAATACTTTATACGTTTTAGAAATAACTGAAATAATTAACTAGAGAGCTTAATCATTGTTGTTTCACAATTAAGCATATCAATTACTATTTTTTATTATATTCAAAAGTCAAACGAATTTTTTGATTCAAATACCAAATTTTTTAATGAGGGTCTCAAAATTCAACTCAAATCATCAGTAAAACAACACAAAGAAAAGCCGAAGAGAAGCCAAAGACACTACCTAGTGGCATCATCATAAATAAAATTTCAAGATCCTTATGGTTTAAATCCTGTAATGTATAGGCACGTGTGTTAATTACAAAGAAAAAAAAAGCTCTAACAAAATGTGTTACAAAGGCAACGTGAACGCATTTGGCATGCATCATGCTTCAATTGATATCACATAAGAAAAGGGGTTGGTGTGATCAACAATTAGTCAAAATTAAAGAAACAACTTGATCTCCAACACTAAAAAAGAAGCAAAATATCTACTTCATTTATTTATGAATACCAGGTGGTTCTTAAGAGGACATTCTGATGATAAGTAAGTAGTGTCATTATGATCAATATTATATTATTAAGATACGAAACTTATATGGGAAATAATAATCTAAAGTTTGTATAGTCAAATAGTCACTGAAATAGAAATAAAATTTAGAATCTTTAAAAATGAATATTGCAGATCTTTTAGGAAGCAGAATAGCAGATAAAGGATAAAGGAACAACGGTGACCGATAGTTTTAATCTTGTCACAATATAAAAATAATTGACCCATCTGAAAATGGAAACCCAGGAGGACACATGGCAGGTGAGAGCAAGGGGGGCCAAAATGCCCTCATTTGAACAATTTTTATGGTCCATTGATTTTTTTACCCATTTCCCAACATAACATGACTTCTATATGACATTTTTTTTTCTTTAACAATATTTTTTTTACTAGGGTCTAACTTTGTATTTATAAGAATTAAAACTCATACGACTTTTATAATGTACAGACATCTATGTCACTAAGGCCACACGATGTCGTCCGAATTTCACAAGTTCCCCATTATTTTTCATTTTTACCAATTTCTGGGAGCGGAGGGTGTTTGTGTTTTTTAGGGGTCAATATTCACGATTCTTTTTCTCCAGATGCATGTTTCTTTTTGTGTTTTTTACCAATGCTATTCATCGGTTATCATCCACATTTTCACCAAATGATTTGGCTCCTCATCTTCAAACCGTCCGCATCATCTACTTTTCACCTGCCGTATCATCTACCGATTAGAGAAAATGAAGAGAAACAAAAACCACTCCTTGTGCACTAAGGTGAAAGACCATGGGCATATGAATTTATTGCTGTTAGCTAAGGTAAACTTGTGGACTTTTCTTATGTGGTGTGGCGAGAATTGAATTTGAAAATGAAAAAAAGAAATAAATACCAAATTGAAATAAAAATTATACAAGCACAAACATAAAGTTTCGAGTTAAAGTTATTTAGAAATTTGATGTTAGAGCATCATACCATAACTATAGCGAGTACACTTCATTCATATCAAAGTTATTGACAAAAAAATTTAGTGTTAGAGCATCATACCATAACCACAGCGAGTACACCTCATTCATATCAAAACTATTGACAAAAAAAAATTTAGTGTTAGAGCATCATACCATAACCATAGCGAGTACACCTCATTCATATCAAAGCTATTGACAAAAAAAATTAGTGTTAGAGCATCATACCATAACCATAGCGAGTACACCTCATTCATATCAAAGCTATTGACAAAAAAAAAATTAATGTTAGAGTATCATACCATAACCATAGCGAGTACACCTCATTCATATCAAAGCTATTGACAAAATCTACGATGATAAGATGTAGACAAATCTTACCTCTATTGTAGAGAATAGAAAGAATATATAATGAAATGTATAGCAGAATGCGTGTTAAAAATAGTTGAATACAAAAAAAAGATGATAATATATTATACTTGCCTAAGCATTGATGAAATTTATAGCAAATTTTCTATAAAAAGAAGAATGTCGCAACAATATAGATAGACCTTTATATTTTCATATATGTAAAAGAATTCAAAGTATGTGTAAACTAATTATAAATATTAAAATAAGAACAAAAATAAATCTTTTCTAAAGGGAAAAATAGTTAAGTCTCATTTGTGAAATTTTGTCATTAAAATGACTATGAAAGGGTTTAGATAAAAGAATTTTAGATACACGTACTGACATACTCAAATCTAATTCACATCTCATCTAATGTGCCTACAGAACGAAATTTAATAGGGATGTAAGAATCTAAACATAAATAACCAAATCTAGTTTACTCATCGTTTAAGATGGTTGGATACGTGAATTAAGTAGCAAATGCTCGAGTATGATTCACATGTGTCTTAAAGTTTTATTTTGTATTACTATTAGACGTAAACACTGATATTTAGGGGTTTAAATTTCGGACACAACATAAATTTAACTCTAAATTTATGGATATGAGTTTATTTTAAACAAATTCAGATAAGTGTTTGGTTAAATTCAAGAACATATTTAGCTATCTGAGTTGTGTTCGGGTTAACTTTGTTTCATTGTCTGGTCAAGTAACCTATTTTTGTATAATATTTATTTAATAATGTGATTATGTTTTGTAGAATCAAGTTTGGTAGTTTAAACGTAACTACTTTTAGGTAGTGCTCTTACAATCACTTAAGAATTTATTTGGTTGTAAATTAGGGTACTAATATCCAAAAAAAAACTTTAATATTTATAGGTTGTGCTAGTATCATCCCTGAAAAACTTGTGTCATGTTCAACTTTGTTATTACAACAAAATCCGTGTTGTTGATGTCACAAAATCAAGTTGATCTACCGTCTATAATCCATTCCCAAGTGTGGTACCTAGCTGCAACATACAAAGATACTGTTATTAGAGATTCAATGGGGACTAGCCCCTAGAATGCTATGATGTTTAAGTCATGATTTGTTCAATATTATATAAAAACAAAAGCATGGAATTAGATATATTACTTAAGAGATAATGAGTAGAAGAATATAACGGTTTATGATAGAGTAGAGATGGAATAGGTTAAGAAGGAACTAACATGAGAAAGGCTCAAGAGATATATTTACAACTGATCTTAGGTTCTTCTAGAGAAGGTATGACTTATGAGTTATGTGATTTGGTGGGTAAATAATGTTTCAATCAAAGGAGAGAATTTATGTGTGAAGTGATTACATGTTCTTTCGGGGAGGATAAGTAGTACTATGAAAGTGATGAGAGTGAGAGAGTTAAGTAAGAGATGATTCCTTACACATGACACCCCGCCCCTATTTATAATGCGGGGTGCCATATACTAAAGAACCCTTTGCGATCTCGTTCATTCTTTTTTTGATGTCTGATCTTTATCGTGCTTAATATGCAACCCTGGTCCTGTGAACGACTCTCATTTTAATGTAATAAATTTGATTCTTCTTTTCTATACATATCAACCTTTTCATTCTAGATACTAATTGCTTGAATGATGTGGGTCTTGACCAACTTTAATATGATGCAAGAATTAGTGAAGAAGCAGATATCTATTTATGTTCTTATTGCCTGCTATCCTTCCTTTTTGCTAGTTCATTTTTGATTGGTGTGTCCTTGCAACATTATTAGCTTTGTTCCTTCCAGATCCTTCCTAGTGTGCAACTATCCTTGAAGGTAGTGCCAAAGGAAGGGTTTGGTTCTTTGACGTGCGATTATCCTTGCCAGGCGTAAGGTTTTGCTCCGTGGCAAGCGTCACCCTTGGTAAGGCTAGGGTTGGGTTCCTTTGTGCTACATTATTTTTACCTTGTAAGGTTTCTTTCTTAGGCTCTTGCCAGTTGTGGCTAAGGAAGGGCTTGGTTACTTGGCACGTTACTATCTTTATTAGTCACAAGGTTATGTTTCTACGCTTGTCATTGATCATAGAGTGTTTATTTGATACTTATTATATTTAGTTCATTTATTTTATACAAATATTCGTATCAAACATGTGTACTTTGAGTGTGTTAATGTTTGCAGGTGTTAGAAGATAAAAGTACATATTTTGGAAGCTTTATGGAAGCATTGGAGCAAGTGGAAGGACTGGATGTGCAATTACATGAAAGATGGAGTCAAATCAAGTCAATCAGACCCTAGCGTATCCACCATCGTATCATACGATGACCATCGTATTAGTCGCCATATCCTAGACAGAATCTAGTGAACAAGCTTCGTACAACTTTACAACCGGCGTATGATACGCCGGGGTGGGCGTATGATACGCCGGTGACCCACAACAACCTTCGAATTTTGAGGATTTTCTTCTCTATTTGAATCCACTCATTAGGGTTTCGAATGAGACTTCTCCCCTGTGAATTTTAGACGTTTTCAAGGCGTTTTTGGGAGTTCTTTTCACCACGGTTTCACCTGAATCAAGCATCAACAATCAACAATCAATCATTGAAGATCCAATCATGTTGATGAGCTGCTAATCTTGTTCGTGATCATCTCCGGGTGATGGGTTCTTGTAATACTAATAAGTATTTTGTTTAACATAGATTTATTGGATTGTTTTTGTAGTGACAGTACAAATTCAATTGTATTTTGGTTAATTTAAGCGAATTATTTGTGTTTCAAATATCCGTCTATTATCATTCGATTTCGGTTTCTTGCACCGTGAGCAGTTTGGTATAGAGGGGTGTTTGGTATATATAATTGGGTAGTTGGATGTACGAGTTAGTATTACAAACTTGCCCTCAATTATCACTTTAACTAGATTGTCATAAGTTCATGTCTATGTGTACAACAAGCTAGGCTAACAAGTTTTTATATATCTTTGAACCCGAATCCCGGAAATGATCGATTTTCTATCAATAGGTTTTAAAACCCATAATACATTTTGTTCCTTTTTTACTTATTTTTCATTCAATTTACTTTTCAGCTTAAATAAAAACCCAAAAATATTTGTTCTTTAGTATTTTCGTTTCGTATTTCAAATTCTTAGGTATAAAGTTTTACACTTTCTATCAATTCTCTGTGGAGAAAACTCTTACTTACCCATACTAGTTATAAGCAGTTAAGTATTAGAAGCAGTATCATACATTTGTCGTTAAAAAAACTGGCTTCAGAAAGTGGTTTTAGATCAAACAATCACACAATCAGTGGCGGAGCTTGAACACTCTTGTAGGGGGGCGGGGGCGAGATTAATTTTTTTAGGGGGGAGGCGAACTCGAGTTTTATATAAAGTTACACTATCGAGCCAAAAATTTACACTAACGGGTCAAAATTTACACTATCGGCGAAAAAAATAACACAATTCTATCAAATCCTTTTGTTTTTATCTAGATTACTACTTTCGTTATCAGACTTCGCATCTTTGACACATTTTACGCTCGTTCTAGATTCAAGTTTATTCGTATACGATCGTTTGTCAAAGCCACAAACACGACCCACGGCACTTTCAACACTCGCTAAAAAACAGGTAAAAGAAAATACTACAAGTGTGGAAACATATAATATTACGTACATAGACGAAGATATTACTAGTTTTCAAACTTTGGTATTGAATAAAGATATTTGAATGTAGGTGAGGGTAGAAGAGTCATTTTCAGGTACCGACAGGATAGTGATGTAGCAGAATGTATGAAATCTTTATTTCTGAGGATACAGCAGTAACAGCATGGACCATTGTTATTAATGTTTGTACCCAGCCCTCTGCATGCGATTGTTGCTGACCCTCCACTGTACCAAATCTTTCTTTCTTTCTTTCTTTCTATCTTTTTTATTTTAAATAGATGAATAACTAAATAAATGTCTTCACACATCCCATCCCCCCATCATTCATCATACTATCATGGTATCATTTTAAAATATATATATATATATACTTAAGCCCACCAACCATTAAAATGATAAAATAACATCATTTCATAATTACTTAGACTAGCGTTAGCTCAATTGGTTTGAGAGTAGTCATCTTATTACTTTTCAAAGTGTAGGTTATAGGTTTGAGTTTTATTTGTGACAATATACTTCTGGTGTAACAGTTGTTTTATCAAAGTAAGGTTTTTGGTGATGGGTTCCACTAGAATGCTAGTGGGCTAGGGTCACAAGTATTGTCTGTGTTTGCGGTTGGGTGACCTTTTGTCATTGGATTTACCTAGGTGACCGGACATATAGTAGTCGTTAGCTGTTAAAAAAACAACTTTGAGAGCGTCCAACATAGGTCGGTTTTCAGCGTGTTTAAGGAGATAGAGGACGATATGAGGAATAGCGAACATCCAAATTAGTTTTGACGGTAAGAGGAGCAAAGACCTGATAACATGGAAGGTGTTTATTTATTGCGTTATTCGACTCTAGCATTGCATGTGCTCCTAGTGTAAATAAGTTATAGATTAGTTTTCGTAACGTGTCTAGCTTATAAAAGTTGAAATCTCAACTTTTTGGATAAAGATGAGACAGATGAGACATTTTATCATCAGAATTTAAAGTGTGATATTAGTAAAACTGTTCTGAATATACGCTACTGGATAACATATTATTTATTTTATAAGTAGTCAGCACATTATATAGGCAGAAGCACGTTTTCTTCTGTATACGAAAACCTGGGATCGGTGTATTATGTGGTCCCTCCGTCTTACGTACATCGTTATCCATTCAAGTTCATATGAGTTGATGTAGATCTACTCTCTTTAATATGATATTAAATTTATGTCAACGATCAAGAAGACTAATTAATATAGTGTTTATTTTTTAATAATGTAATTGTAGTTAGTAAAAATCTTAGAATCTCATAATAAAGCATCCAACTAGAGTCAAGAGATACTTTAATTCAGTTTATACATATATACTTTATTATTTTATGTATAAACAAATACAACAGATAAAAAAATAAAGTCAATAGGGGTAATATTATATCTATATTTATCTTTTTATTAGTTTCAAGAAACAAGCTCTTCATACACAAACATAGAGTAAACATGAAGATTAAGTTTAGTAAGTTTTAATAGCAAAGTTATATTTTTTTTCTATTAGTAGCATACCGAAAAATACCGATACCAAAAATAGGTAAAAGTGCAAACCGAATACCATATCGAATTTTTAGGTACCGAGACAAATTGGTACCGGTAGCAGTATTCTTTTTTCACTTTACTAATGAAATCAATCATATAATTTATAGATGTAAACATCAAATAAAAAGTGCAACATAGTTTTACACATGCGTAACACATACGTTATGTATATGTAACTTTTTCATTCGATATGACGATATAATGTTGCATATATGTAACACTTCATTTCTGTATTTATGTTTTACATATATGTAATAGAATTTTAAGCATAATTTTGACATATTAAATAACAAAAAAGGTTATAAATTATAATACTTATGCCATTAGTTTTTTTGTTTTCGCATAACTATTGGTTTTTTTATTGGTGCTTTCTAAATGGTATATACACATATACATATCGGATCAAATTATATGAATAGAAACATTGAAAAGTAACATAATGGCTGTCTTTAGAATTCCACTTATTTAACCGTTTCATAATTCATGGGCACCTGATCTTGTGACATCCATTTATAGTAATTTATATTGTGTAAAATATTTATTTCCATTTACGACACAGATATTATATTATATTTACATTGCATTTGGGAATTTGATATTTAAATAATCGAAATAAATAAAGTGTCACGAAAATATGTTGGGGTTGTATAATGGTAGTGCTACCCCATTCTTACCATTAACATGATGTCTCCCATTATCCCACTTCTATAAATTTTGTTCCCTAGCCTTCCATTACAAGTTGTACCCTATTTGTTATTAACCTTGCATTGACTAAACTCATTTGAAATATTATGTTTTTTTTAATGGTAAATGTACGACCCCCTCCTTAGGAGGAAACTCATTGCTGAAAAAACCCTCTGGCTCAACTCTGAGCATTTTTGCCCAGAGTAAGACTTGAACCCATGACCTCCCATTTATTTACATGTTATGAGTATCTCACCTTAACCAGTTGGTCTAAGGATCATTGTGTGATAATATGTGTTTATAATAGCATTTTGAGTTCAAATAATATTATTGGTTACTAAAAGTTAGAACGAGTAACAAAATACAAGTAGAATGAACCAGATTAAGATTAAACATATAAAGAATCATCTATGGTACATTTATAATGCATCTAATTCATAACTAGTTTTGCTCAAAAAGTAAATTTTTAATGAAATAGAAAAAGTATTTTAATGTAGCCACAAAAGTATTTTAATTGCAATTTACTCTTATTATTTTTAGAATATAAAAATATGATACAATAATTATTTATATTAATATGTTTCACCTATTTTAACGATCGATATAAGTTATGACGGATCCAAAAGTTTATTTATTGGATTATTAAGGTACAATTTTCGGTTGTTTATCAACTCGATTTACAGATTTCAGTTCTACTTGGGTGTAAAACTCAAATGAAATATATCACACGGATTCATACCTTTAAAATCTCATATTTAATTTAAATACCTCAATTCTCGTTAGTAGCATCTAATAATGAATCATCACATAAAACATTAAAAATGCAAAAAAATTTAATAATAATTAAAGATTAGATAACAAACTTAGTTCGATCTTTGACTCTTTTGACATTTAGAAGTAGCTGAAGAAAGAAGTGCGTAACCACAAATGTGTAAAACATATATCAACAAACAGTTCTCTTCAATTTGCAATTTAAATTTCAAAATTTAAGGTTATCAAAACTATAAACATTATGACTTTAAAACATGCAACAAATAATTAAGAGGTCTACTATATATAATAACATCCAAAGAATCTACGTATTGGTAGCTAAAGCTCAAAACAAGCATGATACATACCATAGTATTATTTCTTAAAATATTTAGAGTACTTTTAAATAGAAACCGATCATATGAACTGTACTTTAGATTTAGAACTTTAGAATAGGATAGCTACCTCCAAAAGTCAAAAGATATTATGGAGTTTCAAGTAATTAATAATGTTAAATAACATATTAAGGTTTAATGGTTTTCCTTCGGAGTCGGACATATAATGTAAATGGAAGCCATTATTTGAATACCAGAATTTACTAAAGTTTCATCTCAGATATATATTTGGGCAAACATCGAGTTTAAGTAGATGTGAATAGGCCTGTTCAAATAGTTCGTAATATAAAATTCGCTAAAAAAATTTGCTTGAAACCGAATCATTTATAAACCGAATCAGTTTGGTTTGTAATAATTAATGGGCTTGTGCTAACAAATTGTATTTTTTTCAACCACAAATAGTCATTTTAGCACCATTAAAACACCAGAGTTGACGGTGATTTTAAATTAGAAATAGCCATTCAGTTTTGCAAATTGTAAACAATTCTGTTTGAAAGTGATTCAAACAACAATTCACATCTAGGAAAACAACTATTTAAAACTTATAAGTGAAACCTGAAATTAAAAAAGTTAAGAATCACACACATTTGCATACATGGCCAGTAGAAATTCTTAACAATGTCCTTTGAAACGCATGCATATGAAATAAGTATTCAAATATGAGACCGTGTATGAAATTGATATAGACGGGTGTGTGATTAGTATAGCATTAAACGCGATACTCGGCCTGCTTACCTGAAATATATACCTTTTTACCTGGATCATATACTCAAAAATTTTGTTTATTATTTAATTTTCCTTGACCATTATCTAGTAATGATTTATTCTAGTAGATTCATTATGTGAAAAAATAAAATTTTCTTTTGAAGATACGTATTTAATAATATAATTTTGTTTTGTATGATATGAATTATGAAGTATGAGCTTAGATTTTTTATATCATCATTAAACTTGCATACTCTATGTATGTCACACATTTTATGTTGTGCTATATGCAATTAATTTAGCAAATTTTGTAGTTGTTATAAACATATACTTATATAAAAATTAGAACCACATTACAAAAAAAAGTTTACCTACAAAATCTCAACAAGTATTTTGTTAACAAAACAATGATTATACTCTATACTCACAGGTATTCTCAATACTCGATGGCTATTGAGTCGGATACGAGACACGGTTACATAATCTGATATGGGACTGGAATTAACAATATTCCTCTCATACTCGTCCCAATGTCAACCCTAAGCCTAAACCCAACAACATTTCTCCACATATGGACTTTGAACACTCACCACTTGGTAGGGTATCATTTCAAATATCTTGGTATTATCCGACTATATGTCCTTTGGTACTCGGAGTCATTTTACTATAATTGGATTTACTTAAGACAAAATGATAAGTTAGAATAAACATTGATATGAGTTAAAAGTTGTATAGTACATATTTGATCAAGTTTATTCTAACATCGGGAACTTAGGAACCTCTAAGGTTGTAAGGGCGAAAACCATAGAACATGAGGGGTTTAAAGGGGCACCAACCTTGGTGTTGGGGTCAAGGGGGCAAGACCCACCAAAGATCAAGCTAATGAGTTGCTTGGAAGTTAATTCATATTTGTCGGGTTGACGGAAATTGCTTTGAAAATGATGTTTTTCTCTAGTAAACTTTTACAACCTATGAGGTCAACTGACCTTCAATACAATCTTCACTTGACAAATCGATGTTCAATTTTCTTGAATTGTCGAGACACGAACAATTGAATCATCCATCAGCTTTTATTATTCTATGATCGCTCCTTCAAAATTTTCAGCTTTTGGCGCAATGATATACGGTTGGATCGTGCATTTTCAAGTTTTATGACTTTGACTTGTTGGAGTGCCTTGTATTTCTGTCACCACAGGATTCTACACATGTCTTCTGACTGTATAGTATTTTGAAGAATTATTGTAGATGATATGAAAAATGTAGGATATACCCATACTAATAATTAAATTTGCATTTGTATCTCCATCAAAATAAAAAGTGTGTTATACAATATATTATAAAATATATATTAAAATCTAAGGATTGCATTTTGGTATCTTGTTATCTTATATCAAAGATTTAATTTAATTCTTATATAAGTGAGACCGTAATTTGCGGTACAAATGGAAGTATTAGCAAATTAAAGGCAACAAATTTTATAAATTTAAAAGCCCAATGAGTTATATCAGCCCAGTGAGTGATATCAGCCCAACGAGTCGAGTTTTGACCCGTCGTCTTTGGTGACCTTAATAATCTGGTGTAAAGAGTATTATACTATACCTTAAAAGCATAGGTGGGTGGCCAATGAAAAACCACCGACTTTCGATTTATTTAAATATAGCGCTTTCATATATAAGAACAAATAAGCTTTTGGTTGTAGTGGTAAGTTAGTGGTCTTCTAACTAAGTTTATGTGGGTTCGAATCCCATTAAAAGCAAGTGGCTGTTTTTGGTTTTTCTCTCATTTTTTCCCTTTACTTCTTTGACCTTTTTTATATATGTTTTTTAATTATTTAAGTTCATTTTATTAAATATCGGTAAAAATTCGAGTCTGTTTACGTTTGAATGTAATAGAAATAACTCGGGTAAAATATAATTTGTCTCCATATCTATTTTTATATATATTTTGTAATTGCCTAACTTTCTACATACGTCTCTATTTTGATGTATAATTTGTATCCATGTCTATTTTTATATACGTTTTATAATTGTCTAACTTTTGACATACGTCTATGTTTTGATGTACATTTTCTTCATAAATAATTTGAGTACAATATAAAACGTTTCGTACTTCTTTTCTTATACACTTTGAGTTGATATTCGTTTCTGCGTAAGTTTTCTTTGGAAAGCGTCGAGTCAAATATAATATCTTTTATTTACTCTACGTTTTAACGTAAATTTGGTCCGGAAACAAATTGGAGCAA
The DNA here is from genome assembly GCA_025215565.1 of Flaveria ramosissima. Classification (NCBI taxonomy): domain Eukaryota; kingdom Viridiplantae; phylum Streptophyta; class Magnoliopsida; order Asterales; family Asteraceae; genus Flaveria; species Flaveria ramosissima. The sequence goes on from CM046030.1 coordinate 58,134,715, forward strand.
TTGTAAGTCTATGTTTTGACATAAATTTTGTTTGGAATAGAATCGGGTCAAATATAATACGTCTTTATTCAACCGCTTTGCGTATTGACGTAATTATAGTTTGCAAGCGGTTCGGGTCGATTGTAGTCTATATTTTATCACGCCGCTCACGATGTCGCGGCAACGCGTAAAAAAACTAGTTAGAGTTAACAACGAGAAAGTTAATCCTTTTACATTTCGAATTTTTGTAGAAAATTAACTATAATAAATTTAATCGAACATGAAGTCTTCAATAAATCATTTTTCTTTTCGTCTACGTTCGTCAAAACTTGACGTTTTTTTGGTTTATTTATGTTCGTTTGTTAATATTTTTAGTGAATTGGTTTACGGACACAAATGACCGAAAACAGCATGAAGACTTAACAAAGTAACAAACGTAAATGAATGAATTTGAATGAAAGTTTCTGAACACAAATAGATAAACATGACATGTATTTATGTTCGTGGATTTAACTAAGGAAACACAGTTTGTTATTCATGTCTGTTTTTTAATTAAATAAGGGTCTAGTTAAAGAGACACTCCAATATTTTAAATCAACACTTCAAAATTTCTATACGTGTCGTATAGCCCCATACGCGTCGTATAAGGGGGGGGGGGTCGTATGGGGCTATATGTGTCGTATAGCCCTCTGACAGCCCCCTGATTTTTTCCTCGTAGTCAGTGTCGAAATTCGTTATACGCGTCGTATAGCCCTATATGTGGCGTATATGGGGGTCGTATAGGGGGGCCGTATAGGGCTATATGAGGCGTATAGCTCTCTGACAGCCCCCTGAATTTTCCTTGTTTTCCGTGTATTCGACCATGTAGGCCGCGTATGGACCCATACGTGACGTATAAGGGGGTGTTGATTTATCTGATAAGTGGCTCTATATTAGGACCTATAAATAAACAAACATTAAATAAACAAACATTAAAAATAACTGTCAAGCAATTTACGAAGGATTCACCATACCGTTATATCTTTGGAATGAAATTAGTGGTCAAAAGTCAAAACCCATGTACAGTGGTGTAAAGTCGTATTACCAACGCTGTCGGTTTTGCTTTTGTATGTTCTAGAATCTCATAAACCCTAGCTTCTTAAACTCTTTCATCTTCGCAAAATCTCTCGTCAAAAATGGAGAAATCTGAAGCTGTTTGCGGACAAGAAGCATTGGAATTGCTCAATTGCGTCACCAATTCATCTTTCGATCAAGACAAATGCATTACTCTCTTGAATGCCCTACGCAAATGCGTTTTAGAAAAGGTAAAATCCTTCTCCCCTTTCTGTTTTCGCTACAGAAATTCGGTTTTGATTACAAATTGTTTGCCTAATTTCATTATTTCTAGCTGTTTAGATAAGATCTCTCGAGCTTGATGCGAAATTTTGTTGTATTTCAGTTATTTATACGTTAGTTCGATCAGCGTTGGGCAGAGATGCATAATGTGTTTCGTTATGTAGATTGAAAATTGTTGATTTGGAATTTGATTAGCACACTTGACTGAGTGCACAGATATGAAAGGGGAAAGATGTTAAGCAAATATTATTTTTTTTTCTTGGTATTGTTCTTTGATTTTAAGTTGAATGTATGTGGTTTATTTCTAGAAAGCATGAGATCAGTTGTAATTATAGATGTACATCAGCAAAATGATAAGTATGTATTGCCATTGTTTGCATCAAGCGATTGATTGTTTCAACACTGGGAACTAGAATGATGGTGATTATTTGGTAACCCTAATCACAATGATTGAATCGACAAATAATGATCGGCTATCAGTTTTCCCTAGGATTTCACCATTGAAATGATACATACTGAAAGTGATTGCACTAGGCACGCTTTCAACATTCACCTATGGAAGCTCAGAAAAGAGATGCCATCTCAAGACCATTCTCTTAACCATTTCATTAATCAATCTTGCTTTTCATATTGCTTAGTAGTTATGAGCGATATAACTTGAGATGCGGTTAAGCTTCTGCAATGCTGATAACCTTTAGTATCACTATGTTTCAGATAGCCTAGGTCAAATGAGCTACTTCCAATCTGTTTTTTGTTCAAGGAATGCTTCTATATTTGAGATTATCTAAGAGCTTGGTAATAGTTAACGTTCTCCATGTTTTTAGCATATGTTGATTAAGTGAATCAATGATCTATAGTTCTTTTCAGTATAACTATCTTTCTCCCTATATTTTTCACATAATTACCATTTTTCCTTACTTGTGTATATAGCCTTATCGTCGTGTGATAATATTTTATGTTTGTTGTCTACCAAGTGCCATTGCCCTTTACCTCATGTATCTTTCATCTGTATTGTACAGAAAGTGAAGAAGTTCTCACTGGCAGAGGAGAAACCAGTAAAAATTCAGGACACAGGTAACAAACAGGGCTGACATTTTATCTTTATCTAGACATTAATTGCAATTATAAGATAAATGATTTAAGCATTTTTACTCAAGACGTAGATCAACATATAACCTGAGTTACAAATGAGAAATTGTATCCTTGTTTTTCGCTATACATGTTTGAAATTATTATATTGCAAGCATTTGTTTCTACAATTATGATTCATAACAAAACTTGATTTGACTACTTCGCTGATGATTGTCAAAATAATAAAGAGAGATGATTAAAATATTAACTTAGAAGTTTAAGTTAAGAAGTATCTAGGCTGCGGATGTCGTATGCAAATTCCAAAGCCAAAAACATTAAGAAGTATGCTATTCCCTGGTCGATTGATGTCCCCGAACTGTGACAGTTGACACCCGCTAAAAATAATAGAAAAACCATCCATGGAAAATGCAAAAACAAAAATAAGTTGTCTTGTGTAAGTAAGTGTGTACATTAACAAGTCATGCTAAGTAGACAAAACATCAAGAAAGATGGACACATGAAGTATGCATGCATGTTAATGCAATATGCGTGGGCAAAACATCAAATACTCTTGCTGTAACATGATCTTGAGCAACTGCTAATCTCATATGAAAATATTATTACAAATCATAAAGGATTATCGTGTAGGGATGATAATGGGTCAGGTTTGGGATGGGTTTTGGTATCTTAGTCCCATCCCTGATTGTAGAACCGTGTCCCATCCCATTTGGGGACCCAGTTACTCATTAACCATCATATTATCTTGTGTTCACCTTCACTTGAGCTTTTGCTGGTTATTGCTGCATTGTTTGGGATTGTTGTGTGAATGTGTCCATGTGGTTATGTTGTAAAAACCATTATTGGGGGATATATATTTCTTCTCTTGGTTATAGCTTCTGGTCACGACTTGCTATATAGGCACATAGATGGGTACCCTATAAACATGTATAAAATGTGTCTTATTAACTGGCTACTGTGGTGTAGAATTTTTTTTTATTATATATAATTATCTTTCATGCTTACATTAGATATTTAATTAATATGGATTCACAAGATTATTAAAGAGAAGTCTTGAATCGGTTTACTGTATGCTTGTTTATTGAAAAAGAAGTTGTAGTCGAAAAGTCATGGTTTTTATTACTTCCAAAATGTTTGCAAACTAGATAGCAAAACCAAAAAAAGAGAAAAATCGAACTACTGTTTGTTTATAGTTAGATCCTAATTGATTGGAATCTAACTGGTTTATATTAATACTATTGAATTGATGTATATACATTTAATAGATAAATTAATTACCCTAAAGTTCAATTAATAGAGGGTAAAACACATATGTGTTGACTTGCCCTCTGTGAACATGAAGAATCCTCTCCAAATACTCTCTGGGTTTCACTTCAACAAAGGTAATGCATAGCCTACCAAAGTAGTAGCTATTATTGAACTTTCTGATCCCAAATTTCGATGGGTTTGAGGTTCAAATCATTTCATAAAATCATAGAAGTACCACTGTGCTTATAAGCAGACAAGTGTTGCAATCACCTGTTACTAATCATTGCATTCAACATAGTTATCTGACGTCTATTTGCATAAATATAGCGGCGTAAGAGGCACAATGTTATGATCAACTAGATCAGATTACCTTTCATGGAACTGCGCAATAGTGTAGCAAAGCGCCGACTCATGTATGGCAATGAACAAGAGAACCCTGTCTCTTTGCTCGTGTACAATGGAACCGAACGAAAGGGGTTCCTATCTCTCCTTTACATCTCTTTTTCCTAAATTAACCAGTTCATTTTATAGCCAACACAATATGCAACCTGTCTACACATTGATCCTTGTGATTAAACTTTTTAATTAATTGTACCATTTATGCTATTCGAGAATCATAATTTGAAAGTTAAACCTCAATCATAATTTCAAGACCTATGGTTACATATTGTGAACTAGGTTAAACACATATCATTGCAACAAGAGTGCTAGAATCGAGGTATCGAAATTTGTGTTAGCATGTCGTGAGCACACAAGTTCGATTTACCCTTCCGGCCTTGTTTGTTAGCCTGCGAGTCAAACCCAAGGTCGGTGCTTGCCAAGCGTCATAGCTTCTTATGAACTCATTTCTACTATCTTCATCTTACCTATATGAGAATTTTCATTTATTTCCTCTCAAGTTTCATTTTGAATATCCTACTTTAAGTAATGATATCTGATCCATCTTAATACTAATTTGTAACTATCTTAACTCTTATAAAGTGGAATACAAGCCCATAGATCAATTAGTTATACTACACGTAAATATGTTTAAATAAATTAATTTGTCTCAAAAGTTAACAAAATAGTCATTTAACCTAGACACTTATTTTTTCTGCACACCTTTAGGATTCTATGTTTGAACCCTTCATGTTTAGGCCATCCGCAGTGGAACGTGATTAGGGTGCCACATTAGTTCCCATCACAACGAAACACTACGCCAGAATGCGTGATGTGCCCTTCTAGACCTGTGCCACAGGCGTGATGCAAAGATTTTGTTTTTCTTTTATTTATTTTTTATTTTATTTTGATAACCAACCACAACACCATACCTTATCATCTTTTTTAATTAACACCACATTACACCAATACCACTATGCTCCTTAGTGAATGTGAGAGTAATAATACTGACTACCTACGTGATTGCACTTTTTATCATAATCACTAACTCATTGACTACCTACGTGATTGCACTTTTTATCACAATCACTAACTCATTACGAAAATGAAATCACTATCACTACCTTACTGAGAAGATAGTTTGAGAGCTTAGCAAAATCAAGCACTAATAGGAATATTTTAATACTAAAAGAGAAAACTATTTGGATTTACATATCCTAATATAATATTGAGTTAATTACACAAAAGATTCTTGCGCTTAGGTCTGTTTTTAGTTTCGGTCCTTAGGTTTGAGAAATTACAAGGTCGGTCCGTAAGTTTAGCAAAATGTAACACAATTGGTTATCAACTTGAATGGAGAGTTAACTTTTCAGTTAAAATTTTTTAAATGACCAAATTACACTTGAATAAAAAAATAATAAGAAAATTAATATATATAACTAATATATTAATAAATGAGTGGTCCCATACCAATATCATCTTCAACCTAACTAATAGCATTCAGAATGGATTTTTTATTTTTATTTAAATATTTATATTAAAAAACATTACATTTTCCTTCTACTTTTCAATTAAATAATATTTTTTATACTCGTATCATTGTTTTTTCTCTCTTCTTTACTCACAACCAATTTCAACAAATATTAAAAAATTTACAGAAATTAGAACAGTGATTACTCAAAATATGCCGATAAACAATAACATTTTCCCTCACCTTCACTCACAACCATTCAAAATCATTCTATATAATATTGAAAACATACTCACATATTTTTAAAGACTCCACTGTGAATGTTCTACTCAGATTCACCACCGCCCGCCGCCATCGCCCCCTCACCACCGCCGGCCACCACCGTCGGCCTTACTGCCTCTTCACCACCACCGGCCACCACCGTCACCCACCGCAGCCTCCCCCTCCCCTTCCCCTTATTTTCCTTCTCCATCTCCCCCATTTGTAAAAGTTTTTTCTTCCTCTCTGCCATCGATACCACCATCGATGTCAACCACCACGTGAAAGGTTCTTTCTTCCTTTCTATTGCGATTGTGGCTTTGCTCTATTTACCCCATTTTCGAATGCTAACACCTCCATTACAGTGTCTCAAACCCCTACTCAGGAGACTAAAATCCAATAGGTCCAACGGTGGTTCGCAAGTTTGGAGGGAGGGTCATAATGGTGAGGCGGTGGTGATGGAGGGAAGGTTGCGGTGGTGATGGAGGGAAGGTTGCGGTGGTGGTGGAGGGAAGGGTAGGTAGGGATGGTAGTGGACCATCAGCTGGGGATCATTTTTGTTATGTTTTGTCAAACCTGTATACCGACCTTGTAATTTTTCAAATATGCGGAACAAAAAAGAAAACATTATAAACCTTTCATGTAATTAACTCTATAATATTTATATAAAACTATATTGAGTAGAAGCCTTAGTATCACGTATATGTTATATCATAATTAATTTTGCGTTCTCTAAGAATTAAGTACGTTTAATATCTAGATGATTTTACATTTAGTAAAAGACATAACCACGAGAATTAAAAGGGAGGAGTCATTTATGAAATTCTCAAACTTTATACCACCTTGGATATCTAAGAACATTTACGATATCTTTTTTATAATCACCTTTATAATTCATTTAAAAAACACATTTGTCCCTAAAATTTATTCAACTTTAAAAAACTCTCACATCTTACTTTTTATATCTATTCATATTTTAATAAAATAATATTTTATTATATTTAAAAAATAATTTTTTTCTCTATCTTTCGTTCACACACTAACAAATAACTTAGGGAATATAAACAGGTATGCAATAATAAATCCCTATATTTAGGGGATCTCTATTTCTTTTCCTCTTGGGGTCATGTACATCAACATCACCATTCACATCCCTATTTTTTAATTATAGAGGAAACATAAAAATATATAACTTTACATCAACGTTAGGTTTCCCATCCCCATCTCTATATCCATCTCTTATAATTTTAAGCGAAACCACAATGATTTCTCATATTTAGGAGTCATCATTATTTCCAAATTTATTATTTTATATTTTTCATAAATGATTATGAATGTAAGAGGGAGAAAAAATAAGAAAAATGAATAATTAAGTATTACTTAACTGAAATAAGAAAATATATAAGAAGGCGTATGTGAAAGCCTTTTAGGAAATGAACAAAATGTTTACGTGATGATAGTTTCTTGTTGATTATGATGGATGGGAATTGTGAAGCTAGTGTGAATGCTTTAAGACATATCATGTATATTCCTTGAATCTTAAGGGTGTGGGTGTGGGTAGGGATTCTAATACGAGTGTTGTTTTAAAGCAATTCTGAAACTTCCAACCTGTTTCAATACCAAAAGAAAGGAGTTCTTCTTGCAGCCTTGCCAACCTACTCTGGTAACAAAAGAGAATGGTGATGTCCTCACATCGGTAAGTGGTTCCACCTTCATATCCGTATTGTCACCTCTCGAAGGCTATGGGCGCTATCCTTGTCGGCACCAGTAAAAGCACCCAGTTCTTCCTAACTCCACTCCATCCTTTTTATTTAGATATTTGATTAAAGGCTAAAGGCAATGCTAAAGAGGAACCGACCTTACCTTTATTTGTATGTTTATTAGTATTTTTTTTCAAACAAAAAACATTCTCAACTCTTACTCCTAAACTATTTCAAACTATTCTTCGGATTTGAACCTGGGTGTTAAGATATGTTAATGATGAAACTACTTAAAACAATGGAATAATACACCAAAACTAGTTCATGTTTAACAAGAGTCCAATATGCTGTTGAAGTCTCCTGCCAAAGACTTCAGCTGTCGATTTTGGGTATCAATAGTTTATTGTTTCAACTCATCAACAGATTGTGTCTGCTAATAAGAAGTGTCTGAAGACAAAAAGATCTATGCTGAAGAGAACCTACAACTATTGAAGATCTTCAACCAAATTTCTTGTTTGTTTTGTATAAATCTTTGTATTCAATTGTATTACACATTTTTGGTATGACATAATATGTAACATCAGTGAGTAGTATGCCATTGATCTTAAACCCAAAATAGATTGTCAATTTTAATTATAGTGTTTAACTTTTATAGTACTTACACTTATATAGTTTACAAGTTAGCATTTTTTACCCACTTGTTTAGCGGTTACACTAATGTAATCATTGCAAAATGATCAAGTAAATAATACTTTAAAATAATTTCAATTGTAATATTTATATTGAAATAATATATTTGTGTGTAAAGTGAATATGGGGCTGTCACGCGTATAAACTTACATGTGAAACACTCCAAACTACGTTGTTTTGTATAATTAAACATCAAAACTGCGTAGTTTTGATTCATTGACTTAAACTTGCTACAAAGCTTACTTCTCTAAGAATGCTTCATAAAAAAAATAAAGAAGTATATATAGCGTATAGAAGGTTACTAATGTTGTAGCTTGATTCATGATGAGTTTTAAAAATGATCTTTTTAGGAAAAAAAATCCATATTCCTGAAGCCAGATTGTTTACTATCAATCAAATATAAAATTAATATCTAAACTCACGATGGAAATTGAGAAGTGATCCTCTAAAAAATAAAACTAGCATGCAATTGATGTAAACAATGTAGTTTTTAAGTGTTTCGCATGTAATGTTACATGCGTGACGGCCTCATATTCACTTTAAAGATTCTTTATCTGCTAGCTATTGATTTATAGATCGTTTTGTTTCATTCGATCCAACACCAAAACCTCGCATGTAAGAGGCAAGAGGTTCCAGCGAGTGGATTAGTCCCACGTTAGCCCTTACTTTTAATTTAACGCCGAATTATTTATAGACTCGATTTTAAGAAAAACAATTAGGCATTTTATTTTATTTTTCTTTTTATTAAAAAAAGTAGTAAATTACATGAATAGTCCCTAGGGTATGCTCAAATTTTATCTTTAGTCCTTATTTTTAAGAAATTACAGATGAAGGTTTGAACTATGCATGTTATGCACACTGGTAGTTCCTGATACTAACATAGGGTAAGTTTTTCTGTTACATTTTAAGAAATAACCAAAATACCCTTCTAACAAATATTTAAAACTAACTAAAAATAATAATAGCCACCTCTCCCCTCTTTTTGTGTACGCCATCACCCCCATACCACAACCACAACCATCACCAAATCACCACCACCATCATCAAACATCATAATCATTTGAAATATTAAAACTAGTAATATACCCCATCAAAAATCAAATGGGTTTTACAAAAATATCAAGATAGTATTCATTCTTGGTCGACAGTGGATCTGCTGCCTCCGTCAAGATGGATGTCGTCATGTCGCCGGAAGGCAAATCTAGAAACGACTGAGTATCCTTGCTAATCATCTATATCATCATCATCTTCATCATCTGAAGCCACTTTTTGCTTTTTCCATTTGTAGGCTTGCTCCAAGATCTTCAGATTGGATGCTTGTGATTCTTCTGGGAATAGATAATCTATGTACTCCTCATACCTGTAATGAATAATATCATGTAAGCATTATGATCTTTCCAAAAATGTATGTTCAAAGCATCTTTACAGTAGAGCATAAATGACCAATGCCATCAGTGATGATTATAACATATTTACGTATTAAAGCACTAGATTAATGGCCAAACAATGTTTATACAATTAATTTTTATAAGAAAAAAGAGTGTAAACAGAGAGTCTTATTTAAGCTGCAGTACCATAAGCCTGTTAAAGTCTTATTTAAGCTGCACTACCATAAGCCTGTTCAAGATGTGTGCTTTACTGCACACGAGTTTTTGCAACATGTGGCAATTTTGATCCATATAATTAAGAATGGACCCATTTTGGTGGTGTTTTATCCCAAATGGGTAGATATTCTTTTGAGCTAAAAGGGAAACATTTCAAATGTGTTGAATACGGTTGGAAGTCTCCCAACATCTATTTCTAGTGCATATAACCTCCTAAAGTGTTGTACTCGTGACTTTAACTAATATTGTAATAAAATTGTTGTAATCATAGTTAATGCATCATTAATTAAAAGATTGGATTAAATAGAGTTGTTTAAAGATCAACCCAACCTGTCTTCAACCCTCTTACTAATATATGACATGTAATATGGAAAAAGAGAACACAACAATGAGTTTATTAACATACCCAGCAGGACCATCATCTATTTCAATCTGTCTTCTCTTCTTCAACTTCTTGGGTAGTTTCACACGCACCAAGTCAATGTCACCCAAGTCACCGAAATTGCTCTCCATATTCAACCACTCTTCTAATAACATGGCCCTCTCTTCTTTAAGCTCAGGGGCTGATGTTCTATAGTAGTTTATAGCATTTTCAAACACTCCTGATCACAAAGTAAATAAACACATATTAAAATCATAATTTTGAATAACTAACTAGGTTAATAATAAAAAATGGCAAGTGTGAGTGACAAGATTAGATGATTACTTCTAGCACGTTGAATGCAAAGTTTCTTCTGTTCCAGAAGAACATTTTCAGGTAGCTCTTCATGTTGTTCTGCTTCTTCAATGGCAGATGCTTCAAACTTTGCATAGCTGATCCACACCTTTAAATGCTTTGTGCGGTCCAAAAGCCTCTCATATAGTTGTCTTGTTCTTTCAAATTCACCTTCTGCTATCTCAAAGTCAATGTATGCCTGCAAAGAGCAAAAGTTAAAATTTAATAACTATAATGTTTGACATTGATCTTCTTCTCATTTATTTACATTATTTAGCTTGAATAGCCTCAATGTCCAACATCACATTTCTTCAGATTTGTGGCCAATATTATTCAAGAATCAAATCAACGAGTAATCAGTACACATAACATTAGAGATGGAAATTTCAACCCATTTATTTTTCAGTTATCTCTAATGGGTCTAATGGGTTAAGGTAAAGGATTTAATCGAAAAATAAATGAGTCAGGCCACAAAGGATGAAAGTCATCTGAATTTTATTCATATTCATATAGTCCTTAATATCTTAGTTAACACAAGCTGGATTATTTTTGTAATAATATACTTTAAAATTATACTAAAAACAAACTATATTGCACAAACCCAGTTTCGCATGTTATCCAGCCCACCCACTTGACAATTTTGTGACCCCCATCCTAAAAGGAAGTCTGGAAACAAACTGTGGAAAGACTTGCCAACATTTAAGCAAACACCAATTGTTGTAAACAAAGAATGCATACAGTTCATCAAAGTAAATGAGATGTAGGTAAAAACTGCTAAGATGGAGATATCATATCACGCTGCATATGACCTCTACTCAAGTACCCTAAATTAAATAGACCATATTGTTTATGCTTGAATCTACTAGCTCTAAAATTAAAAATATTTAAGAATTTCAACTAAGTTGCTATATACCAATAACAAAAGTTAACAACCCATTCCCTTTAAGGAAATCAAGATTTTGCTAGTATGCTCATTAACACAATCTGGAATTTCTACCTAAAGAACAGAGATAAAAGATTTGATACTCTAAATGCAAAGTCAAAACAAGACCAGTGTATTTTGTTTCATATTTAACGTTTGGTTGACTTTCTATTGAAACCACATAAAAGGTACAACATGTTTTATGACCTAAGGGTATAATAGAAGCATTTACCTTCCACAACAACTCTGGCATGTCAAGTGCAGGTTGTGCAATTGCAAGCTCAAAAATGGCTCGGGCCCGCTCTGTTTCACTCAGAGATCTTTCCAGCTCAGCATATTTGCTCCAAGCATAGCAATTTTCTGGTGACCACTCCAGATACTTTTCGTATAGCTTCCTACAACGATCTATGTTACCAAGCTGCAGCTCTATCTCAATGTACTTCTTAAAAATCTGTTTGTTCATTTATATAAAACAAGGTCAAACCAAGAACATGCAGAAAAAAAAGGTTAATAAGAATAACTCGAATTTCATACTGTACCTTATCTTTAGGAGCAATTCCAATTGCATTTCCAAGAATGGAACGTGCACCAGAGAGATTTAACTGTCTGATTTCAAACTGAGCAGCCAATAACCAAATCTTTGCAAACGAGAATTTCTTGTGTGGAATCAGTTTTAAACACTCACTATAAACATCCTTAGTTCTAGACATATCTTGTGCCTCAAGTTCTTCATACAGAGCATAATTAATCCATAAATAAATGTATCTTTGCCAATATCTTTTCTCATCAGCAGGAGGAACATTAGCAATTGCTCTCTCATAAACCTCTCGAATCCTAGATTTGTTCCCCACACTCTCCTCAAGTCTAATATAGTCAAACCATGAGTCATAATTTAGAGGATTTTTTCTAACTTCTTCCTCATACTGAAACCTTCTTTTCCCAACTATTGCATCTTCAATGCCCTCTCTATCACCATACTGTTTCTCAAAAGCAACAAACTTTCTGTATAGATCCTCCGCCCGTCCCTTTGGTATATGGTCTAGAGCAAATTTATAAATACATCTTGCTCTCTCAGTTTCTTTACATTTTTCTTCAAACTCAGCAAAGGCAACGAATAAAGTCTCTGCTTCTTCGTCATCTGCCAGCTTATCAACCGCCCTTTCATAACAATTTCTGGCTCTGCTAATCTCTCCATTTTTCATTTCAAATTTGGCATACCGAATCCAAGCACCAACTTTAGGTATGCACTGAACAAATCTCTCATAGATAGCTCTTGCTCGCTCAATCTCATTGTATCTTAACTCAAATTTTATATATGAAAGCCATGCTTGTTGGTCAGGCTCCCAACTCATCCACCTCTCAAATATTTGTCTGGCACCTAAAAAAAGTTATTGATGTGGGTAAATATGGATTACAGGCATAAGATAAAAAAAAGCTAGATTTAAAAATTAACCTACTTGACCTCCTATTGCCATGTCTAACAAATATAAAAGCAACATTCCCAAGACATGCTACTATCCAAGTAGTCATTATCTTCAGTTAAGCTAGCCCTCTGGAAGAACACAAAAATTTATGTTTACTAAGTGAGCATAGATTACTACAATATTTCTCTTTCTTAAGTAACCTCCCCCCTCTAAATACTCCTATTGGACGAGCAAAGTTGTGATACTTAATCTAAAACAATTCAGGAAGAATGTAAAGCCATCTTCACATGTAACCATGTGATATTCAAAAATCCCCACGACAAAACTTTTTCTATCAATGTGTTAACTTGCACTATAGCATTTTTTAGAACACATGATTACAACTTGTTAAGTTTCAACTTAGCATTCTTATGCCACTTACTAACTTAAGGAATTGATTTCAATTAAGCAACTCACATTCCACTTATCATTTGTTTCCAGTTTCTTTTAGCAAGACAACATGAATAAAATTAAAAAAAAAAAAAAACTCTTGCTTGATATCCTGATGGTAAATCAACATTTAATACTTCACTGAACGAGACGAAATAAAATTACAACAAACCTAGTGGTAACATAGCAAGCAACTTCTTAAGCATGGTACCTAAATCTTCTTGCAAGATGTGTCCTTTCATAGTTCAGTTAATAACATTCACCAGGAATCTCAAAAAAGACACATAACAAGCTTGTGTTTGATAAACTAACATTCAAACTTAAATCAACTTCAATCTTTCTATCTTCTCATAAACTAAACACCAAACATATCCATAATTTAATACCTGCAACGTTCCCAAGCATCTCCTCCATATGAATATACTTATACCACAACTGATCCACTCTGGGCAACAAAGTAACCGCTCGATCCCACACATTTCTGGCATGATTAATGAACTTATTCTTCATCTCAACATCAGCATACTTGAGCCACATTGTGTGATCTCTATAATCCACATCAAGCGCTCGTTCCCACACCGAACGAGCCCGATTAAAGTCCTTTTGAGACTCCTCCCACTTGGCATACTTGACCCACACGCTCTTGTTCCACCTCACCCTCCTAATCAGGTCTTCGAACTCCTTACGCTTACGGAGCCTGTAGTCTGCGAGCTCTGTTGGGTCGGTGATTTTCTGCTTCGGTGGTCGGATTTCAGCTTCTTGACGCTCTCTTGCCTCTCGTAGGATTTGCTCTGCGGTGATTTGTATTGGAGCTGGGGTTTTGTTCTTGACCCTTGTGGGTCGGGGGAGCTTCACCTCTGTTTCTTTACGGGTTAGATAGCCTAATGAAGGGTCTCCTTCACGATTCGCCATTGTTGTGAACGATTCGATTTGTGATTTGAAATTGGATGTTGAAAACTTGAAATAGTGCAGGTGTGCGATTATGGAGATGATTGATGAATGTGTGAAGGGTTGTGATTAGGGATTTGAGATGATTTTGATTTTGGGGGCGACGAGAGGGTTCTATTGTTCAAGCAGTAGACGATGGATACAAGCCTGTATCAGGAGGGGTTTGAACGATGAAAGAAATAATTGTGCACTTCTTAAAAATTAGTTAAAACAAAATCAATAAAATTTATTTGGAAATCGAAGCTATGTAATGTTATATTGATATGTTAAATGTAAGATGTTAAGTGAAAAACCTTTTAAGTTATTTTTATTTATATTACATTTTTTTTGTTTATTTTGTCTTCTACTATTTTCTGTTGTTATTAACATTATTATAATGGTATTAATTTAAATATTAGGGTATGGTTATAATTAAAAAGGTATTATATATAATATTAATTACTAACTTGTTTTGTGCATTAAAATTACACTTTATGCTTTAAAAGTTTAACCATCACTTTTACAGTCATTTAACAACTCACACCCTACTCTACCAGTTGCCCTTCAATTTGATCAGATTCTCTATTTTCCACATTTCATTCTCAAAATAATATATGATGATAATCAATTAAATAATAATTGATATCATTAATAATGTAGTAGAAGATTAACCGATGTTTTGGTAGGAGCAAAGAATCACACACTCTGTCTTGATCTTTCCCGGAGGTGACCGGACACTACTAGAAAATACACCTTTAATAACACGCGATTTATGACACGCGATGTTTTAATGACGCATAAAACTGTGTGTCATAAAAATACTGTTATTGTTGTTAGAAACTGAATAAACGATGACACGCATTTATGCGTGTCATTGATTTATTGTCATAAACAAAAAAAACACGAGCAATGCTTTACGTGTCATCTTGGAGTGTCATTTTATATTTGAAGCTTCCCATATAATTAACAAACCCGCCCAAATTTCATCCCAAGTCCTAAATCGACTGCCTGCCCTAGATCTTTCACCGCCCAAATCGACCGCCCTGCCCAAATCGACCGTCGTGCGACCACCGGGCGACCACCACCGTGCGACCACCGCCCTTCCCGTGACCATTGCCCTTCGTGCGACCACCGCCCTTCGCGCGACCCCGCCCTTCGCGCGACCACCGCCGTTTGACCACCATCGTGCGACCATGCACCACCTCGTCGTTCGACCACCATCGTGTGACCTGCACCACCGCCGTACGACTGCAACCCGTAAGTTCTCTATTCTGATGTTTTTTTGTTCAAATAATACTCTTGTTTGCTTACAATCAAACTCATTTGGATGTCATTTTTACTGAATCTGATGCAGATTGCACTGTTCATTGTCTTTGGAATCGAGTCTTTTGCAACAGTTGAATCTTGATTTCTGGTAAGCTGTCAACTTTATGTTTGTTGTATCTAAACTTCATTTTTATAAAGTCTTTTTGTTGTATAAACTATGTTTGTTGTATCTAATGTCAATGTCATATATTTGGATAAATCGTTACACAAATCAACTTCTAGATTGATCTTAATATATGTATTTAAGGTATAAGAGATAATTCTTTCTAGTAGTATGTAAGTCTTAAAAACAAACATGTTTGCGGTGGGTTGATTAGAGGGTTTAAGAGGTGTATTTGGATTTTGGAATGTTGCTTTGATTTTGGTGGGGTTTTTTTTGTATTTAGTTACATGTGGAATGTAGTAGTGATGTAACCTGTTTATAATCTGATGTAGTTTTATCGACAACGTAAAAAAACTGAAGCAGAAGCCACTTGTTCGTGTTTGGGACTGATTTTGATTTCTACCATGGAAGGTACTAAATGTTGTCTTTCGCTTTGTTTGACAATTATAAATCATAGTTTTAGAAATTTATTAATTTTTTTCACTTAACTTGGCAATAATATATTAACTGTTTGTAAGCTTTTATTTGGTTTATGATGTATTATTATAATTTTAATGAGAAAATATTACAAATATATGATTATTAATTAGCATTGATTGATAACTATCAGAAATGATCATGGATTTCGTGTGATCAATTATCAAATGCATATGACAAAGGTGTGGAGGCTTTTTTGGAGTTTGCGCGAAGTAATAATCCAAAATCAGATGTTATTCCATGTCCTTGTGTAAATTGTATCAATTTGTGTCACCACTCAATTGACTATGTTTGTTATCATTTGTTTGTCCATGTTTTTGATGAAACTTATAAGGTTTGGTCTTTCCATGGAGAAAAACTACCCAAGCTTGATTTTGGGTACCCTAATAAATCTAGACCTCCGGACTTTGATTATACAAAGGAAATGCTACATGATGCCTTTGCATATGAAGAGAAGGAACCTGAGTCATTGAAACCACTTCTTGAGGAATGTGATAAGCCACTTTACGAAGGGTTGAAGTATAATGCACTTAGTGGATTATTGAAATTCCAGCATTTGAAGGGTCAATATGGCTAGTCTGATGTTAGTTTTGATACTATGTTAGGCGTCCTAAAAATATCTTACCATTAGACAATGCATTCCCTACATCGATATATCAGGCTAAGAAGTTGCTAAAAGTAGCAGGTCTACAATATGAAAAGATTCATGCATGTGAAAACGATTATGTTTTATTTTGGAATGAACATAAGGATGCTTCAGAGTGTCCAACTTGTGGCAAATCACGTTGGAAGAAGAATGCTATGAACGTCCCTTCAAAAGTTTTGTGGTATTTTCCCCCTATTCCTAGATTCAGAAGAATGTTTTCGTCACCAGAATTACCACGTGACTTAACTTGGCATGCACAAGGTCGGGTCAATAATGTTAAACTAACTCATCCTCGTGATTCCCCTCTTGGAAGCTTGTTGATAGCACATGGAAAGAATTCGGAAAAGAAAATCGAAATCTCAGATTAGCCTTGTCCGCTGATGGTATCAATCCTCATAAGTCATTGAGTTTCAAACATAGTTGTTGGCCGGTTATCCTAATAATATATATTCTACCCTCTTATTTGTGCATGCCAAGAAAATTTATGATGTTGACTCTGTTGATATCAGGGCCAAACCAACCTGGTAACAATATCGGTGTTTACTTGGCACCATTGATAGCAGATCTAAAGCTCTTATGGGAAATTGGCGTTAAGACATATGATGCTTATAAGAAAGAATTTTTTAATCTTAGAGCATTTTTACTTTGGACTATAAATGATATCCCCGCGTATGGTAATCTTTTGGGGTGTGTTACCAAAGGTTATCATGCTTGTCCGATTTGTTCAGAGAATACTTGTTCACAATGGTTGCCAAAGTCCAAAAAAGTATGTTTCCTTGGGCATAGAAGATTCCTTCCAATGAACATCCTTTTCGTAAAAGAAAAAAACATTTCAACAATCAACAAGAGAATGATGTTGTAAAAAATCCATTATCAGGTGAAGAAATTTACAACTATCTGGTAGGGTTTCATAATACATGGGGTAAGAAGAAAAAGTCAAAAACGGAAACGTCAAAGAAGAAAACATCAATAAGAATAAAGAAAGTATCAATGAGAGAACTAATTGTGACATAAAAAATCAATTTTTTTTGAACTTGAATATTGGAAAAAGTTGATTGTTCGTCATTAATTGGATGTTATGCATATAGAAAAAAATGTATGTGAGAGTATTCATGGGACATTATTGAATTTGCCTCACAAGACAAAGGATGGGTTAAAAGCACGACAAGACCAAAATCTAATAAAGAAAAAGCCATAATAACTTACAATAGAAAAGGTGTCCCAATTGGAGATGAAGCAAAAAAACTCGCTACTTTTGAGGGAATGGCAACACGAACTATGGTTCTCATAACTTATGACTCTTGGTTGGACGTACCTAATGAAATAAAAGAAGATTTATGGCAATATGTTTTGGTAAGTCTAACATTTAATCTTAACTTCTTATTTATTGAAAATAATTCTATTTCTGTTATATGTTTTAGGCATATTTTGTACTTGACCCGAGGACCCGAAAGCAAACTCTAAGGTCAATTGGGATAAAGTGGAGAAATTTCAAACATAATTTATACAAGAAGTTCATTGACACCAAAAAAAATGACCTTGAGGCGAGTTTACTTGATCCTCCTAGTATGTATCCATTCCTAAAAAAGAAGACTGAAAACTTTTTGTAGCACAAAAACTTCAAAAAAGTGGGAGGTTAGTTAATTACTTTTTGATTACTTCAAAAACTTTTTGATTGGGGCTAATAAGGTGAGTTTACCCAATCCACTTACTATGATAGTTTATTACTTTTAATGTAGGATAAAAGTAAGAAAGCAAAAGGTGTTCGTGCACATCATAAATACAATCATCGTTTGAGTAGAAAAGGATATGCCAGACTCACTGTTGAGCGACATTGTATGATCTCTATAATCCATATCAAGCGCTCGTTCCCACACCGATCGAGCCCGATTAAAGTCCTTTTGAGACTCCTCGCACTTGGCATACTTCACCCACACGCTCTTGTTCCACCTCACCCTCCTAATCAGGACTTCGAACTCCTTACGCTTACGGAGCCGGTAGTCTACGTGCTCTGTTGGGTCGGTGATTTTCTGCTTCGGTGGTCGGATTTCAGCTTCTTGACGCTCTCTTGCCTCTCGTAGGATTTGCTCTACGGTGAATTGTATTGGAGCTGGGGTTTTGTTCTTCACCCTTGTGGGTCGAGGGAGCTTCACCTCTATTTCTTTCCAGGTTAGATAGCCTAATGAAGGGTCTCCTTCACAATTTGCTATTGTTGTGAACGATTTGATTTGTGATTTGAAATTGGATGTTGAAAACTTGAAATTGTGCAGGTGTGCGATTATGAAGATGATTGAAGAATGTGTGAAGTATTGTGATTATGGATTTGAGATGATTATGATTTTGGGGGCGATGTGAGGGTTCAACTGTTCAAGCGAGGGATTACTTCTTTCGATCGAAAATGACTTTTGATAAAAAAAATACTTATTGATTTATTACTTTTCAAAAGAAGTTTTTGAAAAATGTTTAAATTAACTAATAAACTAAAACGTTATATAATGACCAAAAAAACATACTTTATAAATGATGAGAGTTAATAGGAGGTAGTAGATATGTATAATATGACATTAGACCAAAAGTAGTTTCAAAAGTCAGTAAATAACTCTTCTCTTACTTTTCAAAACCTTCTTTTTACCTTATATGAAAAGTCAGTTTCAGAAGTTCTTTTGGATTTGCCAAATAATTTTTTTAACTTATTAACTTCTCAAAAATTAATAAATAAAAAGTAGAAGAGGAAATAAGCCATCTCAAACATGTACACTATAAAAGTATACAAGTATAGTAGCATTTTGTTCTCTTTTGGGATTGTATTAGGGGTTTATGGATTTGGGCCTTTTTAGATAAGTTAAAGGAAATTGTTGTGCATTTTTAAAAATTGGTTAAAACAAAATCAATAAAATTTATATGGAAGTCAAAGCTATGTAAATATGTAATGGTATATTGATATGTTAAATGTTAATGAAAAACTTTTTAAGTTATTTTATTTGTATTACATTGTTTTGTTTATTTTGTCTTCTATTATTTTGTACTGTTATTAATGTTATTATAATATTGTTACTTTTAAATTTTAGTGTATGGTTATAATTAAAAGGGTATTTAATCTAAAAATTTAGGAGAAATTACAGGCTTGGCATGTGTTATTCTATTGTGTCATGTATGTTAGGTAATCGTGTTGGATACATCAAGTTATTGTGTCTAGTTTATATAATAATATTATTTTGTGTTTTGTGATTTTTCACTGGTATTAATATTTTTATAATAGTGTTGATGTTAACATCATTACCTATAAACAATAATAATATTTAAAAATCTTTCGAATTGATCAATATATTAAGGGATCTATATTCGTGAGCGAAGACGAAGACCAACTCATATCAATTCATGTATTTGTGTTTAAAATTCATCCGTCAGTTCTCTATATGGATTGTAGTGGAGGTTTTGAGGTTGATGTGGATGTAAGTTGAAAGGATGATGGGTTCATTAAGGGTAATATTTTTATTTTAATTTTTACCATTTTAATTATATTTAATATTAATTGATCAAATGTCAACCTTTTTCGGCAACGATGTCATCTATATATTAATATCTCTATACGAATAAATAAAAATAAATTAGAATACTTGTCACCTGTCACACCCTCAAAATCCACGTGCGGAGTTTTACCGCGAGGCGTGTGAACAAACCAGGATCACAGTCAATAGTTACTCAGAACGACTCTATATGCCACAATTAAAAATAAAATCAACCAAAGTTTAAACTTGAAAACTGTGCGGAAGCGTTTTGTAAAACAACCCAAAAAAATATAAATGCATACTATGGCAAAACATGCGCCAAACCAAATGAGTAAACATTAACCATTAAAAACAGTAACAATGTCTTGAAGACCAAATCCTAGAATGCAAGGTGAATCCGTGTGGTGCTCCTAAGGCAAGCAAGTTAATGACCTGAGAATAGCATACTAAAAATGTCAACACAATAGTTGGTGAGTTCAAGAGTTGATATTCAAACATAAACAGTTTAATAATAGAGATATACAAGTAGTGCATTGTAACAGATAGCTAGTCCATTAACAATAAATATTAATTCATAGTGATTTCGCAATTGAAGCTGATTGTGTTACGTTGTTGCCTCCTGTCACGACTCAACAGGTCGTGACAATGTTCAATAGGACAAATTGCACCCGGTTGACCTTGAGTCACACAGGTGGGGCTCGTCAGACCCAGTAGTACTACCCAAGTTTCCCCGCTATTCAATATTAACAATTCGAAAGTGCGAGGACTTTCCCATGATAAACAACACTATATTAATATTATGCACAACTGAAATATATATAAAGCGTTTGTAGTTTACCGGTATGCTATCTCCCCCTAAAGAGATTAAGTAAAGAGTGGGGCATGAACTCACCTGATATGCGTATAGATACTTAGAGTTTTACTTGACAGACAAAGTGGACAGACAACCTTCAGAGGTTACCTAGATCATATAAGTATATGAGTACGTGCAACAGAGAACATGTGAAACCCTAAGTACACTACAATCAAGGACTTAAGGTTTCAGAAAATAATACATTTGACTCAGTTGACCCGTTTGACCCGTTGGCGACTTTATGTGTTGTAAACCATTTAAGCAATCATACACATATATCATACATGTTTAGCATTCAAAAGGTTCATATGTATGCTATATTATCCAGGTGTATCACTTAGATCATCATACAACCAGGTATCATACAAGTCATGCGAATCTAGAACATTAACATCTCCACTAGTTTAACATAATTAACATGTCACACAAAGATCAAATCATGCACCACATGCCATGTGAAGCCACTCACGACTTCACACCCTAAACCCTGCCAATCCTACTAAGTAGGGGCCTCAGATTCGCACGCGTGTATGATGATCACATTCACATTCACTAACCATTTTCATACATTCAACATACATCACAACAATCAATTTCCAGTCCCAAGCATGATGTCTTAACTACTAACCAACATCAATATCATACATGATCATCAAGGTCCTAACACCACCCATGATTATCCAAACATCTCATACAACTAAATTAACATGATCCAACACATTAGAATTCATCCATGAACAAACTAACATGTTCCTAATATCCCAAACATGTTCAAACTATCATCTTTCACACTTTGTGCAAATAAAGTTTCCTTTTTAGGAAAGTATATTCCAACATCTTTTAAACACTCAATGTATTCATGAATTCATCACAATTATACCATCTCAAGCTCATAACAACATCTAGACATTATCAACAATACCTAATCATCATATTCTACTAATCATCATGAACAAAAGTTCCACTTTAGGCAAGATATGAACAACAACATCCATTACAAAGTTTCTAGCATTCATATCAACAATCTAACATCCAATCATCATCCTAAACACATCAACAACATCAATCCATCATCAATTCATCATATCATGAAAATAAAGTTACTATTATTAGTAACCTATGAACACCAACATCAATTCATCAATTTCTTGTAAAATCAATGTAACCTAGCATTCATACAACCTATTAATCATCAAATATTCATCAAACAATCATCATTCATCCATAATCCTATCAATTTTTGAATTAGGGTTTGCTTCAAATCAAAGTTCATGATCAATCCACTAAAACTATACAATTCATGCATAATCAACGTTAAACAACATGTATTCAATCTAACTAACATACTAACAACATCAAATTCGACTCCATGAACCATCATTCACGAATTAGGGTTCGGCCCTTATGAAAAATCTCACAAAACATGTAAAATCTAACCTCTAAACGTGTAGTTGCTTGCAATTGATGATTCTAACGTGTTGTATGCCTTGTAATCGATCAAAACCGAGGCTTAGGAGCTTGTTCTTGGTTGAATTCGCAATGGGAGAGGGTGTGGGATGATGGTTGCGGCCGAAATGGGGGTGGGGTAGGGTTTGGAGTTGTTTTGTTTATTTTAATTTACATAATTACCCTTTAAACCCTTGTGTTTTGGTATTTTATAAAAACTAGACTTTAAACTCTTGGTAAAGTGTTTTTAACTTAATAATATAAAGATATAAACTAATTATAATCATTATATATTTTATCTTTATAAAACACAAGACATACGAATAAATAGGCACGTTTCCACTTTACGCGATTAATTTCCTAATTAACATTTAAAACATGCAAACACATAAACATAATACCATAATCACATTGTCAATTAGATTATCATCAATTTAAAATTATTAATTATTATTAGGTCACCAACGTTAAACGACAACTAGTGTGTGCTTACGACACGTGTATGCAAGACTTAACGGAACTAACGGAGTTTGGCAACGGAAATTTACCGGATGTCACATCACTATTTTGGATCATCTAATAATTTGGTTTCAGGCCTCTCTCTTTTCCTAAATAATAAGAATATAAATAAAAATATTTGTATGTATTTATTATTAACCTAATTATGAATACTATAATAACTATTATTTAATAAATATTCATAATTAAATGGATTGCTATAAAGAGCTTTGAACTGATAACCAAACCCTAACTACTGGTTACCCAAATAATTATAGCATTGACTAATGAATTTCATATAGATTAAATATTATTATTTTTATTTAAAAGTTTATATTTTATCATTTAAATACAATCAAGTGTAAAATTATATTTGTTAATATATTAAAAAAACGAAAGAATAATGATGATAAATGTTTTCTATGATTGATTTCTAAAACTTTTCAAATACTTTAACTTAAAATTTTCAAATATGTATAATACATTAGTTTATTTAATTCGTATAATACACGATATTTAAGACATAATTTTTCATTGTTAACTATATAATAGTAATTTATTAAAACGGTGTATTACATGTGATTGTAACCTAGTTTTCCATACATAATTCAAGGAAAACCCAATGCATTTAGATTCACATTCGTAAGTAGAGCATGGGCACCTCTTCCAACTCAAAACTCCTATTTTTTTGAAACAATATGATTTATAAGCTCTGCTGTTTGTAGAATTTTTATAATTGGTTTTATATAATGAGAAAATAAGAGAATCTTGTGAGTTTGAAAACGTTAGTAGGATGCACAAACTCCTTTGTCTTGTTTTATATTTTATATGGTATTAAAGCTATAAATACTCAGAGTTGAGCCGGTGTGTTTTCTTAATAATAGGTTTCTTTCAAAGAGGGTTGAAAGTGCGGTCCCGGCTGGGAAACAGATAGGTGAGCCCGATCAATATATCATCTATCATTCGAACTAGGATCGTACATTTGCCGTTCAAAAAGAAATAAAAAATAAAAGCTATAAATACATAAAAATAGGTTGGATCTATGATATATGTCGAAGTATCAATCAAATAAGATGTAAAATGTGTGTTCCTATTCACCTTAACTAGTTAGGGTAAGTAGGGTTGTCGAACCTCGTGGAATTAGTGGTCGGTGTGTTGTACTTTTAATTGTAAGAAAATAGCTTAAACTACTGGATTATCAAACTATTGCCTCTTGGCTGTGAAAAATGAATCTTAGAATGATTAACAACTTAATTAAGAAAATAACTTGCGATTAATGAAAATTGATTAGAAGACGATTATGAAAAAGGGTAATCCACCCCGGGATTCAGGTTCGGTTCTCAGTAATCGTTTAGTTCAACTTGGTGGAAAATCCTTAACGGGGATTCTATACGTGTAATGATTAAGTGACAGAGATAACCAAGACTTAACGGGTCTTAGTACACCATGTCAATTGAATTAACAACCAAAACCTTGTAATCATACAACTTGCGCAAACTTATATGAAATTCAAATCAAGATTTACTAAAACAATTGTTTAAACAATCAAGACACAAGTTAAACTCAATAAAGAACTTAACGGGTTCTAAAGTTTAATCCTAACACAATTTGAACATAAACAAAAACCTAAAAACACAAAACCTATCATCCGAGGTATATCACGAAAAGTTTAGCCTTACATCTTCATGAATTCGGCAACAAGATCGGATTGGAACATGATTTGATGGATTGGAATGAGTTGAAGAAGTATAATTGACCTCAAGAATCATCCAAGTTCGTCCCTTTTTGCTCCCAATGCGAATTAGGGTTTTAAGAATTATTAATCCCCTTTAAATATGGTCAAAACCCTGGAAAATTAGTCAACCCTTGCAACACGACGTAAGCTACGTCCCTAAGGACGTAACTTACGTCCTCTCTTGGATCATACGTCCTAGCCTTCTGTCCTACGTCCTTATTAACCTTCCTTTTGGTACCGACGTAAGCTACGTCCAAAAGGACGTAACTTACATCCTCTTTTGGACAAATCTTCTTTTTATCCTTTCTTTCGTACTCTGCACTTGCAGTTCACAATCGTCCAACGTAATTGCATTCGATGGTAATTATATAGCAAATATACATGAAAATATGAACAGTTTGGTTTGGTTCGGTTAATTCGGATTGGGAGGTCATTGGTTCAAGTCTTACTCTGAGTAAAATACTCAAAGTTGAGCTAGTAGGTTTTCTCAACGATGGGTTTCCTCTTGAGGGGGGTTGGGGGTGCGGTCCCGACTGGAAAACGGATAGGTGTGCCTAATTAAGGTAACATCTATCATTTGAATCAGGGTCGCACATCTGTCGTTCAATAAATAAATAAATAAATAAAAGCTATAAATCCATAAAAATAGGTTGGATGTACATGAAAGTATGAATGGTTCGGTTCGGTTCATTTGGTTTACTAAGGGTATAAAACCGAAACAATATCCGATTTTCGGTTAACCGGTTTTCGGTTGTATCGCTTTCTAGTTGATTTCAGTTTTGTTTTGCCAGTTAATGGTTTGGTTTCGGTTACGATTCGGTTTCTACTCACCCCTAGTCTAAATAAACACAACAATGAGTAAAAATATTTTAGAATACGAAATCAAGATATTGTACGTATATCACTACAAAAAAAAGAGGCTATGGCGACAACATTTTTCGTCGCGATAGGGTGCACTTGTCGTCGCCACAACCTTGTCGCTATAGCCCATTTATTGTCATTGCCAAAACTACAGTCGCCAAAAAAGGTCTATCCCGATGATATGTCCTCGTCACAGGTCCTACATATTTATAATTATTTTAATAGAAAATTAAAATAAAATAAATTAGTACAACCCTATGGCGATGTCGTCGCCATAAACCAACTCATTTTAATTTTAATATTTATTTTTTTAATATTTTTCAGATTTTTCATAATTTTACAAGTTTTGAAAACAAATTTATATACTAAAAGGAGAGCTAATATATGAATACCTAAAAGAAAGTTGATACGATTCGAGTTATATACAAACGAAACTACTAATGTAAACATCATTTAAGTTTATACAAACCATACAACTAAATATTTAATTATCGTCATTTTGATCATGTTCATCGTTATCAAGTTTTGATTTCCTTCTTTCAAATTCATTCATCCATTCATGAAGTTCCCGTAGTTGTTGCCCAAGTGCATCTATTACCTCATCTCGATGTGATGACGACTCGCTTATGCTTCATAACGAGAGATGTTTCTTACCTTTCGTCAAACACCTCTCATGTAACCACGCTTTTTTCTTAAGGCGAGTTCCAAACATTCCACCTCATTTACGGGAGACTCACCCGCCTCCATTTTCATTTGTGCATATTAATTTTAATTTTTTCCCTACATTATTAAAGAACAAAATAAAAAATTATTAATATATTAATGAAAGTTCAGCATCATAACTGCTGTAAAATAAAAAAACCATCATGTTCAAATATACGTAATAAAAGATAACAATTATAAAGTTTTAATAACCAACAATAAAAGTAATAATATCCAAATGTCTGACCATATTTAAACTAAATGTTACTCAAAATGTGAATTCCAGGTTGTATTCCCTGCAAGTGATATAAAGCACGGTGAGCCTCTAGATCAAAATATTACTGCCAAAAAAAAAGAAAAAAGAAATAGCTAGAAAAATATTAAAGATATGATAACCAAAATACAAATGAATAAAATACTCGCCTCAAAATATATTAAATAAATATATTTTAAAATTATCTGGAACTTTATCCCAAGTGGGATAAAGGAAAGAAACCGATGAAACATAATTCGATAAAGCCTTAATAAATAGTTGACTGTTTCCTCCCACAGCTTTATATTTTTCCCAAGGCTCTATATTGTTTTCCTGTGTGGTCAAACTGAATGGATAGTGGTTGGTTGTTGTTTGCAGCCCATTTATCCAACAAATTTAAATTTCTTCCTTTTGAATGTTTGTTTACTTGATACTAGATGGTTACATCAAAGTAGATTTAATAATATTCAAAAGATATGCATACACATATATTTAAAGTAAAACGACTAGCAACTTGAGGGAAGTGAATATGCATGGCCATACGGGTCACGACCCCCGTCGTCACCACCGTGTGCTATACTTGATAACATAACCTACGACAAAAACAATTAATAAATCTTAAACATTTTTTAAAACATACAATTCAAATCCTGAAATACAATTCAGATTCTAAAACATCTTAAATTCATGTTCTAAAATATAATTCATCTTATATTCATGTTAAAAATATAATTCAAATCCTAAACATTTTCTAATACATATTTTAATTCTTAAACCAGTAATTAATAACCAAATTAACAACTAAATGAACAAATCAAACTTATATTATCATCTAGAACATAACTGAAATCCACAAACCAATAACCGAATAAAAAACTTATATTATCATTATAACAACATAACTAATAATCAAATCAAACAACTTTTATATTATCATTCTAACAACACAAGCTAATAACCAAATCAAACAATTTATATTATCATTCTAACAATACCAACTAATAAGCTAATCAAACAATTTTTATAGTATCATTTTAACGACACAAATTAATAACCAAATCAATAATAATAATAATTACTATTATTATTATTATTATTATTATTATTATTATTATTATTATTATTATTATTATTATTATTATTATTATTATTATATTATAATTATTGTTATTACTATTATTTTTATATTAATATTATTATTAGTATATTATTATTATTATTATTATTATTATTATTATTATTATTATTATTATTATTATTATTATTATTATTATTATTTATTTGTAACACCCGGAAATTTATTATTTTGAAGCCGGCGAAGAAAGAAAAGAAATAAAGTCCAAAGTCGAGGGACCAAACTCGCCAACGAAGAAAAGTTGGGAGATGTGGTGGTATGTGTAGGGAGAGGGCAGCCCTCTCTCCCCACACACACCAAAATTTCAGCTCACAAAGAAGAGAGAAAGAGGAGAAAAGGGAGAAAAGTGGTGTTTCGGGTGATTCGAGTGTCCAAATCCGTCGGGTAGCAAGCCAAATCGAAGCTCTTGTCTTTGTGCTCGATTGTGTGAGTTCTAGGACCCCACTTTTACTTGTTTTCAACTGATTTTGGGGCTGGAAGATGTTTAAAACCCGTTTTTACAAGTGTGTGTGTTTGACCCATTTGGGTGTGATGTGTATGATGTGTTTAGAGTATGATTCCGGGCTTGTGTGTGCTTGTATGGTGTTATGGTATGCATTTCTAAGGTCCAGGAGGGTTGATTTAGGCTTAGAGTGGGTTTGGATGAGCTTGGAGGCCGAAAATGGCAGATTGGGTTCGGGATGAACTCCATTCTGCATCAGCTAGGGCTAGGCGACCGAATGGAGGCCATACGGCCGAATGAGGGCGATTGAGGGTCATTCGCACGATTGGGATTCATTCGCACGATTGAGGGTTCAATCGCACGACTAAGACTTCAGTCGCACGATTGGGAGTCCAGTCGCATGAGGGTTGTACGACTGAG
This sequence comes from Flaveria ramosissima, assembly GCA_025215565.1. Taxonomy (NCBI): domain Eukaryota; kingdom Viridiplantae; phylum Streptophyta; class Magnoliopsida; order Asterales; family Asteraceae; genus Flaveria; species Flaveria ramosissima. Next base: position 58,163,290 of record CM046030.1, read on the forward strand.
GGTTCAGTCGCGTAGATGCTTAGTCGCATGAGTCCATTCGCATGAGGTTAGTCGCATAGGTGCCCATTCGCAGTAATCCCATTCGCTCAAGGTCCATACGCACGATTGGATGTTCATTCGCATAGATGTTCATCCGCATGTGTCCAGTCGCATGATGTTCAGTCGCATGGAGGCCATGCGACTGAAGGGTGTCCATACGCCCGAATAGGGCTGTTGCACTCGAATGAATGTGTAGTTTGACTTCTGACCTTCGGGGAAAGGTGCAGATGTAAGTTTTGACGTAAAGTAACCCGTAAGAGCATGTAAGAGGATGGTTATGGCCTTAGAGTGCATGTAGGGCATGATGATGATGATGTTGCATGTTTATGCATATTATGAATGTATGATGTTGCCCTGTATGATGATGATGAATGCGTATGATATGTTCCTTATTATGATGTATGATTATCTTTCCTATGGCTTTACGTATTATGACGAATGAAATGAAGTATTATGTAACGTAAAGTGGAAAGAGATGACACGTCTTGCATGCATCGGATACCGGGTCCTTCTTTGTGATTGACCATTAATGTGGAACCTCTACCGCTTACCCTTAGTACTGTGGCATACGTTTAGCTGTTCATTTATTGACTTCGGCCCAGTGGCTATGACTGATCAGTTATCATTAGTACTGTGGCATACGTTTAGCTGTTCATTTATTGACTTCGGCCCAGTAGCTAAGACTGACCGGTTACCCCTAGTACCGTGGCATACGTTTAGCTGTTCATTTATTGACTTCGGCCCGGTAGCTGAGACTAATTGGGGTGTAGCATATGGTATTGGTATGGATGATGTCCGATGCGCAAGTAAGTTAAAAGGAACGAATGAACGAATGAATGAATGAAGAAGATAATAATGATATTATCTATGCGTACGTATGATGTGTGATCACGTTAAAGTAACGAATGGTTTCATATGAAAGTAAAGTATGTTTTATATAAAAACTAGAACTCACTCAGCAACGCTGACTTTTATTGCATTTTCCAGTTGGCAGGTAAATGATTGCTGAGGATGGCACGGCAAGGCTACTCGGCTCTTTTGGGATGGCATCCATTTATGAAGCTTTTGTGTTATAATGCAAACATGTATTTTGTAATCAGATAATGATATATTATTTGGCAAAAGTATTTATAATGAAATGTGATGTCATTTTTGAATGTTTCCGCTGCAATGTTTTCTTAATGCAATTGTAACTATATGTTTTATGTGCGATGAATGACCAACTGTAGGCGTCCCGGAAACGGGGCCTTACAAGTTGGTATCAGAGCCAAAGTTTAAGTGAAATAGGTAAATTTTCAAAATAAACCTTAACTTAAACTGAAAATGGGGCGAAAAGGGAATGGGATGCCAAACTGAGTAGCTGCGTGCCATCAGGTATTTTCTTAAAGTTAACCGGTTTATGTGCGCATGGTATATGTTATGTGTTGTATGTAGATTTGAATACTGATGTAGTCAGGACAGGTAATACTTGGGGTATGAAGAGTAAAGTAAGTGGCTAATCACAACTGGCCACTGTAATTAGGGACTTACTATACTTGACATAAACTGAGTTGTTTCCTTGAATGACCGTGTTGGTGTTTGAATCTTTCAGTGTGGTAGAGTATGGCTGGTGGTAGATCTTCTAGAGCTTCTAGGGGTGGAGGCCGTGATGGCCCTGTTGCTGAACCACGCCCTAAAAGAGGAAGGCCTAGAGCTGAGAAAGAGGTTCCTGCAGAACCTGAGACTCCTCATCCAGAAGCTGGGGATGAGAGCGCGAACTTAAGGGCCTCAGTAAAGGAGGCTGTTGTCGAGGAAGTGCATCAGGTCATGCAGACGATCTTACCGTCTGTGGTGACCGAAGTCATCAGGGCTGTGAAGGAAGGGGAAAGGAAGGAGAGAAACCGGGCCTCGGGGGAGCAACCGGAGCCTGAAACTATTTTCTCCGATAATGAGGAGGAAGAGGAAGAGGAGCCTGTGCGGGAGGTGGCACGAGGCTGCAACTACGGGGTGTTTATGAGATGCAAGCCCCCTACTTTCGACGGTAATGGTAATTGCGCCGCTGCTCACCGATGGGTGAGAGAAATGGAGGCTGTTCTCGACATCAGCGAGTGCCGAGAAGATCAGAAAATCAAGTTTGCCACCCACTCCTTCGTGGATTCGGCACTATGCTGGTGGGACAACATTGTCCAAGCGGAGGGTAATCGGGCAATCGGGAGAATGAGGTGGCCCGAACTGAAGAAGATGGTAATTGAGGAGTTCTGTCCTCACAGGGAAATGGATAAGATTGAGAGGGAGTTCCTGCAGCTGGAGGCGGGAACCATGACACACCAACAGTACACCACGAAATTCAACGAGATGGCACGTCTGGTGCCGGATCAAGTGACGCCTCTGTCCCGAAAGATCAAGAGGTATATACAGGGTTTGCCGGCGGATATTCGCAGGCACATGATCGCCGCCCGGCCGAGCACGTTTAGGTCGGCGGTGGATTTGGCGGGAAGATTGTATGATGAAAGAGCGGTGGTGGTGACTGATGGTGGCAGAAAGAGCGGTGGTGAACGAGGCTGGCAGGGAAGAGATTTGGTCGGGGCAATGCCTCGATGGGTAATAAGAAGGCACGGGTGGATGATCGCCGTGTGGTTATGTCAGGTGCGGGATCGAGAAGGTGTGGAAAATGTGGAAAGGAGCATGCGGGAGAATGCAGGCTGGGTTTGAACGTGTGCTTCAAGTGTGGGAAGACGGGGCATATGGCGAAGGATTGCCTGTCGGGCAAATGTTTTAACTGTGGGGAGACTGGTCATATGAGCAGGGATTGTAAGAAGCCGAGGGCTGAGAGTTCAGGGGCGAAGAGGACGGGAGGTGATGGACCGAGGGCGAGCGCCAGGGCATTCACCATGACACAGGAGGAGGCTAGGACGGACCCTGACGTTGTGTCCGGTACGTTTCTGGTGAACCAAACTTTAGCTTCTGTGTTATTTGATTCTGGTGCTAGTAGGAGTTTTATTTCTACTGCTTTCTGTGCTAAGCTGCCTGTTAGTAGTAGACGTGTTGATGCGCCCTTTGATGTAGAAACTGCCATAGGTAAGTCTACCAGGATTTCCGAGATGATAGAGAACTGTGATGTGGAACTCGAGGGTCATAAGTTTCCGGTTAGACCGTTCGTGATGGCCTTAGGTGGTTTTGATTTGGTTCTTGGGATGGATTGGTTAGCGGACTTCGAGGCGAACATTGTGTGTCGCAAGAAGATGATTCGGTTGTTGGCGCCTGACGGTAGTTCAGTGACGGTATATGGTGACCGGGTTACTACGATTCCGAAGGTGATCTCGATGGCGGTGGCGGGAAAGTGTATGAGGCGTGGATGTAGTGCCTACTTGGCCTATGTAAAGGATGTGGATACGCCAACACCACAACTAGCCGATGTACCAGTTGTGTGTGATTTTCCAGACGTGTTCCCGGAAGATTTATCAGGAGTGCCACCTGACAGAGAGATTGAGTTTCAGATTGATTTGATACCGGGTGCCCAACCTGTTGCCAAGGCACCGTATCGGTTGGCTCCGACCGAGATGAAAGAGTTGATGGAGCAGTTGCAGGAGTTGCTTGATAAGGGGTTCATTAGACCGAGTATCTCTCCTTGGGGTGCTCCGGTCCTGTTTGTAAAGAAGAAGGACGGTAGTATGAGGATGTGCATCGACTACCGCGAGCTAAACAAGTTGACAGTGAAGAACCGATACCCCTTACCGAGGATAGATGATTTGTTTGATCAGCTTCAGGGTGCCAGTTGGTTTTCAAGGATAGATCTTCGATCTGGTTACCATCAGTTGAAGGTAAAGGAGCAGGATATTCCTAAAACAGCTTTCCGTACGCGCTATGGTCACTACGAGTTTCTTGTCATGTCCTTTGGTTTGACCAACGCACCAGCTGCTTTTATGGATTTGATGAACCGTGTGTGTCGGCCTATGTTGGATAAATCAGTGATTGTGTTTATTGATGATATCCTGATTTATTCGAGGAGCGAAGCAGAGCACACCGGTCACATTCGAGAAGTTCTTGAGACGTTGAGGAGGGAGAAGTTGTATGCTAAATTCTCCAAGTGCGCGTTCTGGTTGCGCGAAGTTCAGTTCTTGGGTCATGTGGTGAATCCTGACGGGATTATGGTGGACCCGGCGAAAGTGGAGGCGGTTATGCAATGGAAGTCACCAAAGACGCCATCCGAGATTCGCAGTTTCTTGGGTTTGGCGGGCTACTACAGAAGATTTATTCAATACTTCTCTAAGATTGCTTCTCCACTAACCAAGTTGACCCGAAAAAACGTGAAGTTCGTATGGGGTCAAGCTCAAGAGAAGGCGTTTGAAGAATTGAAGGCGAGATTGACTCAAGCTCCTGTTCTGTCGTTACCCGATGGGAGTGAAGATTGGTGGTTTATTCCGATGCTTCTTACTCGGGGTTGGGGTGTGTGTTAATGCAGAGAGGAAAGGTTATAGCCTATGCATCCCGACAGTTGAAGGTTCATGAGGTCAATTATCCTACTCATGACTTGGAGCTAGCAGCCGTGGTCTTTGCACTAAAGATTTGGAGGTACTACCTCTACGGGACGAAGTGCACCATATTCACTGACCACAAGAGTCTGAAGTACTTCTTTGAGCAGAAGGATTTGAACATGAGGCAGAGACGGTGGTTGGAACTTATAAAGGATTATGATTGTGAGATCCACTACCATCCGGGCAAGGCCAACGTGGTGGCTGACGCCCTTAGCCGGAAAGAGAAGCCCGAGCCGATTCGGGTGAAAGCGTATCAGTGATCATGACCTCCGATGTGATGAAGCAGGTTAAAGAGTTTCAAGATGAGGCATTGAAAGAAGATCATCTTAACTCTGAAAGAATGAGAGGTCTGGTTGGAGAATTGGGTGAAAACACGATTGGTGTTAGAACCCGATTGACGTGTGTGGATTCCTCGTTTTGGGGATCTACGGGTGAAGATAATGGATGAAGCTCACAAGACTCGGTACTCCATTCATCCTGGTGCCACAAAAATGTACCATGATATGAAGAAAGATTATTGGTGGCCGGGTATGAAGCGCGATGTGGTGGAGTATGTGAGTAAGTGCCTTACTTGCTTACAGGTGAAGGTCGAGCATCAAAAGCCGTATGGGAAGATACAACCTTTGGATATACCGGAATGGAAGTGGGAGCACATCACCATGGATTTCATTACAAAGCTGCCGCGTACACCAAAGGGTACGATGCCATATGGGTGATAGTTGATCGTTTGACGAAGAGTGCTCACTTCCTATCGATCCGCGAGACATATTCATCTGAGAGGTTGGCTGACTGTTCATCAAGAGATTGTGACTCGTCATGGTGTGCCGGTGTCTATTGTGTCGGATCGCGACACCCGGTTTACATCTAAATTTTGGAAGAAGTTCCACGACGCTATGGGGACGAGGTTACATATTAGCACGGCTTATCATCCCCAGACTGATGGTCAGTCAGAAAGGACCATTCAGACGCTGGAAGACATGCTTCGGGCATGTGTGATTGATTTTGGTGGAAGTTGGGATGACCACCTACCGTTAGCCGAATTCTCATACAACAACAGTTATCATGCCAGCATTGGTATGCCCCCATATGAGATGCTATACGGTAGGAGATGCAGAACGCCCGTTTGTTGGGGTGATATTGGTCAGAAGGAATTGGGAAGCGTCGAGGTAATCGAGGCTACGACTGAGAAGCTTGAGAAGATTAAAGCCTTCATGAAGGCAGCCAAAGACAGACAGAAGTCGTATGCTGATAAACGGCGCAGGCCGATTGAGTTCCAGGTGGGTGACCGGGTTATGTTGAAGGTCTCACCTTGGAAGGGTATCATTCGCTTCCGAAAGCGGGGCAAGTTGAGCCCAAGGTATATAGGCCCTTTCCGAATCATTGCTCGAGTAGGAGAGGTGGCCTATAGACTGGAGCTGCCAGATGAGTTAAGTGGAATTCACCCGACATTCCATGTATCTCATCTAAGGAAGTGCTTAGCAGATGAAGATATGATTGTCCCATTGGAAGATATCGAAGTAGACGAACGGCTCAATTATGTGGAGCAACCAGTGGCAATCATCGATCGCAAGGAGAAAAGGCTAAGGAATAAAGTGGTTCCCTTGTGCGTGTACAGTGGAAGCACAGGAAGGGATCCGAGTCAACGTGGGAGACTGAGGAGAAATGAGACAGCATTATCCACGTTTGTTCGAGGAATAACAGGTTTCGGGGACGAAACCTATTTAAGGGGGGTGGACTTGTAACACCCGGAAATTTATTATTTTGAAGCCGGCGAAGAAAGAAAAGAAATAAAGTCCAAAGTCGAGGGACCAAACTCGCCAACGAAGAAAAGTTGGGAGATGTGGTGGTATGTGTAGGGAGAGGGCAGCCCTCTCCCCCACGCACACCAAAATTTCAGCTCACAAAGAAGAGAGAAAGAGGAGAAAAGGGAGAAAAGTGGTGTTTCGGGTGATTCGAGTGTCCAAATCCGTCGGGTAGCAAGCAAGCAAATCGAAGCTCTTGTCTTTGTGCTCGATTGTGTGAGTTCTAGGACCCCACTTTTACTTGTTTTCAACTGATTTTGGGGCTGGAAGATGTTAAAACCCGTTTTTACAAGTGTGTGTGTTTGACCCATTTGGGTGTGATGTGTATGATGTGTTTAGAGTATGATTCCGGGCTTGTGTGTGCTTGTATGGTGTTATGGTATGCATTTCTAAGGTCCATGAGGGTTGATTTAGGCTTAGAATGGGTTTGGATGAGCTTGGAGGCCGAAAATGGCAGATTGGGTTCGGGATGAACTCCATTCTGCATCAGCTAGGGCTAGGCGACCGAATGGAGGCCATACGGCCGAATGAGGGCGATTGAGGGTCATTCGCACGATTGGGATTCATTCGCACGATTGAGGGTTCAATCGCACGACTAAGACTTCAGTCGCACGACTGGGAGTCCAGTCGCATGAGGGTTGTACGACTGAGGGTTCAGTCGCATAGATGCTTAGTCGCATGAGTCCATTCGCATGAGGTTAGTCGCATAGGTGCCCATTCGCAGTAATCCCATTCGCTCAAGGTCCATACGCACGATTGGATGTTCATTCGCATAGATGTTCATCCGCATGTGTCCAGTCGCATGATGTTCAGTCGCATGGAGGCCATGCGACTGAAGGGTGTCCATACGCCCGAATAGGGCTGTTGCACTCGAATGAATGTGTAGTTTGACTTTTGACCTTCGGGGAAAGGTGCAGATGTAAGTTTTGACGTAAGGTAACCCGTAAGAGCATGTAAGAGGATGGTTATGGCCTTAGAGTGCATGTAGGGCATGATGATGATGATGTTGCATGTTTATGCATATTATGAATGTATGATGTTGCCCTGTATGATGATGATGAATGCGTATGATATGTTCCTTATTATGATGTATGATTATCTTTCCTATGGCTTTACGTATTATGACGAATGAAATGAAGTATTATGTAACGTAAAGTGGAAAGAGATGACATGTCTTGCATGCATCGGATACCGGGTCCTTCTTTGTGATTGACCATTAATGTGGAACCTCTACCGCTTACCCTTAGTACTGTGGCATACGTTTAGCTGTTCATTTATTGACTTCGGCCCAGTGGCTATGACTGATCAGTTATCATTAGTACTGTGGCATACGTTTAGCTGTTCATTTATTGACTTCGGCCCAGTAGCTAAGACTGACCGGTTACCCCTAGTACCGTGGCATACGTTTAGCTGTTCATTTATTGACTTCGGCCCGGTAGCTGAGACTAATTGGGGTGTAGCATATGGTATTGGTATGGATGATGTCCGATGCGCAAGTAAGTTAAAAGGAACGAATGAACGGATGAATGAATGAAGAAGATAATAATGATATTATCTATTCGTACGTATGATGTGTGATCACGTTAAAGTAACGAATGGTTTCATATGAAAGTAAAGTATGTTTTATATAAAAACTAGAACTCACTCAGCAACGCTGACTTTTATTGTATTTTCCAGTTGGCAGGTAAATGATTGCTGAGGATGGCACGGCAAGGCTACTCGGCTCTTTTGGGATGGCATCCATTTATGAAGCTTTTGTGTTATAATGCAAACATGTATTTTGTAATCAGATAATGATGTATTATTTGGCAAAAGTATTTATAATGAAATGTGATGTCATTTTTGAATGTTTCCGCTGCAATGTTTTCTTAATGCAATTGTAACTATATGTTTTATGTGCGATGAATGACCAACTGTAGGCGTCCCGGAAACGGGGCCTTACATTATTATTATTATTATTACTATAAAAATAAATGATTTCGGTTTCAATCACCACAAGACTAAACAAATGGGGTGGGTTTGTCAAACCAATAGATCTATCATTATTACCGTGCTTGCATGAATTAATGATTGTGTTATCATCAAGTTTAACTATGAACACATAATTGCAAGTAATAACATATCATGTCTTGAATTGAATTTAGAATGAAGTAGAATATCAATGAATATCAGATTATTAAAATATATTTTTTTTCAAATTATAATAAACAAGATGTGAAAACTCTTATAACGATGAAGATAGGAAAATATGGTCCGAAGACCATTACCCCCTTTAAATCATCATTGTTTAGTAGGCCTTGTAAATGAACCGAACGAACACGAACATCAACACGAACATCAGCATGTTTGTGTTCATTCATTTAACTTTTACCGAACACGAACACGAACACATAATAGAACATGTTTTTTTGTTCATGTTCGTTTATTAAGAAAATAAAAATGTTCGTGTTCGTTCATGTTCGTTCGTTAAAAGCTAAATGAACACTTCACGAACATAAACGAACACAAATAAACAATAATAAACGAACAATGATAAACAAACATAACTGAACACACAAAAAAACAACGTTAAATGACCATTTTGGAACTTTTAGGTGTATTAATGAAATTGAAACTCACTAAACTTATAGGTTTCTAGTAGAACATAATACCCTTATTCTTCAAATATTAACCCATAATACCCTTTTATTATATATTAATATATATAAATAAACGAACATAAATGAACAAACATTTTAACGAACGAACATAAACGAACGTAAATGAACAAACATAAACGAACATAAACGAACGTTCATGAGCGTAAATGAACGAACAACACATGTGTTCATGTTTGTTCGTTTTACTAAACGAACACAATTTTTTGCTCATGTTCATCAATTTACTAAATAAACGAACATAAACGAACTTCCGGCCGAACAATTCATGAACAGTTCATGTACATTCGGTTTATTTACAGACCTATTGTTTAAATAAAAACTTAGTTACTATTATTTTCCAAAGTCAAACAATCAATAGCATATTTAAAAACTTTAAATTTTTTTTTATGTTTTAAACACTTGAATCTCGATAAAGTTTGACTTTTATTAAAATAGAACCACTCACATATATTATTAAGATAATAAATAAATATTCAGATCTGTACTTAAATCTGTGGCAGTCTCGTTTTCAATCAAGCCTTCAATTCGCAATTGATTTCATTCAAAGTTAAACACGTCTCTTTCTTTTGCTGTCAGCCTGTCATACAAACCCACTATAACTTCTTCTTCACACTTATAATATAACTGTTCATCTTTTATCATTATAAATTTATAATTTATAATATAACATAATATCAACATTACATTCATACATGCTTCTTGCCAATCGTTCTTGATGACAGAGGCTCCTCCGCGAGGAGATGCAGGTGCAACCTTTGTGCTTGAATCCAAAGGTAAATGTTTAAGTTGTTTTTTATTTACATTTATCGTAATTAATAATCAAAATCATACAGATACAGATACATCTCGGTCAACCTTAGTATATGACAACTTCTTATGATGCAGGTGAGTGGTATCATGCTGGGTTCCATCTTACGACCGCGATAGTGGGACCCACTATACTGACCCTACCGTATGCGTTTAGAGGGCTAGGATGGGGTCTTGGGTTCTTTTGCCTCACGGTCATGGGTGTGGTCACTTTTTACTCTTATTACCTCATGTCGCTTGTTCTCGAGCACTGCGAGAAAGCAGGTCGACGCCATATCCGTTTTCGCGAACTCGCCTCTGATGTATTGGGTATGTTTTTCTGCCATTTTCTGTGTGGTTGGATCATGGATGTAGTATGAGATTGCATGTGGTATATACCAATATCATGTTAAAAAGTAAAGTTAAGGTAGTGTGTAATGTGGCGTTAAGCCCATAAATAACGACACATAATGCCCCTACCGTCATTACAGTGGGACGTTATGTGTAAAAAAAACCCCTTCAGGCGTTATTTAAATAACGCCACACATCACCAAACCCATGTTGATTATCCATTACACCTATTTTTATCTGTAATGACCCATGATGAAATAACATCCACATGATAGAAAATGTCCATAAGAGGTTTTAACAATTACATATTATCTAAAGATTAAATAGAATGATTACCTACTTGACTAAAAATTAAAATGATAGTAGCCTAAAAAACATATGTACTCTGGCCTCGTGTCAAACACTTGATCACTTATTTAAAAGGGAAAGGTTGCATTTATTTTTGGCACAACTGGAGTTAGTAATAGATATTATTTGTGTGTTCTTTTGACAGTAAGGATCTCTTGGTGTAAGCGTGACGTTGTAACGTTTATACGTTATTTTCTGTAGGGTCTGGTTGGATGTACTATTTTGTAATTTTCATACAAACGGCCATAAACACTGGCATAAGCATCGGGGCGATCTTGCTTGCAGGGGAATGCCTTAAGGTAAGATAAAGCTTTAACGCATAATTAGTAATAAATCTACTTGAAAACACTGTTGATTGTTTTGTTAACACTTGTTTATTTACGTTTAGATAATGTATTCAAGCGTTTCTCCTGACGGACCCCTTCATCTATGGGAGTTCATAGCGATGGTGACGGTGGTGATGATGGTTCTTTCTCAGTTGCCATCATTTCATTCTCTCAGACATGTCAACTTGGCTTCACTTTTCCTGAGCTTAGCCTACACACTCATCGTGGTTTCCGCGTGTATCAATGCAGGTAAAGTTTCAGTCGTGTGAAGGTGGCAAAATGGACGGATCAGATGAGTTTAGTATCGAAGTCAAGTTGGGTTTATTAGAGACAATTAGCCTTTCAAATTGAACAAACAATTAGTGTTTTAATTTGGGTTTTGACCCGTTTGACCTATTTTTTTTAAGCTAATACTTTTTAAGGTTGTGTTAAATGCACAATCTTTATTTTTACTTGTTATACCCCTTTTAACATATTTTTTTGACTCTTCAGATCATCATCCACCTGTAGTTTAAGGTTCAGTTAACTTGTCACTATCCTTATGACATGATCTTGATTAATTACAGGGCTATCGAAAAACGCGCCTCCAAGAGATTATTCATTAGAATCTTCAAAATTTTCGGTGGTTATGAGTGCATTCACTTCAATCTCTATAATTGCAGCCATATTTGGAAATGGGATAGTCCCTGAGATACAAGTAAGTTCATTAAGTTCTTAAAATTTTACCACTTTATGAGTTTACAACATATGTTTGACGAAAAGAAGTAAACCATTTGTTGGAACAACAGGCTACATTGGCTCCACCAGTAATAGGAAAGATGTTAAAAGGGCTTATGATGTGTTACTCTGTGATATTTGTGACATTTTACTCTGCTGCAGTCTCTGGGTACTATGTGTTTGGCAATAAAGCTAGCTCAAACATTCTTAAGAGTCTCATGCCGGATGAGGGACCCGCCTTAGCCCCGACTTGGCTTCTGGGACTCGGTGTTATCTTCGTTCTTCTTCAACTCTTTGCCATTGGACTGGTACGTAGAATCTATGACCTTTTCAAGTAATCAGTTATCTGTTTGGCAGTTGGGTAACAGGTTAAAATGGGTTCATGCTAAAACTGATGTTTTTGTTAGAAGTTAATCCTAATTGTGGTCATATGTGGAAGTTTAGGGGGGAGAATCGTCAAGAGTCTAAAGATAGTTTTGTTTTATTTAGTAAGTTTTAATTAGCTTTATTTAAGGTATTAGTGTTTATGTTTTTGGCTGTGAATGGGCTGTCATTCCAGCTGTGTTTGAGTGGAGTTTTCATTAGTAATTAAGGTTAGGATTAGTATAAAATAGGGTCATTGTCTAAGAGTTTTGTGTGTGGTTTTTATTCAATAAAAGAAACGAGTCGTGGGGTGTTTTCCCACAAAAACACTGCTGTCTTTGTGTTTCTGTGACCAATTGGCTAACAATTGGTATCAGAGCAACAAAGATCCAGGGTTGTTGAAGACAAAAACCGACCACCATCAAACCAAGAATGAACCTGTGATTGGTTCATATATTGGTAAAGAGCTGCTGATCAATTATGAAGGCTGCTGTAAGGTTCTAATAAAAGGGCTGTTTGTGTAGCAATCAACCAGCAGAGTGCAGACAAGATTTGTGAAGTTTCTGCTCTATTTCTGTTGAAGGATCAAAGGGCTGTGAGAGCTGGTTGCGAGAAGCAATCAAAACAGGGTGAAGATAAGTTACTGATCTGTGATAGATCGATTGAAGTTAGGTTGTGTGACGCAACTGCAGTTGAAGAAGACCAGTGTGATACAGGTTACAAAAGTGTGATACGGGTGTAGAGAAGAAGTTGTTCAATCCGTGAAAGATTGAACCAACTTTGCTGTGGAAGAGGGTTCGAGAAGAATTGATCTGTGATTGATCAAAGTGGGAAAACGGGTGATCCGTGTGAAGAAGTGTGAAACTGATTTGTGTGAATCAGAATTTTTCAGTATATCTGTGTGAAAACAGATTGTTTTTGTTGCTGTATCTGTGTGAAACAGATTGGTTTATGCTGATTTGCTGCTGAAGTTTGTAAATCAAAGGAGTTTTGCTACTGCTGTAGGAACTATTTGTGCAGAAAAAGTTTTTTTTGTGAAAAAAAAGGTGATCAGGTAGTTCATAAAGAAGATGACAGAAGGTGCAGGAGCAGTTGTTTTACCCCACCGAGAACCAAGCAATGTGACTTTGCAATGTCCAAAATTGACCACAACAAACTACACTGCATGGTCAATTATGATGGAGACCATCTTAGGTGCACATGGTCTGCGAGAGGCCATAGAACCTGTGACAGGAAGTGAAATTGATGATAGAAGAAAGTACATGGCGAAGGCGTTGATATTTCAGTCACTACCGGAGGATGTGTTACTTCAAGTGTCAAAGCATAAGGATGAGTAGAATGTTTGGGATGCATTACGGGTCAGATATGTGGGAGCCGAGAGGGTTCAAAAGGCTCGCTTGCAAACACTTAGAAGTGAGTTGGAAGCAATGAAGATGACTGAAACAGAGACTATTGATAAATTTGCAGGTAAGATTAGTGGGCTACAGTCAAAGTATAAAAGTCTTGGATCTTCACTTGATGATGAGATAGTGGTGAGAAAGTTCTTGAATTCCATGCCAAAGAAATATTTGCCAATCGTTGCTTCGATTGAGCAATACTCGGAGATTGAGAAAATGGCATTTGAAGAAGTGGTGGGTCGACTTAAAGCTTACGAGGAGAGGGTAAAATCCCAAGATGAAATTGAAGATAGGCAAAGTAAATTGATGCTCACTTGTAATGATGAACATCCTAAACCAAGAAATGGTAGTGATTATCAACAAGCTTATGGATGGGTTAATCGAGATGGAAGAGGTCGTGGTAGAGGCCGAAGTTTGGGAAGAGGAAGGGGTCGTGAGAATCGACCCGGTTCAAGAAATGATCAACGGGAGACAATGGGAGAACGAGACAAGTCTTGGGTTCAATGCTATCGATGTGAAGAGTTCGGACACTTTGCATATGAGTGTCCAAAGTCAAAACCAAAGCATGAGGAGGCCAACTTAGTTTGTGAAGATGATGAGCCAAGTCTACTTTAGAGAAGGAAGACCACATTAGGATTAAGGGGGTGATTGTTAGAAGTTAATCCTAATTGTGGTCATATGTGGAAGTTTAGGGGGGAGAATCGTCAAGAGTCTAAAGATAGTTTTGTTTTATTTAGTAAGTTTTAATTAGCTTTATTTAAGGTATTAGTGTTTATGTTTTTGGCTGTGAATGGGCTGTCATTCCAGCTGTGTTTAAGTGGAGTTTTCATTAGTAATTAAGGTTAGGATTAGTATAAAATAGGGTCATTGTCTAAGAGTTTTGTGTGTGGTTTTTATTCAATAAAAGAAAAGAGTCGTGGGGTGTTTTCCCACAAAAACACTGCTGTCTTTGTGTTTCTGTGACCAATTGGCTAACAGTTTTTTTATCGGGTCAAAATGGGCCACGTCGGGTTGGATTGACCAACAAAGACCTTTCGGGTATTTGTGAATGTTATGAATAATTAATTTACCCTATGCATGAGGCTCGTGCGCACAGGGTCACAGCGTGTGTTGGCCATATGAATTTGATGTACGCATCCTTACTTTAGTTTTTTGTAAAGTCATCGACCTCTAGATCACTTCATAGCAACCTTACCGTTGCTCTAAGCCCGTCAATGTTATGTTATTTATTAGTGAGCTATGAGTTTTTTTAAATTATGTTACTTGAAATATATTGTTTGAAAACAGGTTTATTCTCAAGTAGCATACGAGATCATGGAAACAAAATCTGCAGATGTGAATCAAGGGATATTCTCAAAACGAAACTTAATCCCACGAATAATTCTCCGGTCGATCTACATGATCTTTTGCGGGTTTTTTGCAGCAATGCTGCCATTTTTCGGTGACATTAACGGCGTTGTTGGAGCCTTAGGTTTCATTCCATTAGATTTCATCCTACCAATGCTTTTGTACAACATGACTTACAAGCCATCAAGATCTTCGTTCACTTACTGGATCAATGTTGTTATCATGGTGGTTTTTACGGGCGTTGGCTTATTGGGTTCGTTTTCTTCTATCAGAAAGTTGGTTCTTGATGCGAGTAAGTTTAAGCTGTTTAGCGACGATGTGGTTGATTGAGGACTAACTAGACTTGACATGATCAAAGTACAATGGTCAATGCATGTGTTTACCTTTTGATGCAGGAAGTAATGAAGTATATATCTTAGTTAAAACTTAACACATTGAGATGTGGTCTTGAAACCCCTATTTCATTCAAGTTACCTGTTGTTCAGAGAATCCGGTTCGAATAACTCGAAATTCGGTTTGAATCGGATTCGAATAACTTAGAAATTAAAGTTGAATTGAATTTGAATCAAGATTTCAAATACGAATTTTTGTTTATTGGAATTTGAGGTTAAGAAGTAAGGCTAAGATGTAAGCTAGTACATCCATTAAACACCTTATAACAATAAACGCCTCGCAACAATATATTCAAAAAAAATTTAAGCATTAAAGTTTAAAACTCATAAGGAAAACAAAAAAAATAAATAAAATAAAATAAAACAAAACAAAAAACAAACAAAACAAAAAAATTATAAATGGTTAAAAAATTATCATAATTTTAGGGTACAAGTGAATATAGCTAAACTTGAGTGCTATAATGAAAATAAAAGTTCATGCTATAAGACAAAAACCAATCTTAAAAGATGATACCTTATTTTTTAACAAAGCATAACGTATGATAACAATACGTACAAAAAAACAAAGCATAATGTTTAATACTATTATACATAAAGAACTTGGTAATTAGAATTATTTAAACTAGTATTCATACAATGCATAATGGCTAGTGTGTAGAACCATTATTACAATTACGTGAAAACATTACAGTGAACTCATACATTGAAGGGGCCAGAAAAAAAACAAACATTTCATAATCCCAAGAGTGAAGAGGGACATTGATAATACACGTAGATTTAATAGTAAAATTGACATTGTTATGTAGTTATAACTTTGAGACCTTATATAAAAAACAAAAAAAAAATCATAAATAGGTGTGTTACGGTGAGACTGTTGATAATACTCAAAAGTTTGTATAAAAAACCAAAACCTTAAAGTAGTTTTGACGCGTGTACGTTCATAATACTATGATTTCATTACTATGTTCCTTTGCAAGTGAAATATGGGATCGAGTCTTCGGTTGGGTAAATGCCCCGAGGAATAGTTTCATTACGGTAGGAGATGTTCTCAAAATTCATGAGGACTGGCCCCTTCATGCTTCATACAAAAACCTATTGCATGCTGTTTTTGTTACTACACTTTGGTGTCTATGGAAAGCGTGAAACATAAGGGTCTTCCATAATCGTCTAATAGGAGCTCTTCAAATTTTCGGATCTATAAAGTTATTGTCATTCACATATGTTAAAAATCGAGGGAAACTTCACTCCCTCATATGGGAGTCATGGTGCAATTTTTCGTTCTAAATATGTTAGATATGGGTAGAATAGTGGGTTTTTTTTCCAATATTAGATAATTGGTATGTCTTTATTGAGGTGGTGTATCACTTTTATAATTTGGTAGCCTTGTAATTTATGATCTCCTTCAGTTTCTTGTTGGAGGTGATCCTAATTTTTTTTAATAAATTTGTCTTGGGTTGACTGTTAAAAAAAACAAAAAAGAAAAATAAACTAAAACCACCACACCAACCTATACTCTAGTTTTATGCCTAGTAGTTTTGCTTATATATAAATCAAACGACAAAAAAAAAAAGAAAAAGAAACAAACAGAAGTTGTTGGCCAAATGGCACAACCTCATTGGACCAACCAGAAAACCATCTAATAGTTGATGTTTACTGTAGATGTAGTTGATAAATATGGTAATATATAATTGTAACCTGTCAATTGCATAGCAATTTTATGGTGGTATACCATATATACTATATCGTATTAATCAATTTGTATTTACTCTATTGTATGTATTATATTGTATGGTATTATATCATATTGGATCAATTTTTATTGGTTTTTATTGTAAACTATATAGTACTGTACTAAATTAAATTATATGGTACTATACTATATTGTTATATTTGTATTGCATTGTATTGCAATATATTATTTTGTACTAGATTGTATAGTATTGTACTGTACTGTACTATACTATACTAGCTTTAGTAAACCCGTGTATTACACGGGTTTAATAAATAAAATATTAATATAATAAATTTATTAATTATATAATAATATTCTAAGATATGATATGACTAAAATAATAAACCAATGATATCAACTTTCTAATTTTTTATAATTAAAAAAAAACAATTTTGTTCTAAAACAAACCGTATAAAAATGTCATTTTTAAAAATTTTCTTATTACAACTCCCAATTTTGATTATTTTTTGTTCTTAAATAATTGACTTTTTAAAAATATTAATATTTAGAAATAACCTTAATAAATAGATTTCTTTCTTAATTTATTATATATTAAAAATTATTAAAATAATATTATTAGTAATTAAGGTAATTATTTAATAGGAGAGAGATGTGGGAAAAATTTGGTGATGATGATTGCGATGCTGACACGTGACATCCTATTTACCCTTTTATTAGAGTAGGAAGATTACATTCTATTTTTATTGTATTGTTGAGTATATATAGTGTAGTGCATTGCATTTCATCTTATTATAGCATATTATATCGTATTATTACATATCGTGTCATACCATATTGTATTCTATAATATCATATCATATTACATAACATACCATATCATATTACATAACATACCCTATCATATTACATATTATATCAACTATAGCAAATTGTATTACATTACATAACATTACATCATATAAAAATAATATCTATAAATAGTACACAACATTTCTACAAACACTTGCAGTCCTATTTCGATTTTCAATTTCAATCTCTATTTGCATCACAATGAAGTTTCTCTATCTTTTAGTTCTTACCTTAGCCATGCTGACATTCGCAACAAGCAAAGTAATTGAAAAAATACCGGAATGCAATATTCATCATGATATTGGTAGTTGTCCGCTTCTCAAGATGGCTCCACCATCCCCAAAATGTTGTAATGAATTGCACAAACATATGGCTTGTTATTGTTCTTATAAAAAACACAGTCATCATATTATGCAAATCGTACAAGCTTGTAAGTTAAAAGCACCGAAATGTTGTCTTTAAGGTGTGTAGATAACCCCTACATTCACCTAATGACGTTCTTATTTAATCAAGTTCTTCTTTGGTAAGAATAATTGTTGGTCCTCAGATGTCAAGTTTTGTTATATTATGTTGTTGTTCTCATGTTCTTTTATGTTTGAAGGTTGGATGGTTAAGACTATAATTATAAGGTAAACAACATTCAAAAACAAAATAAAGCTAATGCAATCATGGTAATACGTTCTATTAGGTCTTGAAAACAATTAAAGAAGCGATAAAGGTTAATAATAGTGGCAAACGATGGTAAAAGCAATACAAATAGGATCCTCGTGGAACAAAACAAATATAAGTGAATTATAAAGAACGCCAAACAGTAACCATACTAATAACGAATGTAAAATACTACTGGTATGGTCCAAGTGTGGAGGAGCAAGCTATAACCTTTTTCGAGGCTCAAGATCGCTTGTCAAATGGGGCTTCATTGAAATGTTCATAACTTGAGCTAAAAGTCTCTGTTTTGGGCTAGAAGTCTCTGTTTTTGGGCCTGCGACCAGTTGAAACGACCGTTGGATCGAGGACACGTTTTCACAAACGTTGTAGGCGGTTTGGGTCATCGTTTCGCCCAAAAACGGCTTATTTTATGAGTTATTCACTTTTTTATCTTATTTTTAGATTTTGTTGGACTTTATATTTGGGCTAGGTTTTGGCCCATCTATGTTTTGTGGCCCATCCGATTTTTGGTTTGTTTCTTTATATGCTTGCAAGAAATAGGAGAAATTATTATTGAAGTTTATAAAAAAAAACCTTTTTTTTCTCTCTATCACAGTGTGTGTTAGTCTGAATTCCTGATTATTGGCATTCTTTGTGAATCAACGATAGTTAGAAGAATTGTTCCTGGTATTTTTGTTGAATCAACAGGTTTAATTGTTTATCCTTCTGTTACCGCCTACATCAACTACATAATAACTATATTGTCAAATGCTTATTAAAAAGCCATCGAACAAAATTAAATACTTTTAACGTTAAAAAATGAATCATAGTTTTAGGGTAGAAGTGAATATAGCTAAACTTGAGTGCTATAATGAAAAGAAAAGTTCATTCTATAAGGCAAAAACAAAGCATAATGTACGATAATAATATGTAAAAAAAATACAAAGCATAATGTGTAATACCATTATACATAAAGAACTTGGTAATTAGAACTATTTAAACCGGTATTAATACACCGGATCACGACTAGTGTGTAAAACCACTATTATAATTACGTCAAAACGTTACAGTGAACTCACACATTAAAGGGGGCGGAGGACGTAAGACCGTGAAAAAAACAAACATTTCATAATCCCATGAGTGAAGGGGGACATTGATAATATATTTAGATTTAATAGTAAAATTGAAATTGTTACAGTTATAATATTTTAGACCTTATATAAAAACAAAAATTGCACGAATAGGTGTGTTATAGTTAGACTATTGATATGATAACACTCAAAAGTTTGTATAAAAAATAAACCCGCTAAAAATACGTCCAAACGTCGTTAACAATAGGCTTGTTGCAACCGCATAAAAATGTACCGATTAAAAGTATTAACGTATAGTAGTGTTATGTATTCACTAAACTATGTTGTAATATACTATACTATGTTATGATGCATTGTATTATTGTATATGGTAATGTGTTTACACTTATTCTGTATTGCATTATATGGTCTTGTACATTATACTATACTATATTGTACCACATTATATTGTATAGTACTGTATTGTGTCATATTGTACCATATAGTTTCATATTGGATCCTACTGAATTATATTATCAATTTATCATATTATGTTGTATCGTAGTTATTATAATGTAGTGTATTTTAATGTATCTTATAGTAATCTACTATATAGTATCATATTGTATTGGATTTGATGTATCGTATCATTTCAATCATATTTTGTTTTATCCTAGTTTATTATCATATTTTATAATATTATGTTACATCATATCGTAGTTTATTGTATATTACATAGTATTTTATCATGTTGTGTCACATTGTATTCTTCTTATTTTATCCTATAATATTTTATGGTATTGTATTAAATTGTAATCTATCAATTGCATAGCAATTTTATGGTGATGTAGCATACTATATCCTATTAATAAATTTCTATTTACTCTATTATATGTATTATATTGCATGGTATTCTATCATATTGGATCAATCTATATTGATTTTTATTGTAAATTATATAGTACTATACTAAATTGAATTATATGGTACTATATGTACTATATTGTTCTATTTGTATTGCAATGTATTATTTTGTACCACATTGTACAGTATTGTATTGTATAATACTATACTATACTATATTGCATTTTATTTTTATTGCATTGTGGAGTAAATGTAGTGTAGTGTGTTGCATTTCATCTTAGTATAACATATTTAATATATATTAATTATCAATTTTACGATGCATTGATTGTTATACAATTAGCTTTAATGATTGTAGTACTTTTTTTCTTTTAATTTTATTTTAAACCCAATACTTTTACATTTTTTACAATCTAACCTCTAAAATTTTGTCACTTTCAACTTTCTTTCCTTATACATTTTATATTTTATAATTTTTTCGTTTTACATTTTGGTATAAATTTTAAAAGTTAACACGCCGTAACATGTGTGGTTCATCGTTGTTATGCATTTTTTTTTCTGTTTAGGGACCCCATAGTAACACGGGGTACTAGATCACTTAATTATTATGTTTAATATTTCGTGTTTTTACATATACTTTCCGTTCGATTGTTATTTTTTATTTTCTAATACGAGCTTTTCCAGTGTTGGTGGTTGTTAAGGGTGACGTGACATTGGTTCTACTTTGCATGAATTTACGCCCCACCGCAACGCGGTGGGGCTTACTACTTGTTATATCGTATTTGTTACATATCGTGTCATACCATATCATATTCTATATAATATATCATATTACATAATATATCATATTACATAACTGTAAGGATTCCTTTAAGTCTGATGTAAACCAAAACATCCAATGTCTCTCTGCAACAAATGCACTAAGTACTGAAGAAGAAATGCTTCGGAAGTTTTACACCATACACTAGAAAATATTCTAAGTGTAAAATCTTCCGAAGCCAAGACCAATATCTTCCGGAGCCAAACATGAAGTCTTCAGAAGCCTCAGAGACAAAGTCTTCCGAAGCTTCATCCTATGAAGACAGATTTCTTCCGAAGACTTTTAGTAACATGCTTTATCTGATGTACTGTTCCATAAAGCTGGACACCTTTCCGCTGCATCTCTGTAAAGTCACCAACTTACATGAGTTGGTGAAAAGGTTCATGCTTTTGGTAACTGTACATTGAGGTCTTGAGTCTGTAACTTTCTACTTTATGTACTTTATCCTTTTTGTAATTTAGATAAGGATGTGAGCTATGGCATGTCAAGTCACAAGGTCAAAGGCAGATATGCCTTTTGATTCTACAATTGATTTTGTTTGTGTCTAGTCAATTGTATCCAGCTGGCTTTCAAAGTATAGTCGGCTGTAGGTTGTAGTATAAGTATTCCAAGTTTGCATGAATTTACGCCCCACCGCAACGCGGTGGGGCTTACTATTTGTTATATCGTATTTGTTACATATCGTGTCATACCATATCATATTCTATATAACATATCATATTACATAATATATCATATTACATAACATACCATATCATATTACATATCATATCAACTATAGCAAATTGTATTACATGCATAACATTACATCATATGAAAATAATATCTATAAATACTACACAACATTTATACAAACACTTGCAGTCCTATTTCGATTTTTAATTTCAATCTCTATTTGCATCACAATGAAGTTTCTCTATCTTTTAGTTCTTACCTTAGCCATGCTGACATTTGCAATAAGCAAAGAACTTCAGAAATGACCGAAATGCAATATTTATCATGATATTGGTAGTTGTCCGCTTCTTAAGATGGCTCCACCATCCCCAAAATGTTGTGATGAATTGCACAAACATATGGATTGTTATTGTATATATAAAAAATGGTGCCATCATATTGCGCTAATCGTAAAAGCTTGTAAGTTAGAAGATGATAATGGGATATTTTGTTATAATTAGCCAGATGTTCTTATTTAATCAAATTCTTGTTTGATAAAAATAATTGTTGGTCCCGCTTAATGGATGTTAATTTTGTTATATTATGTCATGTAATGTTGTTGTTATCATGTTTTCTTATGTTTAAGTGCTAAATGGTTAATATTATAGTAATAAGAGACATAACATTCTACAACAAAACTAAATGCAACCCTAATAATTTGTTGCATTAGTCTTGAAAAAATTATATTAAACATTAAGAAGTTACAATAGGCTTTGAAAAGATTGACTTCGACAATAACAACCTTTTCATCAAATGTTGCATAGATGAAGTTGCATTAGATCTAAAAGTATCTTTTGTTAATAAATACAATCTTTTTAAAATGTTTCATTATACTCATTTTTATAGTAGTATATATATTTCTAATAATTATTTGATTCTAAAAAAGTACCACAAAAATAAAGTCTTAGTTTGGTTGAGATAAGCCAACGATTAAACAACAAATTTGGTCGTAGACAAAAAGGGTTCAAGATGAAGAGTAACAACTTAACCTAGATGGCTTGATTGTCACTATATAAAAATTAAACACAACGTAATTCTACAATTAATGGAACTAGGATTGTTCCACCATACGCTTTGAACGAGGGACGCAGACTCAAGACTAACAAACTGTAACATTATGTCAAATAACTCACATGAAAACACATGTACATGGTATGTTGCAAAATTTAAGAATGGCCTTTCAAAACAGACTACACAAAGCTCATATGCTTGATAATATGTTACGTACGATTAACAAATAGTTATTTGACCACGTGATGCAATAATCAAAGTGAAATTCCTAAGATTTTTACAACATATACCATACATTCTATGCTTTTTATGTTTTTGTATTTCATTGTTTCTTTCTCAAACTCGATTGTTGGAAGTTGTTTGTATACTCCTTTGCATCATGCCATAACTTTGAGAGTTATAATGGGAAGACATTCTTGTCCTTGATTCAAGAAAACAACACCACTTCACATTAAACAATATAATACTCATGAATATTTTGACACACTACATATATCCCACATCGGCCGTGAACAGGAGAGATTCCTGGTTCATAAGGAATGTCCGGTCTCTAATATCAACAACGCGTTTTGGGCGTATTGGTTGTGGATGAGAGGAGAACTCCACAGTTAAGCGTGGTTAGGTGCGAGCAATCCAGGGATGGGTGACCTCCCTAGGAAGTTTTCACCCGCTCAACCAAAAGTAAATCCGTGAGGTCCTTGTGGGCAAAGCGGACAATATTGTTGGTGTGAGTGGTCGGATGTTATAGAATGGTATCAGAGTCACTCCTGTGCCATTCGGGATGTGGGACACACCTCACAGAGAATGGTGACTTCTCGGACTCATCGTGGACAATGAGTCCAAGGGGGGGGGGGCTTGTGACACCCTACATATATCCCACATCAGCCGTGGACAGGAGAGATTCCTGGTTCATAAGGAATGTCCGGTCTCTAATATCAATAACATGTTTTGGCCGTATTGACTGTGGATGAGAGGAGAACTCCACAGTTAAGCATGCTCAGGTGGGAGCAATCCAGGGATGGGTGACCTTCCTGGGAAGTTTTCACCCGGGCAATCAAAAGCAAATTCATGAGGTCCTTGTGGGCAAAGCGGACAATATTGTTGGTGTGAGGGGTCTGATGTTACAAAATGGTATAAGAACCACTCCTGTGTCGTTCGAGATGTGGGACACACCTCACCGAGGATGGTGACTTCTCGGACTCATCGAGGATGATGAGTCCAAAGGGGAGTGCTTATGACACCCTAAATATATTCCACATCGGTCGTGGACAGGAGAGATTCCTGGTTCATAAGAAATGTCCGGTCTCTAATATCAACAACGCATTTTGGGCGTATTGGCTGTGGATGAGAGGAGAAATCCATAGTTAAGCGTGCTCAGGTGGGAGCAATCCAGGGATGGGTGACCTTCTTGGGAAGTTTTCACCCGGGCAAGCAAAAGCAAATCCATGAGGTCCTTGTGGGCAAAACGGATAATATTGTTGGTGTGAGGGATCGGATGTTATAAATATGGAGATATAAATGTACACATTGGGCTTCACCCTGGATTTTGACAACCAATTTTAGAGTATGGCCTAAGAAATATTTTAAAACAACAAACTTTATTAATAAAATTTAACCAGAACTAAACCCCAATAATACAAAAAGAGAGACAAGAAAAAACAAAACGAAACAAAAAGAACAGAAAGTAAGAGACATTAAATAATAACTCTAGTCCAAAGTCCTTTAATTTTCCATGCTAGTCGGCTCATAGTAGATTGTTCAGTTTTATGGCTAGGGATCTATGATTAATTATTCAAATAACTTACTAGTATAAAAAAAGGAAAATGGGACGGGTAAATTGGCCATAAAGGACGGTTTTTAGCCCGCCCCCGCCCCGCCCCTTATTTACACTAATAAGAGGCGGTTTTGAACCCCCATATGTACATCAATAAGGGCGGTTTTTAAACCCCCCTATGAAACCCATCGTTTATGTTTAAATAACAGAAAAAAAATATTTTTATTAAATATTTCCCTTCAATCAACAAAAATATCACATTACGTATCAAATGTTCCATATATTAAAGTATCATACATTGTGTATCAAATGTTTAAAATCAATATAATATACAACATATAGACAAAAAGCAAGTATATACACCACAAATCCCCAAGATAACATCATCAAGTCACATTAATAATAAAAAACATCACTGTTTTAACTAAAACGCTTGTCAATCACTTCCGATATCAATTGTAAGACTAAATCATCAAGCTCTTCTGTTGGAATAATCCCATGTGTATTCCATAACTAAAAACAAATAGATAAAAAAATTATAAGTATGTAATCTACCATTATGTTTAATATGTTTGATAAAATATACAAAAACTTACATAGATTGGGAAATCATGCTGAACATTATTGACAAAGTCCATCACATGCTTAATAACCATCAAGCCACATTCCCAATCATCTTTTTGTTGCAAACGCTGCATTTTATTCACAACAATTGAGAAAATTATTTTATAATCAATTATAAGCATTGATCGATCACATACGTTAACTGGTCCCATTTCTACGCTTTAGGATCATTTTTTTCCTCTTTTCCAAATATTTCTTGTAGTATTTTAATAAGACGATATTGCTGGAAATTCCACATCTACGATCAGCTGCTACTTTTAGTGATAACCGGACTATTAGAAAACCTAAAATTAAGAAGTTGGAACCCATATGAAAATACCTATTTGAAATATTAAAAATATTAAACATTAACTAGGATTGAAACCCCACACGTTGTCGCGGTGTCTTTTTTGAGCGCCGTGAAAACCATATTAGCACAAAATAGCAAAAAATCATTAACATAATTCGAGTGTCAAAATGCCATAGCATTTTTAAAGATAAGAGTATATTGATTTCATACATCGACCAACAATTACACAAAAATATAGTTTGCTTTGATACATACGTGATATACCGACCGATCGGGCACCTGGGCAAAGATCACAAAAGTGGAGCACATTCTCTGAATCTCCAACATTTCAATCTCGGATCTGATTCAAAAAATTGATGAAAAATGGTTATGGAAAGGAGAACATAATGGATAATTTCTGTCAAGTCCATCAAAAACCTTCTTATGCACAACCAAAACACTCCGACTTCATTCGCGTTTCACTGGAACGGATGGCTGCCAAACAAAGTTAATGTCTTCGGTTGGAGAGCATCACTGGATCGTCTTCCCACGTTGATGAACCTTCACTCCCGGAATATCTCAACTCCTTCCCCCCTCTGTAGGCTTTGTGGAGAATCGAACGAATCAATCAACCATGTTTTAACTGGTTGTTATATCGCGACCGTTATCTGGCAAAGCATTAGTTCTTGGTGTGACATTCCCAAAATCTTCGCCTTCTCTACTAAAGATTTGTTATGCTCAAGCGAGTCGCTTACAGGGAACGTGGCCAAAGATAAGTTACTGAAATCTATAATCCTCATTGCCTCTTGGGTCATTTTGAAAGCGAGAAACAATCTCATTTTTTCAAACAAAAGAATCCTCATTGAAAACATAGCGGACGAAATTAAAGTGTTGGGTTTTCTTTGAATCAAACATCGAGCAAAGTTGGACAACCTTGATTGTGAACAATGGAGGACTTTTAAAATATCGGATGTAATAGTGTAATTCTGTTTTGGGTCTGACTTTTTTCTAGCTCCTCGCTAGCGTGATGTAATTTTTCTTTGATGAATTAATGAAATCGTCGCTGTTCAAAAGAAAAAAAGTTGTAGAAAAACATATTTATCAACTTTCATAAAGTAAATAATAATCACAAAATAGATTCTCTAAAAACAATTATAAAGTAAATTTTTAATGATTATTATAATAAATATAATCAATACATCATCATATACTTAAAAAATAGAATGTACTATATTTGTATATCTTTTGTTTACTCATGTATTGATATATTTAAAAGTGGTATTAATATATTAACTTGAAATCTTGCATTTATGTTTTTAAATTTTCATAAAAAGTAATTTAAATATGTGTCTTAATTGTTAAATATCAAAATTTAAAGATAATGTTAAATGCAACCACCATCACTATTCCCCATAAAGCACAACTCTTCTTCTTCTTTATCAGAACACCACCACAACACACAACAAATAAGTTAGGACCGCCCTAACAAACCAGTTCTATACTAGTGTCATCGACTACGACCTATTTTCTCTCTCACTGTTAGCACCATTTGACCTCCCACCAAGAGCCACCAGACCCATTCGATAGTGGTTGCTAACCCCCTTGTCTCTCTACATACTCATGGAAAGAATTTATCATAAGGATCTCTTTGCAAATAATCAAAATTTGATGGTCAATGTAAGAAGCTCTAAAAGTTCACTGTATGCGCCGACATACAGTTTTAATAATATATATAATAACACTCTGCATGACACCATAGTCTTATATATAATATAACCATCTAAAGCATGAAATTAGCAAAAAAGGAGAAGAAATAAACTTGACCTTTAATATACTAACAACAACAACACATATCATATTTACACATTTAGCGACTTTTGTTCCCTAAACTTTACCATAAAAACAAGATTATGCTCAGGATAACATGATCCGTTTTGTGTTATGACAAAAGTCAGCTTTGAAAATAACTTTAGCATAAAACTATCAAAAGACAGTATCATAAGAATGTTTATATAACTGTTTACAACAATATTAATACCAGTCGAAAAAATTGACCCATTTTTGGTTACAACAAAGCTAAATCTTTCCAATAGGGATGGCAAAAATAAAAATCTGAGCCCAGTGGGTATACCGGAAACCCGAAACATATGGGACACGTATACCCGAACCCTGCCCAATTGCCATCCCTACTTTCCAATGGGTCGGGTTCGGGTCGGGTATTGGTAATTCCAAGCCCATACCTGGTTTTGAAATCTTGTCCCATACCCAGCCCATTACCCGTTGGGTATTGGTCGGGTAATTATACATCGGGTATTGAGTATACCAGTTAGCATTGGGTTACGAGCATATCCGCGGGTATCAACCAATCTTGTCGGGTTGTCGTGTTCATTAATACAATTTTTTTATATATATTTAAGTATCCTATTTTAAATATTAACTTGGATCATCTTTATAAAAATTGGGGGAATTACATATTTTCCCTTCCTAAACTTATTAATTACATATTTACTCAAACAATAAAGTTAATTACATACTAGTATTTAACCTCACACATTGCGTTGGAGGCGTAAAAGCGTGTCAAATAACATCAATATCATAGCGTTGCTAGCAACCACCAACACAAAAAAAGCTCGTAAAACAAAAAAAAAATAAAACCGAACAAAAAAAGACGTAAAAGCTTTATACCATGCATGTGCGTTGTGGTGTGTTAATGTGTGTAAATTAGAACGAAGTGCATTTGCCTATATGTTAACTTGAAAATTTTAGTCCGAGACGTAAAACAAAAAAATGTAAAAGATAAAAAGTATTGAGACCAAAGTTGAAAATATTAGGGTTAAATGTAAAAGATAAAAGCTATAGGATTAAAAATTAAAAAAATAAAGAAAAAACAAAATTAGATACAATTTATAAAACATAAGGTTTTACAAACAATAATGCATAAGTAAGTTGATAATTAGTATTATATAAATTTTAAATTTCTAAAACATATAATGCATATTTACCCATTTTAATTACTATAAATGGTTATTGAATGATTATTATATCCATATTTCTACTAAAATACTTTTATACATTATTCTTCCTAAGAACATAAATCATATATTTTCTCAAGTTCAAGTATTATATATATATATATATATATATATATATATATATATATATATATATATATATATATATATATATATATATATATATATATATATATATATATATATATATAATTATATACAAGATAAAATAGCCATATGATTGGTGAATTTTTAATAAAATAGATAAATATACAATATATATGTATTAAAAAGGGTAAATATGAAAATGATTTAAAAAGGAGAAATATGTAAAAATCTCATTAAAATTTGTGTAATAAAACTACAATAACATCTTCATTAGGTAAATTTAACATTAAAAATAGTTACAACAATTTGCTTAAAGTTTCTCATCAAGATTACAATACAACTACAACATACAAGTGTCTTAAAATTTCACATCAAAATAGTCACAATAAATTAGCAACAAGTATTTTCATTTAATAAATTTTCATATCTAAAAACATATTTAATATTAAAAAAAAGTAGTTAAATTTTTTAATATTAAAAAATAAAGAACTTCATGTATATGTTTCGGTAAATGGGTATGTGGTTTGAGGTAATCGGGTCAGGTATTACCTAATCCCATACTCGTCCCATTACCACAAATTATTTTTAAACCTAATCCCATGCCAGCACAATACCCATTGCGCTTTTAGTATACCCCGAAACATACAAGTATACCCAGGTTCGGCTCCATATTTTTTGGGGCCCCAATCGAACAAAAAAAATGGGGGCATTTTCAAAAGATATTTGTTATTAAAACACTCCTACTTTATTCAGGCTTGGGATAGACAAAAATAAAGTAATACCATAATACATTTATGATAGCTAAGCCGTTTAATCTTTTTTGTGACATTGTAAGGTTGTAACTTGTAAAACAACAAATAAAAGGCTTAAATTCAGAAGTAATTTGTAATGAATCAAAGCAATTTATAATCAACTAGCAAAGCAATTTGTAATCAACTATCAAATTAGTAATGAACTAGTAAAAGAACTACTTAACAAGCCATTCAAATTAGTAGTAGCTTTCGAACTAACCTTGAGGCTTAAGTACTTTGCTATCAAATAAGAAGGTGTATGTTATGAATTTGGAATTTTTAAAAGATTCAAGTATTCAATTTCTCAACATGCTATCAGGCTCACTTGAGTTCTTGGTGTCAATGTGCCAATTTCAATCTGATATGTTGTAAATTTTGAAGATTCAAGTACTCAACTTTCAAAAGTCACAGAATTCACAACAATAACTTGTAAATTGTAAAGAGCGACTGGGTGATAACTTGTAAAACAGTTATAAGTTGTAAAGAGCGAATGGAGTAGACCGAGTGGCTTATCATAGAATTCATTGTGGGCGACTGGCGGCCGCCGAACGGTCATCGAAAATTGCCTAACCAGTGAGACCCTTTGATAACTTGTAATCAGCGGTCGGCTAAGCGGCTAATCACTACATCATTTCATCAATACTATGAGCGGTGAGACCCTTCGAGTTCGCCTAATCACCTTGGAACTTGAACATTGAATTAATTGTAATTTGTATGAATGAAGACTTGAAAATTTCATGGAATTCGTAACCATGAGCGACGAGGGCAACACTTCAAGATTTCAATTGCTGCTAGTTGTAACTCATTAGCTTGGATCTTGTCTATTGGGCTGAGTGCATGTGATCTTTTATACAATTTTACTAGGCCCAATATAAAAATATTTTTGAAAAATGGCGTCCTTAAACTTTTAGGGGCTT
This sequence comes from Flaveria ramosissima, assembly GCA_025215565.1. NCBI lineage: Eukaryota > Viridiplantae > Streptophyta > Magnoliopsida > Asterales > Asteraceae > Flaveria > Flaveria ramosissima. The sequence goes on from CM046030.1 coordinate 58,193,494, forward strand.
CAAGCCCAATGCACCACTCATAATATATTTGGGTTTTTTGCCATCCATATACTGAAGCCTAAGACTGTCCTCATCGCGCGCCTGTCACCGATGTGGACCGCGCCCGCCGGAAGGGCGGCGATGGGGAGTCCCGCCTGTGGGTGGGTGCCCGTCCGGAAGGGTTGGAGAAGGATGGGAGTGGTGGGCCCCACCATCATAAATAATTAATTTAAATTTTTTTTTAATAAAAATGTTTTTAATTAAAATATTTAAAAATCTTTTAATTAATATAATAATTTAAATATAAAATTTTAATTAAAATGAGTTAATTAAATAAAAATATATTTTAATTTTTTTTACATTTCTAGTATTAAAGTAATTAGTTAGAGTTAATTAAATAATAATTTAAAATGAGTTAATTAAATAATAATTTAAGTATAATATTTTAAATTTTTTTAACATTTATAGTATTAAAATATTTTAAATATTTTTTACATTCATAATGGCTACTTAATGGTAAATTTTTTTTGTTTTATTTCATAACGGCTAGTTTTTTTTTGTTTTATTCATAACGGCTATTTTTTTGTTTTATTCATAACGGTTAGTTTTTTTGTTTTATTAATAACGGCTAGTTTTTTTGTTTTATTCATAACGGCTAGTTTTTTTTGTTTTATTCATAATGCCTAGTTTACCTATTATAAATATGTGGTCTTCACTTGAGAGTTTTTCACAAATCACACTTCATCATCTTTCAAACATTATAACTCTCTTCTAAACACAATTCAAAATTCAATTCTCAATGGATCCAAGAGCTCCATTCTCTTTCACACAAATGTTAAACGATGAAACCAATGAAGAATACCCACATCAACAACTCGGGTTCTCCCAAAATCAACACCCTGGGTTCTCTCAATTCCCACAACCCGGGGGATTCCCATATCTTCAACAATCTGGGGGATTCCCACAGATTCAACAACCTGGGGCATTCCCATATGTTCAACAACCTGCCTTCTCCCGATTTCCACAAGTCGGGGGATTTCCATATCTTCAACAATCTCAGTCTTCGTTGGAAGACTATCTACAATATCAAGCATGGCTTAAACATAAAGAGATTCAAAAAGTGCAACCAACGCAATCACAATCACATAATGAACAACTAATTGATGAAGCACCTTCGTCACCCAAAAATGCACCAACAAAGAAGAAAGGGAAAGGAAAAGGAAAAGAAAAAACTAAGAAGTCTGTTCGTATCAAGTGGGCAGCTGATTGATGAAAGTTTGTCAGACCTATCAAAAATATTTATAAAACCGATCTCACCTAAGTAGCTAGGGCAAGTCGGGTCGATCCACAGAGAGTATGTGGAAAGTGTCAGTTAATTCAAAAAAAATGGTTTGATTACGTTAACGATGAAAACTAACTTGCAAAGTAAAAGATTGGTTTAAAATTAGTAATAAAAAAAAGAGCAACTCTCTTCAGATTTCAGGTCTATGATCGGAACCAAACTTGTTAAATCGAGTGTAAATCTGATTAAAAGCAATTGAACTGAAGGAGACTGTCGGTTGTCAGTCGACTACTCGCATCATAACCTACTGCCGTGTTACCCAACCGGATCCAAACCCCAAGAACGTTCCGGACTGAACTGGTCTTGAACGCTTCTCAAACCAAGGAAACACAATTGTACAGAACACACGTATTTTAGGGTTTCAATCAACAAATAAAGTTAACTGGCTTAATTGGCCAGTGCAAACGTTTAACTCAACACACGAATGATAAAACTTCAGTTCCTAACATAAACCTTACTCTCCGAAGAGAGTTACAAACGTTTAGCCTAGCATCTCAAACGAACATACCAAAAACAAACGAATTAAGTAAGAATTCGACATTACAAATGCAAACCGACTGAATCAAATTGAGTTTTGATGCCAGAAATCACTTCTCCTTTGCTGTACGATCGTCCTGGAAAAGACGGTTGCGGAAACGAGTCTCTGGATCAAAAGATATCCCTAAAACAAACCCTAACTCGTTTTTATAGCGTTTCCCGTCGAGCTCAGCGTAAAGAGGGTTTGCTCACCGTAAAATACGGTGAGTGATGCGCCATTTTGATGTTAAAAACTACCGTAAGATCAGTGACCCACCGTAAGACACGTTAAAACCTTCTGCAATGAAACGTCAGGTTCCACCGTAAATTACGGTGGAGTACCCCATTTTACGGTGGGGTCGAATCTTTCCTTTCTCTTTTCTTTGCTTTTCGGGTCTTGTTCGGTCTTGTTTCTTCTCCCGTTTATCATTCTAATTGCACCCTTTTAGCTCCTTTCATCTCCATAACCTACACACACGAGACTAACGCAGTAACGGGGTTCTAACACATAAATATAATCAAATTAAACCGAAATAACATGTTAAACCCCCGAAGAACCACCCGAATATCACATCCCCACACTTGTTCCTCACTTGTCCCCAAGTGATGCTGCTGTTGACTCACCCTACAAACCATTTACCAACCAAACACAATATGCTAACAATCATACAAGGTTTAAATTCATACATGATTCCCAACTTAGACTTTTGACCCGTAGATACCACAAACCTCCAACCCAATGGAATACCCGATTAGAAATCGCAACCCTGAGTTATTCCCTTGCAAATGTCATGCCCTTCACAATAAGCTCTCCTCTCAGTTTAGTTTATGACTCGGCAAAAGACGTGCCGGATATTTCTGATCACTCAAAGATGTTATAGGCTAGTGAGCATAGGCTTGTAAAGTAGTCACCCTTCCACCCCTTGACACAAGATAACACATCAATCATGAGGACTTTTAAAGGTTTGTAATGACAGGCTTAGGTTCGGGTAGGAATTATTTGGGTATTGGTGGCTAAAGGTGATGGAAACTTTGAGTTAACTACATTATTTACAAAACACCAAAACTAACTAAAAACATTTACACTAAACATCCTCAATTCACATTTTTTTTTCGTCTCATAATCTCGTCTTTCAACTTAACGATTCAACAACTTTTCTGATTTTTCAATTTTTTTTTTCAAACGAAAGATCTCTACTAACTTCAACCATAAAGAAAATCGACTTAGACTATGCTACCCCTAGTTGACTCAAGTTCCATCACATAGGTAAACCAATGAAAAGGTTAACAAAGGCTACTGTGTCAATTTGGGTTCAAATCAAACAATCAGGTGAAAAGGCTCAAATTGGTTTACTACGGGGTGATTTCGGGTCGGTAGGTCCTAAAGAGTTATTCTACAGTTAGTCCTAATGCCTCAGTCACCTCAATGTATATCTCGGTCTCAAGTCTCAAAGTGTCCATGCCCTACAAGTTCTACCACTAAGCAAATAACATCGTACACTCAGCAAGCAATTAAGATATATAGCAATGAAAATAGGCTTCTCACATAATGGAAACGGAAGAAATATGGTTACCGACATGACATAGGCAAAGTACTAAACCTAGGGTTTGCCACCTCTAATCAAGCATTCCCTCTCTAACTTCCATTTACCCAGCTGGTTTTAAGCATCTAGGGAATCAACCATGAATAAAAACCTCGAACAACTTTTCGCATTTTGAAGAAAAATTTTCAAAAATTTTCAAATTTTCCATCTTCACATTTCTCCAAATTGTATATCCCCATAGGATCCCCATCCCCACACTTGGGATACATTGCCCCCAATGTATGGATTTTACCAAACACGATCTGGACCTTTAAACAATTCCTGACTCGGACTCACAAATAATAAGCACACAAGGAAGTAACGCCTAAAATTAACATAACTAAAAAGTTCAACATGACATAAAGAAATAAACATCAACCACACCACCCATCCGCCCAGCTTGTCTTCCGTTCCACATACCCGACAAATAAAACAGATAAGTAATTGTACCTACTCATAAATATGAATAGAGGCAAATGGACCTGATCGATATGGACAATCACGATCAGCGATTGCCTGGACCATAGTACTTATCCTGCATGGCCCCCATAATGCTAGTGAGATCATCATACCACGCACTGAACCCGTAAGCATCTCCTGTCGATTGCCCGCCCCTGCTGCTGCCTTCACCAAGATTCTGCCATGGGAGTTCTACTTCCACCGTAAGGTATGGTGGTGTCACCCTCCTTACGGTGGGATCGACCTTTTTTTTTTCTTTTTTTGAAACTTGAAAATTCGCCCTTATAAAACTTACAACGTCACGGGTTTTGTTAACTCGTTTTGTGAATCCGAAACACTTCACCCCCCGCTTGAAACCCGAGTCGCCCTCGACTCGCAAGTCAACCAAAACTTACCTGAACGGGGAACATCCCCACACTTGTGTGATGCTATGGTCCTACAAAACTTGTTACACAAAACGAGACGGAACAAAAAAAGATAAATAAATAAATAAATAAAAATAAAATAAAATAAAAGACTACCAAAAGAAAGACGTACAACCACGGGTTGCCTCCCGAGAAGCGCTACATTTAGGAGTCTATAGCTTGACTTCTAACCATGTGTTCATCAAATTGGGTCAGAAATCCAAATGCTAACCGAAAGAATTTCTTCAGTTTGCTTATTCGGACCATTTAGATTGTTGGGTCGTAGATACGGTTTCAACCTGTGTCCATTTACGACTTGTCGAATGTGATCATCAAAATCCTCGATCTCAATGTCACCACAGTTCCCAATCCGGGTGATCTTGTATGGACCCGTCCACTTGCTCTTTATTTTTCCTGGGAACAATTTCAAACGAGAGTTAAAAAGCCACACATGATCACCTACCTTAAAATCATTCAACCGCAGCTTTGCGTCGTGCACCCGCTTCATCTTGTCCTTGTAGATGGATGCACTCTCGTAAGCTTCTTCCCGTAACTCTTCTAACTCAGTCAAACTCAGCTTTCTCTGTTTACCTGCAGTTTCATAATCACAATTAACTTCCTTAACAGCCCACCAAGCTCTATGAGCTAATTCAACAGGTAAATGGCACCCTTTCCCATAAACTAATCGGTATGGAGTAGTGCCAATAGGCGTTTTGTAAGCGGTTCGGTATGCCCACAAAGCGTCATTTAACTTGTTTGACCAATCCTTGCGGTCAGGCCGAACCGTTTTCTGCAAAATTTCTTTGATCTGCCTATTGGATACTTCCACTTGACCGCTCGTTTGAGGGTGGTAAGGTGTTGCAATCCTGTGATCTACTCCATATCGTTTCAAAAGTTTGCCAAAATAAAAGTTCTTGAAATGTGATCCCCCATCACTTATGATTACACGAGGGACCCCAAATCGGGTGATTATATTAGACTGAACAAACTTGCATACGACACTATGATCATTCGTTTTGGTGGCTATTGCTTCTACCCATTTAGAAACATAATCAACCGCCACCAAAATATACAGATTGCCACAAGAATTAGGGAAGGGACCCATGAAGTCAATCCCCCAAACATCAAAAATGTCGATAATAAGGATTGGTTGCATGGGCATCTCGTTCCTCTTGCTTATGCTACCCATCTTTTGGCAATTTGTACACGTCCTAGCAAACTCATAAGCATCCCGAAATATTGTGGGCCAATAAAGCTCGCAGTTCAAAACGCGGTGCCCGGTTTTCTGGCCACTAAAGTGACCCGCACACGCAGATGCGTGTGCTAATTCCAACACCGCCTGAACTTCAGAATCAGACACACATCTCCTAATCAATTGATCTGCTCCAATTTTGAACAAATCCGGTTCCTCCCAGAGATATTGCCGCGCCCGGTTGACAAAGTGTTTCTTTCTTGTCTTTGACCAATGTTCTGGGATTGTACCTGCAACACAATAGTTCACTATGTTAGCATACCAAGGCTCTGAAGAATAAGTGGAAACTGACAAAATATATTCATCAGGAAATTGCTCATTAATTTCTAACTCATGGTCGTCCATCTCGTAGACGATTTGGGACAAATGGTCAGCTACCACGTTTTTTGTCCCCTTTTTGTCTCGAATCTCAAGATCAAACTCTTGTAGCAAGAGTATCCACCGAATCAGTCTCGGTTTCACATCCTTCTTCTCCATGAGGTACCTGACAGCAGAGCGATCGGAATAAACAATGACTTTACTACCCCATATGTATGACCTAAACCTATCAAGGGCATAAACTACTGCAAGCAACTCCTTCCCTGTCGTGGTATAATTCAACTGTGCATCAGAAAGGGTTTTGCTTGCATAGTAAATTGCCACAGGCTTTTTATCCACCCTTTGCCCCAAAACAGCCCCAACTGCATAATCACTGGCGTCACACATGATCTCAAATGGTAGTGACCAATCCGGTGATTGTAAGATTGGTGCTTCCACCAGCTTGTCTTTCAAAACTTTAAATGACTCTAGGCATTCTTTGTCAAAATTAAAAGGCACATCTTTTAACAAAAGATTACATAATGGTTTAGTAATTACACTGAAATTCTTTATGAACCTTCTGTAAAAACCCGCATGTCCTAAGAATGACCTAACTCCCTTAACATTTGTTGGTGGGGGCAAAGTGGATATAACTTGAACCTTTGCCCTGTCTACCTCTATTCCCCGACTAGAGATCACATGACCCAACACAATCCCTTCCTGAACCATGAAGTGACTCTTTTCCCAACTCAACACCAAATTAGTTTCCACGCAACGTTTTAAAACTTTGACTAATTGCTCTAAACAAGACTCAAATGATGTGGAAAAGATAGAAAAATCATCCATAAAGATCTCCATGGAATCCCCCACCATATCTGAAAAGATACTCATCATGCACCTCTGAAAGGTGGCGGGGGCATTACACAAGCCGAATGGCATCCGCCTAAACGCGAATGTACCATACGGACAAGTGAAAGTGGTTTTATGTTGATCTTCAGGATGGATTGCAATTTGGTTATAACCTGAATACCCATCTAGAAAGCAATAAAAACTCTGACCTAATAGCTTTTCAACTATCTGATCAATGAATGGTAAAGGAAAGTGGTCTTTGGAGGTTGCAGAATTCAACTTCCTATAGTCGATACAAATCCGCCACCCGGTTACCGGCCGAGTGGCTACCTCCGTACCGTCAGCGCTTTTCACAATCTGTATTCCGGCTTTCTTGGGCATAGTTTGGGTCGGGCTAACCCATTCGCTGTCAGAGATGGGATAAATGATACCTGCGTCAAGCCACTTGAGTACCTCCTTCTTGACAACCTCTCTCATGTTCGGATTCAATCGTCTTTGAGCATCTCTTACCGGTTTGGCTCCTTCGTCTGTTATGATCTTGTGCATCACAATAGAGGGACTGATTCCCTTCAAGTCTGCTATCGTCCACCCGATCGCTGCTCTATACTTAGCACCTCCATCAACGCCTTTTCATGATCTTCTGATAAGTTAGAGGCAATGATCACCGGGAGGGTTTCATTGTCTCCAACAAATGCATATTTGAGATGTTTTGGCAGCTCCTTCAACTCTAACTGAGGTGGTGATTTTAATGATGACTGCAACTGTGTGTCAATATGTTGTGGGAGACTCTCTACTTGAGGAGTCCATGTTGGTCTCCCCTGTTGTGCAGCCATTACCTCATGTTTTGTATCCTGCTCTTCCAACTCTTGTATAAGCTCCACCTGTTCCCTGTCACAATTAACACATGCCTCCTTGGTATGTCCTTCACCTTCGTGAATTCCACACCTGTCAACAGTTTCTACTCCATAGCAGTCACTGTCAACGGGAGGATTAGATATATGGGCAAAAGAATGGATTAATTGTCGTTGTGACCCGTATGTCATGTCCACAGCTCCGGTTCGACAATTAATTAAAGAATTAGAAGTTGACAAAAATGGTCGACCTAAGATGACAGTTTGTTGTTCATTGGATATTGTGGTGTTATAGTCAAGAACCAAAAAATCAACAGGATAGTAACAACCTTGACAATAACATCCCTCAGCATCCCCCTGGGGAGTCGGGGCGTGGTGTCGGCCAACACTACAGTAGTGTGGGTATGCCCCAATGGACCAAAATCGTATTGGTCATAAATGCTCCCCGGGAGGATGCTTATACTGGCTCCCAAATCCAGTAACGCCTTCGAGATTTTACAATCACCCACTTGAATGGGAATTAAAGGCGCTCCCGGGTCAGGGAGTTTGGGTGGAAGTTGACCCAATAAGACTGCACTCACCATATTTGAAAGTTGAATTGTTTTAGGCACTTTAACATTCTTCTTTTGGGTGCACAGATCTTTTAAAAACTTTGCATAAGCAGGCACATGTTTACTCGCTTCCAATAGCGGAATGCTAATTTTTACTTGACTAAAAATGTCCCACATCTCATCCTGTTGTGGGCCCCGTTTGGTTTCAATGTTTTTCTTACCCGGTGGAAGTAATGCCTTAGGGAACGGGACGGTATTAGCCTCCATACCCGTGTCCTTAAGATCACTTCCTTTATCCCTATTTATTCTTTCTTTTGATTTTGAAAATTTGTGATTTTTAGGTAAAAGAGGTGTGGTGAATTCAACTTCCGGGTCACTTTCCGCCTCCTCATCAACATCCTCCACCACACCTTCAATGAATGGTGATGGATGGACTACTTTGTTATCATAAACCTTACCTGAGCGAAGAATACTGACCTGATTGATGGATGCGTTCTTCCCGTTGGATGATCCGAAAGGTGAAGATGAAGAAGATTGGTGATTCGGGTTTCGTTGTGTGTCACTTGGTAACTTCCCACTTGCTTTCTTCATTTGAGACATGTCTTCAGCTAATTGCCCCACTTGTCTTGATAATGCTTCGTAACCTTTGTCTCGGATCTCATCTTTCTTACTCTTCTCGTCCAGATTCTTCTGAATGTTCTTCAACATATCGGCCAAGTCTTTCAATGACAAATCTCCAGAATTTGCAGGTTGCTCTTGAGGTGGCTGATAGTTCTTCTGGTTATTCTGGTATGATCTATTGTACCCTCCTTGATAACCTTGGTTATTCTGGTTCTGAGCTCTGTTCTGATATCTTGGCTGAGAGCTACCCTGAAAGTTGGGGTTCAATTGAGTATCCGGATTCCCATAACTGAAGTTGGGATGGTTTCTCAGACCGGGGTGATAGGTGTTAGTATTCAAATTATTCTGATTGTTATACGGGCGCCTATCCCCCTGCACATAACTTACTTCCTCACTACCCCCGTACACATCCGGGCAATCTCTAGCAATATGCCCCGGTTCACCACATCCTTCACAAACATTAAATGTACTCGTGGCCTTCACAGTTGCCTTACCACTACTTGACTGACCCAACTTTGCCAATTGCTTTTCCAACGCCTCAACCCTAGCATTCGTTGCTGCATCAATGCTTCTTGACTTCCTCCTAGATTGAGCTTGCCTCTTGGAGTTCACACTAAGCCTTTCAAGTAGTATCCAATCATCATCCTCAGTGTTAGTCATGAAACTCCCATTGCTTGTGGAGTTTATGTTTCTCACATCCTCGTCAGATAACCCCTCATAAAAAGCATGTATCAGTTCCCACTGTTTAATCCCATGGTATGGACAAGTTCTCAGCAGTTCTTTAAACCTTTTGAATGCCTCATGAAATGGTTCTGCTACATGTTGCTGAAAGTTTCTGATGGCGATTCTGGCTTCAGTTGTTTTCTGAGGAGTATAGTATTCTTCCAAAAAGGCTTGTTGCAATTGATCCCAAGTGGTTATGCTAGCTCCCGGTAGAGAATGAAACCATTTCTTTGCTGAATCCTTCAAAGTAAACTGAAATAGAACCAATTTTACCTCTTCTGGTGTGAATCCCTGCACCCCAATGGTCTCGCAAACTGCACTGAAATCATGCAAATGTAGGTAGGGCTCTTCCTTTTCCAACCCGTGAAACGCTGGTAGGATAGCTAAGCTGTTAGACCGAATCTCGAATGCTCGTCCCCTTTGTTCCGGGCGAACTATAGGGGATGTAGTACCTGCCAGTGATGGTCTAAAATGACTATCTACCCCTTGGTTTATTGCCCGCCAAGGTTGATAGCCCGGATTGAATGGCACTCGGTTTTGTCTTGGATTACCGTTATGCCCCCTCGGGTTCTGATTTCTCTGTTGATTATTCCGATTTGGCGGTTGTTGGTAGTAATCCTCTTGTCGCTCCCTACCTCTTTCAAACTCAATATCCATATCTAACGTATGCCCTTCTTCATACTCTTCATCCTCATCAAAGTCATACTGATCTTCCATATTCTCGAAGAGATTTCTCTGTCTTGATTGTGGTCTAGGGTTCTGCCCTTGACGATATGGATTTTGAAGTGGCCTTGGTCGCTGGTGTGGGTTATTTTGAGGTGGTGGTTGGTCATTTTGCTGTTGGGGGTTTATGTCTGGTGGTAGTTGAAAGTCTTGGACTTCCGGATTCGGTTCTTGTTGTTGAACCTGTTGTAGTGGATCTGCCATGTGCTCGTTCTGAGACTTTGACTGTTGTTTATGAACTCTGGTGTTTGCTCGGTTCTGCCGAGCTGACTTCTCAATTTCTGGGTCGAAAATCAAAGGTGCTTTGTCTCTAGAATACCGAGTCTGCATGCACGTATCTGTCACCTGCGCACACACAATACCAGGCGTAAAAAGGAACTAATAAAATAAACAAAACTGAAAATTAACTGAACTAATGACACGAAGCGCACTAACTCCCCGGCAACGGCGCCATTTTGATGAAAGTTTGTCAGACCTATCAAAAATATTTATAAAACCGATCTCACCTCGGGTCGATCCACAAGAGTATGTGGAAAGTGTCAGTTAATTCAAAAAAAATGGTTTGATTACGTTAACGATGAAAACTAACTTGCAAAGTAAAAGATTGGTTTAAAAGTAGTAATAAAAAAAAGAGAAACTCTCTTCAGATTTCAGGTCTATGATCGGAACCAAACTTGTTAAATCGAGTGTAAATCTGATTAAAAGCAATTGAACTGAAGGAGACTGTCGGTTGTCAGTCGACTACTCGCATCATAACCTACTGCCGTGTTACCCAACCGGATCCAAACCCCAAGAACGTTCCGGACTGAACTGGTCTTGAACGCTTCTCAAACCAAGGAAACACAATTGTACAGAACACGCGTATTTTAGGGTTTCAATCAACAAATAAAGTTAACTGGCTTAATTGGCCAGTGCAAACGTTTAACTCAACACACGAATGATAAAAATTCAGTTCCTAACATAAACCTTACTCTCCGAAGAGAGTTACAAACGTTTAGCCTAGCATCTCAAACGAACATACCAAAAACAAACGAATTAAGTAAGAATTTGACATTACAAATGCAAACCGACTGAATCAAATTGAGTTTTGATGCCAGAAATCACTTCTCCTTTGCTGTACGATCGTCCTGGAAAAGACGGCTGCGGAAACGAGTCTCTGGATCAAAAGATATCCCTAAAACAAACCCTAACTCGTTTTTATAGCGTTTCCCGTCGAGCTCAGCGTAAAGAGGGTTTGCTCACCGTAAAATACGGTGAGTGATGCGCCATTTTGATGTTAAAAACTACCGTAAGATCAGTGACCCACCGTAAGACACGTTAAAACCTTCTGCAATGAAACGTCAGGTTCCACCGTAAATTACGGTGGAGTACCCCATTTTACGGTGGGGTCGAATCTTTCCTTTCTCTTTTCTTTGCTTTTCGGGTCTTGTTCGGTCTTGTTTCTTCTCCCGTTTATCATTCTAATTGCACCCTTTTAGCTCCTTTCATCTCCATAACCTACACACACGAGACTAACGCAGTAACGGGGTTCTAACACATAAATATAATCAAATTAAACCGAAATAACATGTTAAACCCCCGAAGAACCACCCGAATATCACTGATGACGAAGTCTTGTTGGCTAAGGCTTATGTAGCCATTTTTGAAGACCCAATAATTGCCAACAGTCAAAACCAACAAGCATATTGGGGGATGATAGAACAACATTACAATGTTGGAAACCCTCAAATTCCAAGAAATGCTCACAATCTTAGAAGTCACTGGCATATGATCAAAGGAAAAGTTGCTCACTTTAATGCATCTTATGTTCGTATCAAATCACAATACAAAAGTGGTTGGTCAGAAGACCAATATATAACTCAAGCAAAATATGATTATACGAACAATAATAATGCTGCCTTCACATATGAGCATGTGTGGAGGATAGTTAAAAACATTCCAAAGTACTCTGGGCCTACAAAAGTGTGTGGTCATCAAGCTTCCAAAAGAACAAAGACAAGCAGCACCGGGGGGTATGCCTCTTCTGCTTCAGATGCCAACTTTGGCAATACTCCCGAATCAACTCAAGAGTGGGGGGTATCACTTGATGATGATAATAATGATGATGATGTTCTTGCAATGCAACAAGAAGATCAAGAGGAAGAACATCTAGAAGAAGAGTGTTAAGAAGAACCTCCAACACGTCCAATGGGGAGAGACAAGGCAAAGAAGCTGGCCAAAATAAAGGGTAAAGACATGACTTCTTCTTTTTCACTTGCTTACGAAGCAAAGAGACTAAGTCTCGTTGAAGACTTGGCCGAGACGACAAAGGCAAAAAAGAAAGCTATCCAACATTTTGATAAAAAAATTGATAAATTCATTGAGTTGGAAGAAAAGAAGATCCTTTTCATCGACACAAGTCATATGGTCCATTCCAGCGTGCTGAACATGAAGAATTGTGTAACGAGATAAGAGAGAAATATGGAATGCCTCGTCGCAAGTAACAATTTTAGTTTAATTTATGTCGTGGTTTTAGTTTAATGTTGTATTATTTTAATTCTCTATTTTAATGTAATTTTAGTTAATTAATGAATTTTTTTTTATTTTTTCCTAACGGCTAGTTTTTTTGTCTTATTTCTAACGGTTAGTTTTTTTTGTCTTCTTTCTAACGGCTAGTTTTATTGTCTTTTTATGACGGCTAGTTTTTTCTAGTTTGTATAAATACCACAATGTACACCACAAACACTACAACACTCCACTTTATTATTGTTTCTATCTATTAATTTTGTATCGTTGTTTTTATTTTATTGTTTTACGTTTTTTTTCTTTATTTTATTTTAATTAAATATATTTACAATAATTTAAATATCTTTATTTAAAGTAAATTAATAAAGAAAATATGAGGTGGAAAAATAAAGGTGTTTGTGGGGAGAATAGTGTTGGGGGTAAAAAGTGTTTGTGGAAAGGATGGGTGAAAGTGAGTGGAAAGCTGATGTGTCATTCTGATTAGGACTGTTTGTGGAAAGGATGGGTAGTAGCGTTGGGAACAGTCTAACAATGGCACAAGACAAACACCAGAATATTTGAGCAAGTGCTCGACACTTTAATTTCTATATTATTAGTCAATCAAAGAACAACATAAATATTCTTAAAATATCCCTTTCATCAAGATCTTCCTTTAAAATATCCCTTTGACCAGACCGTAACAAAAATAACACCATCCAATAGAGTCGTCTTAAATAGGGTAATTTGACATGTTGCAAGTTTGATTTAAAGAGACTCTATTTAAAGAGCGGAGACAACCCTGTTATGTGAAAAGATCTTGTGCGGCTGGTTTAATATGAGGCCATTTATTTAAGGATAGATCAGTCGAAAAGACTTTTTTAAAGATAAATTTTTTATGAACTTTCCCTAAAACTTAACCCCCAATTTTTAGTAGAAACCTTGAAAAACTAGACTCTTAAACACCTACTCAAGTACAAACCTGTCTTGGCGACTTAAGAACTCGATAAACACACCAAATTTAAACGTTAAATAAAACCTAGAATAAAACTTGATGTCCTAACATTGAAACATGCTAGATTATCCTCCGAAAGCAATCAAGATTTTCCCCCGTTTATTCATTGGGTGGGCGGGCCACACCCGTCGTGAGACCACTGCCTGACCTTGCGCTAAGCATCAACACCGCTGCAATCCCACTCCACACAGCAAAATTCCTCTGTTACAGAATGTTTTTATGACGTGAGTTTTTTTGTGTGTGTGGTGTAGTGTAGCAACATCTCTGCCACAAAATTTGAGTGTGTGATGTAGTATGACATGACAAAATTTGATCGCAGGTGAACATATGACGTGACGTGACATATGTGATGAGAACACCCCTTCCAACATCTTTTCTACATGTGAATCCGAAATAAGGATTACAAATTTTCAACTACTTTTTTATGTCAAGTTAGTGGTTAGAAGCTAATAATACACAAAAATGTCAACTATTTATAAAATATATATGTCGGTGGACATGGTAGCAATGCCACATCTACTATCCTTATTTAATACATGAGCGAACCCAAAATAAATGACTTTCTAATTTTTTATAAAATAAATTGTTTTAGATTTACTTTGTGTTATGGGACAGTTTTATATATACACTTACAAACTTAAAAAAAATATTATATATGTTTAATCAAAACTAATAATATATTTGAAAACTAGTTAAAATATCAAATTTATCCATTTTATTAAAAACAATCTAAATAATGATGGTATTACCCTTATTTTTTCCTCAAAATTTTTAAATTCACGTTCTTATATTTAAGAACCTTTAATCAGGTTAACTAAAACTTTAAAATTGATTCAAAGAAAAAAAAAGGTTTCGAAGATTATGACCTGTATGTTTACATGGCTGAGATTTTTGACTTGTTCAAAAAAGTTGTAAGACCTTAAAATTATTATTACTCTAGACCTCCAATTTTAACGAGTGTAGAACCTTCAAATTATTTAACCAATACATTAAAATTGAGTTATCCAAATGAAATGGAGCAACTTATTTTTGGGGCAAAAAGGAATCCAAGCTATGAGGGAAACAAAAACGCATCTGACATGTGGGAACAAAAAAATCGAATAATTTAAATTTTTTTGCTAATTTATAATATTAATAAAGCAAGTTCATGAACTAAGTAATTTGGAGTGTTTCTAGCGGTTGGTACAACCTTTTGATATATGTAAATTTGTTATTACGTTGTGTACAAGCAGTTGATATTGCATCTGTCTTCTAAAGCTTTAAATAGAGTTTCATATGGTGTGTCATTTGTTCAGTATGTCGGTTGTTGTTGATAGAGAGGGTTTCCAGTGGTCGTGTGGCACCGTTGCTATCGGCAACCGTCACCGTTGCTGGCTTAAACGGTGGTCGTGTGGTGCCGCTGCTGCTCGCGGCTGGCACCATTGCCGGTTTGAACGACGATTCACTATTGTGTGGTGTCGTTGTTAACGGATGTCGTCGTTACCGACCGCCTTTGGGTAGCCGTTATGGGCTTGATCCAGCATGTTCTGTTACGTTGCGTAAGACTTCCGGTTGTGGTGTGACCTCGTCGTTGCT
The DNA here is from genome assembly GCA_025215565.1 of Flaveria ramosissima. Lineage (NCBI taxonomy): Eukaryota > Viridiplantae > Streptophyta > Magnoliopsida > Asterales > Asteraceae > Flaveria > Flaveria ramosissima. The sequence goes on from CM046030.1 coordinate 58,208,715, forward strand.
GACGACCATTGGGCTAGCCTGCTGCTGCCGCCCCAACTGACCACCTTAGGGTGGTCTTGGTGTATCGTTGCAATCGCCGGTGGCCTTTGGGTCGACTGGTGGCGACTATGGTGTAGCAAGTTCATGAACAGTAGTTGGAATGTTTCTAGCGGTTGGTACAACCGTCTCATGCATGCACATGTGATGTTTGTGTTGTGTACAAGCAGGTGAATTGCATTGATCGATGTCGAAGTATCAATCAAATAAGATGTAAACTGTATGTTCCTATTCACCTTAAACTAGTTAGGGTAAGTAGGGTTGTCAATCCTCGTGGAAATAGTGGCCGGTGTGTCGTACTTTGATTTGTAAGAAAATAGATTAAATAATAAATTACTAAATTATTGCCTCTTGGCTGTGAAAAGTGAATTTTAGAATGATTAATAAATTAACGAAGAAAGCAAATTGCAAGTAATGAAAATTGATTAAAAGACGATTATGAAAAAAAGGTAATCCACCTCAGGATTCAAGTTTGATTTTCGGTAATTGTTTAGTTCAACTTGGTGGAAAATCCTTAACGGGGATTCTATACGTGTAATGATTAAGTGACAAAGATAAGCAAGACTTAATAGGTCTTAGTACACCATGCCAATTGAATTAACAACCAAAACCTTGCAATCATACAACTCGCACAAAATTATATGAAATTCAAATCAAGATTCACTAAAACAATTGTTTAAACAATCAAAACACAAGTTAAACTCAATAAAGAGCTTAATGGGTTCTAAAGTTTAATCCCAAAAGTAATTGAACATGAACAAAAACCTAATAACACGAAACCTATTACCCGAGGTCGATCACGAAAAATTTAGTCTTGCATCTTCATGAATTCAACAACAAAATCGGATTGGAACATGATTTTATGGATTGGAATGAGTTGGAGAAGTGGAAAAGACCTCAAGAATTGCCAAAGTTCATCCCTCTCTGCTACCAATGCGAATTAGAGTTTTTATAATTAATAACCCTCCTCAAATATGGTCAAAATCCGGAGAATTACATCAAATCTGACCATACGACGTAAGTTACGTCCTTAGGGACGTAAATTACGTCCTCCCCCATGATATACGTGGTTAGTCTCTGTCTTACGTCCCAAAAACTATCATTTTTAGAAAGGACGTAACTTACTTCCTTTAGGACGTATAGCTTACTTCCTTTAGGACGTAAGTTACGTCATATGCTCATTTTGCCCAAATTTCTTCATTTTCTTTATCTCTTTTCATCCATATATCATCCAATGTTCATGCAACCCTTGAATACATCATCTAAGCTTCCCACACCTACAATTCAAACATAACACAAAGTGATTACGCTCGATAGGAAAATCACGTTAAAAGCATACATTAAAACACTTAAAACACATACAAAGCATGAACGCATCACATCCCCACACTTATCATTTGCTTGCTCCCAAGCAAACTCGATCATAACACCACAACTATCATTAGACAAATACGATCCAGCCATGTATTTACCTTCTATTAGCTAAAGTCCCAAGTCATACCTAACTCATAATTTTATATATGAAGTTATAGCTTTGTAAGCAAAGATAGCATTCCTTGAAATATGATCTATCTAACCAAAATTAACAAGCTTTCTAATCTCCCCTATGCATGTATTCACTCCTCTCACAAGTTTCACTCCTCTCGGTTTAGTGTCTGGTCTAGCAAAAGGTGTGCTAGTATATCAGTGTAGTACTTCTAACCGAGAACAACTCATAATTACCAAAAGCTTGCATAATGATCGTAACTCCACCAATTAACACAAACCATGAACACATCAAAAGGTCTTTGACTGGTTGTAATGTAAGGCTTAGGGTTTAGGTATGGATAAAGAATTTGAAGTGACTAAAGGCAATGAAATCTAAATAAGAATGTTGAAACATACTGAACCCATATTCACAAGTTATTAACACTGAAATATGACATTGATATTATGGTCATTTTGACCCATTATTTCCATATTTTTTTTCTTTTTTTATAATGATTATATCTAAACACTTCACTGCTTCTAATAATATTATATCAAAAATTCAAGCAATACTTATCAGATTTCATCAACGGGCTTAAAAAGTAAAAAAGGTTTGAAAAGGCTAACGGGTTGATTCGGGTTTAAACAAATAAAGAGGTTGGGGGCTTAAAGTGGCGACTAGGGGATCATTTTAGGATTGGATAGTACAATTGAAAAAGGCTAATAAAACAAAGATTCATCCTAATGCCTTAATCATATATGTGCAATAGTTTGGTTCATGATCAAGAAATGTATCAATTATGCAAGTTCTAGAATAATGCAATCGTTCTGATGAACACACATGAAGGAAAATGAATAATTAACCTATTGATGTTCTAAGCTCATGTATAGGCTCAATCCTCACAAAAATTTCACGATTTACATTGAAAAAAATAAGCTTTCGTGCATAACTAAGTCACTTTAGGGTCATTTTGAAAACTTTTGTTCAATTAATTTTTGTTTTTTTTTTCAATTTACCTTAAATTTACCTTCCCTTTCCTCAATGTAAATTGTAAAATTGTTATGTGAAACAAGCGTAGTATTAAATATCCTAACCTTTACCAAAGTGAAGTTATAAGGCTAACTTTCCAAACACGCATTATGCCTACAATGATTGTACTAAATGGAACCAAACTAGCAAAGCTTTAAGATATAGAAAAAGTATATGGACCTGATTATAGATGATAAAAGGTGTCTCATCAGCAATATATGGTGGTTATGGGTCAACTCAGATAAGTACAGCCGCCCAACCATACATTCCTTTATGCTCTTAAAGATCCATGAGCTTCCCCACACTTGAATATTTGCATCCGGTGCTTAAAGCTGAAAAACAAAATAAACAAAACCAAAAAAATAAAATAAAATAAACAAATCAATTTCGGGTTGCCTCCCGATTAGCTTTAAGTTTTAGGTCGTCAGCCAGACCGTACCTGCGGCCACTCATGGTGGTCTAGTGGGATTCTTGCCTCCGACATTCTCCATGTATATTTTCTTCCACTAATTCGGCTTGTCTTCAAGTTCATTGTATTTTGGCTCAAACATCAGTGCCTTAACTTGAGGATTTATACGTACAAGTGTATCGCCAAATTTTTTCTTCTTGTTAGGCTTTTCATTATTTGTTTCCACATTTGCTACTAGTTCTTTCTATTCTTTTAAATCTACCAACTCCTTCAAGTCCACTTGCTTAACCCTGTCATACTCAAAACCATTCTCAAAAGTGATGTCTGTACTTGCATGTGAAATGTAAGTAGGAACATACGTGTTAGTCATATCTCACACAAAATTCTATTATTGACAAAATAATTGACCAACTTGGAAAATACATCAAAACGCAACTTACGGGTTTCATAGATCATGTCAATTGTTCCATCCCGATATTTGATTTGAGCATTAGCAGTTGCTGAAATGGCCGACCCAATATGACCTTTGGTTGTTCGTTTGTACTCATTGGTGCATAATCAAGCACCATAAAGTCTACCGGGTAGTAAAATTCTCCCAACTTGATTATGACATTTTTTACCATACCCCGAGGATGTTTCTGAGTTAAGTCAGCTAACACCACAATGGTGTCAACTTCCTCTAGAGGCCCGAAGTCATAGTGCTCATATAACGTACCTGACAAAATACTAACACCTGCTCCGTAATCCAAGAGTGCTCTTTTTATCTTCAGTTTCCCCACTTTGATTGAAATAATAGGTGCTCCTGGGTCATCTCTTCTACCACATCACCTTCAACTTCCTTACCTACAACTTGTGAAATAGACATAAAGTTATCATTAAAAATTTTAGAGTTAGGAAGGATACTAACCGAATTAATATGAACATTTCTCATGTTCTTCGTGGTTGGCCCTTGATGTTACGGGTTAATCATGGTGTCACTTGGTAATTTCCTGGGATTCCTTTTGATTTGGGCTACATCCTTAGCAAGTTGGCCTACTTATTTATTCAAAGCCTCATAAGCTTTATCTCTGATTTCATTTTCCCGCTTAATCTCTTGTATATTCTCTTTCATCATATTCATCAAAGCATCCAACTTTGCATTTGTAGACTCTTCACTAGCAACTATTCTAGATTACGAATTGCCTTGATAGTTTCATGATGAACTACCTTGTTAACCCCATGATTGTAGTTTACTTGATTGTTTCCTTGAGAATATGAGGTTCTTTGATAACCATTTTGATTATAATTCCCTTCTGATTGGTTCTGATATGCTTGACTACCTTGATTATTACCTTGAAAATTAGGGTTCATCTGATTTGAAGCATTCCCATACTTGAAATTAGAATGATTTCTCAACCCAGGATGATAGGTATTGGAATTCATGTCGAATTGCTTTCTATCTTCGTAAACTTGATGAACTTCCTCAGTTCTTCCCATTACTAATTGGCATGCATCGCCATTGTGACCTAATTCACCACATTCTTCACATACATCATAGCCCACATTTGCAACCTCCTTCACACCTGCTCTTCCTAGCTTTGCCAATTGTTTCTCCAACGATGCAATTTTCTCTTTGGTTTCATAATCAATCGTGCTCGATCTTATTGAATTGGATTTTGATCGCCTACTAGCAGAAGCTTGTGCTTTGGAATTCCTACACATCCTCTCTAGAAATTCCCAAACTGTATCCTCATGTAGAAAGGAACGTGCCATTTCTTGTAGAATATAAGTACTTTCTCTCCTCATTGGTCAATCCATCTGAAAAAGCCTTGATCAATTCCCAACGTTCAATTCCACGATGTGGGTACATACGGATTAGTTCTTTAAACCTTGTGAATGCTTTAAGAAACTTTTCTCCCGGTTGTTGTTGAAAGGATCGAATAGCATCTCTTGCGTCACTGGTTTTACCTACAGAATAATATTCATCCAAAAATGTTTGTTGCATTTCTTGCCATGTGTGAATACTATTGTCGGGTAAAGTGAGTAACCATTGCTTAGCTCTATCTTTCAAAGTAAATTAAAGCAGACACAACCTTACTTGATCTTGTGTGAAGTGATTTCCACCAATAGTGCTGCATAAAGCATCAAATTCAGCAAGATGCACATATGGTTCTTCTGTTGCAGTACCTCTAAATAAAGGAAGAATGGTGAGATAATGAGGGCGTATATCAAAAGCTCTTCCTCTCCGATTTGGAGGTTCTATGGGATTTGGATTTTCAGAAATAGCCGGTCTGAAATGGCTATCCACACCTCGTACTTGAGCTCTTTGGGTCTTCTTGGCTGATTGACAGTATTGTTAACCCTCCCCCGTTGTTAATTGATAGGTGGTGTAGTCCACCCATGTTGATTCATTCCCCCGATTATTATTTTCCATCACCGCCACCAAAATTTCCATCCCAAGCATCATAATTTGCAATATTATATGGTTCTTCATTGTTATTACACTCATCATTATAATCATCATCACCCATATGAACACTATGCATGCTCACATGATCAAAGTCATCACCTTGATTGAGGTTATTTTGATTCACATTGTTGTTGGGTGGTGGTTGATTCAAATTATTGTTGTGGTTGTTATTTGGAGGTGGGGGTGGATTTGGGTTTTGATTTTGGTTATTAGGAGGATGGTTTGGATTTTGAGGTGGTTGGTTATTTGGGTTATCCATTTCGGTTGAATCAGACGAACTGTTAGCTGCTTGATCAATAGCTTGTGAAATTGATGTAGTTGGTAGCCCTGATCGATGCAGAACACGATTATACCTCGCTAATTTCTTTATCTCTGGATCGAATACTAATGGTGATTTCCTACCCGAATAACGAGTATGCATGCAACCTATCACCTGCACACTGAAAAATACCAAGCGTAACAAGGAAATAAAGAAATAAAGTAAAACAAGTAAACAAAACTAAAAACAAATCAAATAACAAAACACCAAGCGCACAGATTCCCCGGCAACGGCGCCAAAATTTGATCATTGTCGAAGTATCAATCAAATAAGATGTAAAATGTATGTTCCTATTCACCTTAAACTAATTAGGGTAAGTAGGGTTGTCGATCCTCGTGAAATTAGTGGTCGGTGTGTCGTACTTTGATTTGTAAGAAAATGGATTAAAATAATGAATTACTAAATTATTGCCTCTTGGCTGTAAAAAGTGAATTTTAGAATGATTAATAAATTAACAAAGAAAGCAAATTGCAAGTAATGAAAATTGATTAGAAGACGCTTATGAAAAAGGGTAATCCACCTCGGGGTTTAGGTTCGTTTTTGGTAATTGTTTAGTTCAAGTTGGTGGAAAATCCTTAACAGGGATTTTATATATGTAATGATTAAGTGACAAACATAAGCAAGACTTAATAGGTCTTAGTATACCATACCAATTGAATTAACAACCAAAACCTTGCAATCATACAACTCGCGCAAAATTATATGAAATTCAAATCAAGATTCACTAAAACAATTGTTCAAACAATCAAAACAGAAGCTAAACTCAATAAAGAACTTAATGGGTTCTAAAGTTTAATCTCAACAGTAATTGAACATGAACAAAAACCTAATAACACGAAACCTATTACCCGAGGTCGACCACGAAAAGTTTAGCCTTGTATTTCATGAATTCGGCAACAAAATCGGATTGGAACATGATTTTATGGATTGAAATGAGCTGGAGAAGTGGAAAAGACCTCAAGAATTGCCAAAGTTTATCCCTCTCTGCTACCAATGCGAATTAGAGTTTTTAGAATTAATAACCCTCCCCTATATATATATATAAATATATATATATATATATATATATATATATATATATATATATATATATATATATATATATATGTATGTATATATATATATATGTGTATATATATATATAATATTTATAAGTTTTGAAAGGTATATTTGAAGTTATTGTGTTACTTATATAACTTTTTGGGTACTCGACAAACAAACCCATAAAAAGTAATATATGTTACTATTTGAAGCTTCTTTTATTGTTATATTTACAATAAAATACCACACAACTATTTTTAACCGAAGAGATCAATTTTTGCATAATTTGTTTTAAAACTTCGTTGAACTAATTGCCATATGATCTTGAGTCTATTGAATGGTTATAAGATACTTTAAGATCATTGTGAATTAGACATGATTACTATTAAACTCAATAAAAATATATATTAGGTTTAGACTCAAAACCTTTTAAGTGACTAAGAGAAATTTTTTGGATCTCACTATCCAACATGCTGTGTTGAACCATAATAGACTCTTGAACCGCTTAAGACCTAGCAACTTGATCTTCGACTTTGACTTTAGTATTGATTTTTGTAAGAGTTATCATGAAAGTAGTACCTTGGATTTTGACCAAATTTAGTGGACATAACGTTCATTTGGCTTATTTAAAAGTTTAGGGTGACATACACTCGTAAAAACAATCTTGAACATTATATGAGGTTGGTGTAACAAACACTGGCAAAGGTTAATATGGGTCAAAGGGGGCCGTCGACCCTCTATTTGCAAAATCATTTGATTAAAGTGATAGTTATGAAACAAACTTTTAAAGCTCGCTTGTTCACACAATTACCAACTTATTTATGCGAAGAATTTACATACATTACAAACTGCTCACGATGTAAGGAAACCGAATGCGTTACGGGGTTCAAAGACGCACACAACACAGGGTGGAAGTTACAGCCTCAGGCCGTAGCTTATGACCTCCCTGATTTTTTTCACAATTTTCTTCGTTTTCAGCACCTTTCAAGCCATAGTCTTGCTATCATTTATATCCTTCTCAAATAATGTTCGTTAAGCTTCATTTAATCTATATTTCAAACACGTAACAAAATGGTTATATTGGATATTAAAATTAGGTTCAAAACAATGTTTTAGACATCTAAAACTCATACCTAACACCAACACATCACATTCCCCAACTTAACCTTTTTTCGTCCCAAAAATGATATGCAATGAAATCATAATTGATAATCTAATCTTACATATTTTGTTTTTCACATAGGATTGTACTAACAAAGTAATTGTGATTGCCAATATATTGATCCACTTTAAACTCATACCCATTAAATCCCAACCAAATGTATTGTGCTTATTAATATACAAAGTTACCATCATGGTTTAACCACCCTACACCCGAATGTACATAGCAAACTCATGGTTTCTTGAGGAATCACTAACCCACACTTAAAACAACCATGTACCATAATATGACATAATAACTATTGAGTTTTTCATTTTCCTTCTACAAGACTTTTCTCCCTTTATTTTCTTATATATATCTCTTCTTTTTTTCTCTTTTTTTTCTTTTTTTCTTTTTTTTTTTGCTTTTCATGCATATATATCAACTAATCCATTTTATTTAGATGGAGATGTCATAAACAATAGAAACATAGCGTGTGAGAAAGGAAAACTAGGTATACATACCACTCGCAACCCGTTTTTGCTGGGACTCAGTTTTTTAAACCATGCATATCGGAATAAGATACTAAACACATATATTTCTTAAGTTATTGCACGCGATATTGGTGTTCTTATGTTTAGGTCGAGCCTATCAACATATCATAAATTATCTTTGTTATCCTTTTCTAGAGACATAATTCATGTATATGCATCAACCTATCAATTTCCTATCATTTTTTCATATATGCAAAGATCTTTGTCAAGGAATTTAATCATTTTTTAGGTTGTTAACACAAATGACCTAAAATTAATATGTAATATAAAATTAATTAATTTTAAAGAATTTATGTCACACCCCAACCTTGACGGCGGAAACGTCGAGGTGTGAGGGTTAAGATTGTTCACAGCCACATAACGCTATTATTAAATTAAAATATATTATACATAAGTTTCAAAATTACATTACAAGCATAAGTCTCAATAATGAAATAAGTTTCAACATGAAATAACAAACATAATCATTTTATTTATTAACTAGGTCCAAGTCCTAGAATATGCCAGCAACATAAGTTCACTTCAAAACTTGGGGGTTTTCCTGAAACATGATAAAAATAAAAGGTCAACTATAAATAGTTGGTGAGTTTCCAAGGTTTTCATACATAATATGAAAATGGTTACAAGTAGCAATTCATGTCATAGGTTATAAGCTAGTAAGGTTATAGAACACATATCGTTACAACCAAACCTCGACTTGATTACAAGTATAAAAGATTGGCTAAGTGTATTTGGTTCCCTAGTGCACAAGCGTACGGCCCCTAGGAGTCGGCAATACCTCGACTTTAGCACCAAATAGGCTTGTCAGGCCCAAAGATCTAAGACGTCGCCAGGCTAGCAATAGTTAATGATTGTAAACAAACTATGTATCTCATATAAACACTTACAATACACAAATAACCATGACAAAATAATAAGTTGAATTGCAAGTGCTTTACAAGTCTCAAACGTTTATAAGTGTATGTTCTATAAGTATCATGTTTCACCCCAAAATAGTGTGAAATATAGTAAAAAGGGGACAAGGAAAACTCACATGGCAATAAGTATGAAAATGAAGATTAATAAGATTGTTAATAAACATTGTTCCAAGATGAAACGTCACAAGGCGCCTAAATATATACATATTTATTATAAGATTTAGGTTAAAATAAGGTTTTAACGATTAAACGCGAACTAGGGTTTCATTAAGGGTTTGGGGTTTTTATTTATTTATTTATAAATATGGTCATTTATCGAGTTCATGAATATACAAATTGTTAGAACTTAACTAATCATTTTTATAAAGATTTACCAATGATTTACAATAGAATATCATAATTAACACAATTGATCCAAAATTAAAGACAACGTAAAGACTAATAACAATTTAGTGATTCAACTATTTAAAATTATTTTTACGAACACACACTAATTATAACCTTTTAAAAGTATTCTATATATATAAAAAAAATGCTTAAAAGTTTTAAGAATTAATTCAATAAAAAAATATTTAGTTAACTTCTAAAATAAACAAAATTTATAAAATTGATTTTTATAATTTTTAGAAATTTTATAAAAAGTTTTTAAAGGCTAGAAAGCCCCAAAAATAAATGTGAGGTTGCCCGGGTTTCGAACCCGGGACCTCCAGTTTGAGAATGTGTGTATGTAACCATTAAGCTAAGGGCCGAAGCCATGTCTTAAGCTTGTTTCTGAACTTTAAGTTACCATCTAGATAAAAAAACCCCAAAGCCATAAGAACCCTAGAACGATTTGATCTCAATTGAACCCCGATTCGATTCAATTGCAGGTTAGATTCATGGGGCTTTTATTCCCCATGTTGAAACGATCATAAGGATATGCTTAATTACCCATTTCGAAGTTGGCCACTATAAGAACAAATGGAGAACACTTGCGGCTGGGTCGAAGTCGGTTCACGATGAGTTTGTGCACGATAATCAAATTCCTTTTGCAGAAAGCATCTAAAGGTCTAGGTGAAACATAGCCCTCTATCAATTGAGATTTTTAACGCTCGAAAGTTAGTCTTCGGTTGAGTTGCAGGTTCGAAAGGAATGTGACGATCGAGAGGTTCGAATGGGGGAGTTGTTTGTGCGATTGGTAATGCAGAATGGTTTAAAGGATAGATTAGAATGTTTCCCAACATTCAAACACAAGCAATTCAAATGATTACAAGATCCACGGTTTAACGATTTGAATCGATTGTTTCGGTTTTGATTTCTTGAGTTAAAGGCCGAATAATTACAATTAAACATGGTTTTAAGTTCGAAACCGATGGAGAAAAGTTAAAATTCGGTTTAATTGCACTTAAATTACGCGTTTTGGTGAAATAAAGGGGTGGCCGGAGCTCGGCCGGAACTTGGCCGGAGCTCCCGCCGGAATTACGGGTATTGGGTGGGGGTTTGGTTTAAGTTTAATAATTTTACAGCTTTGGTCCCTCAACTTTGAAGTTTTATTATGTTATGCATAAACTTAAAATTAAAGTTTATAAATTGTCATTAAGACCCCCTAAACTTTAGCTACTTAAAGTTTTAAACATTGTTAAGTTTAGTGACTCTTACAAATTATTTTTATTATTATTAATAATATTATTATTATTGTTACTATTATTTTAGTTATTATTATTCTCATTATTATTATTAGTATTATTATCATTACTATTATTATTATTATTATTATTATTATTATTATTATTATTATTAATACGATTATTATTATTAATATTATTATTGTTATCATTATTATTATTTAATTAGCTTATAAACTTTAAGTTAAATAAGAAATCATACATAAATAGCCCACCAAATAACATAAATAAACCATATAAGAATTAACAAAGTTAACTTTTAATTAACAGAAATACGAGATGTTACAGTCTCCCCAACTTAAAAGAATTTCGTCCCGAAATTAAGAATGAACTCAAATGAACAAAGGAATTGAAATGAAAAGTGAGTGTTCAACGAGCAGTGTTTGACGTTTGATTACAGGTGGAACGCTTCACCTTATGGAATCTTACAAGATTCTCAGCATAATAAACGCGAGATGTTTTGAGATAAAGCGTTGAAAACGATAACGAGCTACCGTGGTACCTTAGATTCAGAAGTCACAACTTCTAGAATGTAATTTCGTAGTAAATTGATATCTAGAAATCAATAAAGGACCAACAATGATAAGAAAGATTAACCGTCAGGATTTAAGAATCCCAAACGTCACTATATGAAACGGTCTTAACGCATATCTTATGAATATGTATCTCTCTTTTGACCAATCATTGGTCTAAGAATTATACGATATGCGAAGATTTTGAAACAAGTTCACGACGATGGTTGGGAACATTATTAAAAGCAGAAAAGGAACCGGTCATCCAAAATAACGATCAATGTTTTAACGCCATACCACGGTATACGAATTCTTGAGTTAGATACAAGTCAATTTATTGACTCACTATCTCACATGAGTCATTATGAGATTAGTCAATTGGTCTATAATGCACCAATTTTCAGTATGACATCCAAAATAAGAGACATTCGGTGATGAGAAATAAAACAGGAGATTCACAGGAACACGAAGGTTAGGTGTTGTCCTATATGAATGTGAGACACTTGGACATATACCAAGTTATGTCTTTTCTTTCATGCCAAACCCATGACTACAAGTTACGAAGGTTTATGAACCTTTATATCTGCGTCACAATGTAAGTAATAACGAGTCTCGTTGATCGAAATCAAGATAGTGTTTTAATGATTTTCAATGGTTAAGGATTAAAGACGATTTAAGAAATGACGTGAACAATGGGATATGTACTTATATTTTGCAAGGTAGCAAATTTCCAAGTATAGTTTGCATACACAGTTCATCAAACCCATAAGTACAGTCGAGAACATTCGTATGACTAGAAAGACATAACCACAAGTTGACAATGTCTTGATTTAGTAGAAAGATTGTTTAAGAAGACTACCATCACACAATCATGTGTTGATGAAATCTCAAAATGAAAGTTGATAAATAGGGAATAAATGGTTCGATATAGCTAGATCAAATCAAAACATAGGGATAAAGGGAAAGAAATCAATTTAAGAATTCAAATGCTCCAAGCTCGAAATCAAAATCAACCTAGAGTGATCGGGTCTCCTTTCAAGTTCAGAGATCATGCTTTGGCTTGATAGGTCCAAACACTAACATTGGTTTACCCTTCAAGTTACTACATGTTTCTTGTCGCTTGATTAAAACCTTGGTAAGTTGGAGATCAAGAAATGAGGATAGTCATCAAGGTGTGGTTTTCACTCCTAACTTGATGGTGTATTCCCAAGGTATGAACACTAACTTACCAATCAGAAAGTTCGATCCCAACTCCTTGTTGAGAATCCACAAAAATAAGACGAGGTAACTCACCATTAAGGTAAGGGAAATCACCCCTATCTTAACGGTGAAGTTTTACAAAAGCAAAATATAACGAGATGAACTTCTTCGTCAAAATCCAGATTTCACTCCTACTTTGATGAAGTCGTCTCATTTGAACAATTACAATTCATAAAGATGATATTATCATCAAGGTATGGAATTCACGCCTATCTTGATGATTGAATTTCATAATAGCAAGAAAACAATCGAAGATTGACATTTGTCACCAAAGTACGGGTTTCAATCCTATTTTGGTGAGGTCATGTCATTTGTGAAATGTCATTCCAAAGAAAATAATTGAAGTCAATCCTCGGGATACGGAAATCACCCCGATCCAGAGAATGAAATTTTTTATAAATCACAATTGGAAACCATTTATCGAAACGAATAGAGAATCATCAAAGTAAGGGAATCACCCCTGTTTTGATGAATTAGAATCATTTAGGAGATACGGGTGTTCTTAGTCATAGGTTGACTTGCAAACACTTGCATCTCTCACGGTGCAGACGGTAAGGAGTTTGACTTAACAGCGAAAAGAAAAAGAATATCAATTAGAAATTCAGAAAATTTCAAGTTACATCAATGTAACAAAAGAGAAAATCATGCTTACAAGCTTAAGATCAAAGTTCGAGTTAACATATTTTGTTGTGGTGTTCAAATCTTGGATGGTTTCAATCGGGAAGACGAAATCAAGGGCAGGAAATTATTCAACACCACAATGAGATGTGAACACTCGATTCACAATCGAAAGGAATACATGGACTTCTCAAGATATGAGGTCAACCATAGCCTTATTGAAGGCACACGTACTTATAAGTGATCATTCATCTCGAGGGTTTCGAGTCATGTAAATGGATTCAATGATCGAGTCAAATCACCATTTACACTTTGCCTAGACAAAGTATCTCGAGATGTAGGAATTTCACCTATAGCAATGCATGTTCTTAGTTATGGGACATTGTTTTAAGGAGATTTGAAAACCATAAGTAACGGTTTGAAGTTTTTGAAGACCATTCGTTTTAGATTCCCAATATCATTGGATATATTAAGGGTCATGCACACATGGGTCAAGGTATAGAAATAGTTACATGAAACACTCGATGTGTAACGATGTTTAAACATAAAAGTGGAAATGTAAGATGGGTTCAATATTAACAGGAACATTATGTATGATAAGAATGAGAAGATATTAAAACTTTGGTGATAAACCAGATCAAAGAATCAAGGATTTTTAAGACACAAAGAGGATGGTTCCATTTGGTAACGCATTACCATTTGGAATCGTTAACACGTCAAGGTAAATTGACCCATTTGCCTTAGAGACTTGTGTATGTTGACCATAGTTTATCACTCATCCCAGAAATCCCCAAGTAAGCATAACTGGTTTCACAATGAGATTTATACGATATGCTTGCCTTAGCCTGAAGGCCTTTTGCCAGGAAATCCAGGATACAGGTGTCTATGTGTCACACAAATATCTCAGGTTCATGAAATCAAAACCTTGATGAGATTTTACATAGATTAGACATAAGTCTAAGGAATTGAACCCAGATGATAAGTGTAGATTCCACATGTCGTTAAGGATTGGTTTAGGAAGTTCATTTGTCGGGGAGAGTCAAAGAGTCAAAGTTAAGTTTAGGGAGACAAGTAACTAAGTTTAAGCATACATAAGGCAATCCTATGCTAAGGCATCAAGTTGCACAAAAGGCATAGCATTATGTAGCATGCAAACAACATGTAAGCACTAAAGTATAAAGATCTTTCTATGAGGTTCATGCAACTATAGTCTAGGTCACCATTTCTAATAACCTAAATCCCTATAGTTATGGGCTCTGATACCAATCTGTCACACCCCAACCTTGACGGCGGAAACGTCGAGGTGTGAGGGTTAAGATTGTTCACAGCCACATAACGCTATTATTAAATTAAAATATATTATACATAAGTTTCAAAATTACATTACAAGCATAAGTCTCAATAATGAAATAAGTTTCAACATGAAATAACAAACATAATCATTTTATTTATTAACTAGGTCCAAGTCCTAGAATATGCCAGCAACATAAGTTCACTTCAAAACTTGGGGGTTTTCCTGAAACATGATAAAAATAAAAGGTCAACTATAAATAGTTGGTGAGTTTCCAAGGTTTTCATACATAATATGAAAATGGTTACAAGTAGCAATTCATGTCATAGGTTATAAGCTAGTAAGGTTATAGAACACATATCGTTACAACCAAACCTCGACTTGATTACAAGTATAAAAGATTGGCTAAGTGTATTTGGTTCCCTAGTGCACAAGCGTACGGCCCCTAGGAGTCGGCAATACCTCGACTTTAGCACCAAATAGGCTTGTCAGGCCCAAAGATCTAAGACGTCGCCAGGCTAGCAATAGTTAATGATTGTAAACAAACTATGTATCTCATATAAACACTTACAATACACAAATAACCATGACAAAATAATAAGTTGAATTGCAAGTGCTTTACAAGTCTCAAACGTTTATAAGTGTATGTTCTATAAGTATCATGTTTCACCCCAAAATAGTGTGAAATATAGTAAAAAGGGGACAAGGAAAACTCACATGGCAATAAGTATGAAAATGAAGATTAATAAGATTGTTAATAAACATTGTTCCAAGATGAAACGTCACAAGGCGCCTAAATATATACATATTTATTATAAGATTTAGGTTAAAATAAGGTTTTAACGATTAAACGCGAACTAGGGTTTCATTAAGGGTTTGGGGTTTTTATTTATTTATTTATAAATATGGTCATTTATCGAGTTCATGAATATACAAATTGTTAGAACTTAACTAATCATTTTTATAAAGATTTACCAATGATTTACAATAGAATATCATAATTAACACAATTGATCCAAAATTAAAGACAACGTAAAGACTAATAACAATTTAGTGATTCAACTATTTAAAATTATTTTTACGAACACACACTAATTATAACCTTTTAAAAGTATTCTATATATATAAAAAAAATGCTTAAAAGTTTTAAGAATTAATTCAATAAAAAAATATTTAGTTAACTTCTAAAATAAACAAAATTTATAAAATTGATTTTTATAATTTTTAGAAATTTTATAAAAAGTTTTTAAAGGCTAGAAAGCCCCAAAAATAAATGTGAGGTTGCCCGGGTTTCGAACCCGGGACCTCCAGTTTGAGAATGTGTGTATGTAACCATTAAGCTAAGGGCCGAAGCCATGTCTTAAGCTTGTTTCTGAACTTTAAGTTACCATCTAGATAAAAAAACCCCAAAGCCATAAGAACCCTAGAACGATTTGATCTCAATTGAACCCCGATTCGATTCAATTGCAGGTTAGATTCATGGGGCTTTTATTCCCCATGTTGAAACGATCATAAGGATATGCTTAATTACCCATTTCGAAGTTGGCCACTATAAGAACAAATGGAGAACACTTGCGGCTGGGTCGAAGTCGGTTCACGATGAGTTTGTGCACGATAATCAAATTCCTTTTGCAGAAAGAATCTAAAGGTCTAGGTGAAACATAGCCCTCTATCAATTGAGATTTTTAACGCTCGAAAGTTAGTCTTCGGTTGAGTTGCAGGTTCGAAAGGAATGTGACGATCGAGAGGTTCGAATGGGGGAGTTGTTTGTGCGATTGGTAATGCAGAATGGTTTAAAGGATAGATTAGAATGTTTCCCAACATTCAAACACAAGCAATTCAAATGATTACAAGATCCACGGTTTAACGATTTGAATCGATTGTTTCGGTTTTGATTTCTTGAGTTAAAGGCCGAATAATTACAATTAAACATGGTTTTAAGTTCGAAACCGATGGAGAAAAGTTAAAATTCGGTTTAATTGCACTTAAATTACGCGTTTTGGTGAAATAAAGGGGTGGCCGGAGCTCGGCCGGAACTTGGCCGGAGCTCCCGCCGGAATTACGGGTATTGGGTGGGGGTTTGGTTTAAGTTTAATAATTTTACAGCTTTGGTCCCTCAACTTTGAAGTTTTATTATGTTATGCATAAACTTAAAATTAAAGTTTATAAATTGTCATTAAGACCCCCTAAACTTTAGCTACTTAAAGTTTTAAACATTGTTAAGTTTAGTGACTCTTACAAATTATTTTTATTATTATTAATAATATTATTATTATTGTTACTATTATTTTAGTTATTATTATTCTCATTATTATTATTAGTATTATTATCATTACTATTATTATTATTATTATTATTATTATTATTATTATTATTATTATTATTAATACGATTATTATTATTAATATTATTATTGTTATCATTATTATTATTTAATTAGCTTATAAACTTTAAGTTAAATAAGAAATCATACATAAATAGCCCACCAAATAACATAAATAAACCATATAAGAATTAACAAAGTTAACTTTTAATTAACAGAAATACGAGATGTTACAATT
This sequence comes from Flaveria ramosissima, assembly GCA_025215565.1. Lineage (NCBI taxonomy): Eukaryota > Viridiplantae > Streptophyta > Magnoliopsida > Asterales > Asteraceae > Flaveria > Flaveria ramosissima. The sequence continues at coordinate 58,225,984 of CM046030.1, forward strand.
TATAAAAGGAATGAGTTCACCTAATCGAGTTGTTGTGGCAAGATTCTTGTGATTGGTGACGATTCTCAAAAGCTTTTCTCACTAACCTGCAACATATTATAAAAATCATGTAGAAGTAAACTTCTCACATCATGATTAACACATAAAATTTAACAAATTTTACACCTTTTCATTTAAATCATAAACTACCATTTCAAAACAAAGATGTTTCCCTTCCCCAACTTAAAACATTGCATTGTCCCCAATGCAACATTACAGTTAGAAGTATATAAAAATAATTAATTTTAATAAAAAATAAATAAGAAATTAAGAAAAAACAAATCTAAACAAAAAAATCTAAACTCACTTTCGTAGGGATCACAGTTGTATTTAGCATATGCAACAAGTCTTTAAACCCCTCGATAGCCTCGAGTGGGCGAGTTGTAGTCTCGTGAGGGTTTTTAGTGAACACACCCACAAAGTTCTCTGGGTTGCCTCCTGGCGAGCGCTAAGTTTTAGGTCTTTAGCCAGACTATACCTGTCACCACTAAGGTGGTCTTATTGAATATTTTCCTGCCACATTACCAACAAATGCTCGATAGTAGACATACTGAATTTCTATTTTCTTTTTCATGGTTTCCATGTATCTTGAATCAATGGTTGACATTCCAAATCCATATTTTCCCATCAAGTTTCCAATGTAGGCATGGTAGTTGACATGTTGGGTCCACACCTTCTTTCCTGTCTTTGGCATGTCTATGATATCTTTATGGATTTGCTCTGAATAAGTTGTTCGATGTCCTCTATACTCACCTTCCTCTTCTCTGAACATGAGCCATCATCCCTCACTTTGTCAATTTGTATAATAACTACTGAAGGACAATCAGGAGCACAAGGCAATATCCTAGTCTCTCGTTCCTTAGGAGGTTTTATGTCATTTATTAGGTTTAAACATTCAACTCTTTTCTCTGAAAGACCTATAACCTCTTTATCCACTTCATCATCATAACCATCAACCACTACTCGTTCTACACATGGCTCTTCAACAAATGAGGGAATTTGTGTGATATTAATCTCCACGACCTCATCCTCGATTTTAAAGGATGGTGAGATTGACTCTTCTGATTCTATTTTCAACAATAATATATCACGCTTGATAGTTAAGTAGTCAAATCATTGCTGATATGAAAGATGATGTTGTGATAACAACTCATCAATCTCGAGCAATATCAACTCAAATCGAGCTGTTTCATCCTCCTCAGATTGATAAGTATTTTCAAGTTGCTCGACATCTTGGATTGTGACATTTTCTTTTTGGTGATTAGAAAGGCAGCATTGATTGTGATCATATCCTTGGAAAAAATTTGATTACCTCGAGTATCCATAACAACCCCCTTGGTTGTCCCTCTTAAGATCCATGCATGTTGGTTGTAAGTACTCATGGTTATAGTTGTTATAGTTGTTATAGTCTACCCGGTAACTTGATCTTTGTGTCGTTTCAGATTCATAGTTGTTATAGTCCCAGCTTTGCCTAAAGTTGTTCACCTCATGCTAATAATATCCTCTATAATTTGGTGGATGTGGATTGTAATATTGATACGATGATGAAGTAACATCAAATTCTTCATAATCCGCCTTTTTATATTCTTTGCTTCCATTAATACACTTTTCCTCGTAATGTTTCATATAAGCTTTGACTTTTATACGAAACACTTGATAATCTGGCAACTCATGAAAGAGGCTCCCACAACACTCACACAAATCATCATCCTAATTCATAGCGAAATCAAATTCCTTGATATTCTATTAAGCCTACAAAGAATGAATTTGCACAAGCAAACTAGAATACCCAAGGTAACAAGAAACAGAAGACATAGAGCAAAAAATAGAAAAAATATTTTTGGAATTTTGATTTTTAAAATAAACATTTAAACAAATCTAAAGCTTAACACTTTGCGCATGTATTCCCCGGCAACGACGCCATTTTGATCGTGTTGTCATGGTTGGATAAAAAACAAGTTAATATTAAAGACTTAACTACCTATAACTAGTATGGGTAAGTAAGATCACCTGCATAGGGAATTGGTAGAAAGTGTAAAACTTTATATCTAAGAACTTGAAACACGAAACAAAAATACTAAAAAGCAAATATTTTTAGATTTTTATTTAAGCGGAAAGGTAAATTGAATGAAAATAATTAAAAAAGTAACAAACTTGGTAATGGGTTTTGAAACTTATGAGAAAAAGACAATCACTTTCATGATTGAAGTTCAAAGATTCACACTTAGTTTTATTAGAATTGATTGGGAATCACATAGACATGATTTTGCAAAATCGTTTGATTAAAGTGATAGTTATGAAACAAACTTTTAAGACTCGCTCGTTCACATAATTACCAACTCATTTATGCAAAGAATTCACATGCATGACAAACTGCTCATGATGCAAGGAAACCGAACGTGAATAAAAGCACACAAATACTTAAACATAAACAAATCTTTTAACTTTAAACAAACGTACAATTATATTCTTATCAAGAGAACATAACTCAAAACATCAATTCAAACTAAACCTAGTGCTTCACTTACAATAATTCTCCTCCCGAAAGTGATTACAAACAAATTAGCCGCTCATTGACATGATTGGATCTTCAATGGTTGATTGGATGTTGCTAATGCTTGATTCGGGTGAAATCGTGGTGAAAAGAACTCCCAAAAACACCTTGAAAACCTCTAAAATTCGTCTGTCCAAAGTCTCTCTTCGAAACCCTAATGATTAGAGTTTAATAGGATTTAAAATTTGAAATAATCCTCCAAATATCGCGTTAGACCGTTTACGGCCTACCTTCAACCAGACGGCCAAACCTTCTGCGTCACGGGGTTCACAGACGGACTCAGCACAAGGCCGTAAGTTACACCCTCAGGCAGCTTACGGCCTCCCTATTTTTTTCACGATTTTCTTCGTTTTCAGCATCTTTCAAGCCATAGTCTTGCTATCCTTTGTATTCTTTTCAAATAATGTTTGTTAAGCTTTATTTAATCTATATTTCAAACACATAACAAAGTGATTATATTGGATATCAAAATTAGGTTAAAAACAATATTTTAGACATCTAAAACTCATACCTAACACCAACACATCACCTCTATTTTTTCGTCAGTATTATTAATTTTTAACTTGAAAGTTAAATTTTTTTTATATATATTGAATTTATCCCCTTAAAAATTACATATATTCTAAAATTTTACATATGTTAAAAAAAGTTACAAGTACTACAAAAATTTACATGTATTAAAATTTTAAAGATAATGAATTTTTTTTTTAAATTTAATGGAAACAAATTGAAGATGTTTTGTTGGACACTTGGGCTAGTCTAGTAGTAGAAACCATGAGCTTAATTAGTTAGTTGTTTTAATATGTTGTGAGCACTTGAGCTAATCTAGTAGTACGAATCATGAACTTAGTTAGTTAGTTGTTTTGTTAGGTTGTGGGCACTTAGGATAGTAATGTATATAACATTAGGAAAAATTATAAAAATAGAAACTGGACCAAGCTCTAGTGTAACATATTTGATTTTTCATGCTTAACTTCTTTAATGATTTTAGTACTATCATATGTAAATATTGACTGAATTCAAAAACCCATTTGTGAAAACTATCTTATGTTCAACGTATTTTGATTTATTGTGAAGCTATTTAATGTTAGTGTGATTTTAGGATAACACGTGCGTAAATACTAGGTTTTGCTATAAACAGTAACTTGGAATTCTCCTAACATTAACCAAATCCTAAAACAATGCTAAATTACAATATAAATAAACTATATATAACTATAAGGGCAAAATTTTATATATATATATGTGTGTAACTTAGGGTTACATATGTAACTTTTATTAAAAGGATAAAAATTGAATTAATTAAATTAATTCTTATAATTATCTACACATAATATATATATATATATATATATATATATATATATATATATATATATATATATATTACTATTTTAATAAATTAAGTGATATATATCTAATAAACTTATTAATAATTAACTAATAATTATCCTAAATCTAACAAATAATTAATCAAACTATCCTAACTCGAAAATATCGCAAAAAAATTCGTTTATCCATATCCCTACTAAAATATATAATTTTTATTAAAAAAAGATTAAAAAATCAATTTTAATTGAAACTTAAAACCCGAATTTTTCAACTACAAATAATGGGTCTTATTCTTATTAATTTTCACACCAAAATCTAACTTTATAGCGCCCATAGCAAAAAGTATTAACCCATAAACCCTATCTTCAAGATTTAAGAAACTTTTCCCTATAAAGTAAGTTTTAGTGTTTTTCTTGTTCTATAATTCATACCTTTCCAGTTTTGTTTTATCAAATTTTAATTATAATAGCTTTGATCTATGATTAAATAACATGTTTCTATAGTAATCATATATCTAAGATAGATCAAAGCATCAAATAACCATAAAATCATCAAAACTTTGTTTAAACATATCAAGCTTGACAGTTTTACAGGGCCAACTTGGGACATCCATATCTCCCTAATAACAAATCCTTTATTAATGATTCTTTTTTTCAAAATTACATTTAGATTCTTATCTTTCCAACCATATAAACAAACGTATTCTAACTCATTGATTTGTCCCCTCAAACAAATCGCGCAATTTTAGTGCGTGAATCTGTCCAAAGCTGTTAAAATACTAAAATTTGTAACTTTTAAATATTTTCATGTATATAATGGAAAGTAATAATTTTTATTATAAATTATGCAATATAAACATGTTTTAAACAATAAAAATCTAAACTTTAATGATTCTTATGATTATTAATCAATTTTGAAACATGTTTCTATCTTTCCAACCATATAAACGAACATATTCTAACTCATTGGTTTGTCCCCTCAAACAGATCGCGCAAGTTTAGTGCGTGAATCCATCCAAAGCTGTTAAAACACTAAAATTTGTAACTTTTTAATATTTTCATGTATATAATATAAAGTAATAAATTTTATTATAAAATATGCAATATAAACATGTTTTAAACAGTAGAAATCTAAACTTTAACAATTCTTATGATTATCTATCAAATTTTAAACATATTTCTAGTAAAATTATTCATATTTTTAATTGTAACCCTGTACTATACAACTTGTTTATTATCCTTCTTTGCTAGACTTATATTTACACTTGTTCTCTATACTTTATAAACATAACAAACACACCTTTGACTTGGTGTAGTATATATTTAGAGTCGGTTCACTCGGTATGTAGTTATATGGCAAGTAAAAGGTTCCAACTAATGAAAGACAGGATACTTAAGTAATAAAAATTCACCAACTCTATCATGGGAATTCTTTTGTTAGATGTGCTACTTTGGATGACATATATTTAGTATACTAAAATCATTCTTGAACCTTTTACAATAACAACCTCTCAGCTATCCACAAATATAATAGATTAACTAAATAAACTTACTTAGGTCAATCCCCACTCCAACTTACTACAAGTTACTAGATCAACCCAGCTACTTTACAAGGTGAGTTCATAGTCCTATTTTTTATTTATATTTGGAAACATGCTCTGTATATTAGACTAAGAATTCAATTTTTAAAGTAAAAACTAGTCTTTGCAAACTTAATGATAAGCTTTTTAATTATGGTAAAACTAAACTGATTATAATGTTGTTATATTCTATGATACTTTTTACTACAAAGTCCCTCTATTTGTTAAAATCTACATAACCATTAACTTCAAGAAAACCATAGCAGTACGTAGATAGATCTATTGGTCTGACAATCTCATTCGATACTCAGGTTGATGCATGCTAATTAATACCGAATGTCATTTAAGTCAATTTATTATTTTTCACTTGTAGGTAGCTGGATGTTCAGAAATTACATTCTAGATAAAAATACCAATAGTTTGACGTCTTGTGTCAGGGGGGTTAGACGAGAGTGCATTCGATCACTAGGGTTGGTTGTGAACTCATGTATAATAGTTTACTTGTATTTTGAAAATTATTTATTGGTTTGCACATTGTTATCAACTATATATATACTTCTAAACCTATGTTCTCATCAACTTTTTAGTTGACATACTTTAGCATATTTTCGGGTAATGGAAACTAAGTTTGTTGCTTTGCACACGCTAGGTTTAAGGATAAGCTTTAGTTGGACCTAGTTAGAATTTGAATAAAATAAAGACTTATTTGCTTGTTTAGTTTATTTGTTTTTAAAATTGGATGAAATCAACTATTCGGTATTAATAAGTAATTTCTTTTAGTATTCTTTATACTTGTGTTATAATTCAATTTTACCACGACTCATTATTTCCGCTTTAGCCGGGGTGTGATATCTAGGCCAACATCGCAAGTTAAACAGAAGCAACAACTGAAGTCGAGTAGAAGTAGAAGCTAATTAAAAGCAGCTAGTAAAGCGAATAGAAGAAGCAACGAGCGAATTTTTTGCTGTTCAAGTTTTTTAGGTTGGTTTCCTTTCACTTTGTTTGGTTTCATTTCACTTAGCTAGGAATCTAGGGTTTTTAATTGTTCAAGTTATCTATGTTTGATTGAATCTTGATTTTAGGGGTTTTAAAATTTTGATTGAATGTTGGTGTTATGGTGATATACGTTGATATATCATGGAAAATGTAATAACTATTGAATTTTTTTCAAAAGAAAGGTTGATAAAAATATTGATAATGCAAATCAAGAGAATCATCACAAAGTCTCAATTAGTGAGTTAAAAAAACATGAAGATAAACAAGAGCATGGTATTTCTTCTTCTAGATATCAACATAAATTTTGTACGTCTTTTTTTAAAAAAAAATATCTAGTTTTTTTTATGTGTAAAAACGGTCCTTTAAATAACTTGAATAAAAATTAGATATTTATAGTTTTTATTGCTTTGCTCGACCTAAGCTGAACATATAATTAACCTGAAACACAGCAATAGGAAACCCAGGTTAAGCGATTCAAGTATAAGACAATTAAGCTGATCCATGTATAGCTCTTGGTTTAAGCCCCTAATTAATAATTACAAAGCAAATATTGTGTCAAAGTTTAGCAAAAAGTGATTGTATACCAAAGCACTGAAAATTCATCCGCAATATATAAAGGGTGTTGCTATTTACATCCTACTCTATAACATTATATACTACAATCATTAATGATTATTTAATCATTCATTAATTACTACATTAGCATTAAAAACATTAATCATTCACTAATTGTGACTTCTTTTTTATACTTGTTTTTCTTTTGTTACTAAATTAGACATTTTTATTCAATTTATTTTCTAAAAATGGTTTAAAAGTTTATCAAATGTTATTTATTTTATATTTTAAGTTTTGTTAATTACAATAGCTTAAAGTGCAGAAACTAACACAAGTATGTTATGCACCTTTTTTGAATATATGTAAACTGATTATTTATACATCACATGAAAAATATATAAATATAAAGTTATATAATGTAAAAAGAAAATTAACTAAGAAATTAATAAACTTCGTATGTAACTTTAATACTGCTTGACAACCATGGCATAGTATTTGAAAATTTTAAAACAAACAATAAAATTTTTAAAACTTGAAGATATAAAAACAAAAATAAGAAGTATTAGATTTTTTTTGAACGAGTATTAAATAAAAAGTATCAAAAGACAAATATTTCTAGATATTAACTATTATATATTTCTAATTTTCAACTTAGTTATGTATTATTGGTTGTACATCATACTTTATAGGTTGTATTTTTTTTCGTTAATTTTTTTAGTTTTAACCTTAATAGTTTTCATCTTCTATTATATTTATTACAGTTTATATTTACAATGGTTATCCTTAACAATTGATTAACATTGTAATTACTGTCTTACAATTTATCACTTTAAAAATAGTAAAACAACTCTCATTGGTTTATTTTAGTCAAACATATAGTTAAGTATAATTACTAAGTAAAGTAGGGTGAAAAATTAGAAAATAAAGTAGAGTGTATTTAGAAAAACCCTATATAAATATATATATTCTACACATCCTTTAGACCATATATTTTGACTTGATACACATGTAATTTAATATTTCACTTCCTGAAAACCCGTTTAACACCCATTTAATTATTGATCAAGAGGTTGTTTAATTACATATTCTTCAAACTAAACATCAAATCAAAGTATAATACATGATCATATACTTATAAAAGTATATATCCAACTAAAACTTCTAAAAACAAAAAAGAATCAACTATAAATATTACCATGTAGAAACACAAGTGTTTGTAACCTCAAGCACATGATATCCCAACAGAAGTATGCATAAACCGATCAGACTGCGTTCTTGTGACCAACGACTTCACGTCCGGCGAAAACACCTCAAACTCCGGCACCGTCTCCGGCAACTCCGGTATAGTGGAAAGAGCACTAGAGGTGTCATACACGTAAAAACCTCCATCTCTAGATGAGCTATGATGGCTATGTTTCGGCCGAAAAACCGCCCGAAGGAGCTTGTTGAGTGATCTGGTGAGTCTTGAGTGTTTCTTGGAGGCGGGTTTGCGGTCGGGTTGCGGTGGTTGCCGGGCGGAGGAGAGGTGGGGCATGGACATGGTTCTGGTGGATATTGCAGAATCAAGTTGTTGTTCGAAAGATTTGAGCTCAAAAGAGTCGTATAGAGAGCTTTCACAGTCCCATACTTCACGTTTGAGTTTAGCTTTTAGGGTTCGTGTGTCTTTCTCCATTTTTTTTTCTAACTGTTTTTTTGAGAATTTGTCAGTTTTGGAGATGGGAGAAATGGATAACTACTTTTGGATGTTAATTAGTTATATAGAGGGAAGGGGAGAAAATATGGGTGGTGGGGTTTTAATGTTATCTGTCATGTATTAGATTGATGGATTAGGTATGCTATAATAATAAATGATGATATATGGTGTCTCTAATATATAAATATATGATTTTTATATGTGAAGTACTTAAAAGACTGGGGATGTGTTAGATGTATTTTAGGGTAGGTGTATATGTGTTTGTTACATTAAAAGTGGTTTTAAATGTATTGTTTTATAAATTTCAAGTAGTATTATATTCACACTACTTTGAGGCGGCGTAAATTGTTCACTAGAGCATTGTTGTTATTTATTTTAACGGTTTGTTGTACAAATAGTAATGTAATATAATTGTTGATATAGCAAATTTTTTAATAGATAATAAAGTATAATAGATTAAAAAATTGATTGGGTCGATCTAGACATAAACAAAAAAGATTACCTGTGTCATTTCAAACATATTTAATCACTACATTAGTTATAAGGATTTTCAACTAGCTAGTATGACAAGTACTTTGATACAATACTATTGCCACATTTGAAATTTAGGTTGAGTTATGTTTTCAATTGTCGCATTTTGGTATTTTTATTGTGGACTTAATGTTGAAAAAACTCATCTATTATCAAACACAATCCTTACACATTAAAGATCAAATGCATATATTCAAACCTGTTTGAGGCATAGCTAGTGGATCGTCACACTTGCTCTATTACGTGCTGCGTTTGAGGCATAGATATGACAAAGGTGTTAAAACTTATAAACTAAAGTTTCTGTGAGTTGTATATTAGTATTCATTCTAAACAAAAAAATCAAAAGTGAAAAACAAATAAAACTAAGTAAATCCCAAAAAAAAAGTTTCAAAAGTAAAAAAAACAAAGCAAGAAAGGAAAAAAACATAATAGAAACCAAGAAAAAGGAAAAAAAAAAGTTAACTTTATTAAAAATCATGGGCTATAGGTAATTTATTAAAATTTAGGGTTAGTGGTGTAAATTGGATATAAAAAATAGGTTGATATAATTGTAGGGGCATAAGTGAAACATTTAAACCAAATGATAAATTCGTCGACATTAGCATCCCTCTCACATAATCACCATCGCGATGTTAGCACCATTTTTAGTAGTATATATAAATTATTACTTACCAAACCTATTTAAATGGAGGGTTAATTTTACTTTATTTACACCTCTAAATAGTTAAACTATCCTTGAATATAATCTCTAGTAAACATTTCAAACCATTAATTTATTTTCTTAAGGGGCAAGTAGTGAATATCGGGGGGAGGTGGTGAATACCTGACCCTAGGCGGGAACACGACCTCTAATGACATAACCAAAAATAACCCCCACCTGGGAGTTTTTATGTACCGATACTCACTAGTTATATTAATTGTGCTCTCACTTGACAGTTTTGTGATGGTCTTTAGACCGTCACAACTTAAGAAAAAAACATTTTTATACCCTTTAGATATTGTTCAAACCTACAACCTTTTTACACTCTATATCTAATCCCTTCACTATATGCTCTCTACAAACTATGGAATCATCATCCCGCTTGGCCAAGAATCAAACCGATTGTAAAAGTCTCGCCAAAAAACTCAATCGTCAACAATCATCATCTCAACAGTTGAACCCATTCGACATCCCAAAAATATTATCTGTAATTTCAACCGTCACACCAGTACGATCAATAATTCTACTACAACCAACATTCAAATGTATTGATGTTAGAACACATTCAACAATCGTACCATAACAATTTTCAAGACTTTCGTCATTAGGACTCGATCTAATTTGAGTGATGAAAATTTACCTCCATCATAGGAGGAGGTAGAGGTAGCGAGAGGTGGAGCAAATGGTGTGAGAGGAGGAGATGTGATTCGGAAAAGCAATTCGAACTACAAGGAAGTTTGCAAAAAAAAAAATATGTTCCCCGTACATGGAGGGTGGAGTATTGTTTGGCCTCGCCTAGGATGGGCCGGAATTCCTCCAATGGTTTATATTCACAAGCGACGAAAGATAAAATAACAAATGAATTCAGTCATTACACCACGTTGTTGGAAGCTCAATTTATCAATGTTAATCTAAACGATGACGAGAATGATGATAGTCCACCCGACTTTGTAGAGACCGAGAGACCAGAGAGGAAAGACAAGAGGGTTTTCCACATCTTGACATCACAAGAAGAACTTCTAAACAATACCGAGAAGTTAAACGCCTAAGTCAAACCAAAACCGAACATAGATCTCGACTTCGAGACAAGAAGCTAGCTTGTATTATACTAGAAGAACAACAAGTTCGGTTTCTATTGATGCGACAACAAGCGTTGGAAGAACAACAATAACAAGCCGACTTAGATTGTATCTTAAAAGACCACTCTCGGTATTCAGTACAAATGTTAGAAGTTGTTTTACGACACAACGTTATGGAAGCATTAACCAAGCTAGTTTTTATTTTTATTTAAAAAATCCTAATTTTTATCTTATCATATATTTTTTTAAGTTAATGAAATTTATTTTACTTATGTATTTGATTTAATGTAATTATCATATATGAAATATAAATATAAATACAAAAATAAATTAGTTTAGTAAAAAGTGGAGAAACTGAAGAAAAACTGGGACGACTCTCTTCAAAACAGAAGTGACAAATGAAAAAAACTAAGAAAGAACAATAAAGTGTTCATGATTTTAAAAATATAAATATAAAAAATCAGTATGAACAAGTTAATTTGTGTTGAGTGAAGAGAAGGGCACCAGAGGTCACGAGGTTGGAATAGGGACCAATGAGTTGTAAATGGATCGAGTAATATGTGGGAAGCTTTGGTTTGTTTATTTCATGTCTTAGGTGATCCCATTTAATGGTGATGGTGAGTTGTGTGTGACATTGAGGCCTACGTTTCCTTGTGCATTTATTAATTAAATGCTCCACATTTTATTATTGTTATTATATATTGTTGTTATTGTTATTGGAGAAGGTTTGTACACCACAAGAAAAACCTAAGATTTGATTATTTACGTATCGTGTAAACCTTTTATGGACACGCATTACACCCATGTATGTCTAGGACTTCTACTTGAACCATCCTTCTCACAACTATGAATTAAGTCTAGGTATCTGTCTACAAACAACACGTAATTATCATAAAATTAAAAGTTTAAAAAATCTAACACCAAGTTTTTGCAATTGAAAAGTCCTACTAACAAAGTTTAAATGATAAATATTTAAAAATATATAAATTTATTGTTTAAACAATAGTTTTGATTTACTCATCTAAACAGGAAGCATCTGGTCCGGAAGATTACTCGTCTTTAGTCTAAACAAATCTTGAAGTAGATTACCACCTTTTATGTTGTCTACATCTACAAATCATCTTCAACACCAAACTTTTCACACCGTAAGCTGACTTCTATGTCAAATTGACACTCTAAAATGTGTATGCGCCTTGAATATCAAATGGGTCTAGCTCATCCAACCATTAACTATAAAACAACCAAAAAGAAGAAAAAAAAAATTTATTATTTGACCAAGTATGGGTACAATTGTAGATAGGCTCCCACATGAATGTGGTGCCGTCTCTAGTTGTATTATGTTATAGCTAGTTTTATTTTTCAAAACTTCAAATGTTCATCATTTTGCTCCAAATCGCTTTTTCAAGTTGATTTTAAGATTATAATTCTTGATACTTTGATTATAAGTGTATTTTGATAGAGTTTAAGACAATATGCATATTCACTAACGTGCGTGTAGCCGAATAATATCAAGATGATGGTGAAATGGTGTTCCTTTTAAGTGATATCTCTTTCGGTCAAAGTTGACCGAAACATAATTTTCTGGACACATCATAAGTAATATTTATTGGCGTTCTTGATCAATGTTAGTATAAATTGTACAAGTTCCTTGAAGCGAGATAGTATTCGTTTTTTATGCTCATAAATTTTAAGTTTGATGATACGTACACACGCATGTAATTGTATACTATTTATCTTTGATCATGATCATTATCTGCACTTCACCTTCAGTGCATGTGTTAGAACTCACCAATAGGTTAAAAGCATCATACTTAATTTTGGTGGATTTCTTGCATCTTCACCTCCAATCTTCAAAATCCACTAACAACCCATAACTTTTGTTGTTGTATAACCATACACATCACCATATTCGATCCACCATTTACCCTTCATAAAATAACTGATTACCCAGTTTTTAGTTTAATTGATGAATGTTTATATTTGACTTTAACCCTTCTGTCAAAAAGTATATATATTTTTTTAACGGGCAATGGAAAAAACATATTTATTAAAAACTAACGGGGGAGCTAGCAAAAAAAAATACAATAATCAAATGAGAATGCAATCATACATAAAAAATAAATCTTTTAACTAACCATCACATCTAACATTCGGATTCAAACACCATTTTCTGATTGATTATAACTTGCATCTTTTATTCAACACCAATGTAAGTAAAAAAATACATATATAAAATTATACTAACTAGTTTTTGCTCCCGTCGCTATGCGGCAGAAGTCCGGTCAATTTTTCCACACACAACACTGTTACTTTGGTCGTTATTTGTTCTATTCGTCAGAAATCATAAAATCGAAGTTTGATGACAAAACTCAAAAAATACTACACTTAAATGGTCATACTCGAAAAAAATAGAACTTCACTATAAGTAGTTTAGTGATCAAACTTTAATATCCTAAACTTTAGTGACCAAAGTCACACACTACGTGATGGGAGTCTGATCAATTTTCCCACGCACAAAACTATGTTTCTTTGGTTGTTATGTGTCCGGCTTGTCAAAAACCATAAAATCCCAAATTTTAGTAGCTAAAATCAAATAACCATTATTTAGGGTTAAAAATAAGTACATAAAACTAATGTTGTTTTTTGATGGCGAAATCAGAAAATAAAACTTCACTATAAATAGTTTATTGGTCATACTTTAATAACCTAAACTTTAGTGGATAAAGTTAAAAAACAAACCGACAGCTAAAATATATAATACCAAACTCTAGTGAAAAAATCGGTAAAAGCAATTTCACTGTAAACAGTTTGGTTGCCGAATTTTAAAATCCTTAATTTATCTAATGACCCAAAGTTAGGGTTAAACATGAAAATATTTAAAACTAATGTGGTTTAAATTTAAAAAGACAAACAAAACTATTCATTTAGCATGAAAAATTATAATAGAGTAATTAACTCATAAAAAATGTCACATCATAATTCCACCTGATTTATTTATCAATAATCTACCTTTAAATATTTTTGGTTAATCACTTTTAATTTTTACACCAAAGGAACTTACTTTATTCAAATTTAATGATTAGATGCAACTTCTAATGTAATAGAATGTGGAAGTTAAAATGAAAACCAACACATCTTGTGAACAAACATTTATGAATTTGTGACACTGCTAACACTACGAAAGTCATTATCACCACAGAAGTCATCATCAGCGATGACAAGTTCCGTAATTCAGAAACAGATCACACTAAAATGCAATAAAAAGATTATAAATAAATTATACATCTTTCAATAAAAAGTTAGACATTAACGGCTAGTTCCACAAATTGCCTAAGACTAAAAAACCAAAAGAATAAAATTTACTAAGGAGCATTACTCTTGCTATTTGGGCTCGGTAATTTCCGTCATTAAACACTCATTGACCTTAATGATAAGATTAACACCTAGTTCAGAAAAGCTTCTCCCATTATTGTACTTTCTGTTTGACCATATAAGACGGTTTATCCGTTGGTAATCCGTCGTAAAATCATTATATATATTCCATATGTCTCTTGTTTCCGAACGCATCTCATTCTTCATTGAATACTGTTGATATATACATATTTTCAATTCAATATCAAACGTCATATAACGATTCTCTAATTGTTAACTTGTTTTGTTCTTTGTTTTCATGTTATATCGAGGTTAATGGATTTGGTCAACCGTTGGACTGGAATATGCAATCGGGTCCATGGTCTCTAGGGTTTGTCTTTATAATGTATATGACAGAAAAAGAAAAGTGCGACAAGTTAGTCTCAGTTGTCATCTCTAAAACACCTACGACTTGATCCTATGGTCATCACTATTCGTCTTCTTCATTGAAGTTGATCTAGCCCTCCTTGTTGCCTTCTTTGAGTCATCATCTTTACTTTTTAGGGTTTAGTGCCAATTATCTTCATTTGTTCAGTTTGTTATCTAGGGTTTATTTTTTGTTATGAAGTAATTGTTCATATTCTTGTATGATTCTTGGGTATAAACTATTTTATTTTTGGGTCGAAATAAAATCAAATATGGTATTCTTGACAAATACAATTACATACTTCGCTTATTATACTATTAGTTGGAATTGGTGTTTTTTGGAAAATGTGAACTCGAATTTATTATTTGAGCTAATATGGTGTTAGCTCGTTTGTTACAATTCGTGGTCTAGGAATTTAAATTAGGTCCATTGGCATGTGTTTAAATCCATGTTTATATCCAACTCCTGCATGAAATCCTTTGTTGATGTGTTCGTCAATTATAACATAGTTGAGTATCAACAATAAGAATAAGAAGCGTATATCCTAATCATCTTAAACTAGTTAGGATAAGTAGGGTATCGATTCTGTGCGAAGTTAGTAAATGGTGTCATATTAGAGTTGATTATCTAACTACTTCTAAATTAACCTAGACTTAAACTTTAATTGGGTGATGAGATGAACAAGTGGATTAAACATAATCATTATAAACTAAAACTAAAATTCCCATTTATGTTTATAAAGCAATTTCAATGAACAGTAGTTGTACAATATTTTTTTGCGATGTGTACAAGTCGTTTATGCACGCACAGGTTGTAAAGCATTGTGTACAAGTTCGTGTTGCGCGCACAGAGTATAAAAGAGTAGGTCGGCTTCATTTTGTACTATGCAGCCGAACCTCTTCCCCGGTGTGTTAGGGTTCACAGGCCACCGCCCACTGCCACTTGTTTCTGCCATCGCCACATCCCAAAGGCTATCGTCTGCCACCGTCGCTGATTCAAGGCTCTGTATGGTTTTCTTGATATTCCCATCAATGGTAGTCGAGGTGGTAGATGAGGTTGTGGTTTTGTGGGTGTGGCGGTGAGAGAGGTGCAAGTCGAACGACTGGAGGGCCTCAGTTCCGACCCTCGATTTACAGTTTGTCCGTTCGTTTTGAGCTTTGGTTTGTGCTCCTTTTTCATCGGTGACGGTCTCGGTGGTTGCATGTCGACCTTTTATATGTTTATAAAGCAAATGAATGAACAATAAGAATATGGTTTTTATATGTTTTGTACAACTACATACTACATTGATACCACCACCGCCTCTTTAAATGCCCATTTAGCCTTTCTTCTTTAGAGAGCGGGCGAGAGATTGACCAGTGGGATGGGGTCCATGGTGCTTTCGCTGTTGTTTGTGGTCACCATGCGATGGTGGCTTGCGCCACGAGGCTTATGGCCACCGTTATGACAGCCGTGATGCCGATGTGCTTTACTCGGTTTTAGGGCGGTGGCGGTGGCCCTAATTGTCGTTCTGCCACCCCTTTGTGGTTGAGGTGGGGCCGTCACCGTTCCCGAATCCCTTCTCTTTCTCTCTCTGATACCCTGCAGGTGGCGATAGTGGTGGTGTTACTTTTGCTCCCTTCAACCTCTTTGTCTTTGATCCTTTTTGGGGTTTTTGGGGTGGTTATATGTGGCGGTTGTGGTGGTCCAAGCACTTTGCTGCTCCCCGCATCTCTGTCTCTCTATGACCCTTCTAGGGTTTTAAGATTCGCTTTATTATGGGCTTTTCTAACACCTTTGTACACATGTTTTTATTATGATCGGCTTTGCTTATGCTATTTGGCCAGACTGAGATTTGTATTATGTCCAATGTCGATGATGATGAGGCTTTGTTCATCTGAGACGCTTTGTGTTTGTGGCTCAACAAGATGTTGCTGTGATTTTGTGGGTTTTTCTGACTATGATGATATTTTCGAAACGATCTTGGTTGCTCTGGCCTGGCTGCCATTTTTGCCATGTAGCCGCAACCAGGAATTCATTTTGAGCTGTAGTCTGATTATTTCCTTATTGTTGTGGCATAATCTAGATTGTGTTCTGGTTTGCCTAATGTGCTTACATGGTTGAGGTCGTATGTTGGTGATGCGATGTTGTTCGATGAAAGTTTTGAATGTTTGATGTCGATGATGATTAGCATGTTTTTGTCTGAGACTCTTCACCTTTGGTGTGACTTGGTTGCTTGGGTTCGGTTGCAATTGTTGGGGAATTGAGACATTGTTTCAGTGATAACGTCACTGTTTGTACATTATGCGTAAAGATTGGTTTACTTCCAATTTCGTTGTTTTATTAACATATACAGTATCTGTGTTTCAAAATTTGTGTTTTATAAACAACGTGTTTGGCTATGATGAAGATGTATATTGATAGATGTCATGTGGTCGGTCAAAAAATATATTAAAAAGTATATAATCACCCTTAATAGTAAATGGTAAGCAGGGTGTCGAATACACAGGGAATCACAGGAAAGTGCTAGTAATGATTAAACTAAAAGAACTTAATATTGAAAAGTAAATTGATTTATGAATCTATTTGAGAAATACTTAAATGAATTGGAGAAAAAGCAACCCATTTCAAGATTCAGGTTTGGCAAAATTACAGCTTTCTTGTAGTGAAACCTAATGAGAAGTCATTAATGGTGACTTATACATGATAAAATCTAAGTGATAATAATGAATTAAAGTATAAAGGACCTTATTCATAAAATTACCAACATGAATAATGAAACCCTAACTTTAATAATCAATCACACAATGATCAAAGACAACCAAAGTCATAGAATATCAAAATTAGGTTTAAACATAATCAAACCGTTTAAATAATCAAATCATAAATTGAATCCAAAAGAACTTAAAAGGTTCAATATCCAATCCCAAATCTAGGTTACAAACTAGGAAAATAAGAACTTGCACAAACCCGTCCCCCGAAGTGAATCACAATTGATTTAGCCTTGCATCATCATCGATTCTTTAACAAAATTGTAAGTGATCATGTGAATCCGGATGAATTTGATGTTGGAAGACCTTTGGAATGATGAAATATGGTTAATTTTCGTCCAAGATTGATGTGTAAAGATGTAATATTCATCCTAGAGTTTATTCCCCTTTAAAACCCTTCTAATTAGGTCAAATCTCAACAAAATCGGACACCAGTGTCAGGCTAGGCATCAATCAGAAAGTTTTGGGTTTACTGACGCCAATGGCTTCGGTGGCGCCAGAATGGCGTCGGTGGCGCCACCCCCTGCACAAAGTTGATTTTCATGTGTAACTTTTTGATATCTTTCCGTTGATAGGTCGTGGGTCCCGTAACTCTTTTCCTAGCTCAAGTTATGCCCGTTTTAAGATACCGTTTTCGTGTAAATTCGTTTTTCATATCTTTACTTCTTGAGCTCCGATTCTCGTCCCGTTTCTTCCAATTTCTTCGTATTCTTCATGTTTAACCCCATAAAATAATCCCAAAAGTAACTCTATTTTTCATAAATTTACATGTAAACCATGGAAATAAAGTCGTTATACATTGAACTTTCACCACCCGATCATATATGAGCCTTTGTTTGCCCCGTTTATAACGCGAGCCAATGTTAACACTAGTTGAATCTGTAAACAATATTAAAAAAAGATTATCACACCCCAGGTTTAACATTTAGAAGCAAAGTATACAAACTAATTCTATTATCAAGTTTTATGTTATATAGACATAACTTAACAATACTAAACCATTATACAACACGTGCTAAGATGTTATATAAATGATTATCAATGTAGCAAAATTAAATAACTAGTATCAATGATATTATGGTTCTAACATCAATAAATTGCTTGATTACTTATTGATTACAAAGCAGATTGTGCAAAATTGAAACATAAACATGTTTAACCAAACATGAATACAATCCAATGATTACAAAGAAATTACATTCAACAATGATAATATCTAGATTGAATACACTTACTAGGTAAACCTTACACTTATGGTTTGATCTATGGTTTACAACCTTTGCATGATTATTAGTATGATTTCAGGTTGCAATCTAGTTGGAGTAGATGATTCCTATTCTAATGCATGTAAATCATCCATCTATCATTCTTAAACCTAAATCTAAAAGAGACACAAAGGAATCATATATACTTGCTAAGCTAATCTTATAACACTTCATTTCAATCAAGAACATAATAATACGTAAACTATGATTGCCAAAAACTTTGTCCAATTTAAACTTAAACTCACAACCACATGCCTCATTTTTTTTAAATGTTATCATAGTGGTTTAACCATCCCCACACCTAATACCTTTTAATAAAAACTATCTAACCTCAAAATTTATTGAAGATTTATTAAGGCTCAAAGTTTTATATTCTGCGCGCTGTTATAACACATCAATTTTTTTCCTTGGAGCCTAATTTTTTCTCCCTTATTTTGCCATTTTACCTTGATAACTATATATCTATTTTGTTTCCTTCTTTTTTCGTTCTCTCTCTTTTTTTCTCTTTTAATGTCATACCGACATAGATTTGACTTGTGACAAAAGAAATATAGACGACTAATGAGTAGTGTAAAGTAATGACTTTAATTAATGATATGAAATCAAGGGATGTAGTTAAAAAGTTAGTGTATAAAACAAATAAAACAAGCTAAAAGTAATAAAATTTGATAAGGAGCCGAATATACAATTATTATTTTGATAAAAAGATAAAGAATGATATAGCTAATACTAGTAATAGCTAAAGAGCCATAAAAAGGGCCTAAAAATGCTAAAGTTTACATTTAAAAGTTAAAGTTTAGAGTCTTTCAAGAAATACTAAAGAAGTCTGCATTTGTTGCATTTTCACTTGGTAAAAAAGATATGTCTTGTGCATTCTTATCTGTCAAAGGAGTTGTTTCTCGTGTACACTCATTCGCTAAATGAGTTGTATTTCGTGTGCATTCAACATGCTAACATGAGCCTTATCTAGTGTAAGCTCAAGTGATGGGAGCTTAGCATTTTCTAGCATACCAACTAAAAGAGCTTTGGACTTGTATTAGCTAAAAATAAAGATAAATTAAAGTTTTTAGATTTTCGAATCTAAGTATGAAGTTTTTTTGAAATGTGTCACACCCCAACCTTGACGGCGGAAACGTCGAGGTGTGAGGGTTAAGATTGTTCACAGCCACATAACGCTATATTTAAATTGCAAATATTATTATCATAAGTCTTAAAATGAAATACAAGCATAAGTCTCAAACATGAAATAAGTTCCAAACAAGACTAAACATTTCATAAACATTTTATTCATTAACTAGGTCCAAGTCCTAGTTTTATTGCAAGCTTCAAAAGTCCACTTTAAACTTGGGGATTTCCTGAAACATGATAAAAATAAGTGTCAACTAAAAATAGTTGGTGAGTTTCCAAGGTTTTCATACATAATATGAAAAAGGTTACAAGTAGCAATTCATGTCATAGGTCATAAGCAAGTAAGGTTATAGAACACATATCGTTACAACCAAACCTCGACTTGATTACAAGTATAAAAGATTGGCTAAGTGTATTTGGTTCCCATGATGAACAAGCATACGTCATCAGGAGTCGGCAATACCTCGACTTTAGCACCAAATAGGCTTGTCAGGCCCAAAGATCTAAGACGTCGCCAGGCTAGCAATAGTTAATGATTGTAAACAAACTATGTATCTCATATAATCACTTACAATACACAAATAACCATGACAAAATAATAAGTTGAATTGCAAGTGATTTACAAGTCTCAAATGTGTGTAAGTGTATCATGTATAAGCTATCATGTTTCACCCCAAAATAGTGTGAAAATATGAAAAAGGGGCAAGAAAACTCACATGTCAAATAAGTATATAATGAAGATCAATAAGAATGATATATGTCGTTCCAAGATAAAACGTCACAAGGCACCTAAATATATAAATATTACAAGATTTAGGTTAATATAAGATTAACGAGTTAACATGAACTAGGGTATTAGAATTTTGGGGATTTTTATAAAGTTAATAAATTCTTATAAAAATACCATTTACGAAATATATAAAATTTATTTTTAAGGAAATTGATCCTTTGTAAATAACTTGTGATTTTATTTATAAAATTATATTTAAATTCTATAATTATCATGATAAATCCTTAATCATAAGGTCTAATATTAATTTAATACCTTTAAGTATTATATAACAATCTAATTTTTATAAAATTGTTTAATTATAATATTTGTAAATAATTTTATATTAAAATATTAAAATATTTTACAAGAATAAATTTTTAAGAAATATTTAGATGACTTCAAAAATATTTGGGGTTTATAAAGTCATTTTTATAATTATTATAAATTTTCTATAATTAATTTAAGGTCAAAAAGGCTTAAAAAAATTATATGAAGGTGCCCGAGTTCGAACCCGGGACCTCATGTATGTGGGGAACAAGACTTAACCAGTGGACCAAGGCTCTCAGCCGCGGTAGATCTTGGTTTTAAAACATTATAAACCCATATAAACAGAATCCCCAAATCCCTAGAACCCTAGTTCGAATTTGAATCAAATTAAGCATTAAATCGATGTTGTTAATGGTAAAGATCATGGGGCTTTTGTTCCCCATATAAAATCGAGCATGTAAATTGTAACATTCGGTATTTTTTTACGTTAATTAAAAGTTAATGTCGTTTATTTTGTAAGGACCTCTATTACCTACATGAAACTAATGGGTTACTTATGTTAAAAATTTAATTTGTCTTTAAGTTCTAATATAAAAGTTAATAACTTAACTATTAAATTGGGCTATAATAATAATGTAATAATAATAACAAAGATAATAATAATAAAGAAGTAATAATAATAATAATAAAAGTAGTAATGATAATAATAATACTTGGATAATTTAGATTAATGTTATGGGGGTGGGGGGGGGGTCTTTATGTCAATTTGAAATCTTAAAAAAATAATAATAATAAAGTCTAAGCATAAAATGATAAGAACACAAGACTTCAGGGGCCAAAAGTGTAATTTCTTCTAAAATCCCAAACCCACCGTCGCCCCACTCGCGATTTTCCGGCCACCCTCCGGCCTTCGCTCCGGCGACCACCAAAACCTCTACAAACCATCGAATTGAATGCAATCAAACCGTTCTAACCCTTCACTATCTTGATTCGAACCTGCTTCCCTATATTAAATCGATTTTAATTGATATTATGAACATTCAACTAAGAACCGAACATCGCATTCAACTATCGAACGGTTATGCCTCAATCCTTAGCACATTTAACCAAATTAAATGAACAAAAACGCTCTGAGGATGATTACGAATTCATACATATCAATCATTGCTATTAACATCGTGAAACTATAATCGAATTGTACACGAAACAACCGAAACCAATTCATAACTCGAACGCCTCTTCTGGGCATCTTAAATCAAAATGGTTTGAGGGCTTTTGCTTGTTACCATCATACGAAGCTTTCCAAGTGGTCAATTGAATCAAACTATCAAGAATCAGTTCGGGTTGATGTATCGACGATCGCACGTGTTCGTGTTCATGTTTGCTAACCAAACGAAACCAATCCAGGTAATTAAGTACATCTATATGCTCGATTTCACATGGGGATCAAAAGCCCTATGATAATCGACAGTAACATCAACAGATTCATGTTCAATTTGGAACAATTCGATTCTAGGGTTCTTTAGAAAATGGGGTTTTTTTTAATTGTTGTTTTTAGTAATCATTTTTCAAAACTAAACAGACTCTGGGCTTAGCCCAGCTGGTTACCACCTTACATATTAAACCGGAGGTCGTGGGTTCAAACCCAGCCTCCGGCATCTATTTTTTTGCTACTTTTTACATATTATAAACCCTATAAATTATACTAATTTGTATTAAATCAAAGTAAAAAAAATTAATTTATAAATTAAAACCTTTCAGAAACTTTTAATTTAATTTTTAAGTTTTTAAAAACTTATGATTTCCAAATTAATCATTTTATAAAAGATAATAAAGATTATAGAAACTTTACTAAATATTTTATGTAATTTCAATGTTGTAAATCTAGTATTACTCAACTATGGATTATTCTAAAACAATATAAATCTATATGTTAAATAAATAATTATTTAAATAGTTATTTAAATAATTAGATATTTATCTATTTATCTAACCATATTATATCATAATAAGTTTATAAATTCATTTCTTAAATTTTTGAAACATATAAAACAATATAACGTGCTATTATACTTTATTGTTAATTTTTTTTTTTGGATTGTGTATTATAAGACCTTTACATTAAATCAATTAAAAGCTCAAAACTTTATAAAATGATGTTCAACAATTTTAACGTCAATTAATTAAGTATTTATCAAGTCTTAAATAATTATTTATATGCTTATGGACTTGATGTAATAAAACATTTAAATAATAATGGACTTAATATGATCTTTATTAATCTCTAAAAGTTTGGAAATTATATACTATTCTTAGAAAATTATTAAGATTTAATTACATCATTATTATCTAATTTCATTTCTAAAATATTTAATCATATAAACCTATATAATTCCTTCTAATGGAATCAAAATGTAAATAACTACATTATAAACTTATTGCTTAGCAAAAACCTTAAAAATATTAACACCCTAATTCTTGTGAACGTTAATCGTATTGTTAACCTTAATCTTTATCTTGTAAATTATATATTTAGGTGCTTGTAATGGATACTTTGGATTTATCTTTTGGATCTTACCTTAATCTTTTACATCATCTTCTGAGTTTTCCATGTGAGTATTTCCATACCCCTTTTGCTTATTTTCACACTTTGTGGTGAAACATGTTAACTTATTATCATTGCACTTGTAAACTTATTTGAGACTTGTAAACTTATGGCAATTCATCTTGTAAAGTTGTGGTTAGTTGAACTTTTGTGGTTACCATGTTATGGCGTTATATGTATAATCATTAACTATTGCTAGCCCAGCGAAGTCATAGATCTATGGGTAAGACAAGCCTGCTTGGTTGATCCAAGTACACTTAGCTGATCGTATATACTTTTAACGTTTGAGACTTGTAAAACTTTGTCGAGGTTTGATTGTTGCATTGTTCATAACATCCCTAATCACTTTATTCACTAACTTATGACTTGAATTGCCATCTTTTATATACTTATGTATTGAAAACTATGGAATGCTCACCAACATTTTATGTTGACCTTTTATTTTTAACATGTTTCAGGTATACCCCAAGTTTATGCTCTACTCTTTGAAGCTTGCACATCTAGGAATGGACCTAGTTAATTAAATGAAATAAGAATGATTTGTTACATGCTATGTTATGCTTTTATTTTCTTTGAGACTTATGTTTGTAATGATACAATTGAAACTTATGTTTAAAATATATTTGGATTATTAATAACGTTATGTGGCTGTGAACGATCTTAACTCTCACTCCTCGACGTTTCCGCCGTCAAGGTTGGGGTGTGACAGATTGGTATCAGAGCCCATAACTATAGAGATTTAGGTTATTAGAAATGGTGACCTAGACTATAGTTGCATGAACCTCATAGAAAGATCCTTATACCTTTGTGCTTACATGTTGTTTGCATGCTACATAATGCTATGCCTTTTGTGCAACTTGATGCCTTAGCATAGGATTGCCTTATGTATGCTTAAACTTAGTTACTTGTCTCCCTAAACTTAACTTTAACTCTTTGTCTCTCCCCGACAAATGAACTTCTTAAACCTATTCTTGGCAACATGTGGAATCTACACTTATCATCGTGGGTTCAATTCCTTAGACTCTATGTCTAATCTATGAACATCTCATCAAGGTTTTGATTTCATAAACCAAAGAAATTTGTGTGACACATAGACACCTGTATTCTGGATTTCCTGGCAAAAGGCCTTCGGGCTAAGGCAAGCATATCGTATAAATCTCATTACGAGACCAGTTATGCTTACCTGGGGATTTCTGGGATGAGTGATAAACTATGGTCAACATACACAAGTCTCTATGGCAAATGGGTCAATTTACCTTGACGTGTCAACGATTCCAAATGGTAATGCGTTACCAAATGGAACCATTCTCTTTGTATCTTAAAAATCTTTGATTCCTTGAACTGGTATCTCTTCATTCTTATCATACATAATGTTCCTGTTAATATTGAACCTACCCTACATTTCAACTGTTACGTTTAAACACCGTTACACGTTGAGCGTTTCATGTAACTATCTCTATATCTTGACCAACGTGAACATGGAACTTAATATACCCAAAGATATTGGGAATCTAAACCGAATGGTCTTCAAAAATTTAAACCGTTACTTATGGTTCTCAAGTCTTCCTAAAGATGTGTCCCATAACTAAGAACAAGAAATGCTGTAGGTGGAATTCCTACATCTCGAGATACTTTGTCTAGGAAAAGTGTAAATGGTGATTTGACTCGATCATTGAATCCATTTACTTGACTCGAAACCCTCGAGATGAGTGATCACTCATAAGTACGCGTGTCTTCAATAAGGCTATGGTTGACCTCATATCTTGAGAAACCCATGTATTCTTTTCGAATGTGAATCGAATGTTCACATCTCATTGTGGTGTTGAATAATTTCCTGCCCTTGATTTCGTCTTCCCGATTGAAACCATCCAAGATTTGAACACCACAACAACTTCTGTTATCTTGAACTTTGATCTTAAGCTTGTAAGCATGATTTTTCCTTTTGTTACATTGATGTAATTTGGAATTTTCCGAATTTCTAATTGATATTATTTTTCTTTCGTCGTTAAGTCAAACTCTGTACCGTCTGCATAGTGAGAGATGCAAGTGTTTGCAAGTCAACCTATGACTAAGAACACCCGTATCTCCTAAATGATTCTAACTCATCAAAACAGGGGTGATTCCCTTACTTTGATGATTCTCTATTCGTTTCGATAAATGGTTTCCAATTGTGATTTATAAAATTTCATCCTCTGGATCGGGGTGATTTCCTTAACCCGAGGATTGACTTCAATTATTTTCTTTGGAATGGCATTTCACAAATGACATGATCTCACCAAAATAGGATTGAAACCCGTACTTTGGTGACAAATGTCAATCTTCGATTATTTTCTTGCTATTATGAAATTCAATCATCAAGATAGGCGTGAATTCCATACCTTGATGATAATATCATCTTTATGAATTGTATTTATTCCAATGAGACGACTTCATCAAAGTAGGAGTGAATTCTGGATTTTGATGAAGAAGTTCATCTCGTTATATTTTGTTTTTGTAAAACTTCACCGTTAAGATAGGAGTGACTTCCCTTACCTTAATGGTGAGTTACCTCGTCTTATTTCTGTGGATCCTCAACAAGGAGTTGGGATCGAACTTTTTTTAATTGATAAGTTAGCGGTCATACCTTGGGAATGCACCATCAAGTTAGGAGTGAAAACCGCACCTTGATGACTATTCTCATTTCTTGATCTCCAACTTACCAAGGTTTTAATCAACTGACAAGAAACATGTGGTAACTTGAAGGGTGAACCAATGTCAGTGTTTGGACCTATCAAGCCAAGCATGGTTTCTGAACTTGTAAGGGACCCGATCGCTCTAGGTTGATTTTGATTCCAAGCTTGGAGCATTTAAATTCTTAAATTGATTTCTTTCTCTTTATCCTTATGTTTTGATTTGATCTAGCTATATCGAACCATTTATTCCTTACTTATTAACTTTCATTTTGAGATATCATCAACACATGATTGTGTGATGGTAGTCTTCTTAAACAATCTTTCTACTAAATCAAGACATTATCAACTTGTGGTTATGTCTCTCTAGTCATACGAATGTTCTCGACTGTACTTATGGGTTTGATGAATTACGTATGCAATCTATATTTGGAAATTTGTTACCTTGCAAAACATGGTTACAAATGCATGTCTTATTGTTTGCGTTACTTCTTGAATCGCTTTTGAACCCTTAACCTTGGAAATCTTTAAAACACTATCTTGATTTCGATCAACGAGACTCGATATTACTTACGTTGTGACGCGGATATAAAGGTTCATGAACCTTCGTAACTTGTAGTCATGGGTTTGGCATAAAGGAAAAGACGTAACTTGGTATGTATCCAAGTGTTTTACCTTCACATATGACAAGACCTAACATTCGTGATCCTATGGATCTCCTGTGTAACTTTTCATTCACTAAGTGTCTCTTATCTTAGCTGACATGATGACAATTGGTGCATTATAGACCGATTGGTTAATTGCATATCAACTCATGTGGGATAACGGGTCGAGAAATTGACTTGTATCCATCTCAAATAGTCGTATACCGTGGTATGTCGTTAAATACCGATCGTTAATTTTAATGATCGATTCATTTGTCTGCTTTTAATAATGTTCCCAACCATCGTCGTGAACTTATTTCAAAATCTTCGCATATCGTATTATTCTTAGACCGATGATTGGTCAAAGAAGAGATACATATTCACAAGATATGCGTTAAGATCATCTCATATAGTGACGTTTAGGATTCTTAAATTTCGACGGTTAACCTTTCATACAATTGATGGTCTTTTCATTGATTCCAAGTCATCACTTTATTACGTAAATACGTTCTAGATGATGTCTAATATACCACGGTAACTTGCCACCGTCTTCCAACGTTTCATGTGCCAACTCTCAAAGAGTCTTGTATTTCACTGGAAGAGTTCAAGTTGGTATGCATTATGTCAAGAGACTTGTAAGGTTCCATAAAGTGAAACATCTAATCCGTAATCAAACGTTTATCACTGGCCGTTGTACACTTACCTTTCATTTTAATCATTTTGTTCATTTAAGTTCATTCTTAATTTCGGGACGAAATTCTTTTAAGTTGGGGAGACTGTAACATTCGTTATTTTTTTACGTTAATTAAAAGTTAATGTCGTTTATTTTGTAAGGACCTCTATTACCTACATGAAACTAATGGGTTACTATGTTAAAAATTTAATTTGTCTTTAAGTTCTAATATAAAAGTTAATAACTTAACTATTAAATTGGGCTATAATAATAATGTAATAATAATAACAAAGATAATAATAATAAAGAAGTAATAATAATAATAATAAAAGTAGTAATGATAATAATAATACTTGGATAATTTAGATTAATGTTATGGGGGGGGGGTCTTTATGTCAATTTGAAATCTTAAAAAAATCATAATAATAGTCTAAGCATAAAATGATAAGAACACAAGACTTCAGGGGCCAAAAGTGTAATTTCTTCTATAATCCCAAACCCACCGTCGCCCCACTCGCGATTTTCCGGCCACCCTCCGGCCTTCGCTCCGGCGACCACCAAAACCTCTACAAACCATCGAATTGAATGCAATCAAACCGTTCTAACCCTTCACTATCTTGATTCGAACCTGCTTCCCTATATTAAATCAATTTTAATTGATATTATGAACATTCAACTAAGAACCGAACATCGCATTCAACTATCGAACGGTTATGCCTCAATCCTTAGCACATTTAACCAAATTAAATGAACAAAAACGCTCTGAGGATGATTACGAATTCATACATATCAATCATTGCTGTTAACATCGTGAAACTATAATCGAATTGTACACGAAACAACCGAAACCAATTCATAACTCGAACGCTTCTTCTGGGCATCTTAAATCAAAATGGTTTGAGGGCTTTTGCTTGTTACCATCATACGAAGCTTGAATCAGTTCGGGTTGATGTATCCACGATCACACGTGTTCGTGTTCATGTTTGCTAACCAAACGAAACCAATCCAGGTAATTAAGTACATCTATATGCTCGATTTCACATGGGGATCAAAAGCCCTATGATAATCGACAGTAACATCAACAGATTCATGTTCAATTTGGAACAATTCGATTCTAGGGTTCTTTAGAAAATGGGGTTTTCTTTAATTGTTGTTTTTAGTAATCATTTTTCAAAACTAAACAGACTCTGGGCTTAGCCCAGCTGGTTACCACCTTACATATTAAACCGGAGGTCGTGGGTTCAAACCCAGCCTCCGGCATCTATTTTTTTTGCTACTTTTTACATATTATAAACCCTATAAATTATACTAATTTGTATTAAATCAAAGTAAAAAAATTAATTTATAAATTAAAACCTTTTAGAAACTTTTAATTTAATTTTTAAGTTTTTAAAAACTTATGATTTCCAAATTAATCATTTTATAAAAGATAATAAAGATTATAGAAACTTTACTAAATATTTTATGTAATTTCAATGTTGTAAATCTATTATTACTCAACTATGGATTATTCTAAAACAATATAAATCTATATGTTAAATAAATAATTATTTAAATAGTTATTTAAATAATTAGATATTTATCTATTTATCTAACCATATTATATCATAATAAGTTTATAAATTCATTTCTTAAATTTTTGAAACATATAAAACAATATAACGTGCTATTATACTTTATTGTTAATTTTTTTTTTGGATTGTGTATTATAAGACCTTTACATTAAATCAATTAAAAGCTCAAAACTTTATAAAATGATGTTCAACAATTTTAACGTCAATTAATTAAGTATTTATCAAGTCTTAAATAATTATTTATATGCTAATGGACTTAATATGATCTTTATTAATCTCTAAAAGTTTGGAAATTATATACTATTCTTAGAAAATTATTAAGATTTAATTACATCATTATTATCTAATTTTATTTCTAAAATATTTAATCATATAAACCTATATAATTCCTTCTAATGGAATCAAAATGTAAATAACTACATTATAAACTTATTGCTTAGCAAAAACCTTAAAAATATTAACACCCTAATTCTTGTGAACGTTAATCGTATTGTTAACCTTAATCTTTATCTTGTAAATTATATATTTAGGTGCTTGTAATGGATACTTTGGATTTATCTTTTGGATCTTACCTTAATCTTTTACATCAACTTGTGAGTTTTTCATGTGAGTATTTTCATACCCCTTTTGCTTATTTTCACACTTTGGGGTGAAACATGTTAACTTATTATCATTGCACTTGTAAACTTATTTGAGACTTGTAAACTTATGGCAATTCATCTTGTAAAGTTGTGGTTAGTTGAACTTTTGTGGTTACCATGTTATGGCGTTATATGTACAATTATTAACTATTGCTAGCCCAGCGAAGTCATAAATCTATGGGTAAGACAAGCCTGCTTGGTTGATCCAAGTACACTTAGCTGATCGTATATACTTTTAACGTTTGAGACTTGTAAAACTTTGTCGAGGTTTGATTGTTGCATTGTTCATAACATCCCTAATCACTTTATTCAAATAATTTATGACTTGAATTGCCATCTTTTATATACTTATGTATTGAAAACTATGGAATGCTCACCAACATTTTTATGTTGACCTTTTATTTTTAACATGTTTCAGGTATACCCCAAGTTTATGCTCTACTCTTTGAAGCTTGCACATCTAGGAATGGACCTAGTTAATTAAATGAAATAAGAATGATTTGTTACATGCTATGTTATGCTTTTATTTTCTTTGAGACTTATGTTTGTAATGATACAATTGAAACTTATGTTTAAAATATATTTGGATTATTAATAGCGTTATGTGGCTGTGAACGATCTTAACTCTCACTCCTCGACGTTTCCGCCGTCAAGGTTGGGGTGTGACATAAATGTATTTAATTACCCGATTCGAAGATGTATTGGTGATGAACAGACGAAGAATAAACCGAAGAACATGCGCGGTTTATGTCAAATCAATGGACAAGAATTTGATGATACTAATCAAATTCGTTGCACAGGTAGCTCCTATAGACTCCAATGAACGAAAGCCCTCGGTTAATTGAGGGTGAGATTATGAAGAAAGTTGAGTTCGTCTAGCTACAGATCGCGACGAGCTCGGGAGTTGTTTTTGGTGTCCGATTGCTTTTCAGGTGAAATTGGAAGTGTAGATAGTTTAGAGATAGTTAAACGATTGTTTATGTTTGATTAATTTGGATTATTATCAAGTCTTGATTAGTGAACCGTTGAGATGTTGAGGCCGACGGTTACCGGGTTCAATCGGCAACCCTTGTCGTCATTACACTCGAATTAATGATCACTTAAGGTTCGAAACGTACCCACGAGTCTAATTGGAACGGTTAGGGATCCGAATTTATTGGATTTAAGCGTTTATAGAGGTGGCCGGAGTTTGCTGGAAGTTGGCCGGAAGTGGCGGCCGGAAAAATGAGTGAAAGGGGAAAAATTGTTTGAGTTTTGATATTTGACACTAATGGTCCCTGCAGTTTCAAGCTTTATTATTTCCTGCCCAAAAGTTTCATTTTAAGTTTCTAAAATGACAAATTAAGCCCCTTAACCTTTTTAAACTTTAAGATTAATTAATTTTTTATAACTTATCAATTATTAGTCTTTTATAAATCATTGTTATCATCTTTAATTTACCTTGTTATTACCTTTATTTATTTATTGTTGTTGGTATTGTTATTAATATTAATATTCTTATTATCAAAATCATTATTATGATTTTTTTTTTCATTTAATTATTATGAAATTATTTACGTGATCAACTTTCAAGTTAAAGAATTAAAACAATAAGCATCAGTAACCCATAGATTCTCATCAAAGGCATACATAATTTAACAAAGTTAACTTTTAAAATTAACGAAACAACGAGATGTTACAAAATGAGGCTTTAAATTTTACAAAACCTTTTAAATTATTTAGGGTTGTACAAACCCTCGATTCATATGTTTACTAAGTTTCTCATACTAAAATCAAACATCTTATTCAAACGTTTACATAGTAATGCATTCACAACTCAAACTTTTATTCTAAACACAAAGTAACAAACTAATAAGCCAAGGCTATGTAAAAGCTCACGTCACTAAACACCATTACAACCACCACGCCACTCTAATCACTAATAAAACAAACTTCTCTATGTTAAAAATAAAAAAGATGAAAAGGAAAAAATCAAAGCCTTAAGTTTGTTTCCTTTCAACCTAATGACTACTAGTTCAAGTATAACCCGGAGACCCCTACGCTAATCATTGCTAAAGGCCAGGAAACCCATTATTTACCGTATTAAAAAGTTAGATGTCCAGGTCTTTTGATTTGTAAGACCTGAAGCGAATTCCGGAAATGAAAATCCGTGTCTTGTTTTTATCCTTTTGGGTCTGTAGTCCTTAGTGACAAGAATGAGATATAGGAACCTAGATATTATAATAATAATAATGTATCTCTATTTACAATTTAAATAAATTTATAAAGATAGATTAAATTCTAAATTTACTCAGAAATGGAAAATATAATAGGTAATGTATAAATGAATAATAAACTTCACTTTTTGAATGAGACCATGAGATTTTATAAAACAAAAATTCCTCTATAAAGGAGCTAGAAAGATAAAAAGAACCACTAAAAGAAGATCTATGAAAGTTTGTGAAAGTGAAAATTACATTAATATTTTCATTTCTAACGTATTAGTCATGACATATTTTTATCCAAAAAAACTGAGTTGCTTTGATATCTTCTACTGGTTTATCAGAAAAGTTGAGAACTTGAGATCGTTTTTAACCATCAAATGCACCAACTTGAATCGTAAACGACGAGTCACCTCTTTTTAATGGAAGGGGATTGGACATCTAGATTGGTGAAAGCCGTTAAAAATACTAAAGTTGGTGGGATGTCTTCAATCTCATAAATAACCAAATTAAATGAACTTGACAACCACATCAACTAACCAACCTCTAGTGATTACTATCTATTTCAAAAGTCCAAGCATATTTCTCATGCTATTAATAAGAATATATGCTTGTTATTTAATTTGTTTCATAACTAAGATATTAGTAATTTTATAAAATCTTAACTAGAACATGTATATAATAAATAAGAAAATAGTTCAAATAAAAAAACCCTTAAAATTAAAAAGTGTAACAAGTAATTTCAACTATTAATCTTTTTAATAAATGGTTGAACTCAAATTGTAGATATAAAGTTTGTTATACGGATATGTAGTTATCGCCAATTTTGTTAACTTTTTTCAAGTTCACTTGTTTTTTTAAACTTTCATTACTTTTATATACGACATTATTTTTTAAGCCCATATGATTTCTTCTCGTCATTGTATATTTAGTAGAGTTCATTATGTTTTTTTGTCAGTTATTGTATTTTTCAGAATACTATTGTATTTTTTAAATTAAATGAATGCTAAAAAATATTATGGTAGAATAACATTTTCGTGTATCTCTAGTATGTAAAACAACATAATAAACTTACAAATAATTAATTTAATATATTTAAAACAAAAAAATAACACAATGTATCCATGTATTTTTTATCGTCATTTGTGAGTTTTGAAATAAATATTGGTGAAATAATATCATTGTGTACATTTAATTATAAAACATAATGATTGGTAACAACAAGTTTATATAATATATAAAAAACAATAACAAAAACAAAATATTGTTTTATTTTCAACATCATAACTTTTGAAAAATACATTGGTGAAAATATATAATTGTGTACTTCTAAATGTAAAATACAATGATAGATAACAAGTTTATATAATATATAGAAGTAATGACAAAAATAATACAAAATAATTAAGAATGTAAAGCATAATGAAGAATACATATAAGATATGATGTAAATATAGGATACAATGAATGTATAAACAACAACGAACTGACATATTTGATACAATAAACAAAATGCTCTTATTTTTAAAACAAAAGAATGACACATACGTGTTAAACCCACAATCCCTCTTAGGATTTTTAGATTACTTTTTTTTAGTATAACTCTACCGTATAAATAAAACATCTACGTAAAAGTTTATATTTTGTTGTGTTTCTGTTAAGTTTTTAGAAATTCATGTAATCACTTAAAGTCAATATTTGCATGATATATATAAATATATTTTGTTTTGTTTCTGTTTACAAAATATTTAAGAAATTATGTTGGTTAAAGAAATTTTTACACAAGCTCAAACAATCAACACGCTCACAAGAAAAGAAAGCAATGATACAAACTGAAGTCATGTAGTCAAGGCCACGAGACGATCATATATAGACCGTCAAACTAGTGCCTCAAACTCTTGTTTGTTGAAGATGCTATACAATTATACATACACCCATTTAAACTATTTTTATTTGTTATACCTTTACACTTAATTCGTATAAATAGTTAATTTTTGTTTTTATGTTTTTCTATTTATCATATCACCCCTTAAAAGAGGTAAATTTGTAAATAGTAACCAATTTTAAACGTGTTTTACTTAATTAACTCAATTTTAAAATATATTG
The DNA here is from genome assembly GCA_025215565.1 of Flaveria ramosissima. Classification (NCBI taxonomy): domain Eukaryota; kingdom Viridiplantae; phylum Streptophyta; class Magnoliopsida; order Asterales; family Asteraceae; genus Flaveria; species Flaveria ramosissima. Next base: position 58,260,115 of record CM046030.1, read on the forward strand.
CAATTAAGTCACTAAACTTTCATGTTTTATTAAATTATAAATTTATAACATGTTTTTTACTATGTTGTTTTTTGTTTCAATTAAAAAATATTTGTTTCTTTATGCTCATCTTGAATGGCAACATGAATTTTAAGTTGTTAATATAATTTCATATATTGAAAATTCCGACACCCACGTCTTCTCCTCCCTTAGTTTTCTTAACATAAGAAAACTTAAGAAAACTTGATAATAATTCGATTTGATGGTCTAGTGGTCCAATTTAAAAAAAAAATATGTATGAGTGACCAAATTAAAACACTTTTAATACTTTGAAATGTTTTTAATACTTGGTTACTATTCTGTGATATTTTCCTAAAAAAACCCACATGAAGTTCTAAAAATAAAAAAAAATGTTTTCTAGGTTGTTATATTGTTGGGTTAAGCAAAATCAGAAATGAATCTTCCTAAAAGGGTAAAATTTTAAATTCAAAGCTAAGTAAAAAAGTGATCCAATCAAATGAGAAAGCAATAAACACTTTAAGAAGCAAACAAAGTCGAGTCTTTTTTTCTTTTTGCAAGAAGATATATATATATATATATATATATATATCTTGCAAATTTAGCTATGCCGTTCTCCTACTATTACCATGTCAAAATCATTTTTAATACTTTTTTGAACATCTAAAGTCGGAGGTATAGATCAAATTAGTGAAATTTTAACTTACTGTAACTCCCACCCAAGTTAGGCAATTTTTTTAAAATAACATAAAAAGAATACTAAAAGTAACATACCATCTACCAAGTTTTGTTTTCAGCTACCTAATTACCTTAATATATTTGAACCCAACGTCGGTTTGGGCCAGGTTTCAACATTTTTCAGCCCACTAACTAAACCCTAAAAGGCCTAAAGTTAGACGTATTATGAATACAGTGTACAAATCTTGGATCCAATATCATTAGTGTGTTACATGGGATCTCTTGTTAAAACGTTGAGGGTTCAACTCTAGTTATGTGTGTTTTAACTCAAAAAAAAGAAAAAAAAAACTTAAAATAATACAAGTTATTATTATTATTATTATTATTATTATTATTATTATTATATAAATACGGTATATGAATTTATATATTATGAAACAGGATACTTATAAAGTTCAAATACATGTTCATATAATGATATAATTTCAAAAGTATCTAACTTCATAGCCATTAGTTTTTCAAACCAATATATATGTACTACGATTAAAAACAAAATCTTCACAGGAAGTACTATATATAGATAGATAAAGCTGAACCGATCATGTGATCAATAATGGAAGCTCACATTGTCATTTTTCCGAGTCCAGGAATGGGTCACCTCATCCCACTCACTGAGTTGGCTCACCGGCTCCTCCTCCACCGTCGTCTCTCCATCACCTTCATTATCCCCACCGCCGCGGATTCGCCCGTGAAACCGCAAAACGACATCCTTAACGCCATGCCCGAGACCATATCGTCCGTTTTCCTACCTCCCGTAAGCCTAAATGACGTTCCAGAAGATGCTGCATTAGAAACTCGGATATCACTCACCTTAACTCGGTCATTACCAGCTCTACGTAAAACGTTAACCGAGTTAACCCGCGAGTCGGTTAAGAAAAGACCCTCGGCTATGGTTGTTGACGTTTTTGGTCCTCCTAGTTTTGAAATTGCCAAAGAGTTTAACATTCCGGGTTACTTGTTCTGCACGGTTTCTGCTATGACATTGGTTAGTATCTTCCAAACACCGATTTTGGACCAGATGTATTGTTGTGAGTATAAGGAGTTGCTTGAACCGGTGCGGTTACCGGGGTGTCTTCCGGTTCAAGGAACCGATATGGCCGAATCGCTTCAAGATAAGAAGAATGAGACATATGTAAGGATGGTTGAGTTAGCCAAAATGTATAGTTTGTCAAAGGGTGTGTTGGTTAACAGCTTTCTTGAACTAGAACCGGGTCCTTTTAAGGCTATGGAAGAAGGGGATTGGTGCAAACCGAAGATTTATTCGGTTGGCCCGTTGATACGGTCTGGTTCAGATAAACTGAACCAGACCGGTGACGGGTTTGAATGTTTGAAGTGGTTGGATAAGCATCCGGTGGGGTCGGTTTTGTTTGTGTCGTTTGGGAGTGGTGGGACACTGTCCCATAAACAACTCATTGAACTAGCCTTTGGGTTGGAGCAAAGTGGTCAAAGATTTCTTTGGGTCATAAAGAGCCCACATGGAAAATCAAATGCTAGTTATTTCAATGCACAAACCCATCTTGACCCGTTTGGGTTTTTACCCGACGGGTTTTTGGAGCGGGTTGAAGGCCGGGGTCTGGTGGTGTCATATTGGGCCCCTCAGGTTGAGATCCTAAGTCATGTGTCTACCGGTGGATTTTTGACACACTGTGGGTGGAACTCGATACTGGAGAGTGTGGTTTGTGGAGTGCCGATGATTGCATGGCCGCTTTTCGCGGAGCAGAGAATGAACTCGGTTTTTCTGACGGATGGTTTGGGTGTCGCGCATAGGGTGAAAGTCGATGAAAATGGAGTGGTGGGAAGAGATGAAATTAGTAAGTGCGTCAGGAGTTTGATCGAAGGAGAAGATGGGCGTAAGATGAGGTTGAAAATAAGCGAGCTCAAAGGTCTTGCTGCAAAGGCATTGAGTCGAGATGGCTCGTCGACTAGGTCAATTTTAGATGTGACTCAAATGTGGTGTGACTAATGTTATTGGTGTTTTACATTAGTGTTTCTGTATCCTTCAAAATAACTATGATATATATGTTATTATACAAATGTCGAGTTTGATAACTAACAAATATTACATGTCCATTTGTAATCAATTGCACGTTGCAGTTGCACGGGAGGAGGTTTGAGTAAACATTAATGAATTGATGTAACACATCATAACAAGATTTAATTTGGTAGGGTAGAAAAAAAAACTATTCTCTTACTTTATATTTAGTGTCACATGCATAATTCAGTTTTTTTAGTTTATTTTTGTTATATGTATTAATAAGATGTTACCTATCATAACAACATTGGTAGGGGTACACTACAATGAAAATGCACCATCAAGGATCGTAGTTTTTCCTACAGTAACAGACGTAGGAAGTTTCCAATAAAAATTCTAAAGGATATATGCTGACACAAATTATTTTCTTTTAGTATACTCTCAGGCCGTCGATAATCCATTACAAAATTATCAATGCAAAAAAAGTGTCCGTAAACCGTTGGTAAAAGATGTTCTGTCATAGTAGTGTTCAAGTTTGTTGTTGGTGGGTTAGACGTTAATGGTTTCCGAGAGAAATCCACCTTATACTATGGACTTTTAAAATAATCAACTTCATATAAATACAGTTTTTCGTAAAATGATTCTCAATTTATCGAGTGGAATTTTTCAATGATTTCCCGTCAAAAAATAAACTACACATGAGCATTTTTCCGACGGATCATCACCAACAAAAACAATATCGGCTTTCCCTGATGCAGTACTGATGTATCTTACCATGAGTGATAGTCTAATTTTCTTGTTAGTAGTTACATATAACTCTCCGATTTTTTGTTTATTTTTGTTGTAAATATAATGTACATAAGCGAAGGTTAAACTTATTTTTTACCCATCTGATTTTAGGATTTGGTTAATCACTTTGCCTTCACTTTTGATTGCTTATCTCTTAAGTAAGTTTTCACCGTAAGAAGTAAGAACCACAAAAAACAAAATGGGGCTCGCTTTCGATAATTTTATGCCTTTGCTTTTTAGAGAACTTTGTTATTCGATGTTTCATTTATTGATTAGGAATATCACTAACTTACTTGTCAACTTAGGCAACAACTTGATAACTTTTCTATTTAGATTAGGTCTTTCAAACCGACACATTTATGATAATCTTTTATGGGAATTTTGAATATTTGCATATTTGATTTTTTTTTTTCGGTTGGTAGCAAAATAATAAAAGTCAAAAACTATTCAAAAAAGAACAAAATTTAAATCCAGATTAAGACTTGGTGTAGTACATCCGACGAGAGTGATCATACTATTGTTAGTATATGATTGACGCATCATTTCGATCACGTCATTTCTTGAATTGAATATAACTAAAAAAATCACATAATGTATTTGTCTATACAAGTATAATTACATTTTTAGTTGAGTACTAATATGAAAACGTATATAAATGAGTGTATAAATATAGTTTGTGTAAGCACCTTGTATATGCCTTGTCTTTCTTAAATGGACTTATTTTTAGGCTCAAGCCTCAAGCACTTTAAGGTCAACAGAATCGGGGTAGCTCATGAGCAACTCAGTTTGTTTACATGCTTAGTGTTATGGATGGTGATCTTAAACATTTTTTACATATGCAAAAGTTAAAAGGAGCCTTTCGAAAAATATGAAAATAAGGAGCACATGTATTAAGAATTCAGCAAAAGTTCCGGTGGAGTCAAGCTTAATTGAAAACATGGCTAATAGTTTACATTGCAAGGGAAGTTCTTTCTGTTTTATGTATTTTAAGCTTCCGGTTTAGGCCAACATGAATCTAACTAAAAATGAAAGGCGATGGTTGACAAGTTTTACTCTAACTATAGCATTGCAAAGGAAGAACATTATTAGTCCGTAGTAGAGTCAAATTAAAATCAAAGGAGTGCGACCACAAGTAAAATGAGAGGGACGATTTGTCGATTTCAAAGTTTAAACGAGTAATATAAATCACATTCAGACCATCGCCTGATTTAAAAAATGACTCTACAATCGACTAATAAAGTTTCCTTCCTTGCAAAGGAGTACACCGATCATATTCAGACCGACCCATGAAACGGCCTAAGCGTTAAAGGTAAAAATTAACCAAAAAAATACGGTTACTAGTGGTCTTTTATATATTTGTATTATGTAATTTTTATTTATTAGTTAACTGTATTATAATTACTGAATATTATTTGTATTAAAAAAATTAAAAAAGAACAGTTGAACGGTGATGATTAATGAATATTTTTTTGGTTGAAAGATGGGGCGTAAAATATTAATTAGGATGGTAATGTGACGTTAAAATTAGCTACAGCGATGAATGGGAAAAGATATTTAATTAATTATAGCTCACGTTCGAACGTAATGTTTTGATTGGCTAGAGTATTTTCTATTTTTGTAGTGTAAGGTTTATAGAAAGACTATTACACCCAAAACTACCCAGGTGCTTATTTCATGCATGCATTTGGCATTTAATAAAAGTTGATTCGGAAGTTTCATACTCTACACAAGAAAATATTCTTATAAAATCTTCCGAATCTAAAACCAATATCTTTCGAAGCCAAAAGTAAAGTATTCCGAATATTCAAATACAAAGTCTTCCGAAATTTCAAATACAAAGTCTTCCGAAGCCAATGAAGTGAAAATAGATTTCTTCCGAAAACTTTGAAAAACATTTTTTCTCTAATATACTTTTGCATAAAGCTGAATACTTTCCGCTGCAACTCTGAAGACTCACCAACTTATACAAGTTGGTGAAAATGTCCAAGCTTTTGCAACTGTACATTGAGATCTTGAATTTGTAACTTTCTACTTTATTTACTTTTATCCTTTTTGTAATATATTAGGATGTGAGCTATGACATGTCATAGTCACTAATCTGTCTTTTGACTCTACATTGATCTTGTTGTCTAAATTAGTGTTTTTAGCTGGCTTTCAAAGTATGGGCGGCTGTAGGATGTAGTATAAAATATCTCAAGTTCTTATATCTTTAATCTATGTTTTGCAACACTTGTAAAAGAAACTTGAGAAGCAATATACTGCAATCTTGAAAACCAATATCTTGTTGTTCTTAAGTTTCTGTCTTGCACTTTGCTTGTGTTCTTAGCATCATCATAATATAGTTCTGGTTCCCTATTTGATCTGTTAAGTGTTCTAACACTCTCCTCATTGTGAAACTGATTGTATGGATCATCCCTTTAAACGGTTCTGCAATTGGTATTAGAGCATTCCAAGCTATTGATTGTAAAATCTCACCATCTTATATTCCTCAGTCTCATAAAATAATTAATATCTTAAATGACAGCTCTCACGAAGGCTGATATTAAAACAAGAACCATGACAAAGTCCCCATTAATCACTCTTAAAGATTTTAATACTTGGTGCCAAAGAATGGAAGGATTTATCAAGTTTAAAGACTCCAGGATGTGAGAATCTGTTGTATCTGGACCTTACATACCAAGCACCTCTTCATCTGCTGCTGGGGGTGTTATGATATCAAAGGAGATGGCTGACTATTCTGAAGAAGACATGAAGAAAATTGACATAGGTCAGAAAGTCATGACTCCCTACCAAACTGCTCTTCCTAACTCCATTTACAAGGGCTTCAAGAAGTGGAAAACTGCTAAGCTACTATGGGATGCAGCGAAGCTCATGTATGAGATACATAGTTTGTTTACAATCATTAACTATTGCTAGCCTGGCGACGTCTTAGATCTTTGGGCCTGACAAGCCTATTTGGTGCTAAAGTCGAGGTATTGCCGGCTCCTGATGATGTATGCTTGTTCATCATGGGAACCAAATACACTTAGTCAATCTTTTATACTTGTAATCAAGTCGAGGTTTGGTTGTAACGATATGTGTTCTATAACCTTACTTGCTTATGACCTATGACATGAATTGCTACTTGTAACCTTTTTCATATTATGTATGAAAACCTTAAAAACTCACCAACTATTTTTAGTTGACTCTTATTTTTATCATGTTTCAGAAAACCCCCAAGTTTAAAGTGGACTTTGAAGCTTGTAATAAAACTAGGACTTGGACCTAGTTAAATAAACAAAATGTTATGTTATGTTTTGATTTATGTTTGAACTTATCTCTTATTTGAGACTTATGGTTGTTTTTCATTTTAAGACTTTTAATAAATAATATTTGCAATTTAATATAGCGTTATGTGGCTGTGAACAATCTTAACCCTCACATCTCGACGATTCCGCCGTCAAGGTTGGGGTGTGACAGATTGGTATCAGAGCCCATAACTATAGGGATTTAGGTTATTAGAAATGGTGACCTAGACTATAGTTTCATGAACCTCATAGAAAGATCCTTATACGTTTGTGCTTACATGTTGTTTGCATGCTACATAATGCTATGCCTTTTGTGCAACTTGATGTCTTAGCATAGGATTGCCTTATGTATGCTTAAACTTAGTTACTTGTCTCCCTAAACTTAACTTTGACTCTTTGACCCTCCCCGATAAATAAACTTCTTAAACCTATTCTCGGCAACATGTGGAATCTACACTTATCATCGTGGGTTTAATTCCTTAGACTCTATGTCTAATTTATGAAAATCTCATCAAGGTTTTGATTTCATAAACCAAAGAAATTTATGTGACACATAGACACCTGTATTCTGGATTTCCTGGCAAAAGGCCTTCGGGCTAAGGAAAGCATATCGTATAAATCTAATTGTGAGACCAGTTATGCTTACCTGGGGAATTCTGGGATGAGTGATAAACTATGGTCAACATACACAAGTCTCTATGGCAAATGGGTCAATTTACCTTGACGTGTCAACGATTCCAAATGGTAATGCGTTACCAAATGGAACCATCCTCTTTGTATCTTAAAAATCTTTGATTCCTTGAACTAGTATCACTTCATTCTTATCATACATAATGTTCCTGTTAATATCGAACCTATCCTACATTTCAACTCTTACGTTTAAACACCGTTACACGTTGAGCGTTTCATGTAACTATTTCTATATCTTGACCAACGTGAACATGGATCTTAATATACCCAAAGATATTGGGAATCTAAACCGAATGGTCATCAAAAACTTTAAACTATTACTTATGGTTCTCAAGTCTTCTTAAGGATGTGTCCCATAAATAAGAACATGCAATGCTATAGGTGGAATTCCTACATCTCGGGATACTTTGTCTAGGCAAAGTGTAAATGGTGATTTGACTCGATCATTGAATCCATTTACTTGACTAGAAACCCTTGAGATGAGTGATCGCTTATAAGTACGCATGTCCTTAATAAGGTTATGGTTGACCTCATGTCTTGAGGAGTTCATGTATTTCCTTCAATTGTGAATCGAATGTTCACATCTCGTCATGGTGTTGAATCACTCTTGTCATTGATTTAGTCTTCCTGATTTAAACCATTCAAGATTTGAACACCATCATAACTAATTCTGTTACCTCGAACTTTGACCTTAAATTTTGTAAGCATGATTTCCCTTTTGTTACATTAATGTAACTTGAAATTTTCTGAATTTCTAATAGATATTCTCTTACTTTCGTTGTTAAGTCGAACTTCATACCGTTTGCACCGTGGGAGATGCAAGAGTTGCAAGTCAACCTATGACTAAGAACACTCGTATCTCCTAAATAATTCTAACTCATCAAAACAGGGATGATTCCCTTACTTTGGTGATGATTCTTCATTCGTTTTGATAAATGGTTTCCAATTGTGTGTTTTATGAAATTTCATCCTCTGGATCAGAATGATTTCCTTATCCTGAGGATTGACTTCAATTATTTTCTTTGGAATGGCATTTTACAAATGACATGATCTCACCAAAATAGGATTGAAACCCGTACTTTTGTGACAAATGTCAATCTTCGATTGTTTTCTTGCTGTTATGAAATTCAATCATCAAGATAGGCGTGAATTCCATACCTTGATGATAATATCATCTTTATGAATTGTATTTGTTCAAATGAGACGACTTCATCAAAGTAGGAGTGAATTCTGGATTTTGATGAAGAAGTTCATCTTGTTATATTTTGTTTTTGTAAAACTTCACCGTTAAGATAGGAGTGATTTCCCTTACCTTAATGGTGAGTTACCTCGTCTTATTTCTGTGGATCCTCAACAAGGAGTTGGGATCGAACTTTTTGATTGGTAAGTTAGTGGTCATACCTTGGGAATACACCATCAAGTTAGGAGTGAAAACCACACCTTGATGACTATTCTCATTTCTTGATCTCCAACTTACCCAGGGTTTTAATCAAGTGACAAGGAACATGTAGTAACTTGAAGGGTGAACCAATGTTAGTGTTTGGACCTATCAAGCCAAAGCATGATTTCTAAACTTAAAAGGAGACCCAATCACTCTAGGTTGATTTTGGTTCCGAGCTTGGAGCATTTGAATTCTTAAATCGATTTTTTTCCCTTTATCTTCATGTTTTAACTCGATCTAGCTACATCGAACCATTTATTTCTTACTTATCAACTTTTATTTTGAGTTATCATCAACATATGATTGTGTGGTGGTAGCCTTCTTAAACAATCTTTCTACTAAATAAGGGCATTATCAACTTGTGTTCATGTCTTTCTAGACACATAAATGTTCTCAGTTGTGCTTATGGGTATGATAAATCGCGTGTGCAAGCCGTACTTAGAAAACTATTTGCCGTTGCCTTTGGCGTTGATATTCTGAATTGTTTAAATTCCAATCCGATCATGAACGACGTTTTGTTTAACTCTTTACCCATAATTAAAAATATAATTCCCATTATTTTGGATAACTTTGAACTCATAATTTTGAAAATCTCTAAATCTCTATCTTGACTGTGACTCACAAGACTTGTTATTCATTCTGATGGGGACAAAGATGATTATGAATTTCCGCGATTGGTATTCATGGTTTGGCATAAAGAAAATGTTGACGTAGCTGGGTATATGTTCAAATTGCCTTGTACTTCTTGATGTCCTTTGGTGCATTATTGACCTATTGGCTTGTTTCTTCATTGATTTTGGCCTCCTAAATCTTAAACACATTATCCCAAATCTCTTAACGACCCTTAATAATCTTTTCCGAATGACTTCCCCTTAAATCCACACTTATCCTGAAAATCTATTACAATGATGTCCTCATTCTGAATTGAATCTCTAACCTTAACGAACACAATCCTTATATCAGCGTTACACTAGTTAAGCTTGAAACCTTAATGGCATAAGTAGACAAGAATCAATCATCTAAGACCTATGTTAAAGTTATTACTTGAGAAGCTTTTATATTCCATCCAAAAACATCCTAAACTTATCTCCGAGGCTCGTGTTACACCAATACTTAGTGTTTTTCGCGTGACAAAACTTTCCCGAATGTCTTGAACCATTTAAGGTACAAACATTTATTAATTAAAATTTTTAGATTAATAATCTTGTAACCTTTGTCAATAAGCACATGAAATCATAAATAATGAACTTAACAAACTAAAGCATATCATCCCATCATAATTAAACTCATTTGAATTTAAACGTTCCAAGTGTCACTTGCGAATGTGTCATGAAATCCAAGTCTCCTCACATCCTTGAAATTAGTCTTCTTGTGATTAAATTTCGGGACAAAATTTCTTAAAGTAGGGGAGACTGTAACATCCGTCATTTTTCAAGTTAAAACCCCAAAACCGAACTCAATTTGAATTTCCATTATCAAATTATCTTAATGGTTTTAATTGATTAAATACAACTTTTATTGTTAATTTTTTTTACTAATTATTTAAAATAACTTGTAATAATTTATGGTGATATAATACTTTTTTTTGTAAAGATATAAAGCGTTAATTATTCATTTTACAAATAAATAACTAAATGGAAAAGTCTTACTAAAAATTATTAAGTTATGGAATGAGTTTTAATAAACTTATAAAGTTTCATTAGTAGATATAATTTTTAGTTTTTTTTGAAATTAAATAATTAAACTATAAAGTCTATAAGTTTATAAAAGTTAATAAATAATTAAATGAGTGTTACAAAGTCAAGGGTTGAATGTGTGATTCTTAAAACTAAATTTAAAAGCTTTTTCATGAAATAATAACTATCAGAAAAATCAGGGACCAAAGTGTAAATTAATTAAATAACCCAAACCGACCCCCACCCCCCGTATTTCCGGTGGCCGGCTCCGGCCAAGCCTCCGGCGACACCCAAGTAGCCTAAAATGGTCTGTTACACTCCTATAAACCACCGTTAAGCTTCTTGCATCGGTTTCGATCCTAACCTCAATTATAGTTTGAATTAATATGTGGCCGAGACGGTTACAAAAGAAACCGAAGCCTGCATTCAAAACACGAACTCGATCGACTCGAAACTTGTCAAATTAAGTTGTTATAATTGAGGGCAAAACATCTAATCGATACTCTAAAGCTAATTAACACTCAATTTCATCTGAAACCCACACAAACATCAAGTTCGACCATCATCCCCATTCGCGACCTGCAACACTGTCGTTATCCATGTTCTGAGCTCTATTAACCCGAATTGAAAGAGGGCTTTTGATTAACTTCGGCCATACAAGCTTTCTGCAAAATTAATTTGATTGACATCAACATTTGTGTATCAAACCGACTTCAACATAGTCGCGGCTATCCTTGTAACCATCTTCATCAATCGAACTCAATAACGTAAGTATCATACATCAATACATTCGTTCTTACATGGGAAACAATATCCCCAAACCTAATTCGGTTGATAACAATGATTTGGAGTTCAATTTTGGGTCCAATTGATCTAGGGTTTATATGGAATTTGGGGATTCGATAGAAGCTTGTTTATAATAATTAAAAGTTGATACATATCACGGCTTAGAGCCTTCGTTTACTGGTAATGAGCGCGTAGTGTGGACTTGAGGTCCCGGGTTCGAACCCGGGGACCCGCATTCTTTTTAATCATTAGGTTATTTTAGTTTTTTTTAATTACATAAAGTTTTAATATATTGTTTAGTTAGAATTATAATTACCTTATTAACTAAAATATTTCAGAAATTATTAAATTATTTTTTTAAAGGTTTTATAAACTTATAACTCATATATTTAATAAACTTTAAAAGAATAAAAAGGTTATAAAAACATTATTAAGTCTTTTATATATTACAAATACATTATAGTCCAAACTTGAATTATTTCAAAACACTTCAAATCTATATATTACAAATACTTTAAATGTTTAATCATATAAATGATTATTTAAATAAATATTTAAATAATTAATTATCCATTTAATCAAGTTATATCATATTTAGTTAATATTCTCTAAACTTTTATTTAAACTCTTGGAACCTATAAAACAATATATTATACTTTATTTTTATTACTAAAATATGGTATTATAAGATTTTTATTTTTAAAAGTTCAAAACTTTATAAAATGATTTTAAATAATTTTAAAGTCATTTAAATAAGTAATTAATAAATTCTCTTTATCAAATAATTAATTATTAAATTAATTATTTCTTTTCACATATTATACTTAATTTCTATTAAAGCAATAACTTAACTGTTGAGACCTTTTTATAATCATTATTAGAGTTAATTGATTTATATTATCTTTATTAAACCAAAACGTAAACGATTCATTATTTTATTTAATTATTTAAACCCCCAAATCCCAATTGAAACCCTAGTTCATGTCTAATTGATAATCTTATTATCGAACTTGATCTTGGAATATATACGTTTAGGTATCTCGTAAAAGAAATCGTTGGAGCCTCGTTTATTTTTTTATCATCATCTTATTTATTTCAAGTGAGTTTCCTTGTTCCCTTTTTACTTTATTTCACACTATTTTGGGGTGAAACATGATACTTATACATCATACACTTATAAACGTTTGAGACTTGTAAAGCACTTGCAATTCAACTTATTGTTTTGTCATGGTTATTTGTGTTTTGTAAGTGATTATATTAGAAACATAGTTTGTTTACAATCATTAACTATTGCTAGCCTGGCGACGTCTTAGATCTTTGGGCCTGACAAGCCTATTTGGTGCTAAAGCCGAGGTATTGCCGGCTCCTGATGACGTATGCTTGTTCATCATGGGAACCAAATACACTTAGCCAATCTTTTATACTTGTAATCAAGTCGAGGTTTGGTTGTAACGATATGTGTTCTATAACCTTACTTGCTTATGACCTATGACATGAATTGCTACTTGTAACCTTTTTCATATTATATATGAAAACATTGGAAACTCACCAACTATTTTTAGTTGACTCTTATTTTTATCATGTTTCAGGAAACCCCCAAGTTTAAAGTGGACTTTGAAGCTTTCAATAAAACTAGGACTTGGACCTAGTTAAATAAACAAAATGTTATGTTATGTTTTGATTTATGTTTGAACTTATATCTTGTTTGAGACTTGTGGTTGTTTTTCATTTTAAGACTTATGATAAATAATATTTGCAATTTAATATAGCGTTATGTGGCTGTGAACAATCTTAACCCTCACATCTTGACGATTCCACCGTCAAGGTTGGGGTGTGACAATAGTTTAGCAAATGACTCTTCTCACTCACAGAGCCAAAAAGTTCTACAATAGGACAATGAAGAAGTTTCCTAGCAGTACAACCAGTGGAAAGTTTAGGTTGTAAAAAAGCAAAGTGAAGTGTTACAACTGTAACCAAATGGGACACTTTGCTAGAGAGTGCAACGCACCAAGGCCGGACAAATGATGACCAAGCACAAACCAGACAAACTACACTGACAAAACCAACCAGAATAAGAAGCTAAAGCAGCAAGCTGCAGTTGCTATTAAAGAAAGAGCCTTTGACTGAAGTTTTCAGGTGGAAGATTTATCTCCAAAGCAAGCACTAATGGTTGATCATGATGAAGCCAAGGTATTGGAACATCTTTACACACTTGAATAGGGGTGTGCATGGTCGGTTTGGTTCGGTTTTGGCCTAAAACCGAAACCAAAAACCGATATTTCGGTTTCTAGGTTTTTAAAACCGTTCGGTTTTGGTTTTTTCGGTTTTTGGTTTTCGGTTTTAACTTCGATTTCGGTTCGGTTTTTGGTTTTTTTCGGTTTTACCATTTGTGCTTCAGGTTTTAGAAAAAAATTGTTTTAAAGTAATGAATTTAAGCCAAAAACTTTGGCCTTACATTATTTTGTTGATCTCTAAATATATTCTATATATTTTTATAATTTAGTTGACAATAAAATTAAATGCAGTTCATAAAATATAAGAACAATATATTCAATAAAACATTTTAATCTATCAATTCAAATGAAGAAATTAAATATTATTCTTGAAACTAATATTTAATCTCTTTTAAATAACACAAGTTAAATAAGTAACTAATAGGCTAATAATTTTTATAAGTATATGATTACACCTCTAAATTTACAAATTTGATTATATAGTTCCGGCTCGGTTTTTTCGGTTTTTGTTACAAACAAAACCAAAACCGAACCGAAAAATTCGGTTTATAAAAAATCATCAAACCAAACCGTCGGTTTTCTAGCGGTTTCGGTTTTATCGGTTCGGTTGCGTCGGTTATTTTGGTAACGATTCGGTTATTTTGGTTTTTTGCTCACCCCTACACTTGAATGAATTGCTAAAGTTAACATATATAGGTCTTATAACTTAGAGATTAGATCTGATCTTGAGTCTTTAAATATCTTAAAATCTGATTTCAAAAGAGCTAAAAATGATTACAAAATTAAAATTAGAAGATCTAGAAAAAACCATTTTAACTCTTAAACATGAACACACCAACTACCGGACTCAAATCAAAGATCTCATCATTAAGTTAACTGAATGCCAAGCTGAGCTTGTGATCAGCAAAGCCAAGACAGAAAAATGTGTTCTTGAAAAAAGGACCTTTAAAAACATAATATCCTTATCTTTGTATGTAAAAGTTTGTTATCAGAATAACAGGAACTAGGATCTACTAAGATATCTCCTCCACACATAATATTATCTGTAAGATCTCCTAGATATGGAAATTGTGAATATGAGCTTCCTCTCATAGACCCTATGAAAGAAGAGGATGAAGAGAAGATAATGAAGGATAACTCTGAGAAGAGTGAAAAAAAGCATCCTAAGAAAGATCACTATTCTCCTGAGAAGAGAAAAGGAGTTGAGATGACCAAGTCTAGAAGGAATAACTTGATCAGAAAAGCCAAGAGAAAGTCCAAGAAGATTTAAGAGATCAAGGCTACCTTTAACAAATGTTTCTCTGCAGGATTTAACATGGTTAAGGCTGAAGACTCAAACATAAACTCTAGTACTATGAGTTATAGTTCTTGTCAAAATCATCCCAGCAACATGAAAAAGGTTGATCAGTTGTATACCACTGCTAAACAACCTGAACCATCCAGCTTTAAAGATAATTCTCACCCTAAAAGAATTGCAACATCATAATTTATAAATCATAAATCTCGATGTACTTTATTGTATACATTATATAATGTTCTTTTGGTAAGTCTCCCATTTTATTTATCCGAGATTAATAGTTTCATTTCCGTCTTTATTTTAACTTTGGATAATATCATATCCAGTTGTCCATATACAAAAACTGGTTGTCAAATAATAAAATAATCCTGGATAGTGGATAGTGCTTGTATGTGGCTCTTAGTTAATTTTAACACTTATCGTTAGCATGTCTGTGTGCCACATACTATCTAAACTTAGATATCTCTTTTCATTTTTAAGAAATATTAATAGTAAATGATCATTAGTTTCTTGAATCTTGTAAGTATTGTCTTTTCCTTAAATATAATAGCTGCGAGAGTATAAGGAGAAAGAGATGAGCCATGTATATATGGATATGATTCTAGGGTTTACGTCAACTTGGAAATTAAATTAAAGAAAACGAACCGGGGTTTATTTTATTGATTTAAATTCAATTAAACCAGGTCCACTAAATAAACAATAAATAATACGTTGTAGAAATATCTAAAAGTGTAAAAATATACCAATTGTGCAGTCTTGTTTTGTTTACACGGTCGGTTTTCTTTATAAACAGTAAACCAAACAATTTGTTACGGTTTGAAGATAGTACAACTTGTGATATATTAAAATGATGAAAGCTAAACCTGTCTAAGTATCCGGGTGGAGGAGTTGGGGTCTAGTGGTAAAATGAGAGTCTTTACAATATAGATATTATGGGTTCTAAGTTCTAACCTCACCCGAGATGAAATTTAAAAAAAGTTGTTTAAAAAATATGTCTAATCATCCAACTTTTAAACAACGACCAAAGGTATGAAAGAAACTCAAGCAGATATCAAAGTAAACACATAAATCACTCGATGCTTTATTCAATAATCAAACTGGCTATAAATAGCCTACAACTCAACAGTAACCAGAAAATATGAAACAGACCCAAAGACTCGCACAAAGCAACAGACTCGATCAAATAACAAACTACCATGACTGGACCTTTTAAACACACGTGGGTATAAGACCCATTATTCTACCTGGGCTGGACTGAACCAACAACCCAAAACACACAACTAGGCCCACAAACAAAATAAAAAACCCATCAAATCCTCCCCTTAAACTGATGAATATTTCATTCATCCAGTTTAATTTCTTGAACTCCCATCCATGCTCTCATTTGAGTAAAACTGTCCAGCTTCATTGGCTTAGTCATTGCATCAGCTAACTGATCCTCAGTTCTGCAGAATTCAAGCTTCATAGTCTCTTGATTCACTAAGTCTCTTAGATAGTGGAAACGTACGTCGATATGTTTTGTTCTTCTATGCATCACCGGGTTTTTCGATAACTTAATACTTGAACTATTATCACATAGCACCTCCACTGGTCCACTAATCTTTTCCCCTAGATCTTGCAGCAATCCCTTCAACCATACACAATGACATGCACAAGAGATGGCTGCTACATACTCGGCCTCTGTAGAAGAAAGAGTGACAATATCTTGCTTGCGCGAGCTCCAGCATATAGCTGTGTTGTTGTACATACAAACATATCCTGACGTGCAACGCCGATCTTATACGTCCCTTGCATAGTCACTATCCGTGTATGCTATGAGCCTTCCAGCAGAATGCCTTTCATACACCAGGCCATAATTGTAAGTACCCTTTAAATACCTTAGAACTCTTTTAGCAACCATCATGTGTTCCTTTCTTGGATTAGCCATAAACCTTGAGAGCAAACTAACTACATACATCAAGTCGGGTCGGGTTACAGTCAAGTACATTAGGCTTCCGATTAATCTCTTATATATTGTCGGGTCAACTTCCTCCCCTGCTCCAAACTTGGTAAGAACAGTTCCAGGAACTATAGGATTATTTACTGAATTGCTTTCCCACATATGAAACCGTTCTAGAACTTCCTTTGCATATTGTTTCTGATAAAGAGAAATCCTAGTTTGGGTTTGCTGAACTTCTACTCCAAGAAAAAACCTCATATCGCCCAAATCCGTCATTTCAAACTCTTGTTGCATGGATTGTTTGAAGGCTGCACACATCATGTCGTCATTTCCAGAATAAATTAAATCATCCACATACAAACTTACTATGATCACCTTATGCCACACACGTTTGATAAACAACGTATGATCAAACTTACTCTTTTTGAATCCTTCTCGAAGAAAATAACTTTCTATTCGATTAAACCAAGCTCTAGGAGCTTGTTTCAATCCATATAGGGCTTTATTAAGTTTGTAAACTTTTTTTTCTTCACCTTCTTTGACAAAGCCTGCTGGCTGTTCAACATAGACCAGCTCATTTAACTCACCGTGCAAAAAAGCGCTTTTCACGTCTAGTTGAAATACCTTCCAATCTCTTTGGGCTGCTATGGCAATCAAGGTTCGAATTGTGTCCCACCGAGCAATAGGAGCAAATACCTCGTTGTAGTCAATACCTTTCTTTTGAGCATATCCCTTCACCACAAGCCGAGCTTTATACTTATCGACCTTTCCATCAGCATTTAGCTTAGTTTTGTATAACCATTTGACACCAATTGGTTTTACCCCAGCAGGTGCTTCTACAAGATCCCATGTATGATTTTGTTCAATGGCCTTCATTTCATTTTGCATGGCAGTGACCCACTTGTCTTCTTTACTGGCTTCTTCATATGAGGTAGGATCAGCCGATGTACTATACATAGCAAACCCCACCCCTTCAACGTCTTCATCCGACAATCCTTCTCCAGACTGGTAATCTTCCATCCAAGCAGGGCTCTTACGAACCCATGTTGACGGTTCAGCTTGAATCTCAGCTTCATTTTGCCCAAAGCTGCCAGAATTAACAGAGTCATTTGATACATCATTGTTAGAACTCATACCTGTATCATTGGTGGGCGAAGCATCAAGTGTAGCTGCTGGAACTTGATCCATTTGTTCTTGATCTAAGAGAGGTGAGCTTGCATCTTCGACAATCACTGTTGTATCATTGTCTTCTTTCTCATTCTCAATAATCAAGTCTTTCACTTCCAATTCCTTCACATTCCAATCCCATTTGGCATCCTCATCAAAAAGAACATCACGACTAATAACAATCTTACGTTGCATGGGATCGAACAATCGATAGGCCTTCGATTCTTGCTAACTCCAAGAAGAATGCACTTGTGGCTTCTGTCATCCAGCTTAGTACGCAACTGAGCAGGTACATGAACGTATCCAATGCACCCGAACACTCTGAAATAATCAACTGTTGGCTTGAACCCGGACCAAAGCTCTTCTGGAACTTGATTGTCGAGGCTGCGGCTAATGCATCGATTCAATACATGACATGCCCATTTTGTTGCTTCAGCCCACAAATACTTTGGCATTGATTTTTCTAGTAAAAGACAACGCACCATGTTCATAATGGTACGATTCCGGCGTTCTGCCACCCCGTTTTGTTGAGGGGTGTAGGCGGTCGTTATTTGTCTTTTTATGCCATGCATTTCACAAAAATCAGTAAACTCCTTTGATGTAAACTCCCCTCCTCTGTCACTGCGCAGGCATTTTATCTTCGTGCTAGTTTCAGTCTCCACCATAGCTTTGAAGCGGGTGAAGGCTTCAAAGCTTTCTCCTTTATTTGCTAAAACATACACCCATGTTTTTCGAGTAAAATCATCTATAAAAACAAGAACGTAGCGTTTACCGGTGTGAGAAGATGGTGTTATTGGACCACACAAGTCTGTGTGGATGAGTTGTAGCCTCTCGGTTGCTCGCCAATTACTTTTCTTTGGAATCTTCTCCCTTTGTTGCTTGCCCTTAGCACACGTCTCACACACTGTTGTCTTCCCTGCCACCTTTGGTATGCCCTTGACCATTTGCCTATACTGCATGGTTCTTAATGCCTTGTGATTTACATGAGCAAATCGTTTATGCCATAAGTTAGTATCATTCTCACTAACTTGTAGGCAAGTTGGTAAGTGAGGATGGGAGATAGCATACACAGGAAACATTCTGTTTCTCGTCATTATATACTCAAAAATGAAACCCTTTTGAGGGTGATAAACTTTACACACTCTATTTTGGACCACAAACGTGATCCTTTTCTCCTGCAACTGACCAATGCTTATAAGATTAGATGTGAGCTCAGGTATATAGTAGACATTAGTGATTACCTGAGTGATACCGTTCACACTAATTCGTATGTCACCGAGGCCCTTCACTCTTAATCGGTAGTCGTTACCGAGCTTCACCGTGTGAGTGTATGTTTCATCTAACTTTAAAAACCATTCCCTTCCTCCTATCATGTGATTGGAACAAGCTGAGTCAAGATACCAAGTACCTTCATTCTGTGTCTTCAAGCTATCAACCATGGCCATTAAAAGTAATTCGTCATTCTCGTCATGTTCGGTGTAGTTTACTGATCGATCACTAGTGGGGCATTCATATTGAAAATGCCCCAATTGGTGACATTTATAACATTCCACTGCTGCTTTATCAAATGAGCCTCTTCCTCGTCCACGACCTCTACCACGGTTAAAGTTGGACCGTCCACGTCCCCGTCCCCTCACAACAATAGTCTCAACATCAGTCTTCAATACGTGATGTTCTTAAGGCTTGCGAACAAGCTTCTGTTCATGCACTAGTAAGGAGCTTTGCAATTCATCTACACTCATGTCATCGAGATCCTTAGATTCTTCAATTGAACACACCACAAAATTGAAGTTGTCGGTTAAAGTTCTAAGGATCTTTTCGACAATCTTCACATCGGGCATGGATTCTCCACAGACTCGCATGTCATTCGCGATGACCATAACTCTTCCAAAGTAATCGGTGACAGACTCACCTGCTTTCATCTCAAGGGTCTCAAACTCTCTCCTGAGTCGCTGCAATTGCGCTCGTTTAACCCTTGCATTCCCGTGATACCGTATCTTCATGGCATCCCAGATCTGCTTCGCCGTATTCTTTTGGGGAAAGGTCTTCAAAGTGTGTTTGTCGATCGATTGAAACAGATAGTTTCGGGCCTTCAAGTTTTGTAGGCGTGCGACATCATCACTAGCACGTTCAGCGGCTGTCAGCTCCACACTGGGTCTCGGTGCTGTGTACCCTTCTTCAACCACCTTCCAGAACTCTTTGGACCGGAGAAGATTCTCCATTACTAGACTCCAGTGATCGTAATTCCCATCAAATTTTGGTACACTCACTGTGCGAAAGGAGCTCGATTCCTCAGCCATCTCTTCTTCTACTCTCTCTTGTGATACTGATCTCACTATATGTGTAGGTGGCTCTGATACCACTTGAAAGAAACTCAAGCAGATATCAAAGTAAACACATAAATCACTCGATGCTTTATTCAATAATCAATCTGGCTATAAATAGCCTACAACTCAACAGTAACCAGAAAATGTGAAACAGACCCAAAGACTCGCACAAAGCAACAGACTCGATCAAATAACAAACTAGCATGACTGGACCTTTTAAACACACATGGGTATAAGACCCATTATTCTACCTGGGCTGGACTGAACCAACAACCCAAAACACACAACTAGGCCCACAAACAAAATAAAGAACCCATCAAGGTATTGATTCATACTTTATTTATTTAGTATATGCTTAAACTTTTTATATTTATTTAGATATTTTAGTAATTCTGGTTACAATTATAGCTTTCAAGTCAGTTTTTGGTACAAATGGACATGTATTGAACTTGTATAGAAGTTCTTTATTCCTGCTATTGTTGAAGTACTAATCTATGTGCTAACGGTAACGCTAGGTTCACAATTAGTCAAAGAAAGAAAATCAACAGTATCAAGGATTTGGAAAAATTAAATGAAGATAACTTTAATGTTATAAAGCAGTTAGAGTTTTTTATGTTTCTAATTTGTTATAAGAACTTTTAAAAGTTATATAACTTCAATTAATTTTTAGAGATTCAATGACTTTAGTTATTGATTATTTAATCTGTTAGAACACTTTATTGTGTTTAAATAATCAAGTTACAACTCATTTGACATTTGAATTTTGCATGATTTTTGTATCATCAACTCAATAGTGATGGAGCCTATAATTGGTTACCAATTAAGCAATTACCATGTGAGATTATTTTTGGATCATCAGGTGTTATTCTGTCCCAAACGGGCTGTGAACGTACTCAAATCAGTAGCCCAATCCAAGTAGCCCATTGAAATTAAAGCTTTTCACACTTGATTTTAGTTTTGATGAACAAACTCAGCTATTTTCTTACGTTTATATATATATATATATATATATATATATATATATATATATATATATATATATATATATCAAATACGTGTAAAAAGTTAAAAATTTAAAATACAAACTTGAGAGTTCTCAGCTAGCATTTTCACAAGCCGAGCTCGAGTTCTACACTTCATATCGTGAAGATAAACGAACAGTCCCGACTCAGCTCTGCTTGTTTATAGCCCAAGGCCCCAGCTATCATCTCAAATAACTAGCCCAAAACTACAATTGGTCTGGCATAACTAATTGTCAGTTTATCACTTGGTTTGCTCATCTGAGTCGGTTTCCAACCTTACACACACCTATTTAAAAAAAATTAACTCTTTAATATTTATTGAAAACGGGTTAAAACTCAAAAGTAAGTTTGGTCACGAGTCAAGCTGAGTCAGGCCGCTCAAACTCAGCTTCTAAACAAACGAACTCGGTTCGACTTGAATTTTAACCAAGTTTAAATCTAAGCTCGGTTTTAAAAAGAAAATTTAAAGGCACATCTTCCAAGTTAACGGAAAAAATCAAATTAGTCTAGCCATTACACTAAAAAAGACCAACGAAGAAGGCGTTAACCATCATGTGTCAAGAAGGCCAATTGAAGTCCATTTGCACATGTATAATCTTTTTCATTGCAAGACAGTCGGTCTATGTACATTTGTAGTATTGTACAGTCCTTACCTATCATTTTGTGTTTCATCTAGGGTTGTTTACGAGTAGGGTTGTTTACGAGTCGAGTCGAGTCGAGCCGAGCTAGAGTGGCTTGGCTTGGTTTGTAAATGAGCCAAACCGAATTAGCTCGGTTTATAACCAGTCAAGCATAGCTCCGCTTAGTTTATAAATGACCCGAGCCGTTTTGACACATAGAGCGAGATTCAAACTACGAGTTATTTGAATATTTGTAGGCTTAGTTTTGGCAAGTGGACAGTAAATATTATTAGGCATACTGACTAGAGTTAGAGAATAAATTAAAATTTTTATAATTAGTGTTTTCATAAGATGACAAGTAAACTAACCAAAATCATTCACTGCTCATAAACAAGTTTATATATACATATGTAGGCTTAGGTTTGTAAGTGAGTTATTTTTTTAGCGAGTTTCTTCTTTGCGATCTTTGAGCTATTTGAAAAACCCTAGTTTCATCTAGCGGCCATCATTTTGTGATTTGCCTATAGGATATTATGTTTATTAGTATAGAGTCAACATGCCGTTTAGGTTATATAACGTTTCTTTCTTATGATCTTTATATATTTTAAGACAATCCACTTAATGACAATTATACAGACTTTTACCATCCTATATGATATCAAAGTCTTAGGGTTCTGGTTATTGTCTTTCATGCGTAGCATGCAAAACTAAAAACCCTAGCCGTCACCACTAAGTTGAAACCCTAGACAAGGCTGCGTATCACCGCTATCTCCATGTCCCACCTTCATTGTCTGTTTCGTTTCCTTATTATTTTATGGTTTTTGTGGAACAAAGTTTTATTATCGGTTGAATACTCAAGCCATTTATCTAATTTGTTTTCTTTGATGATAATTTGTTTTCTTTGAGACATCCTTAAGCCTCACTACAGCCTCCATAAAAATTGTTGTAGCCTGATTAGTCTTCGTCAGAAAGTGCTAATGAGTTCAAACCCCTTTAAAATTATGTTACATGATGTTTATTATAATAAAGTAGAAAAAAAGATAGAGTGATTGTAATCAATATTGTAAGGATAAGAATTTCGTTTGTCTAGGTAGCATTTGGGAGGCATCTACGAGTCCTAGTTCGACTTGTAAAATGTATGAAAATAATTTATAAAAATATAAAATTAAAAAACATTTCATAAACGTGTTTCGGATAATGCTAGTGTCGTATCTTTTCCAAAGAGGTTACGAAAATATTCTAAATATTACAAGATTTTTTGACGTTTTAGAACCTTAGCTACAAAATTAGCGTGGATTTATCATGTCATGAGTAAGTTAGTACTTTCAGGATTATATTTAAGGGAATGGTTCAAATGAAAACGGTTTGAATTTAACAAGTGTAAGAAGTAATTTTAGCTATTAGTATTTTTAATCAATGGTTAAAATCAAATTGTAAGAAAAGTTTTCGTTAAAAAAATATTTTACGCATGACTACTTTTGTTGGGTTTTTCAATTTCGTGTTTTTTTAAACGTTCATAACTTTATATACAACATTATTTTTTTTAATTAAAATGACACCATAGTAACGAACGTTTTTATCTTTAAATCGAGTATATATCGTTTTATAAAATAACAATAAAAATTTACGCTTTTTAGCTCGTATGATTTTTGTTTTGCATTGTGTCTTTAATTTAGTTATATGATTTCGGTTTTACTCTACTTCTGAGCTAAGCACTTGGGAATCTTGTAGTTTCCTCCTTAATTTAGTCCCTATTAAGTTTTGTAGAAATTTTCTAGAAATTCTCTACTTCTCATTTTCTTTTGTGGGTTCCATCCGTTAAGTTTTCTCCCTATGTCCCTGTTAGCTTTTATTTTGTTTAGACATAGACATGTAATGAAAGCAACATTAAGTCATTAACCGTTCAAACAAATTGTTTATCCTCACTTGTGTTTATATATCTTCATAAAGAATTCTTTTAGATTTATTAAAAAATAAACATAAACGAACATGAATACATTCATTTTTAACGAAAAGATATGAACAAGAAAATTTGTTTGTTTACATGTTTGTGTACGCACTCATGTTCATTTGGTTAAAGTTAAATGAACGAACATGGAAAACCCTCGTTTGTGTTTGTTCAATTTGTTTAGAAACCTAATTTGGTATTTATTGCAAGTGGATTATATATTTTTCTTGCGTGTTAGGTGTTTGTTAATATTACCAAGTGAGACATGCTAACCTTGGGTTCGTATTGATCATGATATCTTAATTAAGAATGGGATTCAAGTTCAAATTACGTACAATAAATTTCAACCATCCAAACACATTAAACTATAAAAATTAGATTTTAATTTCATTGAACAATTTGAATTCATGTATACCAAACGCCCATATAGTAATATGATTAAATTTTAGTTCCATAGTTCAATTGTTGCTGAATCAAATATATTTGATCTTGCTATTGTTTCTTTTTTGTGATGTTTTCTTTTCCTCTTTTCATCACATCACTCCCAGCAGAAATTCAAGATAAGTTCCTCTTTCCTAACTTAATTATTATTTACTCTAAACATATTATTTCCGCTGTTTTAGGGGCACAAATTCTTATAGGAAAACACAACACAAACCTAACCCCAAAATGAATAGATTTGGGTTTAGTGTAAACAGAATCAAATCAACTTCTAATTTTTAAAAGAATATGAGTAATCTTTTCGTAGAGCTAAGGAACATTATGAAATTTTCTTATCAAATGTGGATTGATTGCAAAGGTACTTGTACCTGATGCTGTGTCTTGGGTACCGAATAATAAAACTACATCCACTTAGCTCCAAATTATCAGTCTCTTATGAAATTTATGGTCAGAATCAGATAGATATATAATATTTATTTTTATTTTTTCATATCATATTGTATATATGTGGTTAACACATGAGTCCTATTATTTATTTGCACATGGATATGTTGTCTATTTTAGTATAATGGGATTAACTTGTTGATCAAAGTTAATTATAGTATGAATCGAAATAAGCCGGGTGCGGGGTGCACACTTATTTCGATCTTATTATAATGGGGGTTCCAAGGGGGGTAACGCCTCCTTGGCGGGGGTCCGGGGGCAACGCTCCCGGTAGCGAAGTCCAAGGGGCGGCAACCCCTGGCGGGGTCCAAGGGGCGGCAACCCCTGGCGGGGTCCAAGGGGCAGAGACCCTGGCTGGGGTTAAGCTGCCAGGTCAGCTTGGAAAATTTTTATTTCCATTAATATTACTTTAAAAAAATGCATTAGAATTTTAATTTATTAAATTTCCTATGCATTTTATGTAATAAATAATGGACCCGAATTTGTGATTAATTTCGAATTAATTCGAAATTAAATTAGTGGATAACTGCCCAAACAGTTTTTCATCCCTGATATAACGTCTTTTGATCATACGAATTTCTGGATTGGTTCATCAACACTCTCTCAAATCGCATACTCGAATTCGCTCTCAAAAATCTGAGTTTTATCCGATCATAACATTTGTGAACCACAATAATTTTGATCTGAAAGTAAACCACGACTCTCAGATATCATCGGTTATTTCGATCTTCAAAAAATTCCCCAACATGTGTCTTCTTTATTTGTAATTATTTATGTGCACACGAATGCGTGTCTTTTGTAGTACGAGGACCAAGGTAGTACATGGCAACCTAGGAACATAAGTTGCTTGAAGGTTCATCCACCTTTCCAACATTAGAATTTTGTAAAAGTTCCAATATTATAAATTATAAACTAATTAAATATATTACATGCCGTTCAAAAAAAAATTAAATATATTACATCCAATAAAACGAAGACATTAACAACTCTTTATCATATGATAGTAGTAATATAATGTGAATTTGTGGTCTAGCTTTACAAATTACTAGCCTAATGTCTTAAAAGTATTGAGAACACATAGGGGAGAGGAGCGGACTTGTTACATGGGTGTTAATGTCAAGTAACTTTAAAGATTTTCTTATATATAGTTGTTTATTGGATTTTAATAATGTAAACTGTAACTTATTGATCGATAATAATCATATTATTAGTGTGATCGATAATAATCATATTATTAGTGTAACCGATAATAATCCAAACTTTTTTTTTCAATTACAATCCTACTAGCATATTAATCATTGATTTACACTTTAGTTCACTAGATTTTCACTCTGTTTCGTTATATTTACACTCTATTTCATTATATTTACACTTTATTTTGTTACACTTTACCATAATTCATTCACAATCATCATTGTGAGCAAAATTGAGTAGAAATCAAATATAAATCACTAAATTATTATATTATTAAGATTGAGATTACCCTTGACAACAAAACAAAAGTTAAGATTACTATATACCAAACTAATAATATGTATAATTACCAGTCAATAGTTATAGTTTGGATTTTTAAAACATGTATTGCCTATAAGTTTATAGAGTAAATTATACGGATAGTTTTTGGGTATATCGAAATTTTACATTTGGTTTATATTTTTGAGCGCACATTCTAGTCCCTAACACTGTTATGTTTCTTGGTTCATTAAGTCCATATGAAATCTCCAAAATACCCCTCTTATAAATACAAGCAAGTTGTTGATGTTGTTTTTGTTGTTGCTGTTATGGTCGTAGTAAAAAAATACAATCGACTCTTACGAGGTCATGCAAATCAAATGACTCTTACGATGTCAAGTTACAATTGAATTCATTCTGTAGAGTTATAGAATAAAATAGCGACCATTTAAATTAAAATTAGTTCAAGATGATACTGATACATTTATTCTAAATGTCTTGCATCTACTTAGTACAAAATTATTCATGTAATACAAAATTTATTTCTTCTTTATCCATTCTATAATTCTTAACCGTAACCTTCTACAAAGCACTCTTAGATTTAAACTCAAGGTCTACATCTGCCAGATAGGCGTGACATCCATCGATGGTGAACTTTCCCACTCCGGAGAGATAAATGATGGTGAATAAGCTGACAATAGTTCATCAAAATACTGATTCGGAAACTGAAAGCGATGGAGATCTTCTTGGAGTCCAAATGATGTTGAAAGGATGGAAAATGAAGATGGAGCAATGTCACCACTCAAGAGCATCTCATCAGGATTTAGAGCTGATAGTTTTTGTAGGTGTTGGGTTGGCACCATTTTATGTTTTTCAGGTGGTGGTGTTGGTGCAGCCGACGAGGAACCTTGGTCGTAGATGAGTTTCGCTTTGTATGCGATATCAAATACTGTAGGGTTTTCATCTATCATCTGCACTTGTTTTGTCGCTAAACATTTCTGTAACTTGGGATATGAGCATCTATAAGAGCTTCTGCAAGACATATATAGTAAATATATGCATACCAAAACATTTCTTAAATTTAATCGCAAAGACTTAGGACCTGCTCTATTACAGAGAGGTCATACGACTGTTGCGATCAAATAAAAGAATACAACTTTACCCTGGAAGGTTATCGACGAAAATGTCTTTCTGCCCATATTTTCTCTGATTGTAACTTTCATCAGTGTTATCCTCTAACCCCTTTTCACTGCATATTCTATCGTGGTCTTCCCATGTTGTAGACGCCTTTCTGTGACCATGGAAGAAAATAAAAGATTTAGAGTTTGTGCCTGTAACGCACATATGACATATCACTAATGCAGTGAATTCATACACACATATACTGGTGAGGGTTCATGAGAAACCACACATTATAAGTTACACATGTGAAACTGTGCGTTACATATATGTAACTCAATATACGTCCCGTCATAATTAAAAGGGTTTAAATTATATATATATATATATATATATATATATATATATATATATATATATATATATATATATATATATATATATATATATATATATATATATATATATATATCTATATATATATATATATATATATATATATTATAGTTTACTCAAATACCTTTAGACTAAAAAAATTAAATTATTTATAAACTTTGTGATTGAATAAAGAACATGTTATGATATTCAAAATGGTTTTCTATTGATTCTTCCACTATATATGTATGCATTTATATATAATATCTAGACAAATTAGTAGATTGTTGCACCAATTGTTACAATTCTGTTAGCTCAATGTCTTTTTCCCCGTCATGTTTGATTAGCGTATTATATCTAATCCTAATAAACTTTTACATCTATGGTACATGTGTATTCTCTCCTTAAAGCTCATTATGTATTTCCCGCTTAAATCAATACAACTAATTTTACCTATATATGTGGATCCTTTCATCATGTTGATGACGAATTTTCAAATTTAAGTAAGAATATTTTGTAATTGAACCTTACACTATTTTTCAATTACACCCTACTTTATTATATATATTAATTATATTTTACTAGAAATTTATTATTTTTTGTTAATTTTAATTAAAAAAAATACATAAACAGGTATCTTCAATAGGAGATGAGTTTTAATTTAATTCAATGTTAAAATGAATAACTAAATTCTTATTTTTTAAGTGTAAAGTGATATTGTTGTTGTTTTACTTGAAAATATTGCTTTATAATATTTTAATTTTTATTACAAAATATTTGATATTTTTATCTATTTAACCCGTGTATCACACGGAGATACTTTAAATTGACTCACGTTAACTCCGGTATCATTTACACTATTTTAATACTCCTCGATGAGTGAGATCCTCATGATTATATACCTTCAATCTATCTAAGAGTTAAGAAAGAGTTTAAATTCTTTAAGATGCATATTTAAGATGGATATATAAGTGGTTACTACGAACATATTACAAACTATACTAAACGGTTCTTACGCTATTTTAATTGAATTTTAATATTATTTAATTAATTTAAATTTAACTGAGAAGACTTTTTAACCAGTCAAATTCACTTTCTTTTATATAATTTACGTTTTAAATTTCAAGAAACATCAATTTTTTATTAAAAGCATTAGATATAATTTAATATTGTCAAGCATCACATTAATATCTTTAATATGTAAATTTATTATTACTATTACTATATATCATTGAAGTTTTAAAATTTTGGATGATACAACGCGACCTATCTTTATTACTATATGTTTCATTTAATATTGTTTATATTACACCAAAATATTAATACCAAAATACCAAAATACCTTTTTTTGTAATTGACATTTTGCTCCTGTTGAACCCAAATAGGTTGGTTGAACCCGAATATTTCACTTCCTGGGCTCGTATTGAATAGTACCGATGATTCGGGCAGACCGGGTGCTGGAAGGGCAGATGTCCAAAGCTGCCCTGCAGAGGCACCCGATCTTAGAACGAAAAGAGCGTTCTCGTATGACGATAAGATCTTCTTTATCAAGAGTTCTCTTGCTTCAGGTGAATGCAGATTAAGCATTAGCTGTTGAGTCATTTGTATCCCTTGAGTTAGCTCATGAATGGCTGCAGTCTGCTCTTCATAAACACAAGCACTCTCCATATGTTTTTGGTACAAATCTCGATGCATTGGGTACAAGCTAGTTTATCTGAAGTGCAGGAGCTTCTGTGATATGGAGGAAGTAGAGGATGGTGCAAGTGTAATGGAAGGAAGGAGTGGAGAGGCTATAAATATAAATATATAAATATATATCAAGAATTTTTATTATTTGGTGGTGGAGTCAAAGGTTGACCAAAGAAACCGAGTGAAATATATATAGTTTTCAAACATGGACCAGCTTTTGGTCAAATAGTGAGCTCTATTTCAGTCTTAATATACTACTTGCAAGAAATGAAAAAAAAAGGACTTAATAACATGTTTAATTGAGAAAATTACAAATTTTATTACTTTTTATTAGTAATTTTAAAAAACTGAGGACAAACTGGTTAAACTGGTGGTGGTTTAGCTAACGCATCGCACGCAAAGGGATTAGCCGGGTTTGAGTGAATCATATAAAACTTGTGTAGACGACATGTGTTGCCTTTTTTGTTATCTTGCTAACCGGATTTTAAGATTAGCTTTACTAAGAGATGTGCTGGTTTAACAACTGGTTGGCTGGTTGTTGAAATATTGGTAACATGAAACTTATGATTTTAAATCACTAATGGCGGTGGTTGTGGTTGCGATAAAATTGATATGATTCAACATGTAAAGCAAAGCGTATGAAGTTTGTCGTCTTGGTTTTTAAAGTTCTAAGATAGGAAAAACAACACTTCTCAAGGATCTATCATACATCCAAATTCAGGAAGAAATTTTGTGTTATAGAAAAGAGCGTTAAAAGCATGAAAATACATTTATTAAAATCGTAAAACCAAAAGACAAACTGTGTAAATCGATCGCCTCCACAAAATTTAGCATTTCAAAATCTAAAAATTTTAAAATATTATAATTAATTAAAACTAGTTATTTAACCGTCGTGTGTTGCTGCAGTATCACAACAGCATGATAAAATATAGATTATAATCGCCTTGCCTCCAAGTTTTCTTTAAAAGATCTTGGTCCTTTAAATCACTTCTTTGGGGTTGAGATAATCTCAAGGTATATATGTTGATGTGAACATATTATATTTGACCTGACTTTTTTCCGAATAAATTATGTCGAAACGCAAACAAACTCAATACGTAATAAAAATATTATTCGGTTGCGCGATACACCGGTTATCACATATTTTTTTGGCAATAAATAAAGTCAAAAGTCAAAGAAAAAATATATAAAAACAATAACATAATTTTAAAATATAAGAAAATACAAACTTTATAGAATTATGCATTCTAATTTATAAAACGTATATATAATATTAATATAATAAAATTATAAATAAAATTTATAAGACTATTTTCATACCTTTACGTTGTGTTCCCGAGTTTACTTAACGGGATAAAAGAAAAGAAAATTTTCTTTTCTTTCTTTTCTTTTTCTTCATTTCCCTTTCTTTTCTTTTCTCTTAATTTCCTTTGAATTTGAAAGGATTCACTTTAGGCTTCATTTTCTTTTTATTTTCTTTCTTTTCCCTCCTTAAATGAACACGAAAGCAAAATTTTCTTACTTTCATTTTATTTCTTTCGTTAAAAAAAACTCTGGAACACAACATTTTTTTTCTTTCCTTCCGATTCCTTTCTTTTCTCTCCTTAAATGAACTTGGGACCATAGCGTTAGTCCCGTAACAAAGCTGGTTACCATCCGCACTGTCCTATCAATAGCTCTCTCTCAAAATTGGTCATTGCGCCAACTTGATATAAATAATGCATTCCTTAATGGAACCTTGCAAGAAGATGTTACATGGTTCAACTGTCGGGCTACATTCATCCCCAATATCTGATTCATATATGCAAACTTCAAAAATAACTTTAGGGGCTTGAGCAAGCCCCAAGAACATGATACATGGTCCTCGCCACCTTTCTAATCCAATTTGGTTTTAGAAAATCCTTGTCTGATGCATCCTTATTTATTTATAACAATGGCAGGATCATATGCTATTTTTCTAGTGTACGTTGATAACATCGTGTTAATAGGTAACAACTCATTCATTGATCAATTTGTCACTAGCCTTGCCTCCAAGTTTTCTTTAAAAGATCTTGGTCCTTTAAATCACTTCTTTGGGGTTGAGATAATCTCTACAAAATCGGGTCTCTTTTTATCACAACACCGACATATACGTGACATTTTAAATCAATTTAAAATGGATGGGGCTAAGGAAATTCTCACCCTTTTAAGCACATTAGAGTTGCTATCCATTAATGATGGGTCTGCGAAAGTTGATCCTACTCCTTATCGTAAGCTTGTCGGGTCCTTGCAATACCTTGCCTTTACACGTCCGGATATATCATTCACGATCAATAAACTCTCGCAATTTATGCATAATCCATCACAAACTCACTAGCAATCGCTAAAAAGGTTCTTTAATACCTCAAAGGAACAATTCATTACAGGCTCTTTCTAAATCGATTCTCTCCATTGCATCTCACCGCCTTCTCCGACTCGGATTGGGGTGGAATTACTAATGGCGGTTGCTCAACCACCGCCTACATTATGTATCTTGGATCAAACATTATCTCATGGCGTTGGGCTCGCCAAAAATCGGTCTCACGTTTATCTACAGAAGCCGACTACAAGGCTCTTGCAAATGCATCCGCTGAATTATCATGGGTTCAAAGTCTCCTAACTGAACTTGGCATCTCCATCAAAGGTCCTCCTACACTCTATTGTGATAACACAGGTGTCACCTATCTCTGTGCAAATCCGGTTTATCACTCATGCATGAAACATGTTGCATTAGACTACCATTTTGTTCGCGAGATAGTCTCTGCAGGTGAATTAAAAGTGCTTCTATAAACTCAACAGATCAACTAGCTGATGTTCTTACCAAACCTCTTGGTCGGGTTCCATTTCTAAAGCTAAGGTCCAAGATTGCGTATCTGACGGATTCTCCATCTCGCGAGGGCCTATTAAGGAATTACATTCAAAATCACCTCATGACAGCTCGCTGCCAACTCATGACAACTCAAAATGTCTCAAGATTAGGCAACAAATAAATCAATAATATATTACTAGTAAATGGTGGTTGTAATTATCCTAAAATAGCTAGTGTATTTCCTTACATATTAATGTAAACAATTGTATTTTAAACTCATGTATGTAAATGAATAATGCACTTCTTCAAAATCAAAAATAAAGTCTCTAAATACATAATCCCATCCGTTAACTATAACTTAAAAAGCAAGGTCGGTGACATATGCCACACGACTTAGCTTATGATATATATTATAGTGGAGGGAATAAAACTCAACCATTTGGTTTGGTTTAGTGGTTAAGCACTTTGTTCTTAAAACAAATGGGCATGTGTTTGATCCTCCCTAGTTTATCCTTAATGCTTTCGTGTGGTTTATCAAATTTTAAAGGACTAACATAAATCATATAAAATCATTTACAGCGTAGGGAAAAGAAGCATGTGACATAGTGATAACAAGGTGTGTAGAAAAAATTTCACTTTTAGATGTGAGAGTTAACCATTCTAAAAACAACTTATAGTGTAAGGACATAGACACATACACATGGCACCAACTAAAATGCAAGAATAATTATATAGCCACATTTTATACTAATGACATATCTTATCTTGATCTAATGCACTCTTTTTTCAATTAATACATCTTGTTTAATTTTTTTTTTTTTTTGGAACAACGCGATATGTATTGTCGATTTTGATTTGAAGTAAAATCAGCTATTTAAGTAACAAACTAATAATTATTCAACAATGACCAATCAACGAAGAAATTATAAAACAACTGAACACTTTTAGGCCCAAAATAAAGAATCTTAACAAATTATTGTACTAGATTATGTATATCATAAATTGTTTTTGGCACTAAGCCCATGCCTTATTTTTCTATATAGAGTCGTCAGGCCGGTATTAAGAGTCATCAAAAAATTTTGAGCCCTGTGCAAGTAGGAAAAAAACGGATCCCTAAACTATAAGGGTGCGTTCGTCTCACAGAATGAGAGGGAATTGAAATTGAAAATAGAATTTGATTTGGATTTTAAATCCTTCCATTGAAATCCCATAATACGTTTGGTTGGTATAATTTTCAATGGAATTGAAATGGAAAGTATGTAAAATGACATAACTACCCTTTAAAAAGTAGGAAATCCACTCACCTACATCACATTTGTAAGGAGAAAAAAAACCCTCCCAAAAAAGTGAAAAAAACATTTTCAAAAAATCATAAAACCAAAACCAATGCGAAAATGAAAAATGTAAAAATGCCAAAGTTTTAATCTAGCGTTTCTCGTTGGTAAAAAAAATTAAATAAATAAATAAATAAAAATTGTCGTTTTTGTGTTCGGGTTTAGTTTTTGGGTATAGTTTACCTTTTACGGTTACATTTTTTTTGGGGTGGGGGGGGGGGGGGGGTGGTCATGTATTTATTTAAATAAAAGTTTTTTTTTTATAATTTGATGGTTAGAAGGTTATTTTGGTAAATATACATGAAATCTTTCGATTGTTAAACAATCCGCCCAACTTGGGAAGGATTTCAAATCCTACAATTTGAAGGATTTCAAGGGATTTGAATTCCATTCAAATCCTTCCGTTGGTGAGACGAACACCACAAGGAATGGAATCAAGATTCCAATTCCCTCAGAATTCCATTCCATTCTGTGAGACGAACGCACTCTAAAGTCAATAATCTAAATGTAAAAAGTCTATAATACAATAATAATTGTTTTACCAATAAACAAAAGTATTGTAACAAAATAATCTAATTTACTTAAGCAAATCATAAGACTTTCTAGCAATTTGTAAATTAATTTAGATTGGATAAATAATGGTAAACTAAACCAATTAAAATGTTAATGGGTCCTAAATTTTAATATATCAAAATAATCAAATTCCTATTAGGTTTGTTAATTAGTTCGTTAATAGCCTATAGTTATTTATAAAATATATATATATATATACATATATAATATAAAACTTTTTAAAAATTCCGGGCCTTTGAAAAGGTTGTGCTCTGAGCGGTCGCCCACCCCGCCTCGTTCAGAGCCGGCCATGAGAGTCGCCAATAGGTGAAGTCACGCCTTGAGGTAAGCTACGGAAAACAAGAGATTTTCTTACCCTCATGCGGTTATATAGAACCAAAAATAAAACTTAAAAGCCACGGTACTTATTAAGTTTGTTTTTTCA
Source organism: Flaveria ramosissima (assembly GCA_025215565.1). Classification (NCBI taxonomy): domain Eukaryota; kingdom Viridiplantae; phylum Streptophyta; class Magnoliopsida; order Asterales; family Asteraceae; genus Flaveria; species Flaveria ramosissima. Next base: position 58,294,723 of record CM046030.1, read on the forward strand.
TACAAGTCAATATTGTTTACTTTTTACCAAAAAGGATCACAGAATTGTTTTTTATTAATCGAACGTAAACATTTCAAGAGTGATCTCATTGCTCCCTCTCAAACACATTTAACTATTATATTCTCCTAAGATCTCATGACATTTAAAACACGTTATTGATACATGAACTTTTATGGTTTAGTAAAACACATATAAATTACCCCATATGGTTTCATTCACACTTGTTGGAGAAATCAGAACACCCTACTACTCGCACCACTCTTGAGCCACATCCAAAAGCGACCTAGTCGATGAACCATCTCGGCTCAATGCCGATGCACCAAGACCCTTGAGCTCGCTCACTTTCATCCTCATCTTACGCCCATCTTCTCCTTCGATCAAATTCCTGACACACTCACTAATTTCATCTCTTCCCACCACTCCATTCTCATCGACTTTCACCCTATACGCGACTCCCAAACCATCCGTCAGTAAAACCGAGTTCATTTTCTGCTCCGCGAAAAGCGGCCATGCAATCATTGCCACTCCACAAACCACACTCTCAAGTATCGAGTTCCACCCACAATGTGTCAAGAACCCACCAGTAGACCCATGGCTTAGGATCTCCACCTGAGGAGCCCAACTTGACACCACTAGACCCCGACCTTCAACCCGCTCCAAAAACCCGTCGGGTAAAAACTCAAACGGGTCAAGCAGGCTTTGTGCGGTTAAAAAACTTGCATTAGAATTTTCATGTGGACTCTTTAAGACCCAAAGAAATCTTTGACCACTTTGCTCCAACCCAAAAGCTAGTTCAATGAGTTGCTTATGGGACAGTGTCCCACCACTCCCAAACGACACAAACAAAACCGACCCCACCGGATGCTTATCCAACCACTTCAAACATTCAAACCCGTCACCGGTCTGGTTCAGTTTCTCTGAACCAGACCGTATCAACGGGCCAACCGAATAAACCTTCGGTTCGCACCAATCGCCTTCTTCCATAGCCTTAAAAGGACCCGGTTCTAGCTCAAGAAAGCTGTTAACTAACACACCCTTTGCAAAGCTACAAGTTTTCGCTAACTCAACCATATGTTTATACGTCTCGTTCTTCTTATCTTGAAGCGGCTCGGGCATATCCGCTCCTTGAACCGGAATACAACCGGGTAACCGCACCGGTTCGGGTAAGTCCTTATACTCACAAGCATACATCTGGTCTAAAATGGGTATATGGAATAAACTAACCACTGACATAGCAGAAATGGGACAGAATAAGTAGGGTGGAATATTGAACTCTTTGGCAATTTCAAAACTAGGAGTACCAAAAACGTCAATAACCAAAGCCGAGGGTCTTTTTTTAACCGGCTCGCGGGTTAACTCGGTTAACGTTTGCCGTAGAGCGGGTAATGACCGAGTTAAAGTGAGTGATATCCGAGTTTCTAAAGTAGCATCCATTGGAACGTCGTTTAGGCTTACGGGAGGTAGGAAAACGGACGATATGGGTTCGGGCATGGCGTTAAGGATGTCGTTTTGCGGTTTGACGGGCGAACCCGCGGCGGTGGGGATGATGAAGGTGATGGAGAGACGACGGTGGAGGAGGAGCCGGTGAGCCAACTCAGTGAGTGGGATGAGGTGACCCATTCCTGGACTCGGGAAAATGACAATGTGAGCATCCATTATTGATCATGCATCACATGGTTCACCTTAATATCTATCTACATATTTATAGTACCTCCAAGATAGTGAAGTGACAATTTTGTTTGTAGCACATAAGTTTATTTATAAACACTAGAAAATGTTTATTAAATTAAAAAAGTATTAACCCCTTCGCATTGTTACAGGTGATGCAAAACCATGCCAACTAGCACCAATGTCACACTACCTTCAGCGAACATCAACGCCGGAAAAGCTCGTAATAAAAATAAAAAGAAAAACAAAAAAATAAAACTAAACGGAAAGTAGACTTTAAAATGTTCAACCATGCACATAAAACGTAAAACATTAAAAACAATAATTAATTCGATCTACAACCCACGTGTTGTGTCGGAGATGTTAAATGAGGAAAAATAAGTGTAACAACGTTGAACCACACATGCACGGGTTAACTCTCAAAATTTATACTGTAAATCAAAAAGTTTGTAAAATACGAAAATATTGAGAACTAAAGTTGAAAGTAAAAAAATGTAGTGGTTAAATTGTAAAAATATAAAAGTAATGAGTTTAAAACAAAAAATATATATAAAGAGAAAAAAATATGTATAATATTTTGTACACATGATAAAACAATAAATAAATTTATAAGTTGATAATTAGTAATATATAAATACGTCTAATATGAAAATAAATATATACAAATTTTTTTATGACCTAAGTAGGTTTATGGTGATAGATAAACACCTTACACTATCATATCTTATTATACCCCACATCGACCGTGTCAAACCCGAAAACCTTATGTGACGCACAACATGACAACTTTACTAACCTTGTTTTAGAGGAAAAGGTAAATAGTATAACTAGAGTACTAGTTAGTAGTTACTACTTGCAAGATAACAGATATGTCATTAGGGAAGGAGTAAATTTTTTTTATAAAGATCTTAATATTAATACACCTCATCATATAAACCAACACTCTTTTATAGGTTGCGTAGTGTACTATACGTCACGTATTGTTTTTTTTTTTCTTTCAAGTGGAGCGTTTGTTTTCGTATTATTTGATGCGACGTAAGATTTCTTTTGAATTATGTTAACAAATTTTTACTCTTAAAATTTCATATAATTTTCTCAAAATCTCAAACAATTCTCTCAACGATCACTTCTGGTTTTTTCTATTCACTCAAAATTGCATACGTATATGTTCATTAGCTATGTCGTTTTAGGATAGTAACTATTTCTTTGATGCATATCTGTTCGAATATTCAAATGTTTTGAACACGGCGGATAACAATCAAGAAGATTTGTATGTATTATCTTCTCAAGAGACACTACTGTCATAAATTGGTGTTACGTGGTTCATCATCTTTTTATCCACAATATATAATTTGGTTGGTAGACTAATTTATTTAAAAACAAATGTTAAATAAAATATTAAAATACTAGAAATTACTAAAAACAGTCAAAAAATCATAAGGCCAACCACGGCTCATCGCTATGTCCTGTTTACGTTTAGGTATTATTTCTAAGAATGGCCCAGCCACGTTATCATGTGGGTTCCATAAACACTTGTATATCACTGTTTAATAGTTCTTCATGCATCACCAATATGACCAAATTTTCTTTTGCAAGTTTTGATTCCATAAGTTTGATATGAAGAGTTTTTTACTTGTTTTTTCACTTGCCATCAAATACTTGTATTAGGATATAATGAGAGGGTTTAAATGAGAACTTATTATATTTATTATTATATTTATGAGAACTATAGAAACCAACGTGAGCCAATAGTTTTCAATGACAAAATAGTAATTAATGAAAAACATAATAAAAAATTTATAAAACAAAACTAAAATAAATATAAAAAAATAAAAACACAAAATATTTCTCTCATTTTCTTTTTTTTAAAAAAATAAAAAATTAAAAAAACTCTTTTTTTTTACGAAACTCATTTTACACATATGTAATACCGGATTTACATATGTGTAAACGTATTTACACAATGTGTAAATCCGGTATTACACATGTGTATAACGAGATATACACATGTGTAAATAACGGGTAGATCAGTTTTGTAGAAAATATATATATTAATATGGTATATGTGACAACCCTAGGTTTAGGATTTTATACGCTAGTACGCTTAAGTTACTTCGCTACACCTAGGCTAACTTGTATATATATTTTTATACATACATGCTTTTATTTTACTTACACATGTATATTTTGTCCATGTGAGTATATATATATGATGTACGTATGCATGCATACATGCATGCACAACCTTTTACGTATGCATGTATCCATATTCATAACCTTATGATACCAAATGATAAATGATCAAGATACACCAATCATACAACATCAAACAAACCAAAACACAACTCAACCAAACATCACAAACACAAGTTAACATCAAGAGAAACTTAACATCAAAACAAACCTAAACAAATCTTCTACACTTAAACCCCAAACCAAAGTACCATCTAAGATTGAGAACCGGTTCATTAACCCTTAAAACACCCGACTTAAGAGATGATTAACACCTCAAATCGGGTGGGACATCTCACCATCCATCAAACCGCCACCTAGCTCTTCAAACACCAAGCATATGTGTATGCATGCCACCTTGAGAGTCTAGCATCCTAGAGTAATGATGGAGCTCTTTAATGGCAGCCGACTCCACCTCTTTACTTGCAAACTCTAGGTTGGAACCCAACTTGGACACAAACCACCGCCACATCCTCGGCTCCATCTAGACACACCCACAAAACCCGCCACCTTAACATCTAGTAGAGCCACCTAAGAGCTCTATAAACCACACATCATCACCCTAGACTTAGGAGTAATGATTACCTCCTCCATTACATAAGGAACTCTCGGTTTGATGAAGTCCACCGCCAACTTTCCTCTCTAAAAACTCTCGGTTACTCACCATCACTAAACACCACGACCACCACACCACTCGGCTATTCACACACTCGGACATGACCACAAAACAATAACATACCGTTACCATCATCACCTCCTACTTACATCACGGTTACAAGGCAGCAACATCCAAGCCTCGTGGAAGCACCATCTCCCGAAAGATTATCAAGAACACCAAAACCAAGCAAGCTTAGACCATCCTCACCTTCTTCTCATACTCTCCTTCTGTCAAAATCAAGGTTTTAACCCCTAAAACCCTACTAGATTAAGGTTATGAAAATCGAACATGTGTTAAAATAAACACATGTGATTAACCCTTTTGATTAAACATTCAAGGTTTTTATAAAAATATATAAAAATCAAACTTATTTTTCAGACAAAAAGAAAGATTTTAAGAATCTGAAATAAATAAAACAAATCTCAAAAATCAAATTATAACAAGAAATTATCAACAAAAGGGTTAAAAATCTAGTCATAGTTTATTAAATTGATTCTGCATATAAAATAACTATGATTGTGGGAACAAATATTAAAAATATATTTAGAATATTAGGAAATAGAACTCTGCAAAATTTGGTACCATTCCTATGAATTAGTTAATTTATATGTAATATTTAAGGGTAAAAAGAGAAATATTATATTAAAAGAACCGATCCTAGTAAAGGTATAGAAAAATTATATACTGACTATTAAGAATTATAGAATCCACTGGAAAAATCTCGTGACCTAACTCAAAACATTTTCTGAAATATTAATTTTTAACCATTCTGTCAACTAAAAATCGGGAAAAATACTTAAATTATGAAATAAATTATAGGAAATTTATAGAAAATATAAGAATAAAAATAGAGCAGTTTGTGTAAAAATTAAAATTTTTGGACATGATTTGGTATTTTTAGCAAAATAAGAGTAAAATAGGAAAAATTATAAAAATAGCTCTCCTATAATTTAGAACATGAGAAAATTTTGAAAAACCTTACGGATTATAGTTATTAATCTGACAAAATTTGACTAATTTTAGAGGCCCGAAGGTATTTCTAAAGAATTATGTGAATAATGTAAAAATAATAAAAATTAGCCTGAAAATAATTTGAATATAAAATTTTAGTATATTTAACCTAACACTAAGATACATCTACTGTAAAAATTTCGGAATTTATACTAGAACCTAACTTATGGAATAAATTCTTCAATCTGAGGTACTAAAAATGTTAAAGAAATATACATTTTCTAAATTATAAATATTTTTCTTGTTATAGGTTACCATTTGGAGTAAAGGTGAGTTTCATGGCCCATTTTGTTTTGTAAAAGTTTTGGGGAAAAAGCATACTATTTGATGCATTACTTTCTGAGATTAATGTTACAACCATTAATTCGGATGTGGAACCGTTAGATAATATTGGTAGCGCTACTTAGGAAAATATTTCCTGCACCAATAAGATAAGTATTGTGATGCTATATTATCTAATTTATGAAATATGTTATGACAGATATGAATGATCTGGTTGCTATGTAAGGTTTGGTTGTATATAATGCATCAATATTATATGTTTGATAAACCTGTGAAGCTCACCAACTTTATGTTGACTGTTTTGAGTATGCTTTTTCAGGAATTCACCATGACTAACAGCTTAATGTTCTCCTTTGATGTTTATAATGGCTGGGGAGAGGTTGTGGGGAAAGTTTGTGTGAACCTGACAGTAAACTTGTATGATCTCAGTGTCTCGGTGGATGCTCACTTCCATCGTCTCTGAAGATGTTGCTGTTAGGCTTTTAATGTAATAGGGTTATGTTAGTTCAAATTTTGACTATGATGAATTGATGTAATCCTAACTCCTTTATTATTAATCTTGTTATGTTATGTGATCTTATATATATTTAATATGCCTCATCATGAAATATATATTTATGTGATATTTAGTAACAATCGAATATCAATGAGTTCTGAGCAAACAAGTCACACCCTAAGCATTTCACGCTTCCGCCGGGATGTGACAGGTTGGTATCAGAGCCATTGGTTATAGAGAATTAGGTACCATAAAATACCTAGACTATAACCATAAGCTCATATCTGTATAATTATGTGTATATATGATTTTGCATGTCATGATTCCATGAATATTAAAGCATGTTCCTTGCAAAGAATTTATTATATATATAAAAATAGGTAACTAACTGTTGGGTTCAAACCATGAAAAGATTTGTTTTGCAACTATGAGTACCGATAACAATTTTTGTGAGGCTAACTCATCCGGATACTCGGATTATAATAATCACAAAGAACTTACGCCTGAACCTAAACCTCAGCAAATTCTAGAACCTTTTCCAACCAAAAAGGAAGATAACCCTAAGCCCAAATTTTATGTCCGTCGTGTACCTGTAATAGTAGGAGGATATACCATTAAAACTCCTAGGAAAAGGGTACGACCCGGGAACAAATTCAAGACCAAGCAAGACGAAGGCAAGGAGATACAAGAAACTGACTCCCTCAAAAACGAAGAAAGTAAAGCTAAAAGACAAAGGGTGGATGGGGATCAAAACATAGCCACTCAACAAATCCTTAAACAGCTCAAGAAAATTCAACAAGAGATCAGGAATATTCAGAAGGATGTTAAGGAACTAAAGGCACCTAAGGGAAACATCTTCTCAAGAATATGGAAATGGATGCAGGGAAATTAGGAGCTAACTTTTAATGTGAAATTTTTGAATAAAAACTTAAATGAAAAACATCTTTTGTGTTTGAACTATTACTTGCTTATGTGTTAATTAGAATATTGTCAAGAGTCTAAAATTCTTTTTAATATTTACTATAATTAACTATAGAAAAGCATGCCGCCAAAAAGAAATACGCAACCCATAAGGAGGACTGCGAGAGTGGGACGACCTAGAACTAGACTTGGAGAAGAAACACCTGTTAACTCGACAGCCAATGAAGATGAAAGGATCTCCCGAATAGTGTCACAGCAGTTGGAAGCTGCCATACCCATACTAGTAACTCAACTTCAACAAAACCTGAACCTCGGTACCACAACCCCCGGCAACGAAATACCAACTGATGATGCCATAAGAGAACAACCAGCAGAGGAGATTATAACAGAGAAAGGATGTTCCTACAAAGCCTTTATGTCATGTAGACCTCGAGAATTTGATGGTAAAGGCGGAGCAGTACAGGCTCTACGCTGGTTAGATGAAATGGAGTCAACTCTGGAAATCAGCAAATGTGCCAATAACAACAGAACCTTGTTTGCTTCACACTCATTGAAAGGGGAAGCACAATCCTGGTGGAAGATGGAGATGACCACTAAAGGTAGGCACATTATGAATGAGTTGAGTTGGGAGGAATTCAGGAATTTGGTTATAGAGAAATACTGTCCTTATAATGAAATAGAAAAATTAGAAACTGAGTTTTTAGCTTTAGAAATGAAAGGAGCAGCACATCGGGAATATACCGACAGGTACAATGAACTCTCGAGGTTAGTACCACATCTAGTGGCCCTAGAATCAAAGAGAATAGGAAGATATATTTGGGGACTAGTGCCACAAATAAGGGGATTAGTAAAATCAGCTAGGCCCAAGACTTTTCAAGATACTGTAAGTTTATCAGGAAGTCTGACAGATGAGATGATAAGAAATGGATCACTAGGTAACCCTAGATCTGGAGAAAAGAGAAAGTGGAGTGATGATAACCCAGGGGAAAGATTTAAGGGAACCCCTCAGAAACGAATAGTTAGACAGCCTCCTCGAAACTACCTAGGAATGACACGGAAAAGAAACCCCAGACAGAGAACCAGCCATGGTGCAACACTTGCCAAAGATACCATCAAGGCAACTGTGCGATGGTAATCTGTTACAACTGCAAGAAAAAGGGGCATATATCCCGAGACTGCAAAAACCCTGCAAATCCAAAATCAGTCTGCTATCAATGTGGGAATGAAAATCATCGCCGAAACGAATGCCCACAGCTGAAAGGAAAGGCACCGACTAATCAGAACAACCCTCGGGGGAGAGCATTCATAATGCAGGCAGAAGAAGCTCGACACGAACCAGAAGTTGTCACGGGTACGTTCCCTGTAAATGATCAGTATGCTACTATATTATTTGATACTGGAGCAACCCGTAGCTTTGTTTCAAATACATTTAGGCCACTACTTAACTTGACCACAGAAAAGCTAAATCAAAAATATATGATAGAATTAGCGGATGGTAAGATAATCGAAGCTTATGAGATCGTTCCTAATTGCACCATGAATTTAGATGAAAACTATTTCAATATAGATTTGATTCCTATTGATTTAGGAGGATTTGATATTGTTGTAGGAATGGATTGGTAAAGTAAGAATCAAGCTGAAATAATATGTGGTAAGAAGATGATCAAAATCCCTTTAGTTAATGAGAATAGAACACTGTGCATATATGGTGAAAAACCTAGGGGCACCATAAAAATAATTTCTTGTAAAAGTGCACAAAAATGCCTAAGGAAGAAATGTTTGGCTTATCTGACTCACATTGTTGACACTAAGATAGACAAAGTAAACCTGAAAGATGTTCCAATTGTCAATGAATATTCAGATGTATTCCCTGATGAATTACCTGGATTACCACCCCCACGTCAAGTAGAATTCAAAATTGAATTGATGCCAGGAACAGCCCCTATTGCTAAGGCACCCTACCGTTTAGCACCTACTGAAATGAAGGAATTAATGAGCCAACTTCAGGAACTTTTGGATAAAGGATTTATACGACCTAGTGTATCACCCTGGGGAGCACCAGTTTTATTTGTTAAGAAAAAGGATGGAACATTTAGAATGTGCATAGACTATAGGGAACTCAATAAAGTAACTATAAAGAATAGGTATCCCTTACCTAGAATAGACGACCTATTTGATCAATTACAAGGATCTAGTTACTTTTCAAAAATAACTTGAGATCAGGATATCATCAGCTAAGAATACAGGATGAAGATATACCCAAGACAGCATTCAGAACAAGGTATGGACATTATGAATTCCTGGTAATGCCATTTGGATTAACCAATGCTCCCGCCATATTCATGGATTTGATGAATAGGATATGTAAACCCTATTTAGATAAGTTTGTCATAGTCTTTATAGACGACATTTTAATCTATTCTAAGAATAAGGAGGATCATGAGCAACACTTAAGATTGACCTTGGAGTTGTTAAGAAAAGAAAAACTATACGCAAAATTCTCAAAATGTGAATTTTGGAAAAGAGAAGTGCAATTCCTAGGGCACATAGTCAATCAAGAAGGAATACAGGTAGATCCAGCAAAAATAAAAGCTGTTAAGAAATGGGAGGATCCCAAGACACCAACAGAAGTACGTCAATTTTTAGGATTAGCAGGATATTATAGAAGATTCATAGAAAATTTCTCAAGGATAGCTCAGCCCTTGACTTAACTAACTCAAAAAGACAAGCCATATGTCTGGGGAGAAAAACAAAAGAATGCATTCGAACTTTTGAAAAGTAAGTTATGTAGTGCACCTATTTTGTCATTACCAGAAGGGACTGACGATTTTGTAGTATATTGTGATGCGTCTCGTCGAGGATTTGGATGTGTATTAATGCAACGAAGTAGAGTCATCGCATATGCCTCTAGACAACTTAGAGGAAGTGAGAAAAACTACACTACTCATGATTTGGAATTAGGAGCAGTAATCTTTGCACTTAAGATTTGGAGACATTACCTGTATGGGACAAAATGTACAATATACACGGATCATAAGAGTTTACAGCATATATTTGAGCAGAAAATGCTGAACATGAGATAAAGAAGATGGATAGAATTACTGAGTGATTATGATTGTGAAATCAAAATCATCCAGGTAAGGCAAATGTAGTTGCAGATGCTTTAAGTAGAAAAGATAGGGTTAAACCGTTACGAGTACGAGCCATGAGAATGGAACTACAATCAGATCTGTTAAGACAAATATGGGAAGCCCAACAGAAAAGTAAAATAGAAATAAAAGGACAGGAAAAGGATTTACAGGCAGATACACATGGAATTCTAAGATTTAAAGGAAGGACCTGGATACCTGATAATGCTATACTTAGAAAGATTATATTACAAGAAGCACATAAGTCAAAATACTCAGTACATCCAGGAAATAACAAAATGTATAAGGATTTGAAAAATCATTACTGGTGGCCTGGTATGAAGAAATCAGTTGGGGAGTTTGTAGAGAAATGCAATACGTGTTCAAAAGTTAAAGCAGAACATCAGAAACCTTCAGGATATCTACAACAACCTGAAATTCCAGAATGGAAATGGGATCAAATTACTATGGATTTTGTAACCAAGTTACCAAGGACCTCAAGTGGCTATGACACAATCTGGGTTATAGTAGATAGATTGACCAAATCAGCATACTTCCTGCCAATCAGGGAAGATTACAAAATAGAGAAACTGGCAAGAATCTACATACGAGAAATCGCATCCAGACATGGAATACCAATCTCCATTACATCTGATAGAGACAATAGATTCATATCAAGGTTTTGGCAGACCTTACAAAAAGCTTTAGGAACCCAAATAAATCTTAGCACAGCCTTCCACCCACAAACAGATGGACAGAGTGAAAGGACAATACAAACACTAGAAGATATGTTACGTGCTTGTGCATTAGACTTTGGTGGCAACTGGGATATGCATCTACCTTTGATAGAATTTTCTTATAATAATAGCTATCATTCCAGCATTAAAACCGCCCCGTTCGAAGCTTTGTATGGAAGAAAATGCAGATCGCCCTTATGTTGGAATGAAATAGGAGATAGACAACTTATAGGTCCTGATTTAATTCAAGAGACATCTGACAAGATTAAAGAAATCAAGAATAGATTAAAGACAGCACGGGATCGGCAGAAAAGTTATGCAGATAAAAGAAGAAAGCCGTTAGAATTTCAAATTGGAGATAAGGTCTATCTAAAAATATCACCCACCAAAGGAATCTTTCGATTTGGAAAGAGAAATAAGTTAAACCCAAGATATATTGGACCATTTGAAGTTATTGACAAGATTGGTCCTGTTGCGTATAAGCTAGATTTACCCGAAGAATTAAGTAAAGTACACAACACGTTCCATGTGTCCAATCTGAAGAAATGTTTAACAGATGAAACATTAAAAGTTCCAGTTCAAGAAATAAAGATAGACGAGAAGCTTCATTTTACAGAGGAACCAATAGCCATATTAGATAAAGAAGTTAAAAAGCTAAGAAGAAGCAAGATTCCCATAGTGAAAGTTAAGTGGAACGCTAAGAGAGGACCAGAGTATACATGGGAAAGAGAAGATGAAATCAGAAGAAGATACCCCCATCTATTTTAAGACAATGGTCAGATAAGTTCATTACTATCCAAATAAATTTCGGGACGAAATTATTTTTACGGGGGGAGAATGTGACAACCCTAGGTTTAGGATTTTATACGCTAGTACGCTTAAGTTACTTCGCTACACCTAGGCTAACTTGTATATATATTTTTATACATACATGCTTTTTACTTACACATGTATATTATTTGTCCATGTGAGTATATATATATGATGTACGTATGCATGCATACATGCATGCACAACCTTTTACGTATGCATGTATCCATATTCATAACCTTATGATACCAAATGATAAATGATCAAGATACACCAATCATACAACATCAAACAAACCAAAACACAACTCAACCAAACATCACAAACACAAGTTAACATCAAGAGAAACTTAACATCAAAACGAACCTAAACAAATCTTCTACACTTAAACCCCAAACCAAAGTACCATCTAAGATTGAGAACCGGTTCATTAACCCTTAAAACACCCGACTTAAGAGATGATTAACACCTCAAATCGGGTGGGACACCTCACCATCCATCAAACCGCCACCTAGCTCTTCAAACACCAAGCATATGTGTATGCATGCCACCTTGAGAGTCTAGCATCCTAGAGTAATGATGGAGCTCTTTAATGGCAGCCGACTCCACCTCTTTACTTGCAAACTCTCGGTTGGAACCCAACTTGGACACAAACCACCGCCACATCCTCGGCTCCATCTAGACACACCCACAAAACCCGCCACCTTAACATCTAGTAGAGCCACCTAAGAGCTCTATAAACCACACATCATCACCCTAGACTTAGGAGTAATGATTACCTCCTCCATTACATAAGGAACTCTCGGTTTGATGAAGTCCACCGCCAACTTTCCTCTCTAAAAACTCTCGGTTACTCACCATCACTAAACACCACGACCACCACACCACTCGGCTATTCACACACTCGGACATCACCACAAAACAATAACATACCGTTACCATCATCACCTCCTACTTACATCACGGTTACAAGGCAGCAACATCCAAGCCTCGTGGAAGCACCATCTCCCGAAAGATTATCAAGAACACCAAAACCAAGCAAGCTTAGACCATCCTCACCTTCTTCTCATACTCTCCTTCTGTCAAAATCAAGGTTTTAACCCCTAAAACCCTACTAGATTAAGGTTATGAAAATCGAACATGTGTTAAAATAAACACATGTGATTAACCCTTTTGATTAAACATTCAAGGTTTTTATAAAAATATATAAAAATCAAACTTATTTTTCAGACAAAAAGAAAGATTTTAAGAATCTGAAATAAATAAAACAAATCTCAAAAATCAAATTATAACAAGAAATTATCAACAAAAGGGTTAAAAATCTAGTCATAGTTTATTAAATTGATTCTGCATATAAAATAACTATGATTGTAGGAACAAATATTAAAAATATATTTAGAATATTAGGAAATAGAACTCTGCAAAATTTGGTACCATTCCTATGAATTAGTTAATTTATATGTAATATTTAAGGGTAAAAAGAGAAATATTATATTAAAAGAACCGATCCTAGTAAAGGTATAGAAAAACTATATACTGACTATTAAGAATTATAGAATCCACAAGAGAAATCTTGTGACCTAACTCAAAACATTTTCTGAAATATTAATTTTTAACCATTCTGTCAACTAAAAATCGAGAAAAATACTTAAATTATGAAATAAATTATGGGAAATTTATAGAAAATATAAGAATAAAAATAGAGCAGTTTGTGTAAAAATTAAAATTTTTGGACATGATTTGGTATTTTTAGCAAAATAAGAGTAAAATAGGAAAAATTATAAAAATAGCTTTGCTATAATTTAGAACATGAGAAAATTCTGAAAAACCTTACAGATTATAATTATTAATCTGAGAAAATTTGACTAATTTTAGAGACCCGAAGGTATTTCTAAAGAATTATGTGAATAATGTAAACATAATAAAAATTAGCCTGAAAATAATCTGAATATACATTTTAGTATGTTTTACCTAAACTAAGATACATCTACTGTAAAAATTTCGGAATTTATACTAGAACCTAACTTATGGAATAAATTCTTCAATCTGAGGTACTAAAAATGTTAAAGAAATATACATTTTCTAAATTATAAATATTTTTCTTGTTATAGGTTACCATTTGGAGTAAAGGTGAGTTTCATGGCCCATTTTGTTTTGTAAAAGTTTTGGGGAAAAAACATACTATTTGATGCATTACTTTCTGAGATTTATGTTACAACCATTAATTCGGATGTGGAACCGTTAGATAATATTTGTAGCGCTACTTAGGAAAATATTTCCTGCACCAATAAGATAAGTATTGTGATGCTATATTATCTGATTTATGAAATATGTTATGACAGATATGAATGATCTGGTTGCTATGTAAGGTTTGATTGTATATAATGCATCAATATTATATGTTTGATAAACCTGTGAAGCTCACCAATTTTATGTTGACTGTTTTGAGTATGCTTTTTCAGGAATTCACCATGACTAACAGCTTAATGTTCTCCTTTGATGTTTATAATGGCTGGGGAGAGGTTGTGGGGAAAGTTTGTGTGAACCTGACAGTAAACTTGTATGATCTCAGTGTCTCGGTGGATGCTCACTTCCATCGTCTCTGAAGATGTTGCTGTTAGGCTTTTAATGTAATAGGGTTATGTTAGTTCAAATTTTGACTATGATGAATTGATGTAATCCTAACTCCTTTATTATTAATCTTGTTATGTTATGTGATCTTATATATATTTAATATGCCTCATCATGAAATAAATATTTATGTGATATTTAGTAACAATCGAATATCAATGAGTTCTGAGCAAACAAATCACACCCTAAGCATTTCACGCTTCCGCCGGGATGTGACAGTATACGTTAGAAAGATAAAAAAACACTGAAATTAATAGTGAATATTTTTTTAAAAATGATATCGTGAAAAAAAGTTATGAACGTTTAAAAAAAATAAAAATAACATGTGACTTGCATATGACCTAAATGTGTGACTTATATTGGTTACTAAAGTTCTCACAAAAAAATAGTTTTCAAGATAACCTACCTTAGGATATAAAGTCGACTAAATTTTTGACGACTTTTTTCATGTTGGCTTTGAGCCTTCATTTAAGTCGAGATGGCTACTTGAATTTGTATCATCTTCCGACTCGGATGTTTTGGTTCTTTTTTGATTTGGACCACCTTCAAAGTCTTCACCGATCAACTAGATAAGTTCCCATTTTGTGTGTGGTCGTACGACCTTCCACGCGGGGAGATTGGTGAAAGCTTCATTTTTTTGTATGTATTGTCGTAATTCTTCGAAGTTTGTTTGATTATATCCGCATCATTATGCCCCACTACCCAATGTTGTACCATCAAAGTTTTAAATAAACCACAATCAAGTTTAAATTCATGCATTTAAACATAAACTTATTAAAGTAAGTAAAAAAACATAAAATAAAATGAATTATACGAAGCTAACGTAGACGCCGTTGAACCTACTCAATTTGACATTATGTTTGTTAGAGATTAAAAGTCAAAAATGTAAATGTGTTTAAAGTATAAAAGTCAAATAGTTAGTTTGGGTTCTATTGTACATTTTAGATAAGTCAAGGGTGTTAATTGTAATGTTCTCAATAATATGTTGAGTTAGTTAGGAAGGTAGTTACTAAGGTGATTAAAAGGGAGATGTTGTAATCGGTGGTTTGATGCAATAGAGATCTTCATGTTCATAAATTCTTGATCCTTTCTTAGTCGAATTAGATTGTTCTTGTGATCATCATTGTAACAATTGGTATGTGGTTAATTGGCCTCAATTCGAAAGAACAAAGCTCGATCAAGATGATCAATTGGAAACTGCGATGGTGTCGACGAAGTTCGAGATCGAGAAATTTAACGGAAAAAATTTCGGATTGTGGCGATTGAAGATGAAAGCATTGCTCGTTCATCAACGAGTGGTGGATACTTTGGCCGGTTAATCCAAGTTACCGAATACGCTATCCGAAAAGGAGAAGAAAGAGATGCTTGAACAAGCGCACAACTCAATCATTCTGAATCTTGGTGATCGTGTACTCTGAGAAGTCTCGAAAGAAACAACGGCTGCATGGATCTAGTCGAAATTGGAAGGTTTGTACATGACTAAGTCACTGGCAAACCGGATATATCTCAAGAAGCGTTTGTACACCTTCCAAATGGTACCTGGGAAGTCGATTGAGGATCACACTGACGAATTCAACAAGTTAGTGTTAGAACTAGAAAACATAAAGGTTGATTTGGATGATGAAGATCAAGCGATTATATCCTTGACCTCTCTTCCACCTTCTTATGAGCACTTTGTAGACACGTTAATGTATGGTAGGGACACACTTACCATGGAGGAAGTGCTGTCAGCTCTCAATTCTAAGGAGTTGAAAAAGAGAACATATTATAAAGAAGATGGTGAAGAGGGCTTGGTGGTTCGGGGAAGATCTGAGCAGAGAAACTTCAACCCAGGAAGTGTCTCTAAGTCAAGGTCTAAGTTCAAGCGAAGGTGTTATGTGTGTGGATCAGAATAACACCTCAAGAAAGATTGACCTGACTGGAAAAAGAAGAAGGGTGAAACAAGTGGGTCAAAGACTCATTCAAGTCACAATGCACAAGATGACCTCTCTGAGGGATATGAAAGTACAGATGTGTTGGCTGTTTTAAGCAGTGGGAATAAGGTTGAATGGGTGATGGATTCAGGTTGTTTTTACCATATGACCCCTGTTAAAGAGTTCAAAGATCTAAAGTATGAGAATCTCGAATTTGTAAAGTTAGAAGATTCTAGGCCATGTAACATTGTGGGTCAAGGGACGGTCACTATAAAATTAAAGAATGGTATGGAAGTGGATCTTCATGATGTGAGGTATATTCCTAGCCTTAAAAGAAGCTTGTTGTCATTAGGGTTGTTTGAAAGGTTTGGTTACCATGTTAGTCTGAAAGATGGTAAGGCAAGAGTAATAAAGGGTTCAATGGTGGTATTATCTGGAAATAGACAAGATAATAATATCTATTTACTAGATGGTGTTGTTGTAGGAGGTTCTTATGTAGCTACCACCACTAGTGATAATGGTTCTAAGGCCATGTTGTGACATCGAAGGCTTGGTCACATTAGTCTACAAGGTTGGTGGAGTTGCAGAAACAGCTAGTCATAAGTGAACTAAAGAGTAATGAATTTGGATTTTGTGAAACTTGTATTTTTGGGAAACACAAGAGGGTTAAGTTCACAAGGGCTAAGCATGTCACAAATGGAATACTGACTACATTTATTCAGATCTATGGGGGCCTGTCAAAGTTGATTCATTACATGGTGCTAGATATTTCATGACTTTGATAGATGATTTTTCAAGAAAGGTTTGGATGATCATCTTAAAGAATAAAAGTGATGATTTTAGCAACTTCAAGGAATGGAAGGTCCTTATTGAAACTCAAACTGAGAGAAAATTCAAAAAGCTGAGAACTGATAATGGGTTGAAATTTTGTCATCATGAGTTCAGTCAGTTTTGTAAGTCACAAGGTATAGCAAGACATCGTACTGTACCTGGACATACACAGCAGAATGGTCTTGTTGAGAGGATGAACATGACTTTACTTGAAAAGGTAAGGTGCATGTTGTCTAGCTCTAGTTTGCCAAAGCATCTCTTTCAACTACATTGAATATGAAGACTCCTATAGAGGCTTGGTCCGGAAGAAAACATGACTATGGTGTTCTTAGAGTGTTTGGATCATTGGCTTATGTTCATGTCAGCCAAGGAAAGTTAGAACCCAGGGCATGCAAATGTGTATTTCTAGGGTACCCTGATGGAGTAAAAGGGTACAGATTGTGGAAGATGGTGGCAGGCCTAGGGTGATAGTGAGTAGAGGTGTAGTCTTCAAAGAAGGCATTCTATATAAGGATGTTGAAGGGAAAAAGAGTTCAGAAGGTGCAGAGCCAAGTGGGGTTCAGATTGAGGTGGAGTTGCCAGACTTGGGTGGCAAAGGTGAGGATCAATCCATTACTCATAGTCAAAATGATAGAATAAATGATTATCAGCTGGCTAGGGATAGGCAAAGGAGACACGTAATTCCTCCACTAAGGTATAAAGAGGGCATTGACTTGTCTGCTCTGGCCTTTGTAGCTGCTGAAGAAGAATGTATCTATGAACCTTTATCATATTCTGAGGCTATCAGTAAAAGAAAGTACAAAATGGTGTAAGAACATGGAGGAAGAAATGGAGTCTCTGTACAAAAATGACATATAGGAGTTGGTGGATAAACCTTAGGGGCATAAGTTTGTGTCATGTAAGTGGATGTTCAAACTTAAAGAAGGAATTTCTAAAGGGGAGGCCCTAAGGTATAAGGCTAGACTGGTTGCTAAGGGGTTTACAAAGAAACCAATGGTAGATTATAATAAAATATTTTCACACGTGGTTAAACATTCCTCTATAAGAGTTATGCTATCATTAACAACTTTTATGAATCTGGAGTTTCATCAGTTGGATGTGAGAACAACATTTTTACATGGAATGTTTGATGAAATGATTTACATGAAGCAACCATAACAATTTGAGGTTAAAGGACACGAAGATAAGGCGTGTCTCCTTAAGAAATCATTATATGGCCTGAAGCAATCCCTTAGACAGTGATATAAAAGGTTAGATGAGCATATGATGACTCATGTATTTTGTCACACCCCAACCTTGACGGCGGAAACGTCGAGATGTGAGGGTTACGATTGTTCACAGCCACATAACGCTATTTATAAATTGTAAATATTATTATCATAAGTCTTAAAATGAAATACAACTATAAATCTCAAACAAGAGATAAGTTCAAACATAAATCTAAACATAACATAACATTTTGTTTATTTAACTAGGTCCAAGCCCTAGTTTTATTGAAAGCTTCAAAGTCCACTTTAAACTTGGGGGTTTCCTGAAACATGATAAAAATAAGAGTCAACTAAAAATAGTTGGTGAGTTTCCAAGGTTTTCATACATAATATGAAAAAGGTTACAAGTAGCAATTCATGTCATAGGTCATAAGCAAGTAAGGTTATAGAACACATATCGTTACAACCAAACCTCGACTTGATTACAAGTATAAAAGATTGGCAAAGTGTATTTGGTTCCCTAGTGCACAAGCGTACGGCCTTTAGGAGGAGTCGGCAATACCTCGACTTTAGCACCAAATAGGCTTGTCAGGCCCAAAGATCTAAGACGTCGCCAGGCTAGCAATAGTTAATGATTGTAAACAAACTATGTATCTCATATAAACACTTACAATACACAAATAACCATGACAAAATAATAAGTTGAATTGCATGTGATTTACAAGTCTCAAACGTGTATAAGTGTATCATGTATAAGCTATCATGTTTTACCCCAAATTAGTGTGAAAATATGAAAAAAAAGGGACAAGGAAAACTCACATATTCAATAAGTATATATGAGATGTTTAATATGAATAATAAGCGACGTTCCAAAGTAACCCTTCAAGAGGTACCTAAATATGTATATATTTACAAGTATAAATTTAACGATAAGATTAACGTTTTAACAAATTAGTGAGAACTAGAGTTTCAAGGGAAATTTGGGGTTTTGATAAATAGTGCTGAATAATGGAAACACTTTATTTTAAATTCTAAAGAAAAGAATAGTACTAATTATTTAATTTGTCATGAACAAAGCTTAAATATAAAATGTAAATATTTTTTTTATTTTATATTTATTTGCATAAATTAAGATTTTAAACAATAATATTTGAACTAATAGTATTTTTAGTGAATTACATCATTATTTAAGTCATTTTTTTATAAAAATAACCTAAATACAATCTTTGTTTTATAAAAATATCAAAATTATTCAAATAAATAAATTTACAGGAATTAATTAAGTGAATTTAAAAATTAATAAAGTTTACAAAAATTAATTTAAATAATTTTCAATAATTTTCTATTTTTTTTAAAGCTGAAAAAGCCCTAAAAAAATAGTGGAGGTCACTGGGCTCGAACCCGTGACCTCTACTATGGAATGTGAGTGTGGAACCATTAGGCTGGGTAGCCTATGCCTGTTAAGGCTTGGTTTTCTTTTCTTAAAACAATCAAAACCGTATAACCCCAATTCTCCAAGAACCCTAGTTTGGGTTGGTTCGAAATTGAATCACCAATCTATGTTGTTGATCAATCTACGGTTAGGGCTTTCTTTTCTCGACTAAAATCGAGTATGCATATAAGTTTAATTACCTGTTTTGTAGATAAATTTGATATGAACGAGTGAAGAACAGATAACACCCAAGCCGCGACCACAACGGTGTCTGATTGTTATGCAAACGGTGATGAAAACCGAATTAAATTCGTGTGCAATTCCAGTAGACAACCAGGACTCGAAGCCCTCTATCATTTGGGGTCAATAATGCTCGAAAGGTAGACTTTGTTCGTGTTGCAGGTTCGCGTTGAAGGTGATACTCAAATTCGATGGTTGTGTGTTTCTCAGGAGAAATTAGTTTGATCATAACGTTAGGAATGGATAGAAGGTTGTTTATGCTAAGTTAATTTGATAATTGTTACGCCTTGATATCCAAACGGCTATGAATTAAAAAGCTTCGGTTACTCAAATGAATGGGCTTCGTAACCGGTGTTTTATCACAATTAAAGTATGCCTACTAGTTCGAAAAAGAGTTACGATGCAATGTGAAACGATTTGGGTGTTAAAACCGCTCGAATTTTTGATTTTGAGGTGACCGGAGCTCGGCCGGAACTTGGCCGGAGCTCCGTCGGAATTACGGGGAGAGAGAAAGGGGTGGGGGGTTGGGTTTTGATAATTTACACCTTTGGTCCCTGTGGTTTTGAACTTTAATATTTCATGCCCAAAGCTTTCATTTGGAGTTTTAAAAATGGCAAACTTAACCCCTTAACTTTATTACTTTAAGTTTTTACTTTTACAAGTTTAATAAATTAGTGTTATTTGTGTTATGCCTTTAAATTAGTTATTAACATTATTATTATCATTAATTTTGTTAATGTTGTTATTATTAGCATTATTATTATTACAATTATTATTATTATTATTATTACTTATCTTTTTCTTGTTAATATTATTGTTATTAAATCATTATTAAGATTGTTATTTAATTATTATGTAATAATTTACATTATTAACTTTCCAGTTAAAGAATTAAAAACAATTTTAAAACAATAAGTATAAGTAACCCATAAGATTCATGTAAAGCAATAAAGGCCCTTTCAAGATTACAACGGAGTTAACTTTTAGTTTGTAACACCCCGAAAAGTCGAAACGAGTCATTAAGGATAATGGGCTTAAATAATGGGTATTTAATAAAAGAAGGAAATGGGTTATGGGCCAAATTGGGTTTATGGACAAGAGCCTAAGTGATTAAGGCCCATAATCAGCCCTTAACCCACCCAAATCAGCTCCATCTCCATCATTACAACCCTAGCCACCAAAATTCGTAGAGAGAGAAAGTAGAGAGAGAAAGTGGAGAAAACTCAAGATTTGAAGATTTTAAGGTGAAGAGATTGAAGATCTGGGTGTTGGAGCATCAAGATCAAAGAAAGAAGCAACAAATCCAGGTAAGAATTGACCTCTAAACCCTTCTGTAGATCAAACCCGGATTCTAGGGTTTTGGGTTTTGAAAAGTTGCAAAGAATCGCATAAAGGTCACATTTTTACGTATGAAAACATGTATAAAGCTTAGATTTAGTCTCATGGATGATAAACTAAGAGATTGGACGTAAAAAGTTATGATTTTGGGTTAAAAATGGTCTGGACCGTAATTTTTATGCGATCTGCGAAACTGTGTGTTCATCCAGCGAATTTGCATATTCAATCAGCGAAACTGTGGATCTTCCTGCGAAACTATAGTTTCGCAGGTAGTTTCGCAGACATGTTTTTCCAACGAAAGTTGGGCGAAACTGGCAGCAAAACTGGCAGCGAAGATGCCAGCGAAACTGCCAGCGAAGGTGCTAGCGAAACTAGCAGCGAAACTGCTGGTGAAACTAGTAGCGAAACTGTTGGCGAACCTAGCTGCGAAATTGCTGATCTTGCAGCGAAATTAGCAGCGAATTTAGGTAGAAATTAACCCCTTTAAGTGTTAGCTTATCTGCAGGCTGCGTAGAGTGATCCTAGCCTTGTAAGCTTAGCCTAGAAGTTATTGGTGGTATCCAGGTGAGTTCTAGATCCCCTATTTACAAGTTTTCCATGTTTTGGGGCTATTATGCATACTAAAAATACGTTTTTAAATGACCAAGATTTTAAGGAGTTTTAACAAAAAGAACGATTTTTCTATAAGTAAATGTGTTATATAAAACCTTAAATATAAAAATTTTTCGCGCTGACCTGGCAGCCCGGCCCCAGCCAGGGGCGTTGCCCCTTGGACCCCACTAGGGGCTGCTGCCCCTAGGACCCCGCTGTCAGGGGCTGCCGCCCCCGAACCCCCGCTGTCTCGCGGCGGATCGACTATGTTTTACGATGATTTTACTTGGCATGATGTGTACTTAATAAGTTAAGTATTATATATATTAAAGTGGAAGATGATATTAATGAAAAGTGAAACTTAATGAATGTTACCCCCGGGCCCGTTTGATGATGGAAAGTCTTGCAAGCACTATGATAGACTTCACTTATGTGAGTCTAATGTATGATGATGGATCTGTATTCATGAGCGGGCTATGTGCCTTGCAGTGTGGATCAACTGTCGGGGGTTAGCTACCGTTTCATGTGTACCGACAGGGATTGGCATTTGTTGTCAATCAACATGGAGCTCTTGCTTTGTGCAATCTCATTTATGATGAAAGTGAAAGATAATGAAAGAATGAAAGATAATGAACATGCTTATTATGATGCAAGTAATGTTATGTACTAGGATGTATGCATGGTCATTATATGAAGGATAAAGTTTATATTTTCTTATATTATTTAAAACTAGAACTCACTCAGCGAAGCTGACTTTTATGCATAATAGTTGGCAGGTAAACGCTGATGCTGAGGATGGCACATGGAGCTACTTGGGGAGCTATGGATGGCATTCAAGTTTATGAAAATCTTTATTGTAATTTAAGAACAAGTAATATGTTTTGTTTACAATTAAATGACAAATGTATGAGTACGATGCGTTTTCAAAGGTTTAAATGAATGTTTAATTATTTCCGCTGCAATGTTTTATTATTAAACTGATTTTATGCTATGGTTAACCAACTGTGAGGATTCCCGGGAACGGGGCCTTACATAGTTAACAAGAAAATACGAGATGTTACAGTCTCCCCAACTTAAAAGAATTTCGTCCCGAAATTAAAAATGAACTTAAATGAACAAAGGAATTGTAATGAAAGGTGAGTGTTCAACGAACAGTGTTTGACGTTTGATTACGGATGAGATGCTTCACCTTATGGAATTCTACAAGATTCTTGACATAATGCATGCCAATTTGAACTCTTCCAATGAAATGCGAGACGCTTCAAAATTTGGCATATGAAATGTTGAAAGACGATGACGAGTTACCGTGGTATGTTAGACTTATAAGCCACAACTTCTAGAATATAATCTCGTAGTAAAGCGATGTGTTGAAATCAATAAAAGATCACAATTGTAAGAAAGGTTAACCGTCAAGATTTAGGAATCCCAAACGTCACTATATGAAACGATCTTAACGCATATCTTGTGAATACGTGTCTCTCCTTTGACCAATCATCGGTCTAAGAATAATACGATATGCGAAGATTTTGGAATAAGTTCACAACGTTGGTTAGAAACATTGCTAATAGCAGGTAAATGAATCGATCATTAAAATTAACGATCGATATTTAACGACATACCACGGTATACGACTATTTGAGATGGATACAAGTCAATTTCTCGACCCGTTATCCCACATGAGTTGATATGCAATTAACCAATCGGTTTATAATGCACCAATTGTCATCATGACAGCTAAGATAAGAGACACTTAGTGAATGAAAAGTTAAACAGAAGATCCATAGGATCACTAACGTTAAGTCTTGTCATATGTGAAGGTAAAGCACTTGGATACATACCAAGTTACGTCTTTTCCTTTATGCCAAATCCATGACTACAAGTTACGAAGGTTTATGAACCTCCACGTCACAATGTAAGTAATAACAAGTCTCGTTAGTCGAAACCAAGATAGTATTTTAAAGATTTCCAAGGTTAAGGGTTCAAAAACGCAAACAATAAGACCGGCATTTGTAACCATGTTTTGCAAGGTAACAAATTTCCAAATATAGATTGCATACGTAATTCATCAAACCCGTAAGTGCAGTCGAGAACATTCGTATGACTAGAAATACATAACCACAAGTTGATAATGTCTTAATTTAGTAGAAAGATTAAGAAGACTACCATCACACAATCATGTGTTAATGATATCTCAAAATGAAAGTTGATAAGTAGGGAATAAATGGTTCGATATAGCTAGATCAAATCAAAACATAGGGATAAAGGGAAAGAAATCAATTTAAGAATTCAAATGCTCCAAGCTCGGAATCAAAATCAACCTAGAGTGATCGAGTCTCCTTTCAAGTTCAGAAATCATGCTTTGGCTTGATAGGTCCAAACACTAACATTGGTTCACCCTTCAAGTTACTACATGTTTCTTGTCACTTGATTAAAACCTTGGTAAGTTGGAGATCAAGAAATGGGGATAGTCATCAAGGTGCGGTTTTCACTCCTAACTTGATGGTGCATTCCCAAGGTATGACCGCTAACTTACCAATTAAAAAGTTCGATCCCAACTCCTTGTTGAGGATCCATAGAAATAAGACGAGGTAACTCACCATTAAGGTAAGGGAAGTCACTCCTATCTTAACGGTGAAGTTTTACAAAAACAAAATATAACGAGATGAACTTCTTCATCAAAATCCAGAATTCACTCCTACTTTGATGAAGTCGTCTCATTTGAACAAATACAATTCATAAAGATGATATTATCATCAAGGTATGGAATTCACGCCTATCTTGATGATTGAATTTCATAATAGCAAGAAAACAATCGAAGATTGACATTTGTCACCAAAGTACGGGTTTCAATCCTATTTTGGTGAGATCATGTCATTTGTGAAATGTCATTCCATAGAAAATAATTGAAGTCAATCCTCGGGATAAGGAAATCACCCTGATCCAGAGGATGAAATTTTATAAATCACAGTTGGAAACCATTTATCGAAACGAATAGAGAATCATCAACGTAAGGGAATCACCCCTGTTTTGATGAGTTAGAATCATTTAGGAGATACGGGTGTTCTTAGTCATAGGTTGACTTGCAAACACTTGCATCTCTCACGGTGCAGACAGTACGGAGTTTGACTTAGCGACGAAAGGAAAATAATATCAATTAGAAATTCGGAAAATTTCAAGTTACATCAATGTAACAAAAGGAAAAATCATGCTTACAAGCTTAAGATCAAAGTTCGAGATAACAGAATTTGTTGTGATGTTCAAATCTTGGATGATTTAAATCAGGAAGGCAAAATCAAGGACAAGAATGATTCGACATCATAATGAGATGCGAACATTCGATTCACAATCGAAGGGAATACATGGACTTCTCAAGATATGAGGTCAACCATAGCCTTATTGAAGACACGCGTACTTATAAGTGATCACTCATCTCAAGGGTTTCGAGTCAAGTAAATGGATTCAATGATCGAGTCAAATCACCATTTACACTTTGCCTAGACAAAGTATCTCGAGATGTAGGAATTCCACCTATGGCATTGCATGTTCTTAGTTATGGGACACATCCTTAAGAAGGCTTGAGTACCATAAGTAACGGTTTAAAGTTTTTGAGGACCATTCCGTTTAGATTCCCAATATCTTTGGGTATATTAAGATCCATGTTCGCGTTGGTCAAGATATAGAAATAGTTACATGAAACGCTCAACGTATAACGTAAGAGTTGAAATGTAGGTTAGGTTCAATATTAACGGGAACATTATGTATGATAAGAATAAAGAGGTACTAGTTCAAGGAATCAAAGATTTTTAAGATACAAAGAGGATGGTTCCATTTGATAACGCATTACCATTTGGAATCGTTGACACGTCAAGGTAAATTGACCCATTTGCCATAGAGACTTGTGTATGTTGACCATAGTTTATCACTCATCCCAGAAATCCCCAGGTAAGTATAACAGGTCTCGTAATGAGATTTATACGATATGCTTGCCTTAGCCCGAAGGCCTTTTGCCAGGAAATCCAGAATACAGGTGTCTATGTGTCACACAAATTTCTTTGGTTTATGAAATCAAAACCTTGATGAGATGTTCATAGATTAGACATAGAGTCTAAGGAATTGAACCCACGATGATAAGTGTAGATTCCACATGTTGCCAAGAATAGGTTTAAGAAGTTCATTTGTCGGGGAGAGTCAAAGAGTTAAAGATAAGTTTAGGGAGACAAGTAACTAAGTTTAAGCATACATAAGGCAATCCTATGCTAAGGCATCAAGTTGCACAAAAGGCATAGCATTATGTAGCATGCAAACTACAGGTAAGCACAAAGGTATAAGGATCTTTCTATGAGGTTCATGCAACTATAGTCTAGGTCATCATTTTTAATAACCTAAATCCCTATAGTTATGGGCTCTGATACCAATCTGTCACACCCCAACCTTGACGGCGGAAACGTCGAGATGTGAGGGTTACGATTGTTCACAGCCACATAACGCTATTTATAAATTGTAAATATTATTATCATAAGTCTTAAAATGAAATACAACTATAAATCTCAAACAAGAGATAAGTTCAAACATAAATCCAAACATAACATAACATTTTGTTTATTTAACTAGGTCCAAGCCCTAGTTTTATTGAAAGCTTCAAAGTCCACTTTAAACTTGGGGGTTTTCTGAAACATGATAAAAATAAGAGTCAACTAAAAATAGTTGGTGAGTTTCCAAGGTTTTCATACATAATATGAAAAAGGTTACAAGTAGCAATTCATGTCATAGGTCATAAGCAAGTAAGGTTATAGAACACATATCGTTACAACCAAACCTCGACTTGATTACAAGTATAAAAGATTGGCTAAGTGTATTTGGTTCCCTAGTGCACAAGCGTACGGCCCCTAGGAGTCGGAAATACCTCGACTTTAGCACCAAATAGGCTTGTCAGGCCCAAAGATCTAAGACGTCGCCAGGCTAGCAATAGTTAATGATTGTAAACAAACTATGTATCTCATATAAACACTTACAATACACAAATAACCATGACAAAATAATAAGTTGAATTGCATGTGATTTACAAGTCTCAAACGTGTATAAGTGTATCATGTATAAGCTATCATGTTTCACCCCAAATTAGTGTGAAAATATGAAAAAAAAGGGACAAGGAAAACTCACATATTCAATAAGTATATATGAGATGTTTAATATGAATAATAAGCGACGTTCCAAAGTAACCCTTCACGAGGTACCTAAATATGTATATATTTACAAGTATAAATTTAACGATAAGATTAACGTTTTAACAAATTAGTGAGAACTAGAGTTTCAAGGGAAATTTGGGGTTTTGATAAATAGTACTTAATAATGGAAACACTTTATTTTAAATTCTAAAGAAAAGAATAGTACTAATTATTTAATTTGTCATGAACAAAGCTTAAATATAAAATGTAAATATTTTTTTTATTTTATATTTATTTGCATAAATTAAGATTTTAAACAATAATATTTGAACTAATAGTATTTTTAGTGAATTACATCATTATTTAAGTCATTTTTTATAAAAATAACCTAAATACAATCTTTGTTTTATAAAAATATCAAAATTATTCAAATAAATAAATTTACAGGAATTAATTAAGTGAATTTAAAAATTAATAAAGTTTACAAAAATTAATTTAAATAATTTTCAATAATTTTCTATTTTTTTTAAAGCTGAAAAAGCCCTAAAAAAATAGTGGAGGTCACTGGGCTCGAACCCGTGACCTCTACTATGGAATATGAGTGTGGAACCATTAGGCTGGGTAGCCTATGCCTGTTAAGGCTTGGTTTTCTTTTCTTAAAACAATCAAAACCGTATAACCCCAATTCTCCAAGAACCCTAGTTTGGGTTGGTTCGAAATTGAATCACCAATCTATGTTGTTGATCAATTTACGGTTAGGGCTTTCATTCCTCGACTAAAATCGAGTATGCATATAAGTTTAATTACCTGTTTTGTAGATAAATTTGATATGAACGAGTGAAGAACAGATAACACCCAAGCCGCGACCACAACGGTGTCTGATTGTTATGCAAACGGTGATGAAAACCGAATTAAATTCGTGTGCAATTCCAGTAGACAACCAGGACTCGAAGCCCTCTATCATTTGGGGTCAATAATGCTCGAAAGGTAGACTTTGTTTGTGTTGCAGGTTCGCGTTGAAGGTGATACTCAAATTCGATGGTTGTGTGTTTCTCAGGAGAAATTAGTTTGATCATAACGTTAGGAATGGATAGAAGGTTGTTTATGCTAAGTTAATTTGATAATTGTTACGCCTTGATATCCAAACGGCTATGAATTAAAAAGCTTCGGTTACTCAAATGAATGGGCTTCGTAACCGGTGTTTTATCACAATTAAAGTATGCCTACTAGTTCGAAAAAGAGTTACGATGCAATGTGAAACGATTTGGGTGTTAAAACCGCTCGAATTTTTGATTTTGAGGTGACCGGAGCTTGGCCGGAGATCCGTCGGAATTACGGGGAGAGAGAAAGGGGTGGGGGGTTGGGTTTTGATAATTTACACCTTTGGTCCCTGTGGTTTTGAACTTTAATATTTCATGCCCAAAGCTTTCATTTGGAGTTTTAAAAATGGCAAACTTAACCCCTTAACTTTATTACTTTAAGTTTTTACTTTTACAAGTTTAATAAATTAGTGTTATTTGTATTATGCCTTTAAATTAGTTATTAACATTATTATTATCATTAATTTTGTTAATGTTGTTATTATTAGCATTATTATTATTACAATTATTATTAATATTATTATTACTTATCTTTTTCTTGTTAATATTATTGTTATTAAATCATTATTAAGATTGTTATTTAATTATTATGTAATAATTTACATTATTAACTTTCCAGTTAAAGAATTAAAAACAATTTTAAAACAATAAGTATAAGTAACCCATAAGATTCATGTAAAGCAATAAAGGCCCTTTCAAGATTACAACGGACTTAACTTTTAGTTAACAAGAAAATACGAGATGTTACATGTTTAATCGAAGTAGTTATGATAGTTGTGTCAATGATAAGGCATGAGCTCAAATAAGTTTGTATATTTGTTGTTGTATGTTGATGATATGTTGGTGGCCAGTCAAGACGTAGAAGAAGTTGAAGCCACTAAGCATATGTTGATGTCTAGGTTTGAGATGAAAGATTTAGGTGAAGCGAAGAAAATATTGGGCATGGAAATCAAGAGGGATAGAGAGCACATGGTGTTAAAAATTGTCTCAAAGTTCTTATTTGAAAAGAGTGCTAACTAACTATAGAATGGATGGTGTGAAATCTGTATTTGTTCTAATTACAACACATTTTAAATTGTCAAGTTCTGATTCTCCAAAGTCTGATGATGAAGTTGATTATACGATGAGAGTACCTTATGCAAACGTAGTTAGGAGCTTGATGTACTTAATGGTGTGTACAAGACCTGATATTGGTTATGTTGTAAGTTTAGTTAGTAGGTACTTGTCTAATCCTGGTAAAGCTCATTGGGCTGCAGTGAAATGGATCTTGAGGTATTTCAGTCGTACCAAGCGTTATGGTTTGGTGTTGAGTTGTCATGGTCATGAAAAGATAGAGGATTATTAGTTATGCTGATTCAGATTTCTCCAAGGATCTAGATAGGGGAAGATCTATTACTGGGTATAAATTTCAAGTGGTGGGTAATTTGGTTAGTTGGAAAGCATAGTTGCAGCATGTTGTAGCTCTATGGCTCTATCTACCACAGAGGCTGAGTATTTAGCCTTGACTGAGGCAGTTAAAGAAGCCTTATGGCTATATGATTTTGTCTGTGAGTTGGGAATTGATATTGAAGACTCAGTGGTGTTTTGTGATAACCAATGTGTAGTGATTTGTCTAAGAATAATATGTTTCATGAGAGAACAAAACACATCAATGTGAGGCTGCATTTCATAAGGAATGTGGTGAATGCTGGGAAAGTCAAAGTGGAGAGAATTTCTATTTTAGAGAACCCTACTGATATGTTTACTAACTTTTTGCCTTGTGTGAAGTTACAGTTTTGTACTTGTGTTTGAATACTTTGGGTGTTGGATAACTTCATGTTTTTGATTTTAAGGTGGAGATTGTTAGAGATTAAAAGTCAAAAAATGTAAATGTGTGTAAAGCATAAAAGTCAAATAGTTAGTTGGGTTCTATTGTACATTTTAGATAAGTCAAGTGTGTTAATTGTAATGTTCTCAATAATATGTCGAGTTAGTTTGGAAGGTAGTTACTAAGGTAATTAAAAGGGAGATGTTGTAATCGGTGGTTTGATGCAATAAAGATCTTCATGTTCATAACTTCTTGATCCTTTCTTAGTCGAATTAGATTGTTCTTGTGATCATCATTGTAACAATGTCTTTCCACTTCGAGTTGAGTTGATGTGTGGTTCGGTCGGAACAACCTACTAACGAGATAAAATGAATAAGCACCCTATCCCAAAATGCTTCGGCTTGTTTTGAAGATTAATCTTGATTAAATAAAAGAAGATAGTTATTATTCTTAGTTTATTAGTTGTTTGATAAAGTTTGAAGTAGATAAGGGTTGAGTTTAATTATCTATTTTGTTATTTAATAGAGTTTGAGTTGGTTTAAAAGTAATATAGGTGTAGTATAAATAGATTGTTTAAGGTTTTGTAAAAGTGTGGTTTTGAATATCAATATCAATTGTTATTGTTTTTATTCTTTTGTTGATTATTTGATGTTTTAATCTGAACCAATTTTCCAACATGTCTTCAGATATATGAATCCAAACTTCGCCAGGTCGTCTTCTTCTTCTTTTAAGTGTCATATGTTTTCTTCTTCTTTTTTTCCCGGTAAGTGAATTTCTTAACAGACATATCCTCAACTTGCACATTCTCTTCATAAACCTCCAACTCTTGTACATTCTCATTTTTATTCGTCTTCTATATCTTCATATTCTTCTTGTGGCATCGATTTCCTAAGTGGGTCGTTTCCGTATGCATAACTTGCAAAACCGAAATCCATCACGTTCACTTGTAATATGAAATGATCCGACTACAGTTAGAGGCATGCCACACCCGACATGTGTTGTGACGCTTGTGAAGTATGAGAAAAGTTTAAACGATTGGGTTTTTTTTGTGGTTTTTATTGAGTGTTTATAGTTAAAATTACGTTTTAGTAGGAGAACTGTTTTTAAAGTATAATTTAACACACTTTCATATTCGAATTACAGTATAAGAACCGAAAGGAAAGGGATAAATCAATACTATTATAACTTCAATAAATATAATAAAAAAAATGTAGATGAAGTAGAATATGATGAAGAAGAAGATGGATGAGGATTTGTGTTGAACAAGATTATTTCTAAACAAATTTCTAGTCTTTTAAGAGAGCTCTTTTATTTCTCAGTGTACAAAAATTGAAGCAGTTAGTAGCGTCGCGATAGATATTGAAACCGAAATTGTACCTTTGAATCAAGAAGATCGGAGAAGGAGATTTATGAGAGCTCTAGTAGGTAATTTGTTCAACCAAAGCTTTGAGCTACAACCATTTGCTCGTACTTGGTTCCTTTACAAACCGACCCGAGCCGATTTGCTCGTTTACAACCAAGTAAAAGTTCGAACGAGCATTTTTTGAGCAAATTCTAAACGAGCATCAAACGAACGTCGAGCGGCGTGCGCTTTGAACAACCAATCCTCCACTTGGTCTTTGTTTTAATAAATAACCATGTCTCCGGCCCAATGCTTCTATGGAACAGCCCAATACAGAGAAAACTTGATCCTGCCAAAAACATGTGCTCCAATCCAGTAGTCCAGCCCATGAATTGAAACAAACAAATAAAACATAAAATTCTAAAAATCATCAATTAGAATAATATCATATAATAAATATATATATTTGGATATGAATTTGTTATTTTCAAGAGGTTGCAAAGCAACTTGCACTGATGCTGTGTCTTGAGGTGCCGGATTATAAAACTCCATCCACTTAGCTCCAAATTTTCAGTCTCTCATAAATTCATTGTTAGAATATATGTATATATAATATTGTTATTGTTATTAATATTTTATATCATATTGTATACGCACGTTTAACATGATTCTTGTTGTAGTTATTTAGTTGCACTCGGAGGCGTGTGTTCTTTTTTGTTATGTAGTACCCGGGAGTCAATGGCGATTAACGTAGTAACATAACTTGAAAGTTCATCATTCTTTCCAACTTTAGAATTTATTTAAATATATCTAATAATCAAGTTCTTTGTCTATATGATATTGTAAATTATACTTTGTTTTTTTTATGCATATTACTTTATACATTATGTTTTGTTATAATATAGGATACTACCTTTTAATTGCATAGTTTTTTTTGTTTTCTAACATAAATTGTTTTTTCCATTATAGCCATCAAATTTAGCAATATATATGTATTTTTTATACTCTAAACTTATGATTAATTTTTTAAACCGTTTACAAATTTTTGGTTATATTTTTTTCCTCTTATAAATTTTAAATTTTAGTATTTCATATTTTTTTAATATGTCTTTACAATGTGCTTATTTTTATATACTTTTTGATGTAAAGTTTATTTAAAACTGTTCTATTTATTATTATTTACAACTTATTGAAAGATTATAAGCCAAGAATTCTGTAACCCAATGTCCCAATCAGGTAAAATTCTCCTCTTGGTAAACATATATGAAGACCGAAAAATTGTGAGCCATTTAAAAAAAACTTATAGGTCTACCAATAGTCGTGGATAAGGCTGTAAACGAGCTGAATCGAGTAGAGACAGTGTAGGCTCGGGCTCAGCTTGTTTAAAAAACAAGGCGAACCGAGCTGGCTTGTTTATCTAAATGATATTCTTATATTGTTTTTTAACAGTAATTTATACTCATAAATACCAACTAATCAACGAGTAGTTAAAGGGATTCAAAGTCACACCATATTTGTAATGAAAAATCACTAAGACTACAAGTTTGGAATCTCCTGTTTGAATCATAGTAAATTCTACAAACCAAATGATTCTTATTAGCTCAAGTTACAACTGGATTCATTCTATAGATGTACAGAATAAAATAGTGACCACTCAAAACGAAAATGTTTTCAAGATGATATTGATACATTTATTCCGGATATCTCCTTGGCTATAGTATCTTACATCATACTTTCTACATATATAGTTCATGCAATACAACATTTGTTTCTTGTATATCCATTCTATAGTTCTTAAAAGTAACCTTCTAAAAGACAAGATTAGATTTAAATTTAACGTCAACATACATCTACCAGATAGCCGCGAAATCCATTGATGATGAACTTCCCCACTCCGGGGAGATCAACTGTGGCGAATAAACTAGCAATAATTCATCATAATACTGATTCGGATACTGAAATCGGTGGAGATCTTCCCCGAGTACAGATGATGTTGAAGTGGAGGAAAATGAAGATGTAACAGTCTCACCACCCAAATCCGAGGTGTTCACGCTTAGGTTGGCTCTAAGATTTGAGAGCATCTCACCATGATTTAACGTTGGCGCAATTTCATGTTTTTCAGGTGATGGTGGTGGTGGTGGTGCAGTCGAGTGGGCACCAGCGTCGCATGTGAGTTTCGCGATGTTTGGGATATCAAATACTCTACAGTCTTCATCTATCATCTGCACTTGTTTTGTTGTCATGCATTTTTGTACCTTAGGGTTTGAGGAACTATTATAGCTTCTGCAAGACATATTTATAGTAAATATAAGCATACCAAAACATTTCTTAAATTCAAGACCGTGGGACCTATACAAATAGGGTCCCACGGCCGTTCAGATCAAGTAACATAATACAACTTTACCCTGGAATTTTAGCGCCCGAAATGTCTTTCTGCCCATATTCCCTCCAATTGTAACTATCATCAGTGTTACCCTCAAACCAATTGTCACTACATATTCCAACTTGATCCTCCCATGTTGTTGACACCTTTCTGTGATCAAGCAAAATTAAAAATATATTTAGGGTTTGTACATTTAAAACATATAGCAATGCAGAAGTGAATGTATAACAGCATTGAAATTAATACCTCTTTTTGCCAATGACATTTTGTTCTTGCTGAATGGTAAAGGGTTGATCAAACTCAAATTCTTTCATTTCGGGGCTCATAATGAACGTCGATAATTCGGGCAGACCGGATGCTGGAAGGGCAGGTGCCCGAGGCTGCCCAGCAGAAGCGCGCGAGTTGAGAACGAAAAGAGCGTTCTCGTACGACGATAAGATCTTCTTTATCAAAAGTTCTCTTGCTTCAGGTGAATGCAGATTAAGCCTTAGCTGTTGAGTCATATGTATCCCTTGAGTTAGCTCATGAATGGCTGCATTCTGCTCTTCATAAACACAAGCACTAGCCATATCTTTTTGGTACAAATCTTGATGCATGGAGTACAAGCTAGTTTATCTGAAGTGCAGGAGCTTCTGTGATATGGAGGTAGTAGGATGGTGCAAGTGTAATGAAAGGAAGGAGTGGAGAGGGTGTATATAAATGTGAGGAAGTTTGGTTATATGGTGGTAGAGTCAAAGGTTGACCGAAGAAACCGAGTGAAATAATAATATATAGTTTTCAAACATAGACCAGCTTTTGGTCAAACAGTGAGCTCTATTTCAGTCTTAATATACTATTCACAGGAAATGAAAAAAATAAAGGACTCAAAAACATGTTTGATTAAGAAAATTATGAACTTTATTAGTAATGTTTTGAAAACTGGAAAGGACTAACCGGTGCCGGTTAGTTTACAAGCTACGCATCAGGCATAGACGAATTAGTCGGGTTTGAGCGAATCATATAAAACCGGTAAACGACATATGCTTGATTTTTTTCGTTGATCGGGTTTTAAGATCGGCTTCACTAGGAGATGTGTTGGTTTAATGACTGGTTGACTGGGTTTGAAATTTTTGTAATATGAAATTTACAATTTGAAATCACAACTAGGTTGTGGTCGTGTGTTGCGGTAAATTGACATGATTCAATATGTAAAGGAAAACGTATGAAGTTAGACATCTTGGTTTTGAAAGTAGTAACATGGGGAAAACAACTAGAACTTGACATGATTCAATATGGGGAAGTTAGACAACTAGAAATTGACATTATTTTAAATGGTATTAGATCTTAGAGCACTTACGGTTTCTACTTTTTCACTCCTCTATCTCGCTATGTTTATTTTGCCGGCCTAAAATGCTCTCCAGATCTGAGTAGACATCATCTCTATTGTGTAATGATTTACTTTTTTTTTATACACCTCGTCTTATCATTACAATGCATTGTGTAATGACTTTCTTTCTTTTTATACATCTCGTCTTATCATTGCAATGCATTATACAAATATATTAATTAGGATTTATTTGTTTTTCTCTTATAAATCAGACATCGACCTTGAATTTATAAACTGAACAAATCCAAACCATACACCAATCTTGAACTTTAAAACATGAAACAAATTCAAGTAAGGTACTGATCCTGAATTGTTATAAAACAAAATAAACTCCAATTTATCACCAATCAGGAAAATAAAGACCAAAAAAAATAAAAACAACATATCAAAATAGATATAGAAGATCTTAATTCATACAAACATGTCAACAAGAATCAACATTGAGGTTTTTAGATTTTATTTTAATTTTATTATTTTCCGTCGTTTATTTCAAGCTAGATGTAATTGAAACGACATCTAACTTGACGGAATATGTTATATTCTATATAAAATAATCATTTGGGATTCGTTACCATAGATAGGATTTATGATAATTATTTTTATTAGGAGTTATGATAAGATTAAATTTCATTTATAATTATCCTCATATTAATTATTTTAATTACGTTTTAGCTGTAATTATCTTGTCTATATTTTTATGTAGAGTTGATTAATGATATCAACATCTTACAAGGTTTTAAGATTTCATCCCTAAGCGTGAAATAAGATCAAATCTTATCTATTTAAAAGATTATAAAGTCCATTTTGTAATGGTCTACAATTTTCCCATTTACGTTTCTTCTAGAAATAAAATTGTCCAATAATATTGGTCAACTTATAGAACTAAAAAAATAAACAAACGTCAGTATTCTTGGTATTTGTCAATCGTAAGAACAAGTTTGGGTACATGCATCTGCAATACATGCATGCCATGTCATTTCAATATTTACAATATTTGAATTAAGAAATGAGAAATTCTTGGATAAGAAAGTGATAGGTTCATGAAAGTGTTTGGATGTATATTATTTAAGTGTGTTTGGATTAAGGGGCGGTTGAAAGGTAATTTGAATTGTTGAGAGAGTGATTTATAATTAGGAACAACAAATTTAGTACTTTATATTTAGGAACAACAAATTTTTTTAGTTGCGTAAAATTTAAACTTACGAACTTCAAATTAAGATGTCTAAAGAGGTTTTGTTTTTGCCACTAGGCTACCAACCCAGTTGTGGGACATGTTTATTTAAAAGAGTTTGTCGTCTTCTTTTCAAATATATAGATGATTAAAAATAAAATATACTTGCTCATGAAATTGCAATATATCTCAAACATTAAAATATCTATTACTTTTATAAATTTTTACACCAGGCTTGGTAAAAGTATCCTCTCTACCTTTGAGATAGAGGAAAAGTCTTGCCACAATCACACTCTCACATCTTTCTAGCTAGCAACGGACTTCTCAAGTGTGTGGCTTGGTAAGTAAGCTACCTTCATCATCGATCGAATCCCTATATAAGGTCGGAATGCCGGGGAAAGAAGCCCTTCCTACTTCAATGGAAAGGGGGTAAGAGCTCTTTCAAAGCCCCACCACAACTACGTTTCGCCCAACATGATCACAAACGAAGACATAATTGGATAGATAGGAGGACGAAACAAACCAAACCACATGTCTTGATCGAAACGATCGAAGAAAGAAAGAGAATTGTGTCCACTTTCATCCACGGGACATCATCGAAGAACAATGTCAGGGACAAGGTGAGAACCTTTCGTTGCTTACACCATGTAAGTGTTAGTTCTTCCCGAAATAGATCTAGTTTCAAGATCTATGAACAAGAAAGATTCCAAAATCTCCATCTTAAAAAAGAGAAGAATATATAGATAAGGCGAAACAAACTGAACAATGGGCGCTAACAATCAAGAAATTGTTTACAAAACTACAGTGCATCTCAAACATTAGTAATAGTTCTTTTTTATTGAAATGAAATATCAACTTATAACAAATATATTCTATTGTCTTCTGATTAATTAACTAAATTATTTTAAGTTAAAAGATATTTATAAAAAAATGAAGGAAATTATATAATTCTAACACTTAGACCTATTTAGTAATCTAAAAAGTTAATTACATGATCTTGTATGGTGCTAAGGTTAGATACAGGTTACTTTAGTCTAGATAGTTCACTCAATCAAAATACATTTTAAACTTTGAAATATGTTGTCAACTTTCGTAAAATGATGGATGTAGAGGTCTAAGTGGAGCAGCCTCTCTACCCGTGGGATGGAGGTAGAGTTTGTCGTCATCAACCCACACATTTGCTAATAGTTGTGTTATGAATGACATTATACTTGGTTTGTTTTCTAAACGAATATAATATCTATACGTCTAAAAACAAAACAATTAAAAGATAAAATAAACCTTCATCTTAAAACTTAATCCATCCTTCTTCTTCCTCTCATCCTTCCCTTAACCCCAACCTTCGTCAACCATAGGAACACCAACACCAACCTTACCTGGAAACTTGTCGTCGTCGCATTCTCTCTTAATAACTAATAAGGGGTCCTCTTCTTAAACTCATTCACCAAATGATTCATAATAGATTCAACGATCACTTTAGACGTTTTATTTATGCTAGAGGATGATGGCAATTAAGGTTCTAGTGGGGTGGAAAGCAACCCCAACACTTTGAGATTGATGTAACATGAGCCATGAAAGCACATTAATGTCATTTGTAATCGTCCAATTTTCCTCATTTTTATGGATATCATATTAATCCCACGCTAACAATTTTCTCATTTTCTTTATTTTTCTTAGATTTCACTAGTATCTATTTTCTAAATTTTACTATTTGCCCCGGATGTCACATCACCTTAATTTAATATTTAAGTTTACAAATTTAAATTAGTTGTAAAACAAAATAAAAATAAATTTTCATTAACTAAAAAGGTATAAAATTCAAAAAAAAAACATAGATAGTTACAATTGGGATTTTTTGATGAGGATGCTTCCATTGTGTTTTTCAAGTTTAGTGGGAGGTAGAATTTGTAAAGGGTAGAAGATATGGTAAAAAATTAGTGTTAAAAAATTGTGTGAATGAATTATAAAAAACAAAAAAATAATTAAGTTATCACTGAGTCCATAAGAGGAAAACAACTTCTACATGCTATGCTAGAACAATTTCAGCATGATTCAAGGCATGCATACCAAAGAAGATCTAGACAACCACAAAAAAAATGCAAAACAACCAATTAATACAGGGAGATTAATCCCACATAGAGAAGGAATGTGATCGTACACACATGAGGACACACAAGACTAGCAACTATACACACAAGTAACTATGTCGTCCAAATCCAAATTTGTGAACTGGATCTCCAAGAAACATTCATAACAAAACTAAATATGCCTCCAACATAAAAAATATGGTTATTCTGGAACCAAATGATCACATAGTAGGATTTGTCCTCACTAAGAATAGAAATAATGGTTAAGGACATATGGTGTTACATGTTCACTTAGGTCTAAACTATAGCATCCCGACTCTAGTTCTATAGCTTCCCTATCATGAACAACAGTTAATGTTGATATGGTGCTACATGTTCACTAAAACCCCCCAAGCTAGAGCATCCTAGCTTCGGTTTAACACCCTCCCAATGATCATGAACGGTGGTTGATGTTAATATGGTAGTAATGTTCACCCAAACCCTAACTAGAGCATTCTGGCTTACTTCCACAACCTCCCTATCATGAACAATGTTAATATATATATAATGTTAAATGTTCACCCAATCCCTAACTAGAGCATCACTACTCTCTAGTTCGACAATCTCCTTATCATGAATAATGGTTAATTTTTGTATGGTGTTAAATGTTCGCCAAAATCTTAACTAGAGCATACCGTCTCTAGTTTGACAACCTCTCTGTCATTAACATTGTTGACTTTAAGACCTTAGCACAAGCTAGGGCTAATTAAATAGCTCGCGGCTCAGAGCTCCCTTGAAGCTCGCTCGAAAAAAGCTCTAAATGACTCGATTTTAAACTGAGTCAAGCCGAGCTGACTCGGTATGAAAATGAGCTGAACTTGGTAGGGTTTGTGACGAGCTTCTTTGTTAGCTTGGCTCGGTATGGCTCGAAATATTTTATTTGTACTATATATTTTTCTCATGTATATAACATATATCATGGAATTTTCTCATTTGTTAAGAGTATTATATATATATATATATATATATATATATATATATATATATATATACATATATGCTATATTAATATCAAAATATTTAACTATAATGTTTGTATTAGATTGCTTCATGTGTTACTTCTATATTTTTGTATATTAAATTGAATTATTCAAGGATACTTTCAATTTCTTTACTAAAATATAGACTGCCGGATGTTATGTAGTGTTGCGGGTTTGGTTCGTTCAGTTAAAATAATGATGAAGTTATTTATATTTTATTGAAGTTGAACTTAAATTCTTTAAGTTAAATTATATTTTGCGAAACTTGATATAAACTGGTTATGAGTTATGTAGTATCTTGAATTTATTTTGCATCTGATTCTTTTAATTATGTTTATGAATTTAACTCCAGCCAAAATGAGCCAAGCCGAGCCAGCTCGGTTAATAAACAAGCCGAGCTCGAGCTTAGATTCCCAAGTCGGTTTTAAAAAAATTATTGTAACCAATTTCATCCAGTTCGTTAACACCATTAGTGTTGTTCTGTTAGGTCAATGTAAAATGACTATAACGACCCCCTCTAACATAAAATTTATAAAAAATAAAGTTATACATATATAGAGTAGAGTGAAGATAGAAAATGTCAAGAAAAAGAGGGTATGGGTGTGGTACGTCTATAATGTTTGTTATTCTATGAGGGACACTATAGTCCTTTTACATTGACTTAACAAAACTAAACTAAAGATGTTAATGGACCAGATGAAATAAAATGGTTATAAAAATGAATCTATACATCTTAAAAAACTTATTCAAAACTTTTGGTTAAAAATGGTTAATTTGACTAAACCTCAATGACTAAAATGATAATTTACTCTAAAATTTATTTAAATTAACGTGAACACTTCTACTTTTACAACATACACATTGTGTTTTTTCTTGAAATCTACTATAAAAGTATAAAACTGGTTATTGGGTGTATCTTGCCGGCTTGAACTTGGTTAGATGTCATGGTTCAACAACCACCTTGAAATGGCTCTTATGAGCTCAAGGTAAAACTGGATTCATTCTATAGAATATCATAACGACCATACAAAATGAGGTTGCATTGATAATTCACATTAATACATTGATTCTAGATGAACATGAAATCTTACATTATTCTTTGTACAAGCATATTTCTTGCAATGCAAAACCATTCTATAGTTCATAACGGAACCTTTTAAAACAAAGAGTTCTTAAATTCGAAATCTAGGTCTACATCTGCCGGATCAGCCAAGAAATCCAACGATGGCGAACTTCCCCACTCCGTGAAAACATTTGATTCAGAGGTAGCTGGGGAGATAAACGCTGGCGAATAAACTTGCAAAAACTCGTCATCGTAATGATTTGGAAAATGAAGTTGGTGGTGATCTTCCAAGAGTCCAAATGATGTTGAAGGGAAGGAAAATGAAGATAGAACGGTGTCCTCACCCAAATCCGAGGTGTTCACGCTTAGGTTCGCTCTGAGATTCGATAGCATCTCACAAGATTTTGGTGGTGGTAGTTGATGGTCGTGGTGGGTTGGTGTTATTTCATGTTTTTCTGACGAAGGTGGTCGTGGTGGTGGTGAAGCTAACCGGGCGCCATGGTTGCAAGTATGTTCTCCTTTGTATGCGATTTCAAATATTGTCGGATCGTCATCTGTTCTCTGCACTTGTTTTGTTGCTAGACATTTTTGTACCTTACGATATGAGCATCTATAATAGCTTCTGCTAGACATTAAAAACAAACATTAGAATGTTGTGTTTCCAAACATTCTTAAATCTAATCGCAAAAACTATGGGATCTAAGCTCTTAACCGATGAGATCAGGTAAAATAATACAACTTTACCTCGGATATTTAGCGCCCATAATATCTTTTTGCCCATACTTCCTCCAATTGTAACCATCATCAGTGTCACCCTCTAACCCATTTTCACTGCATATTCTAACGTGATTTTCCCATGTTGGGGACCCTTTTCTGTGACCAAGCAAGAGAAGAAAAAAATTGTGATCATGTACAAGCACAAAGATATTATTGCAGAAGTTACAATACAAGAATATCAAAATACCTCTTTTTGCCAAGTTGACCAAAAAAAGGTTGGTCAAACTCGAGTTCTTCGCATCCTGGGCTCTCAACGGATATCGAAGATTCGGGCAGGCTGCATGCTGGACGGGCAGGTGCCGGAGGCTGCCCAACAGAATCGCCCGATCTGAGAACGGAAAGAGCGTTCTCATACGACGATAAGATCTTTTGTATCAAGAATTCTCTTGCTTCAGATGAATGCAGATTAAGCCTTAGCTGTTGAGCCATTTGCAGCCCTTGCGTTAGCTCATGAATGACTGCCTTCTCTTCATAATGAACACAAGCATTGTCCATATCTTTTTGGTACAATTGTTGATGCATGGGGTACATGCTAGTTCATCTGAGGTGCAAGAGATTCGATGAATGGAGATATAAGTAGTATGGTGTAAGTAGAATAATGAAAGGAATGAGTTGAGAGCTGTGTATATATATAGGCATAGGAAGTTTGATTATTTGGTGGGGGAGTCAAATGTTGACTGAAGAAACCGAGTGAAGTGTTTAGTTTCCAACGTGGACCAGCCTTTGGTCAAAGAGTGAGCTCTATTTCAGTCTAAATACTTCATACCCAATGCCACATCAAAGATATTTTATTCCTAGGATTCATAACAACCACGTTCATACTAGGAATGCTTTCACGACCGGGGTCGGTTACCGAACCGAACCGAACCGAACGAAGGTTTGCTCAAACTTAGTTCGTTTACAAACCGAACCGCTCTGTTCGGTTCGAATTTAAAAACTTGAGCAAAAAATGCTGACTTGAACTCGGTTCGGTTTATAACCGAGGGCTCGGTTTTGCTCGATTTGGCTTGATTTCATATTGTAATTTAGTATTAAACTAATAATTCATTCAAAAGTTTCAAGTTGTAACTCAAACTCAACAATGTAACAAAAAAACATAAAAAATAAGTTTAACAATTTTTTTTTAAACAAACACAGTCTTAGTTCAAGCTTGAATAAACAACAGTAAGACACACGTCCACAACCTGGCGACCATTTCTACGTCCACTATACCCACTTTTCTTTTTTAACCATCCAACAACCTTGCCTATAGACTACAAACATTCACTTGATTCAATGTTTAAACAATAATACATAAATCCAAAAAATGACGCTTAAAAAATTCAAACGGATCAGGGTAAAGTGATAAATAATTAAAATGGTAATATCCTAAACTCTAAATAGATAAACTTACATATTACATATATATAATTTATAAAGTTATATTTAGAAATAATTCGAGCGAAACTCAGTAAGCAACGAGCGAGCTTACTTTTGCTCATGCTCGGTCGAACCGAGCGGCTCGGTTCGTTTACAATTGAGTCAAAACCGAAAGAGCAATTTTCAAGCTTTTTTCGAGCGCGTTTCGAGCGTCGAACTATTTGAACGGCGCTAGGTGTGTTCTACGAGAGATGAAAAGGTTAAATTAGAGGAAAATTATCGAAATGAACGTTTAACCAACCATTCAATCATAATAAACATTTGATTTGTGTTCTACTTTTATGTATTTTCAACTAACAGTTAGCTGTTAAATACTCTTATTGACTAATTTGGCTACTCCCTAGCCAACTCAATCATTGACTTGGTCGCTAGTCCCTAGCAAACCCAATCATTGAGTTGTTACCACGCGAAATTTCGCTTAAGCCCGACTAAATTAGGAGGACATTTGGTTGTCCCGACTAACTTGTGGCCGAGAGACTTTTGGTTGTTCTGGTTAAATTCAGCTAAAATATAAACGGGTCAACGTTTATTTTTACTCTTTTATGTAATCAAATGTTCATTTTGATTTTGATGATTTTCCCTTAAATTAGACATTGGAAAGTCAAATAGCTACGAATTAGAAGGATGAGGGAACAAAGTAACAAACACCACAAAATGGTCGGTCACCTTTCCCATTTATGTTCCTTCTAGATATAAATTTGTCCAATAGTGATTTTATCATCCTAGAATATAACTAAAACAAACAAACATACAAACCTCACTATCTTTAGTACATGTCAATCGTTGTAATGCATGAGAAAATGTTTGTATTCATAGATTCCATTTGACTATATTAAGTTTGAATCTTCAATACATGCATCTCATATGTCATGTCATTTGAATATTTAATTATTGAATCTTCATAAGAAATGGGAAAATCTTGAATGGAAAGTGATGTGATTTAGGCGAAGCCATTGGATCAACAAAGCATATCTCATAAGTGATGTTATATTAATGTTGTACAACTGTATCTGTTAGTGTTTGAATTACTTTATTTAAGGGCAGTTGAAAAGCAGTATGAATGTTTAGATGGTGTTTGTTTGAAAATATGTTTTCAAAAGGGTTGATTGAAAATGGAACATGAGCTATTCACAGGGCTTATTACGAATACACTCAATAATTGTCTTTCATAGCTAAATAATTCAAAGTTGAGAAGAAATTTTCTAAAAATTAAATGAAGAAACTAATTTGATCCTTGAAATTTCACCAATATATATTTTAAAACTTATATTGTTGAAGATATTATAATAATGAATAAAAAACACAATTAGACATTATATTATTTTGTCATTGTTTTTAATATATTAAATTAATTAGTTATT
The DNA here is from genome assembly GCA_025215565.1 of Flaveria ramosissima. Classification (NCBI taxonomy): domain Eukaryota; kingdom Viridiplantae; phylum Streptophyta; class Magnoliopsida; order Asterales; family Asteraceae; genus Flaveria; species Flaveria ramosissima. The sequence continues at coordinate 58,338,910 of CM046030.1, forward strand.
GATTTATTATTTTGTTTTTACATATTAGAGATACACAACAATGTTATTTCATTATAATATTTTTTGAAATTCATCATTTTAGAAAAAAACACAATAATAATCATAAAAACACAATAACTAACAAAAATATATAATGAACTACACTAAAAACATAATTACAAGATATGATCTTAAAAAAATTATTTTTTATATAATAATATGTACTCGTTTTAAATATAAAAGACGCTCGTTTTTATAGTGTAATTTTTATAAAAAAAATTATGCCATAGATTAAAGTTATAAACTTTTAAAAAATAGAAGAACTCACAAAAAGTCAACAAAAGTGCATTTTCCTAGAATATACCCCTCTAACAAACGTTTCTCTATAATTTGATATCAACCATTGATTAAAAAGATTGATGTTTGATATTATTGTTTATAATTTTTAGTTTTAAATGCCTTCTTATTTAATCATTTCCCCTATTTATTAATGTTATTTGTAAAGAAATAAAATTTTATAAAATAGAAATTTTTCTATAACATCAAACTTTTTTAAATATACGAAATATTTTAAAATTGGTGTTTATAAAAAGGAAAAAAAATATAAACTTAAAATAATTACAATTGAGAGTTACAATTAGGATATTTTTAAAAATGATATTTTCTAAACGTTTAAAAAAGTTTTTGAAAAAATATCATTTTTTCATCTATAGTCCTTACTCTTACGTTAATTCATTCATATCTTATTTTTTAAAAATTATTTTATAATTAATATGTTTTATTTTATTTAATATTTTATTTATTTAAATCTTGTCACTCTCCATGTTGTGGTTAAAGAGATTTGGGTCAGTTGTATAGGATACAATAATGATAATTACGAAGGAAAACAATCAAAATAAAGTGAGGCTTATTATTGAAACTTATCCTAATCAAGTAATCATTGCTTTGGATAAAGATAATTACAATGTTATATATCTTCATAACAAATCCTAATAATATACATTGTAAGAATAAAAACTGATATACTTTATTCAATATATATCATAGCACCTGCTATAGGATTGAGATTTTTTTTATTTTGTCTATATTTTTCTCATTCCTAACACCTTCTTAATTAAACCTATTGTGTTAGTCGTATGTCAACTAAAAAGTTGCCCCAACTTACGACTAGAGTAATTCCAACTAAAGAATGTTAAACGTATTCATAAATTGAAGTAAATGTTTACTTTAACCTTCTAATGTTAAATACAAAAACACCTTCTAATGTTGTGTTTTTTCTAGTGTTATTAAAGTACCTAGTGAAGCATTAGGGATAGCGGAACATCCTTTCCCAGGCCAGACTAGCTCTAGACTAGTAAATTGTTTGTGTGTGTGAGCGAATTGTCGTTTTTCTCCCTATGATTTGTTCTCATTTATCATTTTATCCATAAAAATTTGTTTACATAAAAAACATATATTTTAGACGAAAGAATATGTATCTCCTAGAACCAATCAGAATATGACGACATAACTAGCATTTCTTTCTCGAACATCTTTCTTCTTAAACAAACAACTATATAACTAAACATCCATCGTTTTTATTTTATTTTTCCTTCATGAAAACATTAAAATCAATGTATCTCATGAATATTTTTTTCTTCGACAATAGGCGCAAACTCGAATTCTTCACATCTTGGGCTCGTAGTGAGTTTCGATGATTCAGGCAGAGCGGTTGCTAGAAGAGCAAGGGCCAGACTCGGCCTCGTTAGCAGAGGCGTCCGATCTAAGAATGGAAATAACCATTTCGTATGACGATAAGATCTTCTTTGTCAACAAGTCTCTTGCTTCAGGTGAATGCATATTATCCTTTAGCTTTACAGTCATCTGCAATGCTTGAGTTAGCTCATGAATGACTGCCTTCAATACATTACCACTAGCACTGTCGTCCATATCTTTTTGGTACAGTTCTTGATGCAAGGGGTACAAGCTAGTTCATCTGAGCTGATTATATATATATGAATGTAGATATAAGAAGGATGTTACAAGTGAATGATGAAAGGAAGGAGTAGAGATGTGTGTATATATATAGAGCCATAGTAGGAAGTTTGAATATGTGCATGGTGAGGGAAGTCAAAGGTTGACCGAAGAAAACGAGTGAAGTTGTTAGCTTCCAACATTGACCAGCATTTTTGGTCAAACAGTGAGCTCTAATTATGTCTTAACTCTTAATACTTGATACCCACGTCAAAATTTATTTATTCCTAATTAAAATTCATAACAACTATGCCCGTATTAGCAATGTTTTCACGACCCTCTCAGACCAGTCGCTTAGGCTAGGAATACGGTGCCTAACGACCACTCTGTTACGAGATAGATGAATCGGTTAAGTTAGACATTAAAAAAGTCAAAACTTTTATTTTATTAACAACAATATCTCATCATAAGGCTGTTAAATTACTCCTAATTACGTTTAAACCTATGTGATGGTATGTAAAGAGTCTTTGTGATGCGGGCCCAAGTGTGGATGAGCAAGCTTTAGCTTTTTTGGAGGCCCAAAATCGCTTATCCAAGGGGGCTTCACTAAAATGGCCATAAGTTGGGCTAAAAGTCTCCGTTTTGGGCTCACGACCAGTCAAAACGACCGTTGGACCGAGGAGCACGTTTTCACAAACGGCCATAGGCGGTTTGGGTCATCGTTTCGGCCCAAAAACGGCTTATTTTAGGAGTTATTTCAATTTTTGTCTTATTTTTACATTTTGTTGGACTTTGCTTTTGGCCCAGTTTTCGGCCCGTTTATGTTTTGTGGCCCATTCGAATTTGGTTTTGTTTCTTTATATGATTGTAAGAGATGGGAGAAAAAATTATTGAAGTTTATGAAAATTTGTTTTTCTCTCTATCACTGTGCGTGTAAGAGTGTAAACCCTGATTATCGGTATTCTTTGTGAATCAACGATAGTTAGAAGAATTGTTCCTGGTATTCTCGTTGAATCAACAGGTCAATTTTCTATCTCTCTGTTTCCGACTGCATCACTTTGACTCTTATCAATTGCTACGAGCACAAATGGCATTAGAAAGTCAAATGGCTACGTATTAGAAGGAAAAAGGAACAAACATCACAAAATGGTCTAGGTCTACCATTTATGTTTCTTTAAGATATAAATTTGTCCAATATATAGTGGTCAACATTTTATCGTTCTAGAAATTAATAAAAAACAAACATACAAACCTCAGTATTATTGGTACATGTCAATCGTTGAAATACATTGTATTCATAATATTTAATATTTGACTCTTCATAAGAAATTAGAAAATCTTGATTAGATAATAATCTAGAAATTAATCTCCTAAGTGATGTTATATTAATGTTGTGCAACTGTATATGATAGTGTTTGGATTACTTTATTTAAGGGGCAGTTGAAAAGCAGTATGAATGTTTAGATTAGATGGTGTTTATTGGAAAATAAGTTATCAAAAAGGTTGATTGGAAATGGAATATTAGCTTCTCACAAGGCATATTACAAATACAGTCAACAATTGTCTTTCATAACTAAAAAAGTTCAAAGTTGAGAAGAAATTTCTAAAAAGTAAATGAAGAAACTAAATTAATCCTTAAATTTTCACCTATTTAAAGATATATATCAAAAAATTATTCTACACTACTCTATGTTTATCATGACAATATCAAGTCTAAATCAAGCACCAGTAGTCAAAACTACATCCACCCACACCGTGACTACAAAAACTTCCATACCACCACCATGGTACCATCCTTCCTCCACCCTTAACTCAATCCCACACCTTCGTCGTCACTAAGACAAACAACCACACATATCGCTTTATAAACCAATAAACAAGAGCCTCCAATGTCTTTGGTAACCCGCCACCAACACAATCACCTCATGCTACTTTACTTGTTAAAGAAGTCTTCCAAAATTAGTAAAGAGAGAGCGCAACGCTTCAAGAGAGAGAAAATCAAGAAAGAAGCAAAAGTTAATGAACTTTTCATACATTATTTAAGATCTAAGATAGATCTGATACTAATTATAGATTACACCTCCTAAGAAAACGCCAACATACAAATTATGTCCTTTGAGAAATGAAATTACATTGTGAGTTCATTATTTGAGAATTGTTCACATATTATGTCCTTTTCACTAGGAGGTGTTTTTTTAGTTAGTTTCAAGTAAATTACTAAACTACCATCATTAATAAAATACAAATATAAAGCAAGCATTATACTAGAACCATTGATGTAAAATAAAACTATGTAAAGCATTTTAACCCCCCCCCCCCCCCCCCCCCCCGGTTTTGTTATCGTAGCCACCACCTTTTATCGCACGATCACAAGCCACCATCGTATCTCTTGTCGTGGTCACCGTCCTTTGGCCCTAACTTCCTCACCACCATATCGCATCAGTGATAACCACGCCCTAGTTCAATGCTAATTGCACCATTGATGACTAGACCTATTAAGGGTGGTGGAATAAATTTGAATAACTGGCTAGGAGAAGCACAATCGATCAACTTGGGCTTCAGTCAAGAGATTATCAAACCAATGATGGAAGGCTTTAATCACCATCATCGTTTCCCAATTGAGGGTTCATCGCATTACTTTTCTACCTCCAGTTCATCATCTTCCCTTGCAAAGAGTTTCAACCAAGAGGACAATGTTACAATGGTGGGAAAAAGCAAAGGGGTTGGTAGTAGGGGTGTTACTTCATTCGATTGGATTTTTTTTTTGGGGGGGGGGGGAGGAAGGAGAATGGTGGTGCGATGGTGGGAAAATACAACAACAACAAACAAAATCATCATTAGCAGTAGCACTAACACTAACACTAACAAAACAACAATAATAGCAGCAGCATCAACAACAACGACAACAACATAAACATAAACACCACACCACCATCGCCAACAATGAAACCAATAACAACAACAACAATAATAACAACACATAACTAACATTGTGATGTAGGCCCAAGTGTGGATGAGCAAGCTTTAACCTTTTTGGAGGCCCAAGATCGCTTATCAAAAGAGGCTTCATTGAAACGGCCATAACTTAGGCTAGAAATCTTCGTTTTGAGCCTGCGACCAGTCAAAACGACCGTTGGACCGAGGAGCACGTTTTCACAAACAACAGTAGGCGGTTTTGGTCATCTTTTCAGCCCAAAACGGCCTATTTTATGAGTTATTGTTATTTTTATCTTATTTTTACATTTTGTTGAACTTTACATTAGGCCCAGTTTTCGGCCCGTTTATGTTTTGTGACCCATTCGACTTTTGCTTTGTTTCTTTATATGCTTGTAAGAGTTGGGTGAAAGAATTATTGAAGTTTATGAAAAAAATCTGTTTTTCTCTCTATCACAGTGTGTGTTAGTGTGAGTCCTGATTATCGGTATTCTTTGTGAATCAACGATAGTTAAAAGAATTGTTCCTGGTATATTAGTTGAATCACAGGTACAATTATCTATATTTCTGTTTCTGACTGCATCACATTGTTAACAACAACCGCAACAACATAATCGCCCCTCACATAAAAGGGCACATAATCTTAGTTAACCAAAATTTTGGATGGGAGCTAGTGAAAACGACACAAAATATGTAACTTATATTGCATAAATAACACCTAGTGCAATTTTCTTTTTCAAATGACACAAGCAACAAGTTGTTCTCAAAGACATAATGTGTATTTTACTACAAAAAAATATGAATGAAAACAAATACTAGAAACCTTCATGAATACTTACTTTTTCATATTGAACTAGGGGTTACCCTCACACTTCGCCATGGTCTTCCCATGCAAAACGACAAGAGGCTAAATAATATATACAAAGCCTATAACATGAACGTTTCAGGCTCAAAAGTCATAACACATTACGGCTACAAACCAAATGTGATTGTCTCCCCGTTAAACCAAATATAAAAATTCGTTTGACATCATCACAACCCACACACATATTCTGGCAACAATTGAAACGGGTTTCCAATTAGATGGTGTCATATAAAGAGCTATCTTAAAACAACCAAAGCATACTATTCCTCTTTGTTTAAAAATCATGAGTCAAACAACAAAATTAAACGCACCATCACGTAGCGGAGTAATGTTGGAGACAATGGGTCAAAAGATGTTGCCTTTACACGCCTCTCTATGAAACATAGGTGGGGAATAAAAAGAAGTTGTGGCATATAAAGAGCCACATTAAGAACACAAATAAGGGAATAAAAACTTAGATGACAAAACAAAAGTTTAATGATCGAAATAGAGGGGAAAAGTTTACTATTCATTTCCAATGTGTATCAATTAATAGAGTTATAGATGATCAAAGGCTCCTTTTGTAGACCAAAATTTCACCATGGCATAAACCTCCAAGCTCAATGATCACATAAAACAAACTTACCAAATACTAAAACAATAACAAAAACAACACTAAAGTAAAAATTATACTGAAAACCGACCAACAACCTTTGCGACCAACAAATTCGAACTAATTAAGATTAACTTCCAATAAAAGGAATGCTAAATTCTTTTATAATTTGTGTCATTGTCTAACCACGTATGTTATGATTTGAATTCCTACAAGTTGTGCAAACGAAACAGGAGATTCAAATCAATTCTAGTGAATTCTGATCAACCAAATCTCCTCGAAAGCTCTTGGCAGACACTTATGAGCTTATTTCCCAATTGGATTCATTCTATAGAATAAAGTAATCACCATTCAAAATGATACTGATACATATATTCTAGATATTACATATTACTTTGACAAGAATAGTTCTCGCAATGCACGTTTTATTTTTTGTATACGTAGTTTGTTACTATAACAACTGTTACTATAACCTTCTAAAACAAAGAGTTGTAAAGTTCTTCAAAATTAGGGTCAAGGTCTATGGGATCATCCAAGAAATCCAATGATGGTGGAGGTCCCAACTCTGCAAAAATATTTGACTCAGAATTAGCTGGGGAGATGAAAGATGATGAATAGGGTTGCCATAATTCGTCGTCGTTATAATTTGGAAATTGAAGTTGGTGGCAATCTTCCATGAGTCCAGATGATGTTGAAGGGATGGAAAATGATGGAACAGTATCACCACTCAAATCCGAGGTGTCGACACTCAAACTGGCTTTAAGATTTGAGAGCATCTCACCAGGATTTGGCGGTGATAGCTGGCGGTGTTGGTGGGTTGGAGTGTTTTCATGTTCTTCAGGCCGCGGTGGTGGTGGTGGTGACAATGATCTGGCTCCAAGGTTGCATGTGTGTTTTCCTTTATATACGATGTCAAATGTCGTGGGGTCTTCATCTGTTCTCTGCACTTGTTTTGTTGCCAAACATTTCTGTACCTTACGGTATGAGCATTTATAATAGCTTCTGCAAGAAACAATAAGAATGATCATTAGCATGTTTTGTAGCGAAACTTCGCTTAAATTCAATATCACTACCTTGGAAATTTAGCGCCCGATATGTCTTTTTGCCCATACTTCCTCCAGTTGTAACCATCATCAGTTGTATCCTCTAACTCATTGCCACTGCATACTCTAACTTGATCTTCCCATGCTGTGGACCCTTTTCTATAACCGAACGGCGAACATGAAAACAAAAGATAAACATCTTGTACATGTAAGACATGCATATATATGAGGAACTGAAAATATACCTCTTTTTGGATATGACATTTTGCACCTGGTGAATGGTAAAGGGCGGAGCAGGTGCCCGAGGCTGCCCTTTAGAGACGCCTGATGTGAGAACGCGAAGAGCTTTCTCGTGTGACGATAAGATGTTTCTAATCAAGAAGTTTCTTGCTTCAGGTGAATGCAGATTAAGGCTTAGCAGTTCAGCCATTTGTTTCCCTTGAGTCAGCTCATGAATGGCTGTCTGCACTTGATAAACACAAGCACTGTAGTCCATATCTTTTAGGTACATTTCTTGATGCAGGGGGTACAAGCTAGTTCATCTGAGGATATATGGTGCAAGTGGAACAATGAAAGGAAGGAGTGGAGAGGTGTATATATATGTATAGCCAAAGAAGGAAGTTTGATTAATTATTTGGTGGTGGAGTCAAATGAATTGACTAAAGAAACCGAGTAAGATTGTAGTTTCCATCGACCAGCCTTTGGTCAAACAGTGAGCTCTACTCGAAATTTGTAAATAACTAGTTTTTTTTTTATATTTTTTTACTTTTTTTTAATCGCTTGTAAGTAACTAGCTACTTATATCCTCTTTCAAGAAAAAAATATATACATCGCATGTTGCGGTGGAAATTCTGTATGTGTGTAAATGGAAATAGTATAAACAAAAGATAGACGTAAGGTAGAAATAAACATATGTTTATACAACTAAAAGATTAACAATGATTCGAGACCACTAATACATGGGTTGTGAAGAAATTTGTTTTAAAAAAATGAATATTATAAGACCAAAATATATCTTATATTAGGTATAACTTAATTAGTATTCTATAGAAAGTTATATCCAAATAAAACGTCTATAGAAAGTTATATCCAAATAAAACAGACAATCTTTTTATTGTAATTTTATTATATTAAGGTGGTACACATTACAGATTAAATGAAATGAAAGTTTTGCAAAAAATTGGTATAAATTTTTTTATAAACATGTTAAACCAAAACGTACTATATATTTAGTTTGAAAAAGGTTTTATATTTTATATTTTTATATATTTAGTTAAACCAAAACTATGTATTTAGTTTTACATCTCATAAATAATAATAATAATAATAATAATAATAATAATAATAATAATAATAATAATAATAATAATAATAATAATAATAATAATAATAATAATAATAATATATAATAATAATAATAATAATAATAATAATAATAATAATAATAATAATAATAATAATAATAATAATAATAATAATAATAACTAGAAATGAAAACTGCGCGTTGCCGCGGGTTTCTATTTGAAAACTGTATCACATTACGGATCGGTCCTAAAGTTACACCACGTAAGTACGCAAAAATGTTTAAAGTAAATTTATTCGTAAGTGATATAATAATCAACCACAAAAAAAGTTATATTTACTTAAACAACAAATGAGTCTTATTCTAATAATTATATAATAAAAAAGTTAAATATTTAACATTTTTGTAATAAAATATAAATAAAATAAAAAAAATATAAGAATTATATTTATGATTTGATATTTATGGATTTCAACCCTGCAATTAATCAATTTGAAAAAAAAGTTGAAATCCAATTGATTCTCTTTTCTTTCAAGCCAAAATCTGTTCTTTTTCTTCTCACTTTACTCCATCATCACCACAACCGCCTAAACATCACCTTCACCACCGCAACAATTGCAGCGCCACCACCACCGTAGTCTGCAGGCATCGCACCGCAGAACCACCAACACCGCAACCATCTCAGCACCACCAGCACCGCAACCATCGCAGCACCACCAGCACCGCACTCATCGCAGCAACAACAGCACCGCACCAATCGCACCACCACCACCATTCCACCAATGCGACCATCACAGCACCACCACTAACGCGACCATCACAGCACCACCACCAACGCGACCATCACAGCACCACCACCAACACGACCATCACAGCACCACCATCACAACCATCGTAGCACCACAGAAAGCATTGCATCACCACCACCGCAGCACCACCACCGCAGCACCACCACCGCAATCACCACCGCAACCATCGTAGCAACACCGCCGCCACAACCATAGCCGCACTACCACCGCCGCAAACCATCACAGCACCACTACCAGCGCAACCATCGCAGATTTGTGCTTGTTTTGATAGTTGTACACTAAGCATCCCCTCTAGTACGGTGGCACTGTAGCCACCAACCAAAGGGATTAATATGTATTATAATAATAATAATAATAATAATAATAATAATAATAATAATAATAATAATAATAATAATAATATTATTATTATTATTATTATTATTATTATTATTATTATTATTATTATTATTAATATTAATAATAATAATAATAATAATAATAATAATAATAATAATAATAATAATAATAATAATAATAATAATAATAGAAAGAATTAAAGAAGAAAGGAATATATTATTGGAATTTATTCAAATAAAAAGGCTCCTGAACTAAAAAATATAAAAAGTAATCCCAACCATCAATATGCTTAATCAATGGTTTAGATCACAATGAAAGAAAGAAGTTTGTTACAATAGTATTTTAGCCATAACCACTTTTGTTAACTTTTTTAAAAGTTTCTCATTTTCTAGTATGTAACTACATCGTTATAATTACTATCCCATAAAAACAATTGTTTTTTATCTTTAAAACAAGCATTGTTATATAAAAAGACAATATTTTTACGTTTGTAAGGTCATTAGTAATCATTATGTCTTTAGTTCAGGTCTTTTTGTTAGTTATTGTTTTTTTAGAATAATATTTGTTTTTCTAAAATGATGAATTCTAAAAACATATAATGGTAGAATAACATTGTTATGTGTTTTCAGTGTGTAAAACATAATAATAAATTAAGAATTAATAAATCTAATACATTAAGACAACAACAAAATAACACAATATCTTATTGTATTTTTTTATAGTCATTGTGTTATCTTGAACATTGTGAGTTTTAAAAAATATGTTGGTAAAATAACATCATTATATACTTCTAGTGGTAAAATACAATGATGGATAACAACAAGTTTATATAATTTATGAAAAATAAAAAATAGCATATTTTGTATATTTTCAACGTTATGAGTTTTGAAAAATACATTGATGAAAATATACCATTGTGTACTTCTAATTGTAAAATACAATGAAAAATAACATGTTTATTTAATCTATAAAAACAATAACAAAACTAATACAAAATGATCATCTAAAAAGTAAAACACAAAGATGAATACATATAATAAATTATATAAAAGATATGACACAATAAACTGATATTTAACACAATAAATATATAAAACACTATAAGATAATATATTAGACACAACGACTAAAATGTCGTCTTATTTAAACAATAGAATGACATGTGTCAAGCCCATAAAGCCCATACCCATGGGCTTGACACGTGTCCTTCTGAGACATCTTATATTAAATATCACTTTTACTATAACCATATCCTATGTTATTAAGCTGTCACGTGTGTTCTTTCTGTCTCACGATTCCATTAGTTTTGGGAGAAAAAAATAATGTAATACTTTGAGTTTAAAATGATAGAAACTATGAGGGATAAGAGGTACAAATGTGTAATGGTCCGTTCACAAAGTGTTGTCGGTCCATCTTCTAGACCAAGGACCTTTGATGGTACCCATCCGAATATGAGCTAACGAGTCCGGTAGAGGTGAATCTAACTATAAAATTTGAATTTATATATATTAGTTATGGCTATTGTTCTCATATTATATTATACATATTATTATTAACACATGTCGATGCCTATAGGAGATTTTTAGAGCTATCTAGATTGACCACTAGACTTTGGTAATATGTAAAGAGCACCCGCGTCATTTATGGTACACGAACTAACGACTCTTCAGAATGTGACGACAAATAGAGTGTGGGTTCCCGCCGGTGACATTGTTGGGCGGTGGTTTGGAGGGCTGCAAAAGAAGCAGTCGGAGGGTGAAGTTAAGTTTTCTTCAATTTGTAAAAACCCAAATGCAATCGGTAGAGATGAAAGGGAGAAAGATGTCATTCATGGAGCCAGCAGCCGTTTACTTGCAGGCGGAAAAAAAGAAGAGAGAAATATGAGTAGAGAGAGACATTTTTGAAGGATGTGGCAAGAGAGAGGGGATGAAAAAAATAGAAGAATGGTTTTTGGCGGATGGTTTTGGTAGGTAGTTTGGTATGTGGTTTTCATATTTCAAGATATTATACTTTTATGTTTAATTTTGAGTTTTAAAGTAGGTGTTTATTAATAAAAAAAAGAAGAGTACCCATGTAGGCTTTGAGATATTTTTTTTATAAAAATGCTTATAAAATTTAACAAATGTATCAAATAATTAAATATAGTCGATAGGACTTTAACACTCTTCAACAATAGTTCACATTTGTGATCAAGTTGTTTATAAGAGGTGACGCGTAGTCAATGGTGGAGTTTGAATCAAATTATAGGGGGACAGGGGGTGAAACTTAATTTTTAAAGAGGAGGGTAGGAACTCTTTATATATACATATAACTTTAAACTATCGAGTCAAAAACTAACACTACCGACTAAAAAAAGAACCATATTAAAATTCACATTGGAGGTTGCAGTTGATTTTTCTTCAGTTTGTGAAAACCCAAATGCAATCTATAGAGATGAAGGGGAGAAACATGGCCTTCATGGAACCAACAACATTTTACTTTCAGGTGGAGAAATAAGAAGATAGAAATGCGAGTAAAGAGAGATATTTTTAAAGGATGTTGCGGGAGAGAGGGGATGAAAAAAATTGAAAGAATGGTTTTTGGCAGATAGTTTTGGTATGTGGTTTTTATTTTTCAATATATTATACTTTTATGTTTAATTTCAAGTTTTAAAGTAGGTGTTTATTAATAAAAAACAGAAGAGTATCGATGTAGACTTTGAGAAATTTTTTTTTATAAAAATGCCTTTAAAATTTAAAAAAAAGGTATTAAATAGTAAAATTTAGTCCGTAGGACTTTAACATTATTTGTTCTTCAATAATAGTTCGCATTTGTGATCGAGTTGTTTATAAGAGTTGACGCATAGTCAATGATGGACTTTGAATCAAACTAAAGGGGGACATGGGTGAAAGTAAATTTTAAACAGGGAGGTAGGAACTCTTTATATATTCATATAATTTTAAACTATTGAGTCAAAAATTAACAATACCGACTTAAAAAAAAGAAAACCATAGTTAACTTCGCAGCCGGAGGTTGCAGTTGATTTTTCTTCAATTTGTGAAAACCCAAATGCAATCGGTAGAGATGAAGGGGTGAAACATGGCCTTCATGGAGCCAGCAACCTTTTACTTGTAGGCGGAGAAAGAAGAAGAGAGAAATATGAGTAGAGAGATATATTTTTGAAGGATGTGACAAGAAAGAGGGGATGGAAAAAGTGGAAGAATTGTTTTTGACAAGTGGTTTTGGTAGTTAGTTTTGATGTGTGGTTTTTATGTTTCAAGATATTATATTTTTATGTTTAATTTTAAATTTTAAAGTAGGTGTTTATTAATAAAAAAACAAAAGAGTACCCATGTAGACTTTGAGATACTTTTTTATAAAAATGCCTTTAAAATTAAAAAAAAGGTATTAAATAATTAAATATAGTCCGTTGAACTTTAACATTATTTGCTCTTCAATAATAGGTCGCATACGTGATCAAGTTGTTTACAAGAGGTGACGCGTAGTTATTGATGGAGTTTGAATCAAACTAAAGGAGGACTGGGGGTGAAAGTAAAATTATAAAGAGGAGGGTAGGAACTCTTTATATATACATATATAATTTTAAATTATCGAGTCAAAATTAATACTACAGACTAAAAAAAAGAACCATATTAAACTTCGCCATGCCCGCAGCAACGCGCAGGAGACTTTTCTAATACATATTAATTGATATGTTCGTGTCAACATTAGATTAAATAGTTTTTTTAAGTAATTTAGTTTATTTATATACATTCAATTCTATTCACAACTCAAAAGCAAAGTATATTAAGTGGTTGGGCCGTTTGATTTTACCCGAAAGTTCTTGGGTTCAAAACTTGGATTCATTAAAATTTTACTTATTTTTTGTCTCAAATTTGCAAACTAAACCTCTCATTTGTATTTTGCAGTGTTTTTCGTCTATTATCCATGTACATATTTAATCATTCATTTATCTATTAAAGGTTATTAAAGGTATATATTTCGACGTAAATGTTTTTTGCAAATAAGACGGAACAATTATAACACATTTTATTACATGATAAAAATTTGAGTAACTTTATGTTTTGACATATATTCAATTTGGATATGAGTCGGTGCGATTGCAGTCTATATTTTATGGCATAATTTTGTTTATAGTCGGTCAAATAATGTAATTTTTCCATCCGATTGTGTAAATTTGAATTACTCTACGTTTCGACATAAATTTAATTGAGAAACAAATCCGGTCGAATGTAGTTTTTTAAAAGTCGCATAAGACGCCGCTGCAACGCGCGGCAGGTATAAATCCTAGTTTGATATAAGGTTATTTAAGGCTGCTAATATAGTTTTTTCAATAGTTAAGATGAAGATGACGGAAAAATCGTAAATAGTTGAAAAGATAAAAGCCAACAACGAAGAAACATAAAATCCACTTTTGTTGATTTTTTTGGGTTAAAAATTGTTTAATAATTTTTTAAAATGTAAATAACTTTATATAATTCATAATTTAACAAAAATAATTAACCAAAACATTGTGAGTTTTATTAACCTTAAACTAAGTATAGTATTACTATATCCTTTTGAAAAATAACATTTTGTTATAAAAAGACTTTTACAAGTGGTAATTCGATGTGTATACTGTATAGTTATACATGTCAGTTGTGTAATTATATAATGTTGCTAGATTGACGTTATTTGCTGACTTAGTGTTATGGATTGTGTGTGTAGGGGGCGCGTCTACACCCCATGAATTATTTTTAATAGTGTATATATAATCAAATCAAGACCGACACCCATGAAACTTTGACTCCGATCCGTTAAATTATTTAGACCGAGCTCAAAATAATGTTTGTCATTGAAACTCAAGAAATATTGAGACTGGCCGCTATAAAACAGTTAACAAATATAAAGCCATAAGTTTTTTTCAGAACATTATTTTTTAATTGTGTGTGTAACTATTTATTAGTGGTGAACATTTTTTATTAGTCTACTCATCGCTTTATAATAACAAAAAGTATATAAATTTTACCTTATATAATAACTCTAGCCAAAATATCCAATAATATATACTGCTCACTTGCTAAAACCGAGTATATAGATATTCAAATGACCCGTGACTTGAATCTTGCTCGAAAAGGCTAGCTTGAATTCGACTCGTGATCCAGCTTGACTCAGCTCATTATAAACCAAGTTGAGCTCGGCTCGTCTCCTATAGGTAACGAGTCAACTCAGTTCTAGTTGTTTATAAACCAAGTCGGGTTGAGTCAGACCCTAGTTTGCCTCGCCTCGATGTAAGGCCTCGTTTTCGGGAAATCTCTTAGTTGGTCATTTATAAGCATATTCATAATTAAATTTTTATAGAGGAAGACATATACAATCATTAATGAAACTTGTCTTAAAGAAACATTTAATTGTATTTAAACATAAAAAATTGTCAACAGATTGTCCATCATGTCAAAACTATTGATGCAAGACTCGAACTCTCCTGGTAGCTATCATATCCATGCATGCATCACCTCAGCCTTGTACCTTTACTGCCAACTTATATGCATCCCAAATCAGCAACGTTAAATGAGTTCTAGTTTTATAATAAAATTTACCTTTAGAAATTCAATGTCTTATCACACATCAATACATACATATCAGCCTGTTCATTTCTTTTAATAACTTTTGTCATCATTCCTTTCCTTTTTATTTTATTATCTTTCACTAGGTTGGATCAATGTCATGTGCTAAGCCCCTAACATTATGCACGAAGACGGTATCTATGCTCAAGCCTATAAATAGGCTTCCAACATTATGCACGAAGATGATCACCGGTCCAAGGTCAAGCGACAAAGATCTCCTTTCATTTTTGGTTGATCACAATGATCAAACCCCTTTGAGTATCTTTCAGGCCAGTTAAGGCACCCGCAGTTGAGCTAACAACCATTGGTTGTGCACTTCCATTCATTATGCTTATAAGACTTTCATCCATTCATTCATTACGTTTCACTTGTCATTTTCATTATCTTTCAGTTTCATTACATAATACTTTACTTATAATAATATATAATAATACCATGTAAAGTTCACCTAAAACATTAATTAGCACATGAAATCGGTTCAGGTCCAATAAGACATCATATAACTTGAAAGCCTAGTTGAGCGAGAGCTACCTTAGCAAAAACCTAAGCGTGCGAGAACTATAGTCATGCGAGGACACCTAGAAAGCAAAAACCTTGCATGCGAAAAAAATCTAACCAAACTAGAACATTGCATGCGAGGACACCTAGAAAGCGAGAACATTGCATGGAAATTAATGTTTTTAGGGTTTTTTTCAGCTATTTTATGCATTGTTTTAGTTGTTTTAAAATTTATATAAGTCTTTTACATATCTCTAAGCATTTATGTACATGTAAATATTCCACAATTATTCATAATCTTCTTGTTCACTAACGAATTATATAAAAAACAAGTTCTTCACCATCCAAGAATTTAATAAATAAAGCTCTGTGACCAATCTTATAGAAGTAATTTGACTTGTGAAAAAAACTAATAAGAAGATGAGAGAAAAGAGAAACATGCAGGTTACTTTTTCATAGCGGTGTTTCAAAACTCAGTAATTGATTTTCCTATTTTTAACTAAGTCATGAAACTTGACTTTTATTATGGAAATATGAGTCTTCCTAGTTTTCTTTTAAAAATAGACTTTTTCACATAAATATAGGATTAACCCGACAAAGGGTGAAGGTTCTACGAATGAGAGAGATATTTTGGTTAAAGTATACATTAAAAAGTCAAATAGCTACGATTTAGAGGGATGAAGAAACAAACACCACAAAATAGTAGAGATTTCCCATTTATGTTCATTCTATATGTCCAATAGCTAGTGGTCAACCCCTTTATCCTTCTAGAATTTTAAGAAAAAAACAAACATACAAACCTCATTATTCTTAGTACATGTCAATCGTTGTAATACATAAGAAAATTTTTGTATTAACAAATTATTTGACTATTTTAAGTTTAAATCTTTAATATATGCACGCCATATGTCATGTCACTTGATAATTTAATATTTGACTTGATGAGAAATAAAAGTATTTTGGATTAAATAGCGATGGTGATTTAGGTGAAGCTATTGTACAAACAATTCAAATCCTTCTCATAAGTGTGTCATGTTAATTAATGTTGTGCAAGGGTATTTGAGGGTGTTTGGATTATTTGAGGGGCAGTTGAAAAGCGGTATGAATGAAAGTATGTTTTCAAAAGGTTGATTAAAATGGAATGTGAGCTTTTCAAAAGGCTTAATTATTACAAATGCAGCAATAATTGTCTTTCATAACTAAATAATTCGAAGTTTTAAAGAAATTTTCTAAAAAGTAATTGAAGAAACTAAGTTAAACTTTAGAATTTCACATATTTGACAATTCAGGAGTTTGTTTAATAATAATATTCCTTATTATTAGAATTAACCAACAGATAATGACCGCATGTTGAGGTAGGTCAACGTTGAATATCAAACATAAATATAAAAGCATGTTGTAAACATATATATTTAATTTAAGAAAACGTTAAGCTTGTTGTGAAAATGTGCATTAGGGAACACGAAAGCGGATTAAAAACAAAAACAAAAATTAAAACATATTATATTCGATTATACTAGATTTTTTAAACATTTATGTCTAAACATACACTTCAAATATTATTAATAAGCAGTATTTAATTAACAATTATATTAAATCACATTAAATTGTTTTGTTATTCCTACGTTTATGAAATGTATGATTATCCTTAAATATATAGATTTAATATTAATCATTAAAAACAGAAAATAACTTTCGTTAAATAGTGATTTGTCTATCTTACTATATTAATATACAAACATAAAATATGACACATGACATCTTCTAAGACTTGCTTTGAAGATTCAAGAGATTAAGATGATGTATTTGGTTATTTTGATTGTTATTGATTTATTGTTACTGTTACTGTTACTGTTATTGTGATATATTTTGTGATTATATACTTAACTGTTTAGATAAATTAATACATAAATCAAATAGTATTAAGTTATAAACATATAAATAATAAATGTATTTATTTTAATATTAACTTTAAATATTATATTATTAATAAGATAATACTAAAAATAAATATATATTAAATAGTGTATTAATTAGAAGAAATTTAACAAATATGGGCAAATTAAAAATTATTGTATATAACACTTGTATCTTATGTTTAACCAATTATGTTAGGTGTCTTAAATTTTGAGTAAAATTAGTAAATTACAACTGTTTATCAAATGCTTTATATAATAGTAAAGATATAGATGATATAGTCATTTATTATTATTATAATCATTATTATAAAATTATGTAGTAATTATATAGTTAAGTATTCAAATAAGATAATGCTTATTTATGAATTTATTATTATTATTATTATTATTATTATATTATTATTATTATTATTATTATTATTATTATTATTATTATTATTATTATTATTATTATTATTATTATTATTATTATTATTATTATTGTTATGTAAATATTTAAGGGGTGTTGTGCAGACGTTGAGGTCTGAAGAGTGTGTATTTTTTGGAAAATTTTTCATTATAAAAGGTTTGTATGGCATAAACTTGGCATAACCACTTCTAAAGTTTGCAGAAGATTAAACACCATCACCCACCACCACCCATGTCCACCACCACCGTCCACTTCCACCACCACGGTCCGCCACCACCACCGCCTACCACCACCACCGCCCGCCTCCACCACCACCCACCATCCACCGTCCACCAACCACCATCTACCACACCATCACCGTCCAACACCGCCATATACCACCACCAGTTGATTTGAGCAGTCAGTAGACATTAAAAAACAAACACTTTTTTCTTGTTGCAAACTGTAGAATTTTGGTCTACCTCTTCTACTACAAATGTCTGCAGATGTGGTCCGCAGACTCCAGACATTTTGCTATAGAAAAAACAAAAAGCAACTTGGTGATTATATACTTAAGTATTTAAATAAATATATCAATGTTTAAGGCATGTCGAATAAGAGGCTCGATAACACCCATCGGACCACCATATATAACAGATAGAATAGATTGTGAGTAGTGAAGGTGAAGGTTTTCTCAATGTCACCACAATAGTTTTTTTTCAAACCGATCAAAACATACTTTGTTTTTCTTTTATAGTTTTACACTTAAACATTTAAGGATATTCAAAACTAACCACAACACTTGATCTGTCTTTTTTTTTTCTTCAAATTGATACCTATTCATTGGTATTTTTTAATATTTTATACATAAGACTTCAAGTTATGTCAAATTTACATTTAATCACCTGAATTTTTTTTTGTATTTAATACTTAAACCTTCTAGTTAGGTCAAATTAATATTTAATCACCTCAACCTTTTTGAAGTTTTATATATAAACCTTCAAGTTATGTCAACATTTCTTTTAACCAATTTACAATAGAGCTCGTTAATTATAATAAAGTCATCATTTACGCATTCAATATTTTTCTTCTTTGTTTTGAGATATTTATTTATTTATAGTATTTTTATATTATGTTTTTTATCAGCTTTTCGCAAATAATTTTATTTGGTGGTTAATATCGTATCAATCATTAGAATTAAATCTTTCAACTTCTATAACATCCGCCACATAACGTGGATCCCACCCCACTAGTAAGTATTTAGTATACAACTTTTAAAGTGCATTAAATTGTGTTGTGATTCCTACGTTTTTTAATGTATTTTTATACTATGATACATAAATTTTATATTAATTGTAAAGTTGAGAAAATACTTTGTTCAATTTGTAATTTGCCTATAGAGAAACAAAACCGATTGCTTATAAAAAAAATAATTGGTTGATAGGGATAATGTTAGAACTTAAAGACAAGTATCATAACCTTGACAATACTCATAAAGGAAGGAAATCTAATTGAAAGGTTTTATACAAAAAATCTAGAATTGCAAAAGTCGAACATAACACCACTTGATTGAAAGGCATGTCTCTACCAACTCGGTTACAACTAAAAACTATGATACCGATCGCACTAGAAAGATCGCCAAAGGGCTTTCGAAAGCTTCGGTTGTCTTCAATTTCTCACTCTACTTTCATCGATTTGCCATCAAGTGACTCCGAATTACCAATAATATCTCTAAGAGATAGTATAATGTGTAGACCCAACATCACCAAAGGGCTGTTGAGTAGGCTCCCCTTCAAAACTTGAAGAACTAATTGGGCCAACATCGAAACTTGTTAGACTTGTAGTATCAAGTGTATGGATTCGACTAGCCCACTGTTTTGTTGGAACTGTAAAAGAACACAGTAGCAAGCGAAAATTAGATCCATGGCCACTTTTGTAAGAAAAAATTAGAATTAGATTCATTGTTTTTTCTCTAATGGTAAAAAAAATTTAAAGTTAGAGTGATGAAGCTATCTTCATGTCAAGATAGGAGTCTCGCTTATAACGTATTGGTGTAATATTAACTGTTATGATGTTCGTCATTGTAACGGGGATAGAATTTTTCTCATGAGGGTTTGTTTTATAAAATATGTGACAAAATCCATACAACAAAATAAACAAAGAGATGAGGAGAGTATACCGAGATTGATTCTATCATTTCTATGTAGAAATTTTAGTGAAAATAATGTTTTGTTACCTATTTTGGACACACGTAATTATATGTATATGTTACTAATATAATTATTACTAAGCATGAATGTGTTCTACTATGTGAGAGGATCACAAAAGAATCCAAAACTTGTTCAAAATAGAGCTAAGATAAATGAGACATCAATGCTCGAAGTTGTGTGGTTAAATCTTAGAACTGAGCATTATTTTTGGGGTTTTGGTGCACTAATTCACCCATAAATTGTGCACTATTTTAGGGTTTTGATTCACATGCTAACTGTGGATAATTTTAAGGTTCTGACACACTCATTTGCCAGTTAATTGACAGTTGACTATGCACTATCTAATTAGTTGTGTGTTATCTAGTTAACCAGTGCATTGTCTTTTGAGTCTGATGCAATATTATCAATTAAACCAGAGTTAATTGTATATTTGTTCCACCAATAACATATTAGTGTGTCTTGATACCAAGATTCGTCACACTCATATATACTAGGTGTATACGGGTTGTTTAGAATACTCTTGAGCAACACTAGATTGCTACATGTTTCAACCACCACACGTAGAAGAATTTTATGTATTTTCGGCTCTGCCCATTCGTGTTTCAGGTACAATTTCAGGTGCTAGAATAATCTTGGCAGACGGGTTCATCTAGGTGACCTTAAATATGTTTTAAGATATCTTTGTTAAATAAAAATTCTCAATCAAACCCAATTTCTTTCTTTTGTTTTCAACTTGATTTCATTCTTTATTGGTTAAAATTAGTAAGAGTTAATTAGAGTTAATTACGCAAATGGTCCCTGTCTTTTGTCAAAAGTAACGGGTTTGGGGTCTAACTTTGAGAAGTAACAAGTTTAGGATCTAAAGATTCACTTTTGTAACAGTTTTGGGATCTAACACTAACGTCCGTTAAATTTTAATAGAAAAAAAACCCATATGTCTTGCACATGAGGGTATTTTAGGTATTTTAATTATTACTATTAGTTATCGATTTTAATGTAATCATATACACTTTAGTGCACTATTTTTTCTCAGTTATCTATATAATATTATTAAATGGTTGATGTTACTCTTACTTTAATAGTTTATATTATTATTTAGAAAAATAGAACTTTAATCAAAGATGACTACAACATGAATTTTACGTGTTATTGTAGCTTTTTTATTTTTCTAATTTAATATATGTTTTCACTATTATTTTATTAAAATACAACATAGTAGCTTATTTTTATCTTTTAGTTACTACTATAGATCTAAGTTATAAATAATAATATGTAGTATTTAAAAGGTAACCTAGTTTATAAAACAACCTTTTTTTAGGTCCAAAACAGTAAAGCATGAAAATTATTCATTGGTAAACTAGACAATGTTTATAAAACAACCTTTTTTTAGTTAATACTATTTGGGTAAAGCATGAAAATACCTAAAATACTCTCATGTGCAAGGCATATGGGTTTTTTTTTCTGTTAAAATTTAACGGACGTTAGTGTTAGATCCCAAAACTGTTACAAAATTGAATCTTTAGATCCTAAACTTGTTACTTCTCAAAGTTAGACCCCAAACCCGTTACTTTTGACAAAAGACAGGGACCATTTGCGTAATTAACTCAATTAGTAATTGGTGTTTCTTTTTCATCTCAATTTTGTATTATAATCGAAGTATTCAAAGTGATAAAAGTGTTATATTTACTTTGTTAACGGTGTTACTAAAAACATAAAACAAATTTCTCTTATTGCGTATCTTTCATCTTCCACTAGTTTAAACTTTAGTGTTTCCATTTTATAGATCTCATCAAATATTATACAAAAATAGGAAAATAAAAACAACCACGTGGTCTATTTAATAAATAAATAATAATAAAAATCATATATTATTATGTACATTATAAAATGTAAAACCTAGTCACATAAAAATGTCACATGTATGTGTATTTTGTAATACAACTCAAAATAATTAATCCTATTCATAGAGCGACATGATATCTAAGATAAAAATAAAGAAAATCAATTGGGCTCAAGTGCTCAACTTTTATATCTTGAAATAGGTGTTGACAATATGGAACGAATGTCAAATATGCAAGATATAGCAAGGTACCGTTCCCACTTAAAATTAGCATCAATAAGAAAGGATGAGAATATCAACTATGACAAAAAGAAAAAGAACTCGTGTAATGTTTGTATTGAGTATTAATTGATTTTCTTATCTTTATAGAATTATCCGCAATAAATTGTTATTAACTTTGAATAACAACTTGAGTAGTCTATTTTTTTAACAACTCGTAAACTATTTCTATTAATCATTTATATGTGCATCTTATGAAATTAAAACAAACAACTTTTTTCAAATAGAAGAACGATATTTTACCATCAACATGTCGCTTTAAAAACGAACCACATAAGTTGAGTGATGTTCGTAACATAAATGGTGTTATGACAAGATAGTTTAATTGTTTAAATACTAATCACATTGCTTAGATTTGTTTTTTTTATCGTCAAATATGGTGGTTGTTGATTCTTTGTATTGTGGATGAAAATTCTAGCGACTTGTCATTTATCCCAAGGGTCATGGACACTGTTGGTGGTAGTGGAACATCTTCAAGTTTCCATTTTTTTTGTCCTTTAATTTGCTTTATTTTCCTATAATTTAAAGGAAAGATTTGTGGTCCATGAAAGAATATGGAAAAATGACACGTCTTGATACAATTAATTAGTCGTTTTTCGTACAATCTAGTAAAAAATAAGACATTTTTAAAATGCAACAAGAAATCTCCACGATCACAAAAGCAGCCAAGTGTCCTCTTTGATTTTACTCATGAGGGAATCGTTTAATATTATCTTTAATCACAACGGTTATACTATTTTAAAACATGTAATAAAATAAAACCATAGTACCATACTAATTGTTAGGATTAATGTTATTCGGTATGAAAACATGACATATATTTTCTTCAAATACCTATATCCCAATTTATTTATTTTTTGAATTATTTTTGTCCTTTTTCATGTATCCGTACTTATGTAAGAAATGATGATATGATTCTGCATGCAATTTAATTACTTTGTTCTCAAGGAACATAAGTAATTGATTAAAATATGCTATTCATGCTTATTTGTGGATTAATGATTTGTGGGTAGATACGCTTTACAAGCACAAATCTTATCTTATTTTTGTTTTATAGTCCTAACAAGATTTTATTGGTGCCACTATATGCAAAATGTCAAGATATGCAAGACCCCACCATTCTTTTCGAAAAATTCTTCTATCTATTTGGCAATAAATCCATTTTTTGTTGGCTTATAAAAGGGGGGTTCTTGACCAATAAAATTCATCAAGGTCTCAATACCAATGGTATGAGAGGGAAATGTAAGAAAATATTTCTCAAGGCGATGATTGTTCGCTCTCCCTCAAAGGCTTCTAGCTTTACCCTAAATGTAATATTTTTTATAAAATATGTACTCAGAGTTTAGCTGGAGACTTGGGGAGATCGAAAACTCATCGTTTTGATGCCACACTTTAAATAAATCAAAATAGGATGAGAGGAGAGATCTAAAGAAATATTTTTCAAGGCGGTGATTGTTCGCTCTCCCTCAAGGGCTTCTAGCTTTACCCTATATGGCTACATGTAATAATTTTGTAAAAGCATGTAGTTAGAGTTTAGCTGGAGCCTTGGGGAGATCGAAAACTCATCGTTTTGATGTCACACTTTGAATAAATCAAAATAGGATGAGAGGAGGTATCTAAGAAATGTTTTACAAGGCGGTGATTGTTCGCTCTCCCTCAAGGGCTTCTAGCTTTACCCTATATGGCTACATGTAATACTTTTGTAAAAGCATGTGTTTAGAGTTTAGCTGGAGCCTTGAGGAGATGGAAAACTCATAGTCTTGATGCTACACTCCATGAATAAGTCAAAATGTATGAGAGGAGAGATCTAATCAAGATATGTTTTTCAAGACATTGATTGTTCGCTCTCCCTCTAGAGCTTCTTGCTTTATCCTACATGCAAAACTTCTATAAAAGCATATAGTAAAGTTTAGCTAGAGACTTGGGAGATTGAAGACATAATGTATTGATGTTGCACAATGTTGATAAGTGACAACATCAAGAAAATGATAGTGTCATCTTTTTTTCTTTTCGAAGAACTTTCATTTGTTCTAATACAAGTTCAAGGTAAAGTGTTTATTGTTTCTTTATATGGTCTAAAACAATCTATGTGCTACAATGTTACGTATATGTTAGAGTTTATTTGGAGACATGAGTATCGAAAACTTATTATCTTGATGTATAACAATGTTGATAAGTGACAACATCAAACTATTGATTGTGTCATCTCTTTTATTTCTGACTTCTATTTATTTTTGTTCAAGTTCAAGGTAAAGTTTTTATTGTTTCTTTAAATGGCTAAAAAATCTTTTGTATCAAAAATTGATATTTGTTCAACGCTATCTATCAAACTTAATCGACCACATGAGCAATTAACTCGCCTAAAATACCAAACAGTCAAACATAACTACCAAACCCTCCGACTAAATAACTTAGTTTTTGAATCATCAAGTGTGCACACGCACATATACATACTTTACTGGGGAATTCATATTATATAGGTAAATTGAATTTTATTAGTCTAACATTTATCCCATTGGTCAATAATAATTAACATCAACGATGTAACCAATGCACTTCTAAATTTCACTTTTGTTGTTAAAAGGAACCATATTGGCGTAATTATCATAGATGTACACTTGATTTCAACTTGATTAATGATAATTGTTGTTGAAATAAGAAAACGTATCTTCCTTGTGAACAAAACGGAAAATTGAGTGTAAGTTTATGATAGTTACGTGAGTGGGATTGTTTTCGAGAACAAAAATAAAATTTAAAAGTGTAACCAGCGAAACAAAGAATTACTAAAGATCCAAAAATCAATTGCTAAATCAATGTTTTTTATAAAAAGAAAATATGTTTGTTTAACATAATGTATGACCATGATACAAACCCATGAGTTGACCCGACTAATGTGGGCAGGTCTAGTAGGATTTCTGGCCTTATTTGAGCATACCAACAATAAGCAAATTCTTTGTAAAATGTAGGTTGTGGAAGATTTTCTAGGGCTAGCATCTAGTTCTATTAAATATTTGTTTGATTGATTAGATTAGGTTGTTTCGTATTTTTTTGGTTGTCTTGTTTGGTTAAACTTGGAGATTATGGGCAACAATTCGAATGATGACGACGATAGATCTGAGACTCTGAGTATCTTTAGGTGTTGTGTCGTTGGTACTAGGGCCCTATCTGAAGTTTCAAAAGTCAAAAAGGTTTGAGCTTTCAACTAGCTGTGAACGTGTTGCCCATGAAGGGAGATCGAAGATTTCAATCAAATCCTAGCATTCACCGTAATCACTCAAGGGAAAGCATAAAAGTGCATACCTTTTGTCCCTACACCAAACGTCAAATAGAGTGGGGACAACCACACAACAAGAAGATTGGGCATGAACAATTTAATAAACAACCTAAGCCTCCGGAATGATTTCAAAGGATTAAATGTGCTTTACATTACATAGTGGGACAACTTTATTTTCATCTACCCGACTTAAAGAAAATTCGTTTCTCTGAGGCCGAAGAATTGATACGAACCCACGGGTCGACCCAACTAATGTGGGTAGTGATAACATATTGATATTCTTAGGTTTATTATACTTAAATACATGATTTTAAATCGTAATTATATTGAAACAAGATGACTTTGTTTGTGTTTTGATCCATAGGTAATGAAGCTTAAATGAGCACAATTTGGGGCAAAAGAATCAAAATAATAAAGTGGAAGGACTGGATGTACAATTACACAAAAGATAGAGTCAAATCAAGTCAATAAGGCACCACCGTATCAACAACTGTATCCACCATCGTATCATATTGTGACCATCGTATCAGTCACTGTATCCACCACCGTATCATACGCTGACCACCGTATCAGTCACCGTATCCACCACTGTATCATACGCTGACCACCGTATCAGTCACTGTATCCTGAACAGAATCCAGTGAACAAGCTCCGTACAACTTCATACTTGTTAGGCTAGAAGGCTAGAAGTCAAAGGATGAAATTGTAATATTTTAATAATAGAGGGACTATTGTTGTAATCATTGTATTATGATGTAAAGGACTTAATGAATTCAATAAAAGGGGAGCAGCAACTATCGGTTGGTTAGCTTTGAACCGTTAATTCCCTCTCTTTCAATTCTTCTTCTTTCCACCCTCACAGTTGGTATCAGAGCTACCAATTCTCATCAGAGTTATGTGTCCGATCATCTTCTCCAACGAGGATGTCAACTCGCAGTCAAGAGATTGAGAAATCAATCTAGGAACATGAAGTATCCCTTATTCGATTGGAATCGGCAGCAGAAAGGAACCAATAGGAGTTACAAAACATCAAATCGGCCTCTGAGAAGCAAGTATCGAAGATGTTGAGCATGAAGAATCAATTGTCGACAGAGATTACCTCTTTGAAGAATCAATTGAGCGAGTTGATCAAAAGAGTTGATCAGAAGTTTGCAGTCATCAAATACTTCCAATTCAACTTCTGGTGGTGAAGGAAGTAGGGATCAACACGATACACAAGGATGATGAAGATACTTGACTTACTCAAAGTATTAACCATTTTTCGAGAGTTGAATTGCGGAAATTCGATGGATGTTAAGTGGAAAGTTGGATTCAGCGATGTGAGCATTTCTCCGCAATTGACGAGACACCGGAGAGACTTAAGGTACGTTATGCAGTTGTACATGTAGAAGGAAGGGCAGTGAAATGGCATAACAATTTCATTAAATCTAGAGGCACTTCTGTATCAGAAATTTCATGGAATGAATACATGCGATTGATTCAAGCACGATTTGCCTCTATCGTGGTTGAAGATGCTATGGGAGCTCTTAAGGCTCTGCATCAGATGGAAGATTTATAGGAGTATTATGACCAGTTCGACTTATTACTTAATGTAGTCGATATTCCAAAGGAATATGCAGTCATTTGTTCGTGGAAGGATTTAAGGCTGACATCAAGTGCCATGTTCGATTGTTCAAACCAAAATTAATGAGGGAAGCCCACTCATTAGCTCGATTATAAAATCAAGCCAACCTGGCAATCTTTAATAATAAGACGCCCTGTAACCTATATTTAAACCTTATCCTAATCCACCTATATGTGTTGGTTCAAAGTTACCCTTGTTGCCATCACCACCTATTAAATCCAACCCGATTAATTCTTTTAAAACCACCATGAGACTAACTAGTCGTGAGTTAGATGAAAAAAGGGCGAAGAGAGAATGTTTTTGGTGTTTAGAAAAGTATACACCAGGACATAAATGTCCCAAATCCATTAAACAATTATACATGTTTGAGATTGGTGAGCATATGGAGGATATACCTGCTGAAGATATGGCGAATACGGTGGAGGTTACTTAAGATCCACAGATTTCTTTACATGCCATTACAGGTATACCATCTTATTCAACTATGAAAGTGGTAGGCGCTTTGGGCACTAGACGGTTATAGATCTTGATAGATAGTTGCTCTACTCATAATTTTATGAATCAACAATTAGCTTCTAAACTGAATTGCCAGATTCAACCTATAAACAATGTCCCAGTAATAATTGCTAATGGGAACAAGTTACCTTGTTCACAAGTTACGACATTATGTTGGGCATTCAACGGTTACAAACCTTGAATGATAATTGTGTGGAATTTCAAGTCATTAACAATGCGATTCTCAGTCAATGATCAACCTTTTGTTCTCAAAGGGATTTCTACTCAAGGAATCAACCTTTGTACCACTAAAAAGATGTCCACACTTTTAAGAGCCAAAACTTATATGGCCCACGCTCATTTGTTTAGCTTGCACATGGGTGATGAATTTCAGCATAAACCCAAGGTTGCAACTCATTCATAGCATGAGCAACTGTCTCAACTACTTGCAGACTTCAAAGACATTTTTGAAGTTCATGTTGGTCTACCTCCATCTAGATCTTGTGATCACTGAATAAGATTAAAAGATGAAGCAGTTAATATCAAGTTGAAACCTTATAGATATCAAGGGGAACAGAAGGATGTAATTGAGAATATGACCCAAGAATGTTTGGACTCGGGTGTTATTAGGAACAGCACTAGTGGTTTTGCTGCTCAGGTGGTATTAATTAAGAAAAAGGATGGGTCTTATCGGATGTGTGTAGATTACATGCGTTTGAATGAAGCTACTATCAAAGATGGGTTTCCTATTCCACTCATTGAATAATTGCTAGATGAATTCGGGGGTGCAACTATTTTTTCTAAATTGGACTTGAGGTCCGGTTACCATCAAATTCGTGTGTGGGAAGGCGATATACATAAAACAGCTTTTAGAGCCCAACAGGATCATTGTGAATTCCTAGTATTACCCTTTGGCTTAACAAATGCTCCTGCTACTTTTCAATCTCTCATGAACAACGTGTTTCAGTCAGTTTTAAGGAAAACTGCATTGGTCTTTTTTGATGATATTTTGGTGTATAGTTCATCATTGGACCAACATCTTATGGATGTTAAAGAGGTTATTTCCCTTATGCGGTTACATCAACTAAAAGCTAAACAATCCAAGTGTTCTTTTAGTGGTTCTCAGGTGGAACATCTTGGTCACATTATCAACGGGGCAGGAGTATCTACTAACCCTAAGAAGATAAAGGTTATTTCTGATTGGCCTCCACCCTCTATTGTCAAAGAATTGAGGGGTCTCTTTGGCCTTGCGGGGTATTATAGTCGTATTATGGCCACGCCTCTTACTGAGCTTTTGGAAAAAGATTCATTCATGTGGCATTCACAAGCGCAATCTGCTTTCGACTCCCTCAAACTCGCCCTTTCCACCTCCTCAGTGTTGTCACTACCTAATTTTTTGAAGACTTTTGTAGTCGAAACTGATGCATCGGCTAAAGGGTTAGGTGCAGTCCTCATGAAGGAGGGTCATCCTGTTGCTTTTATAAGCAAAGCACTTTCCATCCGGCAACAATCCTTATCGGTGTACGAGAACAAACTTTTGGCAATTCTTTTGGCAGTCAAGATGTGGCATCACTACCTGGTGCTTAATCATTTTGTGATTAAGACATATCAACAAAGTTTGAAGCATTTGCTAGACCAAAAGATAACCACACCGTTGCAGCAAACTTGGTTGTCTAAACTCATGGGCTATAGTTATGAAATTGCTTACAAGAAAGGGGGGAAATAAGATAGGTGATGCATTATCCCGAGTGAGTGGTTTGGCATTGATGACACTTACTCTTAGTTCTCTTGATTCATCTTTATTGCAGCGTATTCAACAATCTTGGCATGATGATCCTCAGTTGTCTCAACTCTTACAACGGTTTGCAACTGGTCAATCAATTCCTAATCGAGCATGGGATGGGCATCTCTTGACCTGCAAAGGCAAATTATTGGTGGTAACGACCAGCGCCTTCCGGCTGACATTATCACTTTCTGTCATGCTTCATCCGTAGGTGGGCATTCGGGTGTTAAACCCACTCTGCATCGATTAAAGCAATTTTTTATTGGAAAGGGTGTTCTAAGGACATCCATCGCGCTATCAAGGAGTGTGCCATTTGTCAACGTGCAAAATATGAGACAGACTCTACTCCGGGATTACTTAACCCTCTACTCATCCCACTTCTATAGCATATCGTTTGGATCTCCAAGCAGATGCCTTGATCCATCCCACATTTATGTGTCTCTTCTCAAACCCTCTTTTGGCGCCAAAATTCTAGTGTTGCCACTTCTTATAGGGCCACGCTTTATCCTTCAGCCTCTTGCTATTCTGAACCGTCGTGTGATTTGTCGTGGTCGGCGTTTGGCAGCTCAGGTTCTTGTCCATTAGGATGATCTTTCTACATCTGATGCTTCTTGGGAATTCTTTGATGAATTCAAGTTGCGTTTTCCTCATTTTCATTTTTGAGGTCAAAACTGCTTTCAAAAAAGGGGAGAGTATTGTTAGGCTAAAAGTCAAAAGATGAAATTGTAATAGTTTGATAATAGAGGGACTAGTGTTGTAATCATTGTATTCTAATGTAACGGACTTAACGAATTCAATAAAAGGGGAGCAACGGCTAATCATGGACTTAACGAATTCAATAAAAGGGGAGCAACGGCTAATTAGTTAGCTTTTAACCGTTAATTCCCTCTCTTTCAGTTCTTTTTCTTTCCACCCTAACAATACCCGGCGTATGATACACCGGGGGGGGGCAGAGTATGATAAGCCGATGACTCAACAAAATTCCGAATTTTGAGGATTTTCAAGTTTATTTAAACCAAATCAATCCTAATTCAAAAAGAAACTTCCCATACACGAAATTTGAAGATTCTAAGATAATTTTTTGATGATTCCAAGCCTTTCCATTCATCCCAAACAATCATCATCAAAACAAAATTAAAGATTGACCATGAACGGCTAGTTCTTTCTTGATTGCTTTTACGATTCTTATCAAGTGAGACAATTGGTATGCTTTGATTAGGTTTTTGTATCAAACATTGAATTATTTAATGAAACATTATGTTTTGGTAGATTTAAAAGGTTTGCTTATAAATAAAGTTATTTGCTTGATTATTAGTTTTCGGTTTGCTTGCCTCGTTAACTCATTAAGACTAGTAAACAATTTGATATAGGTAAATTGGTAACATTATGAACAAATGAATCTTAAAATCTTATCCCTTTGTTATCACTTTAATCAAAAGCTAAGATCTTGAAGTATTGTTTTTCACAAATCCTAATGAAACATATTAATTGTTGATCTTGCGAAATTGGAAACCCAAAAGTAATTGTTTTCTCATTATTTATTAAATTCATTACAAAGTTTATTGTTTTTTGCACTTGTGTTATTTAATTCACCTAAAGTTCTAATTTTTAATTTTAAAGTTCATGTCTTTAAATCAATCGAGTATTGTTCGTTAAACACTTTCCACTAATTCCTCGTGGTGAAAAACTTTACTTACCCTTACGCAATAAAGGTAGTTATGACCGATATGTTAACTTGTTTTTGATCGAGTCTCGACAACCAGATCAGGTAGCTTCAGTAAGGTTTGTAGTCCTATTTAAGTAGCTCTATTGGGTTTCTAAATCCTGTTTAACCGGTAAGCATCTTCTTTGCGGAATGAAAGGGAGGTTTTTTAAGGATTGTTAGTAGCATCTAGTTCTATTAAATTATATGTTTGAATGTTTAGATTAGATTGTTCTATATTTTGTCTTGTTTAGTAAAACCTGAATAGTTGTCCCTCTCGAAGTGGACTGTTTGTTCTTGTTTATTTAAGTCAATTGAGCATCCTTATTTCACTTCTTATCAGGCCAGCTTACTTGTTTGGTTTTTACCACACCCGAATTGTATCTCTTTAGGAGAGGCGCAAAAGCTCTCACTTGACTCAAGGGGTTCTAGAGGAAGAAGAGAAGAGGACCCACCACCCATAGGTGCTTTACAAAAGTACAGCCACCGGTGGCTAATACCTTCTCGACATTATACACCATAAACTAACACCTCCGAAGTCATGGAGAACAAATCTACGGCCTTCACTATCTTCACATTGTTGTTGTTCACTGTATCCACTACTCATCCCACAGTCGAACCACCTACAACAAAGTCCGTTGGTTTTAACATACTTTTGGGCGAGAAGGTTTAATCGTATCCCGATGAAAACATTCCCAATAGTCATCATCCTCAATAGGACCAAATGACGATCATTGTAACAACACGCACAAAATTCTATAGGTTTTATCCTGTCAATTGTTACTTACAAGTCAGAACTCCTCCGCAAGAACCAATATCAATCAAAACGCACAGTTAGCAACACTCTAGCCATACAGGATCCCACAGACCGAGTTTCAAGCAAAAATCATGAAACTAGTGTCCGCACAGTATCGATGAAAAGAATTAGCAAGTTTTAAAGCATACTTTTGATTGATGATGAATCTCCATTTTTAACGTAAACTAAACCAGGTAAGGAAAGCACAAACGGTCATTCATTCTACGATTATGTTGAACTCATGACAAACGATTCAACTCCTTACTAATTATCTAACGATATGGTAATGATACAACTTTTTATTACGTTGCCTACGTTTTAATTTCTAGATAAATCTAACCACAAGCCAACAGCTACTAACTACATCATCTTTAAACAGTTCTACAAGTTTGTTTACATATACATGATCATCCGAAATCACACTATAGCATCTTAAGATAGTTAAATCACATGAGGCAACAGCTAAATCCAAATTGGAAACTAGACAATTCACTAGATATGCAATATAAAGAAGAAAAAATAAAAGTTAATAATGGGAGTGAGTCAGATCTTCTTTTTCTTTTTCTTTTTCTTTTTCTTTTTCTTTTTCTTTCACTAATCATATGTTTGGTTGTCTTATTATGCAAATGGAAGAACGTGTTGAATTCCCCAATCACCAAAAGTTGTTCAAATTGTAACTTTTGACTACCCATGCGAGTTTCCTCATAGAGTGATATAATAAATAGTTTGTTATATACGTAATTGTAATAATAATCGTACACGAATTGCAATAACACTTGCTTAAAAGTTGAAATTATGACAAATACATTCAGAAAGGAATAGAGCATACACTGGTTTCACTTGGGCTGATTAGCTCGGAACATGGTGAAGGGCTAACTTGAACCGAACCACCACGTACATCTGAGCAGGTCCACGGACCATTTCTCGAACCACTTGACCCAGCTAGATGTATATTAGCTAGACAAATGTCTGTGAACGGCGAGTTCTTCAAACCCTTGATCAAACCAGCCTGCTGGACATTCACGCCCCATACGTTTTTTATCCTTATATGTTTCATTACCGGTAGTGCATTCGGGTTGTAGTTTTCATCAGGATGGTCGCCTACATCACCGGCTATCTTGATTCCTTTCCGCACGTTTTCCATGTAAACGTTGGAAACAGTAATGTTTCTTATGATTCCACCCCTGCCAATGTTTGTTTTCAAATGGATACCAATCCCAGTGTTGGAAAGGGTTATGTGTTCTGCTAACACGTTTGTTACCCCACCGGAAGTTTCACTTCCAACTGCAATTCCGGCAAACGGAGACGAGCCGGTGATTCGCCTGATTGTGATGTCATTGCTGGGACGGCCGTAAGCTATTCCGTATTGATCCCATCCACTTTTTACAGCAATGAGATCATCTCCTGTTGAAATGTAGGAGTCTTCTATGCAAACATGGGAGCTTGAATCTGTATCAATATTATTATTTTTTGGTAATCATATTTGACTTGCTAATGCATCAACAAATAGATGGTAAACAAGTAAATAAAAATTGTAGCTTTTTCGGTATTGTGTACCTGGATCAATTCCATCTGTGTTGGGAGAGTCGGGTGGAGCCAATATTGTGACATACCGAATAACAACATTGCTGTTTAGACACAAGAAAATATATAAAATAAATAATAAATGGAAAAATGGACTAGCTAAAAAATACATGTATTGGTAATTTGCAGATTTTTGTGGACAAACAAAATGTTTCATCCCTGTCGGGTCAAATGGGTCTAAAATCGTATGGAATGTATCATTACCCTTGTGACCAATCCAACTCGTTTTGATCATTTATTATGTCAGCTCTAAATGTTACACTCGGTTTTCAACATGTATTAATAATACCTGCAATACACAGGGTGAATGGTCCAAAAGGGTGAGTTCTTGAAGATCACATTAGAAATGATGATGCCTCGAGAATCTTTAAACTCAACAAGATTTGGTCGAGTAAACTGCAAGGTTCTCTGTCTCCACATGTTCCACCACACATCACCTTGGCCATCTATCGTCCCATTTTCACCTGATAAGTGATGTTTAAAATTGAATCAAAACAATGTTCAACGAAAAGTGCGGTTGATGCAAAATCAAGCTTAATTAAAAGGTCATTTAAAGAAAAGGCAGTACTTTATATATACCTACCAGTAATGATCACATCATGCAGACCATCTCCATGGATGAAGCTCATATACCTTCCCCCTGGACGTTCTCTCCCTCTTCCATAAGAAGGCAATGGAGCAATTAGAGGCCAGTTCGACGTGACCTGAAGTATGAATGAAAACTTACATGGCAAAAACTATTGGAATATAGTAGATTCTAGTTATTTGCTATTGGTTTTAAGTTATAGTGAGATTTAATTCGGTTTAACTACTTGTTACTTTATCTACCCATTGGCGTCATACCACTTGTAACAATTTACAATTTGGTGTAAACATAGTAACATTTTGTTTTTTACAAGTTTTCAAGGAACGATTACTAGTTTACCTATTGCAGTATTACAGCTTGTTACTTTGTTAGTGTCACTAGTTGTGGTCTACAAGACCTTTTTTGTCAGCTTGTCAAACAAACATCGAAACCACGTGACGAGTAGCCAAGTAGGAAACCATATCATGGTTCAGATGTTACACAAAAACACACACATAATTGCTTCTTTTTCTCTTTTTACACTCTTATAGCCATAACAAAGATGTTTATTTTCATTTTTTTTATCTTTGTTTCTAATATTAAAGCTTGTGATTCTCAATCTATTAATTGTACAATGTGTAAATTTCAGATTTAACTGCTTTAAGGGTAAGAGGGCCAGAGGACTTGAAGTCCAAAATTTCTTAAACCAACACAATTAAATAGAATTGCCAGAGTTATATAAGCTGGTAATTTCTATCTAAAGAAGCAAACTTGATTATACTTTTTCATCTTCAAAAAAACATTAAAGATATGTACGTCACAAATTATCAAATTCTTAAAAAGTATCAATAAAAATATATTGAGAAACGTTGTCGACTACGATCAATTTTAATGCTATATTAGAGAATTAAATTCGAAATATTAATATATAAAACCAAAATCTGTCCTTTTAGAAAGCACATGGTGTGTATTTAGATAACTCGTGAAAATGAAAAGGATGCTTTAGGTGGGACTAAACTAATAATGTCATCCTTCGCCTAGCTGTCCGTATTTATTTCCCAAGAATGCAACAAGTATATCCACATGCGATTGGTCCCGCATTCAAACATAGGAACCCACTAAATTTACTATCATGTATCCCCTTCTACGGCTTCTTCAGAAATAAGCTCACTTACTTTTAGGTTGTGTGGGTCCCCAATCAACTCATCACTATGGGCAAAGTATTATTCTATCAACACAGTATTCTCCAATAGTATTACTTACTTCAGTTAGCAACAATGCAAATATGCAATAATATAAGTATTTCTTAAAATTATTGAAGAGTAGCACGGTAGCACCTCCAATTCACAACATTTCAAATGAAATAATGTGTTTTGGACATCTTATTTAAATACATCATCTCAGAATTTGAATATTTAAGATACCATAAATGGCGTCTAATGAAGAAAAACATAGTACATGGAGATTGATGTTCTTTGTATTGATCAGTAATAAACAAACAGGTAATTTTAACTCAAACCTTAACAACATAATTGCAATCGACTTCGATCATCTCCAAAAGAAAATCACAATGATTTCGAACAAAGAAGAACCAAGATATTGGTTCTACATTCTATATTTCAATTCCAATGCATCCATTAACTGAATAATCTATTGACACAAATGCATTGTAATGTGTAGCAGGTGGCATGCTTGTTTCTATAGCTACCAAATCCAATTACATATAACCAAATAGATGAACTACTGAACTAGTCTCATGTGTAAAGCTACAATCCAAACATCAAACGTATGCTTTCAAAATCTGCAGAAATTGTTATTTTCCTTTTGGTCTGTATCAAAACTTAGACCGTTCACACAAATCTCAATAAAGTACGCAACCACTTTCCGAAATCAAACAATTCTTCACTACATTCAAAACAAAACAAAACTAAGACTAAGAACACACATACTATCGCAACGAAGCACAATTAAATGCATACCAGAGCCTAAAACCAGTTCTAAGCCACAAAATTCGAGTTCGGGTTAATTAAGACAAGAAATTGCAATGGATCAAGTCATCAAGAGTACCTGTGTAGCTTTGATAACAGCACCTTTAGCAAGATACAAAGTCATCCTACTAGTAAGATTGAAGCTCTCAGTCAAATAAACACCAGGAGGAATGTACAGAAGTGTCCCCCCTCTCCTCCTCAAATGCTCAATCCGAAAAATCGCGGCCCTAAACGCCTTCGTATTCACCGTTCTCCCATCTCCAACAGCACCATAATCAGTTATTGATATCTTATCACTCCGGTACACCATGGGCACGATTCCAGCACAAGTAACCACTCCAGCAGCCTCACAGGAGCATTGCAGTAACACCGATGCTACCGCGAAACAGATAAACAGATTCCAAACACCTCCGTCCTTCATTTGCCCTTACACTTGCAGAATTTTAGGGCTTTTTAACTGTTTCAACTAATTATCCCCAAAATTTAGTAAAGTAGATTGTCAAATGACGCAAATCAGGGAACACGCAACATTGAAGGCGTTTGTGGTGTGTGAATGAGTTATGAGTAGATCTAGGAGTATTACAATGAGAAATCAGAAATGTATGCAACTCTATGATTACTTAATGATAATAATAATAATAATGATAATATCAGCTCTTGGAATTCAAAACAGTGATTTGAGGAATGAAGAATATATGAAGAGTGTAAGGAGGTTTTGCTTACGGCGGAGTACGACGGTGGTGCGGTGGTTTGTCTGTGAGTCTCTAGTGTGGTGGTGTTAACTGTTAAGTGATTGTTGTTTGTGTGAGGTGAGAGCGGAAGATCGTCGCCGACAGGAGGTGGGATGTTTTGTTATCCTTTAAACGTTTGAAAGCGCGTGGTCGTATCATTTATCATTTATTAAAACAATGCTGGAGTAAAGTGAGTAACGCTATGTGTTTCTGTATCTTTTTTTTAACCTTTGCTTTTGATATTATTATATAAGTGAACTCTATGTTACAGTTATTTTATTAAAGAGTATATCAACTTACTAGCATCATACTATATATATATATTATTATTTGCTATGTGGGTAACACTGGTTTACTTTTAAATATTAATCACAAAAAGTCATTATTATTTGCAAAATAGTCCTCCTCTGCTTCTATTATTTCTATCATTTCTTTTATATACCGTAATGTAAAACAATAAATTATCAAATAATAGTTTTCTTTCAATAATTAGAAACCACTAGTACTAAGCCCTCCGCGTTGCAGCGGGGGACGAAAGTCATGTCAAGTATCACCAATGACACACCACCGTCAGTGACTACCAACAC
This sequence comes from Flaveria ramosissima, assembly GCA_025215565.1. Lineage (NCBI taxonomy): Eukaryota > Viridiplantae > Streptophyta > Magnoliopsida > Asterales > Asteraceae > Flaveria > Flaveria ramosissima. The sequence continues at coordinate 58,376,596 of CM046030.1, forward strand.
CGAAAAAACTCGTATTAAAAAATAAATGAAAAATGAAAAAATAAAACCGAATGAAAAGTAGACATCAAAACGTTGAAAACACACAGGCGAAACGTAAAACATGTAAAGAAATAACTAAATCGATCTAGGGTCAACGCCTTGCGATTGAACCTTTAAACGGTAAATAAGCGTAAAAACATTAAACCACACACACGCACGCTGCGGCGTGTTAACTCGCAATATATAGATCGAAACATAAAACAAAATTTTTTAAAATTTAAAAATTTTAATAGACCAAAGTTGAAAGTCAAAAAATGTTGGAGTTAAATTGTAAAAGATGTAAAAGTATTGGGTTAGATTTTAAAAAAAAAAGACAAAAGGTGAGTACAATTTACCATACATATGGTACAACCCATGTTGCATAACCAAGTTGGTAATTAGTATATATATAATTACTATTTTTTTTTTGTTTTTTCATCACCACGTATAAGACGTTAACCACATCATAACTTTTGTTTTCATTGCACACTCCAAACCACTCTCCTCACACAAAGGCTTTTTCATCTCATAATGATAGGGTTTTTCTTTTCTCATCGTAAGTTTTCTATCCCCATCTTTGGCTATGTCACATTGTATATATACACGTTTACAAAGGTCGGTGGTATATGTCACCGGCCAAAAAAAACCCCTCAATTTTCTTTATTTGACACTTTTTACTCCGAAACTTTTTACAAAACTTTTAGAAATATCACTTTCACCCCCTTAAGTTTTTAAAGTTCAGGATTTATTCATGTAAAATATAAATTCGAGTCCATCATCATTAGGACCTAATCATATGTGACTTGACTTATCTATTTTTCAACAAACGCCTACGTTTTAATGTAAATTTTGTTCATATATTAGTTGAGTCAAATTTAAACGTTTCGACGTAAGTTTTGTTTGGGAACGCGTCGGATCAAATATAATATATTTTTGTTTACTCTACGTTTCGACGTAAACTTAATTCGGACACGAGTCAAATATACATGTTTCAATATATGTTTTGTTTGGAAAAAAAGTCGGGTCTAATATAATATGTTTTCATTTAACGGTATAAATTCGAGTCACTCTACATATTGGCGTAAATATAGTTCGAAACGAATCGAGTCGATTGTAATTTATACATTATCACGCAACGTACGGTGTCGCGGCAACACGCGACGAGTAAAAATGCTAGTTTTATTTAATTTCACTTGATTCCAATTGATGAACAATATGAAAATGGAATTCTTGGATTTTATGTGTTCTTTTAATGCACCTAACGTGTGATTTAAGCCTTGGATCCACCATTTATTTTTTTGTATGTTCTATCTGAACGAAATATTAAAAAAATTAGTTGGAGTAATAGAAATCAATTAGAAACATTATATCTTCATGAACAAATTTGCTGGTTGGAAAACTCAAATCCAATACCTAATTTTTTAAACTAGTTTTTATGTGAAAAACACACCAAGAGACCATACTGTTGTTGGATGATTACTAACTTTAATAAACCTGTATATTATATATGATAAATAAATAAAATATTAGATTGAATAAAATTATTAATTATAAAAGATATTATAAGATAATATATGATTAAAGTTACGTATAAGTACTTACTATAAATAATAAAACAATATATCAACTTTTTAATCTTTTGTTTTTTCAAAAAAATAAAATAAATATTTTTTTAAAACAAACGTTTTAAAAAATATAAAATTTAAAAACTATCCTTTTATAACTCATAATTTTAATTCTTTTTTGTTTATAAAAGTTTTACTTTTTAAAGATATCAATTTTAAAAGTTACGCATTATTAAAAAAGTTTGATGTTTTATAGAATATCTTATTTTCAAATAGTTTCTTTAGAAATAATATTAATAAAATATTTTTAATTAATTAAAAAACTATTTTAATCTAAAAAGAATTAAATAATATTATAGTAATTAATGTGTTTATTTAATATAAGATATAAGCGGAAAAATTTTGGTGAGAAGAAGTATGGTGGTGTCATGTGTCATTTTTAGTTACCATTTTATTATAATAAAAAGATTTGCATACAATTCAATAGTACTCCTTGTATTACACGGATTGAGTAAATAAAATATTAAATAATTAGTAACTAAAATTTATAAATTATAAAACAATGCTTGAAGATAAAATATGATTACAATTACGTATAAATAGCTACTTTAAGTAAATAAATAATAATGTTTTTTCTTAAACTTTTATCTTATAATAAAATTGTGGTTTTTTAAATATTTTGTTTTAAGAAAAATAAAATTTTATAAAAAGTTTTTGTTGTATTATGTATTTTATAAAACTTTTATTTCTAAAAAGTGTGTTTTTAATAAAAAAAGGTTTTTAATTATTAAATTATACATTTTTCAATTTAAAAATAGTACAAGTAGTATTCTTAGTATTCAATATTATTGTTAATAATAGAGGCATTGAGAAATTTAGTATAAAGATGCTTATAATTTTGTTATATATCATCTTAGTTTTTTTTATTATAAATAGATAGATAGATAGACAGACAAACAACTAAATACATAGATATGTAAAAAAACTCATTTATTATTTGGATTATAGTTACTAATAAACACGAAGAGTTACGGTACGATATTTAATATAAAATATGATTAAAATTATATATAGTAATAGTTTAAGAAATAAAACAATTCTACTATTTTTAATTCTCTTATCTGAATAGTTTAATTTTTTAAACATTCGTTTTATGATTTTTTATTAAAAAAATATTTTTTACAAAAATCGTGTTTAATAAAAACTCTGGTTTGTAATTATTCTGATTGTTTTAATAAGATTGCTTTTAGAAATTTTATCTTTTTATATTTTTAAAAAGGACCAATTTAAAATATTTTGTTTCAAAAAGGTTTAGTGTTTTAGAAAATTTCATTTTATATAAAAATTTTGTTTTTTTTATTATTTATATATTAATAAAAATAATAATTTTGAATTTTGTTAATAAATTTTATTCTTAAAAAGATAGCTAGATTTTAAAAATGTAGATGAGAGAGAGAAATGTAGCAATTAATAAAATTAGTTTTTAATAAAAGAGAGAAATTAATTTTGTGTTTAATTTACTATAATACTCTTTTGGAGAGAAAATTATATAAGGATGTCTATAAAAAATGGCATGTGGCAAAAACTTATCCTTTATTGTGCTCACCTTGCTTATATCTGTATTTAACTATTTATCAATAGCATCTGTTTGTCAGTTAACACAATAGTATTGTTGGATTCTTTACATAATCTTACTGCGAAATTTATCAGATTATAAATATTTCAAGAGGAATGGGAGATTTAATGGACTAATTCGTACTTTCTATGTGTTTTATATAAAAAAAGATCATTTCTGCTGCTAAAACCTCACACTTTGTTTTGTGGTAATATATTTTGCCGAATTTCTAAGAACATTAGCCGGAATTGTAGAGTAGGAAATGCCCAATGGACTGGCAGGGTAACTAATCACACCCACGCAATTTTGTTGAACAAAAACATATACTAATAAAATAACGTAGTTGACTAAGTTTCGGGTGGCTGACAACATAAAACTAACGATATCTTACTTGTATAACTTATATCATACCAGTAGCCTGTATATATTAAAACGATCAAAGGGTCATGTGGTGTATTCAATGCTTGACTTCGCCAGTTAATTAAAATCGATTGGTTTTCAACATCCCATAGCCGGAGTTTATTGTTTTGACCCTTTTTACTAATGTCAAAAGACCAATTAACTTTTTTATATTTCTATGCTTCATTTGTTATATACAAGTTTTATGTTTATTGACTTGTAGGTTAGTGTATTCAAAAGTATTAATTTGATCAGTAAAGTTGATGTGTTAAAAAATGACTACATGATTACTGTGAAAATTAACCGTTTGTGTAAACAATAACCAATATTCCCAAACCTGATAGACACATCTGTATATACATAAGTCTTTACTCGTCGATTATATTTTCACTACTTTTCATTTATTACTTAAGTACTTATATCAAAATAGCGTTATGTAATTCTTAAATTTTCATTCATTTTATGAAATCAACCCATGTAATAACAATTTTATCCAGTTAAGTAAAAATCTCTTTGGCAACATCTGAATCAGACTCTTAATGGTTCAGATGTCTGAATGGTTCAGCACTTAATGGTTCAGACTGTTTGTTTCACGAGTAAATGTCTGAATGGTTAAGACCTCTTATCTGAATTCGTCCGACATTTACCTTTGAATAATTAAACGATATACTAACTCTTAATAGTTTAGATCTCTAAATGATTCAACACTTAATGATTCACATCTTTTATTAATTTATCATTTGAGCATTCAAAAATTCACATACAACACATAAAAAAAACAATGAAATTCATCATTCCACATTGTCATATAATCGACCAGTAAACCATCATATATAACAATTGTAATAAAACACAGAAAATATAATAATCCACATACACCTGAATAGTGAATACATCAGTCTACGTTTTCCCGCCAAAACCGTATCGATAGCCAATATCCTTCACTATTTGGCGCCAAATTCATCCTCCCGAAGATCTAATATTCACAGCTTACACCATCTCTGCACTTGTGATCCCAAATAAAGCATTTCAGGTACCTATCTAATCTTGTTAGTTTCATGTATACTTTATTGTTTCATCCTGTTAATCGATTGTTTCTGTGTAGTGATACTAGGGTTTTACAACTAAGTGTATATTGAATTTGTCTGTTTGTTTGTGATTGAAGTGCTTGAATATCTGTATTGAAATGTTCAACGTTTCGAAACCACGATCTGTTATCTTTAATCACCAATGGTTTTGTTAGGGTTTGAGAAAAAGCTGTTGTTTAAAGTATGACTAGAGAAGAAGCAGAGACTGGAAGAGATGACATGTTAATTGACGATCCACAGCCGCAAGAGAAGGAATCAGACGCTTTTCCTGAGGGATTTAGTTCAAGTTACCTCAAACTTTATTACGGTAGTTGTTCATCACTCTAAGTTTTGGTAGTTGGTACCATGTATGTTTTCTTATTTGATTTCTCGATTTCGTGAAGTAATAGATTTGAGGGAAACCTAGCATCTTTCATGTGTGAAGTTAAGATAATTTGGCTATGTTTTGCTGTTCTTTTACCTGTTTTAGATTTCAATATTGTTAAATAGTGAAAGGATTTGGAACTTGAATAAGGATTTGAAGCTGAAAGTGTGTTTGTTTGGTTATGAGATCGAAATGAATGGCTGTTTGGATGAGTGAGTGATCACAGATGTTTAGCATAATAGATTTCCACCCAATGATTTCACTCATAAAAACTTAGTAAGATATGATGCTTCTATATTATGTTTATTGGCAACTAGTACCTTAAGAGTTATTCATAAGGCTTCCTAACAGTGCATGTTTCCCTGAAACATAGTTCCAAAATGATTGCTGCTGCTCAAATTTCTTATGCAATTCTTTGATGTTTGTAATTGAATTAAGATTAAGATGAATGAATGTATGAATTATTTGGCTTTTGTTGTTATAAATTTACCCTTAAGGCTTGATCATTAGGTCATTAAATCAGTTTGTGACTTAATGTGCATGTTTATATTTGGCAGGATGGCTTTTTCCTCATGCAGACATGGCCAAATGGATGGCATATGGAAATGGTAATCATATAACATAGCATATTTTGGGAAGAACTTTAATACATTTTGGTTAGAGATGCAAGATACTAACCAAACCATTTATCGTTTGGGTGATAAATGTTTTACAATGTTATTTGCTGTTTTCAAAGTGTGAATATTTCAGTGACCAATTATATTTTTTATTTATGAAGATGGGAAACATCCTGCATGTGACCAATCATATTTTGGGCGAAGAGAATTTTCTTTTACATTGGAGAATGATATATATGTGCGGTTCCAATCTTTCAAGACTGGGTATGAGCTGGAAAAAGCCATCAAAGAACAATGTCCATTCAAAATTGATATCGGTCCTGTTTATAGTGTTGATGTAAGTTTATTATTGATCATTATTTTTGTTACTGTTGAAGGAACTCGGTGTTTTTGCAGCATGTGCCACAAGTTACTATAATTTATAGCGTTTCCTTAATGGTTATGTTTCTTCATCTTTTAACAGCCTGCAAAGAGACATGCATACTCACAATCTGGGGACAATATTTTCACTCCTGTGGAAAGAGAGCTAGTGTTTGATATAGTAAGATTGTATTGCTTATTGATGAATTCTAAACACTCAGTTGTCTAAATGCAAATGTTTGATTATTTAACATGACTGATGATTGTTTTCTAATTTGTTACTCAGGATATATCAGACTATGATGATGTCAGATATTGCTGCTCCGGAGCAGATGTTTGTTTGGACTGCTGGCCTCTGATGACCATTGCAATTAAAGTGATTGATGTTGCTCTTAGAGGTATATGCACCAGTTTTAGTCAATTATATATTTTACTGTAATACATCAGCTTACATTAATTCCATGTTTCATTGGTTCAGATGATTTTGGATTCAATCATATTCTCTGGGTATTCAGTGGCCGCCGTGGGGTCCATTGTTGGGTTTGTGATGCAAAAGCAAGAAGGTGATGCTGAAAAACTTGTAAAACAATAGTTTAACTAAATCTACACTTGCATCATTAGTGTTATGAAACCTTGACTTTACTATATTGAATCTCAGGCTAAATAATGAACAAAGGTCGGCTATTGCAGAATATTTCCGTGTGTACAAGGTTGATTTTTTAGTTGATCATACTTCATACATACATGCAATTGTGCAAACTCTTATATAATGAAATCCTTTCATTATCATTTCTTGCTCTTCAGGGAAATAGTAACAGTAAATCAAAGGTTTCTCTTGTGGGTCCTGCACTTCATCCTTTCCTTGTGTAAGCATCCAAAATTGTATAACACTTGCACTATCAACTCCCGCTAATTTTTTACTCTTGTCATATCTGTAGGAGATCATATAATGTTTTGAGTGACTACTTTGAGAAGAAATTACTATGCAGCCAACAGTTACTTTCAGATGAGAGATATGAGAATATACTAGACATGATTTCTGATGAATGTATGCAATCTAGATTATATATGCATCGTCTTCTTGTTTTCCAAGAAATGTCTAAAAAAATCTATCTATTTTGCAGCCGTAACCTCTGAGCTTAGAGGTAAGTGGCAAGGCAATAGACGCTCCAATGCAAATGATATTAATATTGTGCGATGGGAGCAACTAAAACACCAATGTAGCAGAAAAAAGGTATTGCCATATAATAATAAGTGATATCTATTGTCCTAAAAATATGTCAATAGCACACACCCTTATTACTCAATAAGAACCTTTTTGATTCATTGCATAATACATATCTGTATTTTTTCTGCATGGGCCTAAGCTTTATGTATTTCAGATTAAAACAAGCATGATGAACTCTATTCACTTTAATAAGCATATGTAGTTCTTTGATTTTTTTGTTTTTTTCTTCCACATGTCAGACACCTGGACTTCGAAGGTGTTTTGAGGAGATTGTCTTTTCTTACACTTATCCTAGGATTGATATGGAGGTAAGTAATCTGTTCTATATTTAACCAGATAGTTGGTTTTTCTAATTTTTGTTTATATCCTCAACTTTTATATACTGTAATAGTTGGTACTAGAAATGTTTTTCTATCGTATATTTGAAACTCATTTGAGCTCACATCTCAGGTTTCAAAACACATGAACCATTTGCTGAAGTCACCTTTTTGTGTACACCCCAAAACAGGTTAGTAGTATCTGATGCCCATGTTTATGATACAAAAACTAATTGACTTATAGATTTTTTTAAAATATATTCTCTGCTTATATTTTAACCTTTCTGAACCAGGCCGTGTTTGTGTTCCCATCGATCCAAACTTGTGTGATGAGTTTGATCCTACCAACGTGCCCACACTTTCCAAGGTAAGCTAATTTGTTAGCACACTATTAATGAAACTGTCTTTTTATCAGTATATTGCACCACTTTTTAGTACTTTTTTCACTTACGAATAACTGCATAAGATACCCTTTGTTGAATATTTCAGCTTCTAAGAGAAATTAACACAGGAGGCTTGCAAGCAGAAGGCGAGAAAGGTATGCTACTTGAAATTCTTAATGACTATTCAATATATTGTTTTCTAAAGCTGCTTATACAACTAAATTATAAGATTAAATCTATTTTAATGATCTCATAGTTTTGGAACATGCATGAAGTTCATCATTAATGCATGATACATCCAGTATTCTAATACTGTCTCATTATGTTGTCCTAAACCAACCATTCCATTCTTACTCTTATCTTGTGTTGATCAACTTCTTAAGAGACTAAATTATTGTGTGTGGTTTGATGCCAGTATGGGATAGAACCTCAATGGGGAAGTCCATCAGATATTTTAAAGAATCGTTCTTGCAGCCGTTGCTAAAATCTTGCAAGGTAATGAGACATGTTTTTGGTCCTTCATAGTTTAAAAGATAACTGTGACACCTGTCTATTTATACTTCAGAATGGGGATTGGCACATATAGATTTAGTACAGGTGTCAAAATGGATGGCTTAGGCGGGTTGGGCGTGTAGTTGAAACAACGGGTCGTGTTGACCTGAAGCTTTCTTTTACTGCCTTTAAAATCAGAAAGTTCTAAACAATTTACTGTTTTTGCAGGAAGAGATGGAAGCCTCGTATAATGCCAAAATTCAGCAATCAAAAAACTCTTTGGGCTGGTAATGCCTACAATTATCAGAGACCCCTGTTAGATTTATTTTAAGTTTTGAAATATTCAGGTTAAAATATAATTATTAAAAGATTATAAGTGAGAGCTTGAATGGTTAAAGAAGTCAACAAAATCTAATTAGGATTTAGGAATTGTGGTTTAAGTAGCATGGGCAGGCCATTGGGTTTGTTCCCCCCAAGCATTCATTGGGTTCGTTTGTTCTAGTGTTTTTAATCATGTAGTGTGGAAAAAAGCAAAAAATCAATGATCGAATTGCATCTGTAATTAGAAAAACCAGAAAATTTGGTTTTTTGATATATATATTTTTGAATTTGATTTGTTTGGTTTAATTGACTTAATTGAATATAAAATGTTATAATGTGTATGTATGTTGTAATTTGTAATTGTAAGTTTAGTTTAAATAATCAAGTTTCAAACTTTACAACGTGGTTTATTTGAGTCTAACAGCTAAAATATTTATATGCTAGCCCAATTGTAATTAATAAAATTGAGTTTGAAATCTTAATTTTTAAAAACATGTCATTAATATGTTTGTTCTTCATCGACACATACTTGTGGTATTTTAATTTACGATTGATTTTCAAGACCTAAAGTTAGGGGGTGTTTGTTTTTTGAAAAAACCTCTTCCCCACCTCTTCATCTGCGCGCTCGCAGACGCGGGAAGAGGTTTGTAGTTCGCAGACTGTTTGTTTTCTGGAAGACGTTTCATTAAAAAACGTCTTCCTCACCTCTGCAGGGAGAATGGGTGGAACAATGTCTTCACACCTCTTCTAATCTTTTCTTTTCTGATTTGTGTTTGAGCCCTAGTTCTTCCCCGCCCATTTCACAACCATTTTCATCTTCACACACACAAGCCCTAGTTCTTCCCTTCCCTCCCACCCGTCGCCGCCGGTCCACCGCCTCCCCGTCGCCGCCGCTCCACCGTCTCCGCCGCTCCACCGCCTGCTACCCCCGTCGCGACCACTGTTGGCTAGCCTGCTCCGCCCGCCGCCACCGCCTGCTCGCCTGCTCCGCCCACCGTGCCACCGCCCGTCGTTGCCTGCTCGCCTGCTCCGCCCACCGTGCCACTTCAGAGGTCGATTGAAGTTGTTGTTGAACTGTTGAAGACATTGATCGAATTGGGGCTTGATTTGGGGATGATTTTGGTTTGTGAGTGGTGGGTATTGGAAGTGATGATGGTGTGTGATGTGGGTTTAATCGATGTATGCTCCACCTACAATTCAACATTGTTTGAGATTGGTCATAATTTTGTGAATGATATAGGAACTTAGTGGTTAAAAACAATTTAGTTTTTATTTATATATTAATGTATTAGTTGTTTTTAGAGTTTAAAAAATTAATTTAGTTTAATTACAGAATATTTCAGCATTCTGCAGATGTTAAAAACAAACAGTCTTTTTTTTGCAGACTGCAGACATTTGGTCCACCTCTTCTGCTGCAGATGTCTGCAGATGTGGTCCGCAGACTGCAGACGTTTTCCTGCAGAAAAAACAAACAGCACCTTACTGATTTATCAACTGGTAATGTTGCATCAATACCCAACCAAGGGGCATTATTGACAATGTTGTTCTACAAACACAATTGAAAATTATTAACATTTTATGAAAAAGGTATCTTTAATAATCACAAAGGGTGCTATACTCTAGTCAGTCGTATTCTCACTTGATAGTAACTTAACTTATTTCACTCACAACCATCATATTGTCAAACACTATAAAATGACTTTTTAACTTTTTAAAAATTAATAAGTTAAAAAGTAAGGAAAAAAAGCAATCCCAAACACCCACACAATTAAATTTGATTTCTCCTTATTTTCATATATGCAATGGTGTGAAAAAGAAGGCTCTCAAGTTATTCACGCAAAGTATTGTTGAAATTTTAGCCCCTTTGTCTTGTGATTTATAAGTTTTATTCCTTGATGGGCAGTACCACCACCAAAAATTCCTTCTCGTTTACAATTACAGACATTTCTTTTTGTCTCAAAACCTAACTAGAGTTAGTTTAAAATTGGTTTGAATTAACCTACATCTAAAACCGAAAGCTAACCAAAATTAAGTGAACGACCTTTCTTTGAATAACTGAACCGTTCATAACACAATCGTTTGATTATCATATTAGAACAACTAAAACATCAAAATTAAACAAACTATTTTAATAATCTTTTACACTTTTTGATATATGTCATTACCATATTTACCCTCTCATTTATTTTTCCGCCTAAATTATTTATTTCATTTTAAAAAATCAAATAACTAATTTTCAAATCTTTCTTTCTATATTGTAAATCTAAGTTTTTCTTTAATCAATAGTATTAAAAAGATATAATTCATTAAATAAAAATTAAATATTTTGATTAAAAAATACACTTTTTCAAAAACAACATTTTCTAAAACTATGATTTTTTCTAAAACAATGAAACTTTTTTAAGTAATGAAATTATTTTAAGATCATTCATCTTATACAGAAAAAGTGTTATATAAAAAAATTTACAAATGTAATTTGGAGTTTTTAAACAACAAAATATTGATAAAAAATGAATTTTTATCAAAGTAATAATTTTTTAAAATGAAAGTTTTAGAAATAATAAAAATGTTTTATCAATTAATCAAAGTATTTACTCATACATAATTTTAGTTATATCTTACATCAAAATAATGTTTTACATTTCCTAACTCTTCATTAATAAATATTTAGTATTTTTTTAATTCAACCCGTGTAATACAAGTGGTTATACCCTAGTTGAAACATATTGTAAGAAAACTAAGCAACAAACCCAAAACCTTTAGATTGCTCCAAAAAGTTCAAAACGAAATGATTAATATTTCTATAAATTCGGGTTTGGTGCTTTTCGTCATTTTCATCCAAAAACATTTTAATTCTCTTCCACGTCACTGGCATTCTAAAAACTTATCATTTTTATCCACTTCCTTTAACCCCGTTTGTTTTACGTGTTAAGTGGACATCAACGTTAAATATTGAAAGCAATCGAATAATGTTTGAATGTTTTGAACAATGTTTATTTAGTTTTTTTTCTTGATGAGGTGCAGAAGTATATTAATGCCTCTCACATGAAGTTCACGTGATGACTACTTAACAGGTAAAATAAATGGGGTTAAAAATGGATGAAAATAACTGAAAATGGCAATTTTTTTAAATGTCAGAGATACAAAGAAGAAACAAATTATTTTTGGATGAAAATGACAAAATGTATCAAATCTTAAGTACGAAAATAATAATTTACTTTAATTTTTTATCCTAAACTATGGAGTAATAAGGAGTATGGATTATGTTCATCCTAAACTAACTCCACTCCATTTACAGGCCCAAAACCCAACTTCAATTTACGATCCATAATTCCATATGATAGAAGCCCTAAAGATAAACAAGCCTAAATGTTTTTGGGCTTTCGTTTTCTCAACAAAACAAGTCCTTTTATTTAATCAAATAAAACGAGGAGATAAAACATATCATATCAAGAGCACCACCACCACATCCCATCCGTTTCGGTTACGGGTTCGGGTTCAGGTTCATGTTCAGTTTCGTATGTTACTCCTAACGCAAATCATGAACTATGAAGTAGAGTGAGTATTACTAGTGTTGTTTATGAAATTAGAAAATAGACCAAGAAAAGGTGTCATAATTTTAATATTTTAACTCATGTGAAAGAATTATATGTTTTGATTCCAACCCATTTTGATATGTGAACAATAGAATTGGTTAATATATATACTACTAGCCTAACCACCCGTGTGTTACACGGGTGAAAAAAAATTAAATACAAAATACAGTAAATTACATGATGGTCCCTATATTATGTTAAAATTTTGGATTTATTTCTTATAGTCTGAATATGATCCCTAATATTTTCTTTAATATATGGTCTCAAGTTCTGTTAGTTAATAATTGATAATGTTAAAAGTTATAAAAATGACATTTTGTCCGCATCGAGCATCCATTTAATTTATGTTTTAAACTGCGGTATTATTTTTATTAAAGAAAGTTGTATATTCTTGTTTTTTCCAAAGTTTTTTAATTTTTAATATTTTTATTATTCATTATTAATATGTTTATTATATAATAAAATACGTTTTAAATACATTAATATACTTTTATAATAACATATGTTTATAAAATGTTTGCTTTTTAACATGTTTAAACTGTCCGTTTTCTAAAAGTTGTTTTTAAAGCCGTTTAATATTTAAAACGTTTTTAAAGCTCTTTGGTTTTCTAAAGTTTTTTCGTACGCCATTTATTTTTTAAAGCATCTTTAAAAAACAATCACTTTTTAAACATCTTTTTCTAAAACAATTCATTTTCGAATGATATTTTTAATATTTTTTTAAAACGTTCAATAAACAAATAGTTTAAAAATAATATTTAGAAAATGAATAATTATAAAAATTACATTTACAAAAACCAAAAGGTTTTAAGAAAGAAGATAATGCTTTTAAAAATTACCTTTGAAAAATAATTTTTTAAGAGAGGCATCTAAAAAATCAAAAGTTTTACAGAAACATTTAAAAATCTGTACATTCTAAAAATTTTAAAAGTATTTTTTATTTATATAAAAAGTCAATTACATTGATAATCTTGGTAGGTAAAATAGTTATTTAGAAAAACTTAACATTACTAACTAAACTAATAGAATAAGAATCATTAATGAAAGTAACATGAGATATTATATTTGAAATTTTAAGAATTTAAGGATCAAATTCAAAATTTTGACCAAATTACATAAACCATCCAGATATGATTTACTCTTTAAAATAAATAGAAACATAAATCGCCAGTTATTATGAATAAGTTTGTAATATATACGCATGTGAATGCCGATTAAATAAATATGTTTACATGATAGTTAACTAAAAGAATTAAATAAATAAAGATACAATATTAATGTTTATAAATATCTAAAAACTTTTTTGTATACAAAACTTTTACCAGAATTAATCAATTATTTCACAAACTTAAGAAATCATCTTTTTTTAATATCCCCATGTATTGTAGTGTCATGTAATTAAAAATATAAAAAATTAAAGATGTATATCAGATATGTTTTATATGATAATTATTAAAAAAATAAGATAACTATTCAGTTAGTTGAATACTACATTCTCCTCAACCACAATAAATTCAAGAGAGAAAGTTTTTATCGGATTAATATACATTGGTTGCCTCCATAAACGAACCATAACGTGATATGTCAAGATCCTTTAAAAAGTTACTTCTAATACTAATGATGTCTTGTGGAGAAGTAACTTGATGGTTTATTCAATAATGTATAAACCAGTATACATAAATAAAAAATAAACAAAGTGAAAGTTATGGTTGCAGGATAAAAAATATTAGTAATAAGGTTTATCATTAAACTTGTTTTTTAAATACAAGTGTACGTAATATTGTAATTGAATACAATACGAAATTAGTCGAATATAATGAGTGTGTGAATAATTGAGAAGTAAGATAAGTTTTTCATACAAAATACCCGGACTCTTTGATTATAAGAGAAGTTATTACATATACTTCTGAAATATCTTTGATAGTAGAAGAACAATAAATAGAAAAAGATTATTGTATATATAATAAAATAATAATATTATGTTATATAATGCAAACAAATATAATACGACATTATTAAAATACAGAAGATTTTTAAAATTTGAAATTATTAACACAAAATACTCGAATTGATTATTACGATTACAATTTAATATTTGTGAACTACATATGCTTCATTTGAGTATTCAAATTGTTATTTTAAATTTCAAATTTTAACTATTTTAGTTAGTTATTTTTAGAAAAAAATTTCGAATTTAATTGTAGATTGAATTTTAAATTTAAAGTTTCTAAATTTATGTTTCAATTATTAACTTTTAAAATCTAATTTTAGAATGTTGTTTAATTAGAAATTAAATACCATTTAAACATTTCCTTTCAAAAACCATATTGTTAATAAAACGCCACGTGGCAATGGAATGATGTGAAAATGCCATTGGGCAGTGCATTGGCTAAAATCTTACCATGTGGTCAAACCTCGTTTCATCCCTCTATTCTAATAAAAGGGTAATTGGGGTTGTCACATGACATGTTTTAAAAACTATTATTGCCACATGGCAGGTTTATGTGTCATCTGTGTTTCATTTTCCCGCCCATTGTAAAACACTCAAATTTTCCACGCGGACCCTCTCTGTTACCCACCTTACCCGCCTTACCCGACCCGTTTCTAACACCCCATTCTTAAAAAATGAAAACCCTAATTCATACCTCTCCAGCTCTTCAACAAACACCGCTCCTCTCAAAATCACCTCCGATTCAAAGCTGCTCCTCACCAAATGGGCTATCAACCTTCATCGTTATAGTAATGAATTGGTCATTCCTTCCTGTATCTACATTATTCTTGTTCGCTTTCGAAGGTTATTTGGATGTAATCTCTCTGTGCGATTAGTGTGTTTTGATTGAAATGGTAGACTAGGGTATTTCTGTATTCGTTCATCTATGATGGTTCTGTGATAGTCTATCGGTTACTCAACTTAGATCAACGTACATTTTTATGCCATAATCATTTGTTGATGCTTCTGTTGGAGTTTTATAGGTCATTGTAATTACAATTCCTTTTATTGTCTTTTATCTTGATCTCACCTATATCTTCTTCATACTTAATGCTTATTAGGTTTGAAAACTTTTTGAATGAGACAGCCTCTTTTGCATTGGTCGACATACGTTTTTATTGTCTTTTAACTTCTGTTGTGGGTCTTTTAACTTGATTTCAGTAGGTTCGAAAACTTCTATTGGTGCATTTTGATTCATGTATGTTCATCAAACGCCACTTAACATTTATGTATGTTTATTGGTGCATTTTGATTTGAGTCTCTTAGGGGTTATAACATAGGTTTGGATGATATTTTTGTCATTCATTAGATCAATTTAATGGTTTTTGGTAGATTTTACATTCTGTCACATGTATGATCATGTTTTCCTTTATAAGAACTTTTTATGTTTAAACGATTCGATGATTTATTTCCTTTTTGATTGATAGATGATGTTAACATGGTTTTGTGTTTCCATTTATTTCTTATCATAGTTGTGCACTTTGCCTTGTGATGGTTGAACCCTTAAGAGTGGATGATAGTAGAAATTTTACCAGTTAGTTCATCTGTGCGTTAGACTGAAGATTAAAGCTACATTTGAGGATGCATTGATGAGTTATGAACTAGATCTTTCAGTGCTCAAATAGGTATTACCCATAAATACGTCTTATTACATTTTTCTTGATGTTATTTCTGAAATTGTTTAGTATTTAAATGTTTATTGAAACTATATCATCATTACTATGATAATAAGAATATCACCACTGCTATGTGAACATATTGTTTGCCCACTTATCTTAACCATTTAATTTAGTAGACTTATGTTGAACTATTTTGTATTTGTATATACAAAACATGCTTCTAAACATAGTGAGTGAAGGTTAGTGAATTACAACAACATATGTTTAACCGAGCTCATGATGTATAGGCAAAAAATCATACTTGTATTTGACTATATGAGATCAGTAGCAAAGCCCCAGTTAAACATCCTTCTAGAAATAAAATTTAATAAATAAGTATGAATATCGAGTGCAAAGTGATTTAGTGCCTAAGTTGTATGGTTGAGTGTGGATGCATTGGGAAGTTGATTTGTTGTGATAAGGTAGCGCTTTATGTTGTTTATGCATCCTAGAATCTGAATTTATGTATTAATTTGCGATATTGGAATTCAGGGCAAAAGAAGGGAGTACTCAAGAGATTTGGGATTTAAAATTTCTTTTGTTTCAAAAGGTTGGACTCAATGGCCAGGCTGGATTTTGGTAATATTTTGGTATGTTTTTGTAACTTAAAGGGTGTTGCGGACTGTTGTTTAGGGAGTGTTTGAGATTGTTTATTTTAAGTGTTTGTATGTTTTTTGAAATTTGGTACATTTAATAAGTAGTTTTGAGGGTATTTGTGATTGTTTATTCAAAGTGCTCATCCAGTTATTATTAGTGAGTAAATTAAGCAACTTTTATGGGGTGCTATTCCTAACTACTAATTCTTATAATCCTAATTTTTTTAATTCAATGCAACAAAAATCCAGTTAGTTGTTTACTTTAGGGACATGATGTTGCTTTCTTTGGTATGCACTCGGTTTATAGATTTCAGGGATATTAATTGTATTTATTTCATCATGATCTTAACAGAGGTATAACACAAGTTCTATCAAAATTAATTTTAGTTTAGAAGATCACATAACAGGAAGGTTGAAAATTAAAATTATCTTTTTAAATAATTATGTATATTCATAAAAAGATTTGATCTATTCTATTCCTAAAGTAAGTTTGAATCTTACTTTTTGATTTTTTATCTTTCTAATTTTCTTTTGTTATATATTTTTATTTTTTGTCTTTACTAACCACAATTGGGTCAATAAAATATGTAGGTTATGAACGCATCTTTTGCTCTCTTCAACATACTAGATGCAACAACTCAATCTACCCTAAACATGTTATATATTCTTATGACCATTGAAGGAACGGGCCTTTCATAGTAATTCTCCTTTATCAAACACAGGAATATTGGGTAGAAAACTGTAAAAGGAACAATAGCCAATTGTTTGATGTAATCATTGCAAGTTGTCTTCTAAAATCAACAATTTTATCAATCTTGTAGCTGCTTAGCCGTATTTGGGCATGTATAGGTATGTTACTTTTTACATGATCGGGTCAAGTCCAAAGTTGTTTACTTTAGTCCCGAATCATGGCAACCTGGTGATCCTTAATTCCTTTACAGTTATTATACAAGGAGATAGATTACATGCATGCTTTGTTTAGAAAGAGTAATGAAACTTCAACAATGCTTTTATGATTTTAATTTTTATTCAAAGTTTGAATTTTCATAGTTAATTCCTTCATATTTTCAACAAAAAACAACTATGAAATGCAGTATCACTTTTTGTTGTTGTCTCTAGCTTCCTTTGATCTTGGGTGTCGATTATTATGCATATCGATACATATTATATATTTATATCTTTAATCATTTATAATAAGGTATTAACTTCAATAAATGTTGATACAAGGGCTTAAGGATCAAAACATGAGTACATACGAGCTTCTTTTTCAGATGATCTCTAATTATAACTTCAGTTATCCCCCTAGCTTCCAAGGAGCTATTAATAGTTTTTAATACATTTTTTATTGCACTATTATACCATGGTTTATATTGTATAGAACCTGTGCATACCATTAGCTAGCAAGATGGGCAAATTACTTTAATTATGCGTGTAATTGGAGATTAAATGTTTAATCTGGTTTGACATTAATCACGTTTTCGATTATCATTCCGCAAGTTGATATATGTTTTGACAAGAATTGAACACTGACATCCAATGACATGGTATGTTTGTTATAAATTGTTCAGGGTAATAAAAAATGGTTAATAGCCTCCCATTGATGCTTAAGTTGTGCTTTGATCTCAAGAATTTTGTAGAGTTGGTGGGTTGACAGAAAATATTGATTCAGAAATGAATACCGAAAAAATACCTACTTGCACTTTGAAAATTAAGTGCTTTTTACGATGTTGGTATGCAATTTTTAGTTTTATTTTTCTTGTTTTATAAAGTTTTTTGTTTATGGTTCTAATGAAATTAGAATATACTGATATAAAGTGTGAAAAAAATTAACATTCATGGTTGGTATTATCTAACATAAACCCTAAGTTAATATTACTTAATTGTTGGAGTACTTGGAAACTAAGGAACAACATAATTTTTAATAATGGGAGTTTGTCTATGACAAATATTATTATTGGAACTAAGGTGTTGTCACAAATTTGGATAATGAATCGTTCCAACAATCATCCATTAGAAAGTTGTGTGAAGAAGTTTTTTGATGATAGATAATAGTTATGATACTATATCAAGGTGTTGTATTACCCTCTAAAGTTTCTTTTGTATTTGTATTTGTTTATGTTTTTTAGGGGGTTTTAGCTTCTTGTTAACCCCTTAATAAAAAAATTTGCCGTTAAAAAAAATGTTATTGCCTTTAGCAATCATTGCACTGATCGGCGATATGATTCATGACCATGATATCTTTTTAACAAGTGTTCAACTATGGTTCCTACATTTGACCACCATTTAGAAATGAAATAGTGAAGTTGCAGGGTGCATTACATCAATATATATCCAATGATGACATTATTTTTATTATGTTTACGTACATTGTTATGATAGATTTTATTAGTAAGAATTCTTTTTAGATGTATCTAATTAGCATGTGGATTTATCAGATCAAAGAAATGTTTAGATTTAGTTGTTTAACCATAAGTTATTGTAATTGCCATATATTCAACAATATTTGGTGAAGGATCTATGTGAGTTTGTGTATTGATTTCACCAACAACTAACTATTGTCATTTTTATACTCCAAAAGAGTTTGGTTTTTTTAAGAATGATAGTTTTTTTAGTGATACCTAAAGATACAAAGTAACTTTTTTGTTTTATACATGCGATTGGTGTCATTGGTAGATTTTAAAATAAAAAATTTGTCATTGTTTTATGTTAAAGGTTTCAATTTGTGTGTTTCTAAATTTGACTCTAGCGATACAATGACAATTATCAGAAGAAAAATTTATTTTTATCTATCTTTTATTTTAATAATTACAAATATATACAAATTTATGATTTAACTTTTTATTATTCAACCCGTGTAATACACGGGTTTCTAAAGCTAGTTTATTATATATTGAGATTTTATGGATATGTTAATTATTATCTATATTTTTTTATAATGAACCAAACCGCTTTTAAATCAGAGCTAAATTAAATAAGATATTGATACTCATAATTTAAAACTTTGAAATAATGAAAGTTAAGAAAATGAGAATGGAAAAGATGAAAACTTGTCATGTGAGCAGAAAATAAAAGGGGCGTGTCTTATATATTGGAGCCATCTTTGTTTATTGTTTCCTTAAACCTCACACCAGTAGACTCGTGAAAGGTTAACTCATGTATGTTGAAGGCATGTGGGCGTAAAGTCGTGTGTCAACAAAAGATGACGTATTTTGCACTTCACATCGTCTTTTATCTAGTGTCGACCATGGGATCCTTCCTCTAGTCAAATTGTCCTCAAATGCAACAACACTTTTCAGAGAAGTTGTTTTCACTTCTCTAATCGGTTGTTTAATTACTCAACTGTTGGCATAACAACACTTCTCAGATCAATTGTTTAGAGCTGAAACATAAATAGTTTCTAGTCAACGTTTTTAAACAAAATAAATTGTATTGAAGATGTTCAATGCCATTTATTTTCTATGTTTAATTCCTACATAACTGTTTTAATGCCTTAGTGTAAATACTAAGGCTGCGTTAGTCTCAAAATACACCGGCAACAATTGCAAACAACTTGAGAGCACATATCATTTCTAACTTTATGTTCTTCATCTTTTTTACTTTTTTTGAAGGTATTCTTTCAGATTCTTTGGTTATTCCTATTAGTAGCAATTACTTAGACTATTGTATCATGAGAAACAAATGATTTTTTTAGGGAGATTCAAAATTTGTTTCAAGAGACCCGTGTCAAACACGATCCTCAGCTAGGAACTTTTTATGTTTTGTTTATGTTCTTATATTTCTTTCATATCAGTTGTAATAGACTAGTACACGTGATTACTGCGTTATTTATTTTATTGTATTGTAATCTGAAATAAAATTGTTTATTTCAATTTATAAGCAAACCGTTCATACAGATCCATCATCTTCTTGAGATTATCAAATCACATGTAGTGGCGGAGCTATGATCTATTATGGGGTCACTATTTTAGGTGTGTGGATTTATAATAACCTGTTGTTGAGAATTTTCAGGTCGGTTCGGATGAGGACTCATGACCAAATGAGATACCATAACATCAAGACATGAAAATTAAATAATCGAAGTTGTTGCTCTACATAGTAACAGTATCTTTGAAAAAAAAAAACTTAACATTTGCAATTGTTAAATGTTAACCAGTTACGTTAATATATTAGATTAAAGAAACATGTATCAAATCACTAGTAAGTATTTTGCAACTTTAACTTGTAGCAATCGTGTACATCAAACACCTCTTTGCCTCTGTAATAATAAAATGAATATTTTTGCTAGCGCACTCAATGTCTTAACACCGGTATGATCTTATAACGAAAAACCGGTCCGGTTCTGAACCGGTATGGGAAAAACCGGTTTGTACACCTCTACTTCCATTCACATACTTATAAGAAAATATTAAAAAAAGTTATAATGGATAAATAGTGAATCTTTATAATCCCATTAATGTAGAGTTCCCAAATCTTTAACTAAGTTATGTGTTCATGGGCACAAGATCTCATTGATCTTGGAAGAAAAACTAAATAGTGATGTTCTGTTTGACAACCAATCAATCTCTAGGGCCATGTGTGGTGTTCTTCTTGGTTGTCATTCTTTATTATTCATCTAAAATTTTCTACCCAAATTATTAATATCACATCTATCATATTGAATGCGTACATGTTTAAATAAATACTTAGAATATGTTCATAATGAACTTTTATGATATGATCGCTTTCACACACCCAATTGAAATATTGCAAAGATATTATATTTGAAAGCCGAGATTAGGGTATGTGTAATGGGATCGTGAGAGAGGGTGGGCCGGTGGGGCGTGAGTGAGGTAGCAACGGTGTGACGCATGAAACACTGCCTCTCGAGACATGAGTCGGGGCTGTGAGGGTGGTTATTGGTGTTGCCTCTCATCCTTCTTTTTCTCCATTAAAATTTGGCTTGGCAACGATCTTTTAACATAATAAGTTTTGATGAAATTAGGTTGAAATATAAAATTTTTCTCTAGTTTCGGTTCAATATTATTTATTAGATAACCCAAACATTCAATGTTGAATTGAAAACCTTCAACGAAATTTGTTAGATCTTTATTAGATAGCCATACATCACCCAAGTTAGGAGCAAAAGAATTATACTCTAACGGTAATTCGGTATCAATGTGTAGAAAATATGTTTCTTTTTCAATAGTACAAAGTTTAAATGTCACAGTGGACGTACAAATGTGTAATAGAAGTATTAAACGTGGTGAGTTAATGGTTTTTAGAATAAACCATTTGGTCACATAAATACTTTGTTTAATCGTCAAATGTATATATTTTTTCTCATTCTCCTAATCTAGCCTTTCTCTTAATTTTAAAAAAGTTCCAACATCAAAGTTCAACTACCTTTATTTATTATGTAGTTGTCAAATTATGCATGAGAAATCACATGATTGAAACCCCACGCATTAGATTATGAGCGTTAGGGTGAAATAGACGTCTAACACTTTGTACTATGAGAATATTAGAATAAAATAAACCATTTATTTTTTCAATCTTAAATTTTTTTAAAATATAAGAAAATTATTGAATGTAATGTTTATAATCCTTTTTTACAACTCAAAGAAGAACATGATTTATATAGAACCTACTCATGTTTATTGTTTAGATTATGCATAGGTGCATAACCTACACATGATTTTCACATGTATGGGTATCCGGTTTAAACATATTAGTTTAAAGGTCTTTTATATACAAAAGATTTAAAAATATATATAAGTGTTCAAAAAGTGAGATCACTACGATGTTTTAGCGAACAAAACTAATGTATCATTAATATGAAAGTGTGGGAAGTATGGGAAATAGGAGACGAGTAGATATTTTTTAACAGAAATTCCTATTATCAGGAAATATCTATTAAAACCGGTATAGCTTAAGATTTGAATCCATAATCATTTGGTTGGGGAATA
The DNA here is from genome assembly GCA_025215565.1 of Flaveria ramosissima. Classification (NCBI taxonomy): domain Eukaryota; kingdom Viridiplantae; phylum Streptophyta; class Magnoliopsida; order Asterales; family Asteraceae; genus Flaveria; species Flaveria ramosissima. The sequence goes on from CM046030.1 coordinate 58,399,148, forward strand.
CATATTTTACCACCAAGCTATCCCCTCACTGTTTTCAGACTCGGATCGAACCGACCGGTCGGACAGGGATTCGGAGGTTAGACCGTTCCGATCCACCCTAATTTGTTTTATTTTCAAGGAACCGGCGGTTTAAATCAGTTTGGTGGTCGGACCGGATTTTTCAAAAAACATAACTCTTTTTAGTTTTTTGAATTTTAATGAATTTAACCGGTTGTTCAAATTATGAATTAAAGTGTTGAATATGATATTATTGTTGAGTTTTTATATATAACCATAAACTACATATATAAAATATTTATATTGAATTACATATATAAATGTGATATCATTTGGTTTTTAAATTCTGTCCGACCAGCCGGCTAGTAAAATGAACGCTTCATCTTCAATTCCGATCTAATTTTAAAAACATTGTATCCCCTTGGCGACATATCCTATATGTGGCAGCCCTAATCTCTACCGCATCGCATGATGGTGCCACCTTCCAGCATGAATTGCAAGCCGTAGCTATGGATGCATTTGATAAAAGTATACAACATTCAATAGTCATTAATATATGCTGAAATCAAACAGACAAACCACAACCAAAGAAAAGTAAGACTTAAAAATGTACATTCGAAACGGAAAACAATATTTAAATTAATAATTATCTTTTATATACAATACATCTTTTTACTCTAATTAAAAAAATAACTATGGAGGACATGTGGTAGGATCATGTTCATACTCATCAAAATTTCTCCGTCCCTCTCATATTAAATAATTAGTTTAATTACTAATAAATTATTTAACTCTTTTTTAGATTAAAAATTATTTTTTGATAAATTAAGAAGTAGATCTTTTTATTAATATGATTTCTAAAGAAACAAATTTTTATAAAATAAGAAAATTTTTAGAGACATCAATTTTTTAAAAATATGAAATGTTTTAAAATTAGTATTTTTAAAAGATAAACTTTTTATATACAAAACAAAAATTTGACTTTGAGAGTTATAATTTCTTTTTAAAAAATATCATTTACTATACAGTTTGTTTTGAAACGATTTTTTTTGGAAAAAAAGTTTAAAAAGTTGATATTTTTGTTTTATTACTTATAGTTTTTTCTCGTATCTAATTTCAATCATATCTTATCTTAGAATATTATTTTATAATTAATAAATTTATATTATATTTAATGTTTTATTTATTTGAGCTATGTAATACACGAGTTTACTAAAACTAGTTTTTTATATTTCAATTTCTTAAAATCAAAATATGTAATATATTAAAGTGGTATAACAACCACAAAACAAAAAAAAAAAAAAAACCAAAGTAGAATGCAAGATTAAAACACATTCCAATTCTAACACTATTTTTTAAGTTAAAGATTTATATATCATGGTTTTTAACTTTTTATTGTATACATTATACAATTTTAATAGAATGCTTTGTTGTTATGCAAATAAAATTAGTGTCTACACTGTCTACATAACACCTCCTATTTTAATATTCGTCATGTTTACCTTTTTTAAATGGATTTCTTTGCCTCCAAACACAAGTCAATTTACATACATGCATTTTACATATAAAATTTGAACTTTAAAAATTATGTTTATACTTTACATATAAACACATTAAATTCTGTTAACGATGTATAATTAAGTCCCATGTGGATTTAAATATGAGTTATCTACACAGCATTTTATCTTGAAACCCACATTTTTAAAAAAAATTGCTTACACTTTATAACTAACCCTTTTTGTTTCTTTTCTAATCTCCAATATTGTCCATGAGCTGATAGCTGTTATGGTGTTCTCTTGATAGGGTGTAACCATCGATAATTCGATGATCATGTGGCATGTTACATTAATTTGCTTTAAACAAAAGTCTTTCGTTCGTCACTTCCTTCACATGTGTAAGGGTAACCTTTATAATTATCCTTAGTTACATAATTTTTTTGACTTAGAGCACGAGATAACATCTAATTGGATGATCGAAAAACGCTAATGAAAACTATATATGCTAAAGATGGTATTTATGATCTGGTTTTGACAAATTCTAGGCCAAATAATTAACTAAGGTTTTTAAAAAATACAAATCAAACATGTTGAGGTTGGGGTTGAGTGGATCACTTGGATTAATTGGCTGATAACCTGATTATTTAAATAGCCCTAGCAAGATTTGTTTCAACGAATTAACGGCTTGGATTGGTTTTGTTCGTTTAACATGAATATGAAAGGATGGATATAGGAAGGACAATATGAAAATTATAAGTATTTAGAAAAATATAATGATCGTATATCTTGTTCATCATTATCTAAGGAACCCTAGATTCAACTTATGTTTCTCTTAAAAGTAGCAACATTATGTTGTTGATCAAAAAGATCATAATCTTTTTGTGTCCTATATTAGTTATATGTGAATATTTTAATGAACTTGTTAGTGATAAACCATTTGAATATTTTATTTGAAACAATCATAAGTTTATCATGATTTTAATACAAGTTCAAATGTTATAGGTAAGTATAAGGTATTTTTACAAAAAGGGTCTCGTTCTATGAGAATTGAGGATGTTTTATGGTTTGAGAAAAGAGAGAATTCGAATAACGGTGGACGAGGTACTATAACAAAAGAGTTTTGTTGGTTTTGTCTTCTTACTATGGTTGTTTCAGAACTCTGGTGGGAGGTGGTGATTGTAGGGGAAGTCAAATTCACAACCGGGATAATCTGATAGTCGTGTACATGTACATTTTCAGATCAAAATTATTAGATGGTTCACTTGAATAAATTAATCAGATACAAATTCAAAAAAAGAACTAAGTATGCTTTTTCGTGTGTGTTTTTATGAAACAGATGAAGAAGAAGAATCAAAGATTGACCAAAAAATGTTTTTTACGAAAACATTTTTGCAGGCCTTGCAAAATCATCACTCGATAGTTTCAATGATTAAAACCTAATCATTTTCACCACTACTTTTCACATGTATATTTTTGCAAAATCAAATTTCGACACCTTTGGATCCCACTACCAAGAGCGCTATCCCTGAACCCTCGCCAAAAGGGCGTTGCCCACTTACCCCCTCAATTGTTTAGGGGTTCACCCCACATTAACTATAAAGTTCTAATACCAAATATTACAATTAACTCAAACAAGTGTGTACTTCGCACTTCCTGACTTGTCTAATGAGTATTATGATCATATTGCTTAACTAGTCAATCCACTTATACTAAAAATATCAAATAGCGATGATTAATGACATTAAGGTATTATTGTACAAAGATAAAAGGAGGTGGTTGGCGGATTTTGATGCCCCGAGATAGTACTGGCCTTAACGTGGTTTTGCTTATACGAACATGGAATGAGTCGGTTACAGAAACTCAGGCATTTCCGTAGTTAGAAGCATGGCCAACCTTGGTGACACATGATCATGTAAGCCTATGATCAAAGAAGATGACGACAAGAAAGGTAGAGAGTCAAGATGAACCATGACCGAAAATTTGAAGCAAGAAAGCTACCAAAGTATAAGAAAGACAATCCGTAAAGGAAGGGTATTTTTTTGGTGTAATAGACCTTATAGTCCACATGATTTTTCAAAATAAGCTAGCTATCAAGAGGCAAAGACAGATGAAGGATCCTGTCAAAAGGAAGTACTCATGGACCGATGCTAAATTCCGTCACTACATATAAATAAGCTCCCAAGGTGAAGGCCAAGGCGAAGGGCGAGACAAGCAGAGTTATGCCAACAAAAGATATAAATTCACCCAATAACTACACAATATCTGCACAAGTCCCACTCAAATGATATTTTCTTAAATTCTTTTTGTGTGTCTTCATTTAACTAAAGTCCATCCCAATCCTTAAGCATATTCCATAACTACAAACAATACTAACATACTGTAATGCCCGGAATAAAGTCGAAACGAGCCAATTAATAATAATGGGCTTAGTCGGGCTTATTTGAAGAAAATAAGAGAGGAATGTGGTATGGACCGAGTAGACCTCGCGGGTTATGTGTTCGGCGAGTTTAAGGTCCCGGGAACGCCCGGTATATATAAGCGGATCAGCTTGAGCCACTCTCATTTGCAACTCAACACCCTACTTCTAGAGAGAGAGTGTAGAGAGAGAGAATGGAGATGATTCAAGGCTCGGTTGATCAAGAGATTGAAGATTGGTGTTCGTGGGCATCCAAACAACAACAAAAGACCAAGAATCCAGGTAAGAAACATCGTTTAATCGTTCCTTTTGATGTAAACCCGGATTCTAGGGCTTGGGGTTTTTGAAAGTGGCAAAGAATCGCCCAAAACTCACGTTTTTGTGTAAGAAAATATGTAAGAAGCTTAGATATAGCTTATTGGGTGATAAACCAAGGATTTGGGTGTAAAAGATTGAAGTTTTGGGTCAAAAATAGGTTGGTTCGTAATTTCAGCCCGTTCTGCGAAACAGGGTGTTCATCCAGCGAAATTATGTAGTCATCCAGCGAAACTATGGATCTTCATGCGAAACTATAGTTTCGCAGACATGGTTTTCCAACGAAAGTTGGGCGAAACTGGCGGCGAAACTGCTGGCGAAACTAGCAGCGAAACTGCTGGTGAAGCTAGCAGCGAAACTGCTGGCGAAACTAGCAGCGAAACTGCTGATCTTGCAGCGAATTTAGCAGCGAAATTAATCAGAAATTAACTTCTTTGAGTGTTAACTTATCTGCAGGCTGCGTAGTGTGACCCTTGCTTAGAAAGCTTGATTGAGAAGCTACTCACTGAGTCCAGGTGAGTTCTAGATTCCCCTATTTTAAAGGTTTTAAACTTGTTTGGGGCTGGAAATGCATACTAAATATACGTTTCTAAATGACCAAGATTTTAAGGGGTTTTAACAAGAAGATCGATTTTTCTATAAGGAAATGTGCTATATAAAAGTGTTAAGATAAAAATTTTCCGCGCTGACCTGGCAGCCCGGCCCCAGCCAGGGGCGTTGCCCCTTGGACCACACTAGGGGCTGCTGCCCCTAAGACCCCGTTGTCAGGGGCTGCCACGCCCAACCCCCGCTGTCCCGTGGAGGGTCGGTTATGCTCTATGATGACTTGTGCTTGTTGTGCATATGTATGTGAATGTGAATTGATGATGCATGATGTTTATGATGATGTGTGATGGGGTATGTGATGTTTATGTGATGCTATGTATGTTCATGTTCTGTTTTATTACGTTCCTACTGTGTATTATTTCCGTGACTTGGATGTTATGAGTATTAAATGAATGAGAAGTATTATGTAACATAAAGCGGAAGTTAATGATAATGGTAAGAGGAACATAACGAAAGAATGAATGCATGCATTAATAAATGAATGAAAGTAAGAAAGTCTTGCAATAAATGTATGGAGGTTCATTCCCAATGAAGGGTGTTAGCTCAACTTTGTGCGGGTTAGCTACCCCGAAAGGATGCACACTGGGGTCTAATCTTTGTGATTGACCATACGTATGGGATCCTTATTGCTTGCCCTAGGTACTGGAGTCAGCTTCGTGCATAATGTTCGAGGTCTATGATAGACCTCAGGCTTAGTGACCAGCTTCGTGCACAATGTTCGGGGTACAATACATGTCATCGGAAGTTAACGAATGTGCGAAAGATAAGTAAAGAAGATTATGAATGAAAGTAAATGATAACGATGACGTATGATGATGAATGAATGAAAGTTAACGAATGAATGATGAAAGATAATAATGCTATTATCTATGTGTACGTATGATGCATGATCACGAACGAAAGTAATGAACGGTTGTAAAAGGATATAAAGTATTTTATTTATAAAACTAGAACTCACTCAGCAACGCTGACTTTTATGTATTTTCCAGTTGGCAGGTGATTGTTGCTGAGGATGGCACGGGGCAGCTACTTGGCATTTTGGGATGGCATCCATTTGTATAACTATGACGTTTTTGTGATGTAATACAACGATAATATTTTGTAACTGTTAACAATGGTGTATTATTTTGCAAAAGCAATCATTAATATATGAGATGGTTTTAAATTATTCCGCTGCGATATTTTTCATAGATGTAACCTGATCCCGGGACACTCACAGTTGGACCATCATCGGGGCCTTACAAGTTGGTATCAGAGCCAAAATTTAAGTGAAACGGGTAAATTTCAAAACAAACCTAAACTTAAACTGAGAATGGGACAAAATGGAAGGGATGCCAGTCCGAGTAGCTGCGTGCCATCAGGTATTTTCTTTAATGATAACCGGTATTACGTGCACATGTTATGTGATTTATGTGCTTTTTAGTAGATTTAAATACTGATGTAGTCAGGATAGGAAGAGTAAAGTAAGTGGCTAATCACAACTGGCCACTGTAATTAGGGACTTACTATACTTGACATAAACTGAGCTATTACCTTGAATGACTGTGTTGGTGTGTGGATCTTATAGTGTGTTAGAGGATGGTTAGAGGTAGATCTTAGAAGGATTCTAGAGGTGGAGGTCGTGGTGGACGTGGTGCTGGACCACGGGTCATGAGGGGAAGGCCTAGAGTTGAAGAGGTGGCTCATGAAGAGCCCGAGACCCCTCATCTAGAGGATGGGAATGAGAGTGCTAACTTGAGAGCCTCAGTGAAGGAGGCTGTTGTAGAAGGTTCATCAGGTCATGCAGACGATCTTATCGTCTGTGGTGACCGAAGTGATAAAGACTGTAAGGGAGGAAGAAAGGAAGGAAATGAACCGGTCCTCGGGAGAAAGAGGGCAACCGGAGACTGAGACGGTCGTCTCTACTTATGAGGAGGAAGAAGAAGAGCATGTGCCTAAGGCAGCACGAGGCTGTAACTATGAGGCATTTCAAAGATGCAAGCCCCCAACTTTCGATGGCAACGGCACTACTGCTGCTGCTCATCGATGGGTGAGAGAGATGGAAGCGGTGCTCGACATCAGCGAGTTTAGGGAAGATCAGAAAGTAAAGTTTGCCACTCACTCATTCGTGGACTCGGTTTTGTGTTGGTGGGACAATATTGTCTAGGCTGAGGGCAGTAGGGCGATTGGGAGGATGAGGTGGAATGAGTTGAAGAATTTGGTGATTGAGGAGTTTTGTCCTCATCGAGAGCTCGACAAGGTTGAGAGGAAGTTCCTACAGCTGGAGGCGGGAACCATGACACATCAGTAATACACCACCAAATTCAACGAGATGGCATGGCTGGTACCGGATCAGGTGACGCCTGTGTCACGGAAGATCAAGAGATACATCCAGGGCTTGCCAGCGGATATCCGCAGGCACATGATCGCCGCCCGACCAGGTACGTTCAAGTCGGCGGTTGATCTGGCAGGGAGGCTATATGATGAGCGAGAAGTGGTGGTGGCTGAGCTGGGGAAGAAAGGTGGCGGTGACAAGAAATGGAATGGGAAACGGTTTGGACGTGGCAGGGCAGCTCCAAACAATAAGGTTGCGAGGTTGGATGACCGGCGTGTGGTTACACCCGGTGCGGGGTTGAAGAAGTGTGGTAACTGTGGGAAGGAGCACGCCGGAGAGTGTAGGTGGGGACTGAACGTGTGCTTCAAGTGTGGGAAGCCTGGCCATATGGCAAGAGAGTGCAAGGTGGTGAGGTGTTTTAACTGTGGCGGGGAGGGCCACATGAGCAGGGAATGTAAGAAGCCGAGGGTTGAAAGTTCTGGGGCAACGAAGAAGGCTGGAGGTGAAGGGAAGAAGGCGAGCGCCAGAGCCTTCACGATAACTCAGGAGGAGGCTAGGACGAACCCCGATGTGGTGTCGTGTACGTTTCTAGTAAACCAAACTCTTGCCTCCGTGTTATTTGATTCTGGTGCTAGTAGGAGTTTCATTTCTGTTGCCTTTTGTGCTAAGTTGCCCATTAGGAGTAGAATTATTGATGACCCCTTCGATGTAGAATTTGCCACAGGTAAGTCTGTCAGGATTTCTGATATGATAGAAGGTTGTGACATAGAACTAGAAGGTCATAAGTTTCCTGTTAGACCGTTCGTGCTAACCTTAGACGGGTTCGATGTAGTCCTGGGAAAGGATTGGTTGGCGGACTACAAGGCGAACGTTGTGTGTCGCAAGAAGATGATCCAATTGACAGCGCCTGATGGGAGTTCAGTGGCGATCTATGGTGACCGAGTCACTACGATTCCGAAGGTGATTTCGATGGCGGTGGCGGGAAAGTGCATGAGACGTGGATGTAGTGCCTACTTGGCCTACGTGAAGGATGTGGATACGTCAACACCACAATTGTCTGATGTACCGGTTGTGTGTGACTTCCCAGACGTGTTTCCAGATGATTTACCAGGTGTGCCACCGGACCGCGAGATCAAGTTTCAAATTGACTTGATACCCGGTGCTCAGCCTGTAGCTAAGGCACCGTATCGGTTGGCTCCGACCGAGATGAAGGAATTGATGGAGCAATTGCAGGAGTTGCTTGATAAGGGGTTCATTAGACCGAGTATCTCTCCTTGGGGTGCTCCGGTCTTATTCGTGAAGAAGAAGGACGATAGTATGAGAATGTGCATTGACTACCGTGAGTTGAACAAGTTGACGGTGAAGAATCGGTATCCATTGCCGAGGATTGATGACTTGTTTGATCAACTCCAAGGTGCCAGTTGGTTCTCAAGGATAGATCTCCGATCTGGCTACCATCAGTTGAAGGTGAAGGAGCAAGATATTCCTAAAACAGCTTTTCGCACGTGTTATGGACACTACGAGTTTCTCGTTATGTCTTTTGGATTAACTAACGCGCCAGCTGCTTTTATGGATTTGATGAATCGAGTGTGTCGGCCGATGTTGGATAAATCAGTGATTGTGTTTATTGATGATATCCTAATTTATTTGAAGAGCGAGGAGGAGCATGCCGGTCACATTCGAGAGGTGTTGAAGACGTTGAGAAAGGAGAAGCTGTATGCCAAGTTCTCCAAGTGCGCGTTCTAGTTGCGCGAAGTTCAGTTCTTGGGTCACGTGGTGAATCCCGAGGGAATTATGGTAGACCCGGCAAAGGTGGAGGCGGTGATGCAATGGAAGTCCCTGAAGACGCCATCCGAGATTCGTAGCTTCTTGGGTTTGGCGGGCTATTATAGAATATTTATTCAAGACTTCTCTAATATCGCTTCTCCACTAACCAAGCTGACCCGGAAAGATGTGAAGTTTGTATGGGGTCAAGATCAGGAGAAGGCTTTTGAGGAGTTAAAGACGAGGTTAACTCAAGCTCATGTATTGTCATTACCCGAAGGGAGCGAAGATTTGGTGGTTTATTCAGATGCTTCCTACTCGGGGTTAGGATGTGTGCTAATGCAGAGAGGAAAGGTTATAGCTTATGTATCCCGACAGTTGAAAGTTCATGAAGTTAATTATCCTACTCATGACTTGGAGCTAGCAGCTGTGGTCTTTGCATTAAAGATTTGGAGGCACTACCTATACGGGACGAAGTGCACCATCTTCACTGACCACAAGAGCTTGAAGTACTTCTTCAAGCAGAAATATTTGAATATGAGGCAGAGGCGATGGTTGGAGCTCATAAAGGATTATGATTGCGAGAACCATTACCATCCGGGAAAGGCCAACGTAGTGGCAGATGCCCTTAGCCGAAAGGAGAGACCCGAGCAGATTCGGGTGAAGGCTTATCAGTTGATCATGACCTCTCCTGTGATGACACAGGTTAAGGAGTTTCAAGATGAGGCCTTGAAGGAAGATCGTCTTAACTCCGAAAGGATGAGAGGTCTAGTCGCGGAGTTGGGTGAAAACACACTCGGTGTTAGAACCCGATTCGGGCGGATGTGGATTCCTCGCTATGGGGATCTACGTGGAAAGATCATGGATGAGGCTCATAAGACTCGATACTCCATTCATCCTGGTGCCACGAAAATGTATCAAGACATGAAGAAAGTTATTGGTGGCCCGGGTATGGCACGGGGCAGCTACTTGGCATTTTTGGGATGGCATCCATTTGTATAACTATGACGTTTTTGTGATGTAATGCAACGATAATATTTTGTAACTGTTAACAATTGTGTATTATTTTGCAAAAGCAGTCATTAATATGTGAGATGGTTTTAAATTATTCCGCTGCGATGTTTTTCATAGATGTAACCCGATCCCGGGACACTCACAGTTGGACCATCATCGGGGCCTTACACATACTAACATACTAACCTAACAAATAAAATGTTTTGATCTTATGGTATCAAGATGTGTTGCATGACACTTTTTAAGAGATTGATGGGTGATACGGATGGCAACTCATGACTTGAACTCGTTATGGGATAAGATTCAATGGGATCCAGGTTGAATATTATTCAAAGATTAGAAAATATTTAAGCATTTCATTTATAGTTATCGTATCTTTTATTTATTTGGTTTATTCATGTTTAACGTTAAAGTTGTTAGGGACTAGTATAAATATTAGGGTTTGGTTTCGTCTATTATTAGTTTTTGATTAAGTGTTGAATTAAAGAACCTTTGTTCTTGGAACCTTTTGGTTCAATATATCGTCTTTGATTACTATTTGTTCTTGAGCCATTTGATCGCTTCCGATTCGGCATCAATGGGTCAAGTCGCTAGTCATAAACAAATAATATATTTTATAAGTTTACAATGTCCATGCGTTCGCCATTTGAAAAATATACACATACTCACGATGTAAATACTTTTTGAGAAACTAAGCTATTATTCTTATATATGTTGGTGGGTGCTCAAATGCCAAAACCAATAACCAAGGCAAGGGGTTTTTTTAGGAGACATATGCCTCTCTTTTTGCTCAAGTAGGTGTTTCCTTTTTCTTATTTCTCTTCTAAATATAAGTGTATCATAATATCAAAAAAAAGTTACATAAAATATATTCAGATTTATATTTTTGTTATTTTATGAAGCTTTAATATATTGGTATTGTATGTACTGAGTTACCTATACATAGAACACGTTTTACTTTGGTTTATTATTTTACGTTCGATTTTTTTACTTATTATTTAGATTAACTTTTCTTTTACTCTTTCTTGTAACACTTTTACCACCAAACATCACCGTCATCACCATCCTTCTCCGGTAGCATCCCATCACCATCTCCGGCGTCAACTTGTATTCCATCTCCCTTGTCATGGAACCCGGTGAAATGGAAGATGTACTCGATATTAGTAAAAAACCTGTTTCATTGCCTCTCATCAAGTCATCATAGCCATCTTCGGTAACCTCTTGCCTCTCGCGAGCTCTCTAAACCCCATCTTTACATGTGTGGATCCACATTATCGACGACTACATCGAGAAATCCTAAACAATCAAACCTATCTACACGCAATTCATTAAGCAAAGAAATAAAAAAAAGGTTTGGTTATATGTGCTTACTCTTTGTTAGACTTACAAGTGGAAGAAATGTGACAGATGTTGGCGAGAACATATAAAGCTAAAACCGGGTATAAACACCACCTTTTTAAAGAGAGTAAGGGGCTGTTTGGCAACATCTGAATGATTAAGTGCTGAACCAATAAGAGGTCTGAATCATTAAGTGCTGAATCATTAAGAGGTCTGAACCATTAAGAGCTAGTATATAATTTAACTATTCAAAAACAAATGTCTGACCAATTCAGATAATATGTCTTAACCATTCAGCATTAGACCTCTTAACCATTCAGCATCAATATAATGCTTAACCATTCAGAGGTAAATCTCTTAACCATTCAGACATGTGCTCGCGAAACAAACAGTCTGAACCATCAAGTGGTGAACCATTCAAACATCTGAACCATTAAGAGGCTGATTAAGAAGCTGCCAAACAGCCTCTAAGACGTGGTTCAACGAAATTCTTTTTACCATAACGAAAGTTGAACCTTGATGGAAGATATATTTTAAGCTTAGTACGATCATTATTCAACTCCATGTGTGTATGTTAAGCAATTTGAATTTTCAAAATTTTGAGTTACAAGTTTGTTACATTTATATACAATGATTTTGTTATGCTACACACAATTATAGTGTCAGGTATAATACGTTATTATTGTGTTAAAAAAACAAACAAACTGTATACCCCACATTTAATTTGTTAGTATAAGTTATATGTCTAGACAAAGTAAAACAAACTAAATGATATGAAAGCTAGAGATTTAATTACGACTTAAATAAAAAGATTAGATTTATGAATCGTCAGTTTACCTAATGAGCAACATCCGACAACCAATATTGGTTGGGGTATTGTTGCCTTAAGTGAACTGATAGCTCCGGTGAGTCGTGAAGATGTGATCTCTTGAACCTGTGGTCAGCGGTCGAGGTGTGATGTATTGAAATAGCGGTCACTTTATAGAGAATTAAAAATGAAAGGGTGTTTTGTGATTATCTGGTTTCAACTTTAGTAAAAGTGTAAACTCAAGTGGTACTCTTTAGACTTCCATTTTCTTCTTTCCGTTGATTGCGGACTAAATCCGACAATGTGACCCACTTTCTTCACGCATTTCTTCACCAAACTACCTTTTTATTTTTATTTTAGGAGTTTAGTCCCTCATGTTATCAAATTTTCAGCTGAAAACAAGTTACGAGTTAATGAGTCTTTAATCATTTGTATATGTAACCTTGTTGCAAAGTAATTTCCAAGTTATACAATATTATGACCAACATTTAATTGTTTTGTTTTTCACATTTTAAGTTTCCATGATCACTAAATCTTATTTTAGTATGTTATTATTATTATATATTGAATGTATTTTTAATAAATATAATTATTATTTTTAGATTAAAGTATTAAATGAGTTACTCAAAATCTCAAAATGATAATCTAGCAAAATCAAGAATTAATATAATTTATTTGGGGAAAATTGCGCTTAAAGCACATAAAATTTGTGTTGTAAAGGTTGATAATCATGAAACAATGAGTCAGTTTGATAGTTAAAGCTGATGAATGATAATCTATATAATAGATTATAGAAACTAGGTTGCTATGGATAGATTTTCATTAGCACGAACTAGGATGTTGCTGAAAGATATGATGGTTGTTAGCAGTAACATTAGTAACTTACAACTCAGTCAGTATTGTTGCTAAGTTCCTACTTATCGATGAGTTACTACTGATGGTTGAGCAGCTGCATTTGATGATTGATTTTTGGATCATTGCGAGTGCTGCCCTCCTAAGACCCTGCAAAGAGGGTGCTAACCCCTTGGGCGTTGTCGTTCGTAAAAGGAAGAAATGAAATTACTTTCAAACAAGCGTTCCTTTTGTTCATCCTAAGGCGCAGTGAACCCAAATTTCCCTTTGAACTTACGTAATTTTTAATTATCTAAAATGATTTGATAATAGTAATATTATTATCATTAATTACTAAAATACGAGATTGATATGATGTTACAGTAAAGATAAAGTTATATGTAGTGTTGCAACACATTTGGTAAACATGATAGAATGAACACAAGATGTAAAAAACATATGGTAAACAATGAAACCAATAAGTAGTCAATAGTTCAAAAGGAACCAACAAAATGCCAAGTCATGCTAAGAGTGGTATAACATAAACAAATGATTCTCTAAATGGATTTGAGCTAGAATTACCCATTCTCCTTATGAATCTTAGTAGGTATTTTATTATACACACAATCCCTTTGTATTTGACCTCGATATATATTAGAGTCTCACTGAATCTTGGCAACACAAGGCCACTCATGTTTACCTAAAAACATCTAGTATCAATCAGGGGCTGTTATGGTTGGTGCTTGTTTAAAATGTGTTAATCAACCCAACAGACAAGGAAATGATGCCTTTCAAAAAGACGTAATATAACACCTAGTAGTATATGTTTCTCTTTTTATCTCGTAGTATATAGTAAAAGAATCATATCACCAAAGAAAGCATTAGGATAGCTAATGAAAGAGAGGGTGAACGGATATATCAAATTATGTTAACACAACATAAAAAACTAAAACAACTATCAATCTCCATAATTCTTGTTCTTTGTAGTTTTTGTCATACACCCTTATCACTTCCTCTCTTATATAGGTGGAAAGAACTCAAACAGTTTCCCTAATATCTTATTTGATATCCTCAATCATTGTTGTCTTTAAAAGAGAGTATTAACTTTCTACATTTTGCGACTATATTTTAAGATTGGTTTGTAATTGAAACTGAAGAAACATGCTTATCAATAATTGTATCACATTACTAAATACTAAATGATGAGCCATCCTTAGGAATCACTCACAAATGAGACACCCTTTATAAAGGAGCCAAATAATAACTTAACACCATATTCACTTAACAATACTCTTGTCATATCTATATTTTTCATGCATTAAGTGACAATATCATTAGGTTTTAATCATAACAAATTCGTCTTATGTTTAACCCGAGATCTTTTCTATGATCTCACTCCTAAGAGAGTTTAGTTCTTTGTTTAATATGTATCATTTTATGCAATTAGAAAAAAAGCCATACAAGACCCTTCACCAAGTATTTAAATAAGTCTAACATTTGTAAAGTAAATACATATCAATTAAAATAAGACATAGTGGTAACTGGTAAGACGTTTGAAAGATCATTTAAATAACCTGGGTTTAAACATTAACTTGGTAAACATTTTGAATGGACATTGACATTCAAAATATATTAAAACTAAGCACATATCGTTTATATATTTTTGAAAGCACAGTCAGTTTTAATAAACACTTTTATATTAGTCAACACAACATATAATACACAACTCTATATTTGAATTTTGAAAGTGTGTTATTTTGGCATTAATATATTCTCCCGGATTTTCTGCAGCAATTCACTGCTATGATTTTATAAAATAAGTTTCTTTTTTCCAACACCGATCCTTCGCAGGAAATTTAATCAAGCAATACCCACATGCTTTTGTTCTGTCTCTTTCTCACTCAAACACAAAAATTCAAATTAGAACTAATAAAAAACAATTTTTCAAAACTGCCACCATATATTGATCCAACACTTACATTTTTTTTTACTTTTCGAAAATCCATAATAACCGTTGAGTTTTTTGTTTTTAAATATACGGTCCAAAAATTTCATAAAAGTTAATATCATGTCATTTTACACATGCTCTCGATAATCTTTTTTTATTGACTTGGAGATGCAAAACACAATGATGATATTTTTGAACATAATATATTTTTCCAACTAAAATAAAAGATTTCTATGAATAAAGTTCACAATAAGGGTAAGTTGGTAAAGGCCAACCAACCTATATTTATTTTAGATTTTAGATGATAGATTTATTTTATAGTAGAAAGATTATAAAATCTTTATAAAATTCATAATTTACACTACTTTTTCGTTCATATATTGGTGTCGGTAACATGGTGTCAACAAAAACTCCATATGGTAAAAATATACTCACAAGCAATCTATCATTACCTTAAATAGATAATTAAAAAATATGCTTACCTTAAATATCATTTCTAAAATTCATTTAACTTTAGATTTACAGTAAGAGCGTCTATCGTAGGAAAAAATCATAACAAACACAAAAACCTCTATAAACGACCCCCACTTTCTCACTTCCTCCATCAGTGTCCTTTCGTGTCTTTTCCTCATTTCTTCCATGGACCTTCCGTAAATTCTTGATCAAAATAACTTTTAGGACTCTGTATAGTGTGTTAAGCACTTAAGCTTAAGCTAGAAAGTATATATTTGTTATTATTTACTATATTATCAACGGTTATATTTTAACCATCAAAATAACTTTCAATTATAACCTAACAATATTCCAAAAATAAACAATCCTCATATTTGTTAACCTTTTTATGTAATTAGTTAAAAAGAACATTATACTCATGCTAATATAACACACACTCTCTATCATCTTCCTCCATATATACTAACTCATCACTCTCATCTTCTTCACCACCTTCTCCTCTCTCACCCTCTGCATCACTCCCACCATTGTTACACCATTCAAACTCACAAACCCAATTCACATTCTCCTTCAATTTCAATACCCATGTCGAATTTCATCAAAATCGAACAAATCACTCTGTTCTTACTCATCACAATCTTCCCATTATCTTCATCAATCAGCCATGATTACGCACAGGTTCTCTCCAAAAGCATCCTCTTCTTCGAAGCTCAAAGATCCGGATACCTCCCGGGTAACCAACGGGTCAAATGGAGGGGAAACTCGGGTCTTCTCGACGGAAAAGCCAGTGGGGTAAGTTCATTAGCTAAACAGAGCAGAGCACTCTGTAAATTGTAAAATGTAAACCAATTTGGGGCTAATTTTCGATTATTTGAAATCCTTAGGTGGATCTTGTTGGTGGGTATTACGACGCTGGTGATAACGTGAAGTTTGGGCTTCCAATGGCGTTCACAGTGACGATGATTTCTTGGAGTATTATCGAATACGGTGAACAAATGGCGTCGAGTGGGGAGCTTGGGCATGCGATGGATGCAGTGAAATGGGGGACTGATTATCTAATTAAAGCTCATCCTGAACCTCATGTGCTCTATGGAGAAGTAATTATGGCTCCAATTTGATGAATTTGGTGTTTAATTGTTGTAATTTGAATGATTTGATTCGATTTTGGGGGTTTTTTTGCAGGTAGGTGATGGGAATACGGATCATTACTGTTGGCAGAGGCCTGAGGATATGACGACTTCACGAAGTGCTTATCGGGTCGACGAGAATAACCCCGGGTCGGATCTCGCCGGAGAAACGGCCGCCGCGATGGCCGCCGCCGCCGTCGTGTTCCGCCGTGCGAACCCTGGGTATTCGAGGGTGTTGCTTACACATGCTCATCAGGTATGGTGGTGGTTACTGTTGTTAGTTTCTTGTTTTGATTTTGTTTTTGTTGATTGTTGGTGAAGTGGTACAAGTGGTAAAGCGTGTGGTACAAGTGGTTGTTGCGTTTGTGTTTATTACTTTATTGTGTCAGGAAAAGAACTAAAGAAGTCAAAGTTTTATAATAGCTAGAATATGTTTTGGTAGACAAGTTATGATTGTTACTGTAGCAAATTGAAAAATAATACATTCTATATTCTATAAAGGTAATAGAAGAATATTAAAACTATTTAAATTAAATTAATTAATAACTAATTATGGTATTATTTTTATTTCCATCTACTTAACTATCTAAATTAACGGCGACACAATTTCTTAACAATCATTAACATTTTTATTATCTTAGGCCTATTATACATTAGAGTCTATTATTATTTTATTATTAACATATTATTCATTAGTAAAATTTAAACTCATTTTATTTGATTGGCTCAATGGTTTTTTTAAACTCATATTATAGAGTTTTTACATATCAGTTATTATATTATACGGACTTATATTTTCTACTCGGTCAGAGCCTAATGTTTTTCAAGTATTTTTGGAGACAGCCTTGTAAATTTAACACATTTTAAACATGAAACAAGCTTGAAAAACACAGCTAACACATGAAACGGAACACAACTCGTGTAACTTGAAATTCCTAGTTAAAATTATTTTTTATGTTAGTTTCTACAATACTATAAATTTAAAACCAGAAATAAAGATATACAACTTTTTAAAAACAAGAACATTCCGACCGATAGGAAAATGTCGCCATCCGATGGTTCTTACCTTAAATGGTGATGTATGATAGCAAAGAGAGGTGCGTACGTTAGCTTAGCGGTTGAAATAAATAAAGACGTTAAGGTTTAATGAGGGGTCCGGTTAAATAGACACCTTAATATTTTAAATCAACACCCCAAAATTTCTATACGTGTCGTATAGCCCCATACGCGTCGTATAGGGGGGTTCGTATAGGGTTATATGTGTCGTATAGTCCTCTGACAGCCCCCTGAATTTTTCCTCGTAGTTAGTATCGAAATTCGCTATACGTGTCGTATAGCCCTATATGTGTCGTATAGGGCTATACGGGGCGTATAGCTCTATGACAGCCCCCTGAATTTTCCTCATTTTCAATGTATTCGACCCTATACGCCGTGTATGGACCCATACGCGACGTATATGGGGGTGTCGATTTATCTGGGTGGGTGTCCCTATATTAAGACCGTTAATAATGAGTCTAGTGTCAGGCTGGTTGTTGACGATAATTAGCAGAGTTGTTATAGTACAAGTATCCCTGCACATGGTACAAATCTTCTTATAGAGGTTCACATGGGACGTCCTTATATCGTATGTACAAACTATATATAATAATTCTTCTACTTTGTATTTTCCTGCATATACCCCAAATTCTCTTTTCTTTTCCTTTCTATATATAACTTATAATTTCGTTTCCTTCCTTTTTAAGTATTTTAATCATCTCATGGTTCTACTAACGAATAATATACAAAAAGTGTGTATTAAAAATGTTTAAACTATCTTTATTAGGTAAATTTAAGTCAAATATGGTATTAGAAAATCAATTATACTGAAGTCAAAATGACACAATAAATAATCATATAAATTACTTTTGGATTCAATTTGTCTCCCCGCTAATTCTGATGCTTTACCAAATAAAAATATATGTTTGGTGCTTAATAAATAATTCATTTAAAGCTAAAACAACCTAGAAGTTTAGTTGAATCACATAAATGCATATATCTAATGCTTTAATTTTTATAGTTACTTGTACGTATAATAGTCACTTTTCTCCTCACACTATTCACAATGTTCCTGATCGCCACTAAACAAAGTTTACAATTTTTCTTTGTTTTAAATTACAATTTACTATTAATTGTTACCTTACATATCTTCACCTGATCTGTATCACAACTAATTATATCTTTTTAACGTAGACGAAACTCGAAACTCAAACCTTTAAAACGATGTAAAGTTTCTCACTCTAACCTTTTATTATTATTAACCCACACACCACCCAAACTCAAAATCATTCAAACTAATGTTTGTTGCCGTCAATCACGGATAATGTGCACTCATAGTACACATCACATAAACTCAAAACTAAATAAATTCCATTTGCCAACTCACACTCTTCACTGTCGGTGTGTTGTACCGTACTCACCACCAATGCACACTCAACCCCACTATATTTACACTTTTCTTTATTCCTATTTTACCCCTATAAGTATCAGTTATTTACAACTCACTTTGTTTTACAGCTCTTTGAATTTGCCGACAAATACAGGGGCAAATATGACAGCAGCATCTCCGTGGCCCAAAAGTACTATAGATCTGTCAGTGGATACGCCGTACGTGATTAAAACTTTAACTTACTTATATTACATTTACATAATTGTAATTTTTGTATTTTTTTTAATCTTTACAATTTATTATTTTGGTTTAATATGAACAGGATGAATTACTTTGGGCAGCTGCTTGGTTGTACAAGGCAACAAGCGAGCCGTACTACTTGAATTACTTGGGGGAAAATGGTGATAACCTTGGTGGGACCGGATGGGCCATGACGGAGTTTGGTTGGGACGTTAAGTATGCCGGTGTTCAGACCCTTGTAGCAATGGTAATGTTTTTGTTGAAATTATCTATTTAAGATTTATAATAATCAATTTAAAAGTTTTTGAATTATTCGGTTAAGATTTTAAATAATTCCATCAAGATACTTTTAGGGTTTTTTTTAGTACAAACAATTAAAACAATCATTTTAGGCCTCTGAATTTTGAGGTCCCTCAAAAATGAAAAAAAAAACAACTTTTGATTAAATGTTAGATTATAGGATTTTTGTAAATTTTCAAGATGAAAGAGAGTCTTGTTTAAAAAGAAGAATATGTTCATAGGAAAGATAATATGGTTACACATATTGATTCATTTCTAAGATAAATACTTCATGACCTTTTTATATTATTAAAAAGTAACAGTTTTTTCTTTCACAAAAAAGGGCATCGTCTCATAATTCGCATTAAGCTCCTAAATATGTTGAGCCGCCCCTACATACTCCAATTTAAAAGTGATACATTAAAAAAGATAAATTTATAATTCGAGAATAAATATAATGTAACAATGCAAGTAATGATGATCATTGATTAAAATTGTATACAGTTTTTAATGGGAGGGAAAGCCGGAGGTCACTCATCAGTGTTCGGAAAATATCAAGAAAAGGCAGAGATGTTCATGTGTTCATGCATGGGAAAAGCTAATCACAATGTTCAAAAGACCCCCGGAGGTTTAATATTCAGGCAAAGATGGAACAATTTACAGTTTGTCACAAGTGCATCTTTCCTCCTCACCGTCTACTCCGACCGCCTGACCGCTGCCCGAAAAGACTTGCAATGTGCTTCGGGCAGTGTCGCCCCATCCGAGCTTCTTGCATTCGCCAAATCACAGGTGAAAAAAAAGTTTCAAAGATTGTTTTAAAGTTAATGAAATGTTGTTGTCTTATACTCTTATTGATGAAAGTTTTGATCTTTTTGTTTGGTATTAAGGTGGACTATATTCTTGGAGACAACCCAAGAGCAACAAGCTACATGGTTGGATATGGGAACCATTTCCCGCAACAAGTGCACCATCGTGGTTCATCCATTGTGTCAATCAAGGTTGACCCGTCGTTTGTTAGCTGCAGAGGTGGTTATGCTACGTGGTTTAGTAGAAAGGCGAGTGACCCGAATATGTTGACTGGGGCCATTGTTGGTGGTCCGGATGCGTATGATAACTTTGCTGATCAAAGGGACAATTATGAGCAGACTGAGCCTGCTACATATAACAATGCACCACTTCTTGGAATATTGGCTAGGTTAAGTGGTGGTCATGCTGCACATAACCAACTCCTTCCAGGTTAAATTCATCACAAATTTATTTATTTTAACTGTCAGTTATACCATTTGGTTTTCTGTAGTTATAACAAGTTTGTTATCTTTTTGCAGTTGAAGTTCCTGTTCATAAATCTATTACTGGGCAACCAAAGCATGTATCTCCACACGCAGGTACATACTCCGTTCATTTCATTAGCGGTTATAAAATGTTCGAGTTGAGTGATAGGTAAAAACAGTAATTGGTCAAAACAGTGATGTATTAAACATGATTATGAAAATAAACTAAACTAAATTTTTAGTGATGCATGATTACCCAAATCAACCCATTGGCAGTTAAATGAGTTAAAACTGTCACCTCTAATTTTTACACATTGATCTAGTTGTTTTCTTATTAATTTGTGGATATTTGTTATTTTACAAATGAGTTTGACTTAAGGATCATACTTTCTCTTTTTTTAGCTCCAATTGAAATTGACCAAAAGGCAACTACTTCATGGGTATCCAATGGAAGAACATACTACAGATATTCAGCTATAGTTACGAACAAATCGGGGAGAACTATGAAGAACTTCAATCTTGCCATCTCCAAGCTCTACGGTCCACTCTGGGGTCTCACCAAGACCGCAGGTGGCTCGTATGAGTTCCCAACATGGGTTAGCTCGTTACCAGCTGACAAAAGCATAGAGTTTGTGTACATCCATAGCGCTCCTTTTGCAGACGTCTCAGTTTCCAGCTACACATTGGCTTAAAGTTCAAGATTAAGTTAAACGACACGGATAATATATTCAAACAAGCTACGTTTTTATGGGGTTTGTGAGAAATATGAAGGCATACGAAAAACTAAAAAGCACTAAAATGAAGTCATGGAATTTAGCTGTGATTTTCGGGTTTTTTTTCCGATGTTTAATATGAGATCTGAAGATTAGAGGAAGAAAGGTGTGAAGACCTCCTCTTTCATTAGATCTTAATTTTTCTTTCTAAATATGGAAAGAGAGTGGCAAACTATGCCTCTCAAACTAGTAAAAGTGATATTAGAGTCTGTTTTTGGGTTTTGTTTTTGTGGTTTTTTACTTCAAAATAGGTTTGAAGTTATCTGTTTCTTTGTATTGTGCTACTGTAAATTTGGCAAACATCTTTAATTTGCAATATGGATATAGTATGTGCAACTGGCTTCTGTTTGAAATATCATGGATTGAAAGTTGCCCAAGTCTACTTTCAGTGTTTACAAACTTCAAAACCATCTTATTCATATATTTAGGTCACTAACATAACATTTTTTTGTTAATCACAATTAACTTATCAGCTACTTATAAGAAGAGTAATAATGGACAAAAAAGTGTTAGCGGGTCATTTCAACTCTAAACTATTTTGACTTGTTATTCAACCCTTTGACCTATTATCCAACCCACTTACCTTGACATTGAACCTTTTTTCCTTTAAAGGTCAATACAATATTAAGATTTTATTTAATAACTCACAAGTATACAACACACTCATCTTGTGACCGCTGTCTTTATAAGCTTTGCTCCAATACCAATCGAATCATCACAAATTGTCATAAATAGAAACACTACAATTGCAATGTTTTCATCATAATTTCCAACATAATCTCTTAATAAATAATTTTGTTAATGATTTATAAAAGACCAAAGGTTGAAATGTAGCAGAGCAGAAGTACTATCAATGGATTGCCTCTATGTTGTCAAGCTTCACTTGCTCATATTCTTGTACATGTCATCAATTGTACTCTGCCAACAATAAACAAATAAACAAACAAACACATGTTTGTTAGTTAAAAGAGATTAGAGTCTGGTTTTCAATCTCAAATTGACAGTTTTCTTACTTACCTGATAGTATTTCAGCAGCTGGGGCCTTTTCTTTTTCAATGTCGGGGTCAGAAGATCACGATCGATGTCAAAAGGCACAGGATCAAGCTCAACCGCTTTAATAAACTCAAATCCTTTTAACTGCCAACATAAATAATCACACTTATAAATCACTAATTAAACCTTCCTTCTATATAAACTTAAAACCAGTAGTCATTAACACCTTTTTCTCTTTTCCGATTCTGTTTAGCTCTCCTAGTATGTATTCTTTAGTCTTTGGATCGTGACATAACGAATCAAAGTCACCAGATATATCACTTGAACGAGCCCACTTTTCGATGGCGTTCTTATTTGGGTTTACAACAGCAACAAGGCATGACTCGAAACTATTCCCATACACCCATATCTGAAACACACACGCACATCATTATTCATGGATCATATAATGCTATCAAAATTTATAAGAGCATACCTCATCAACAGCAGGGACAAGTCCATAAACATTCTCCAAATTTTCAACTGCTACATATTCCCCTTGTGCAAGCTTAAAAATATTTTTTTTGCGGTCAATAACCTTCATGCTTCCATCTGGTTGCCACTCACCAATATCACCTGAAACACAGTGGAGATATATGAAAATATGTGTCATTTAATGTTGAGAGCTGCAAGAATCGTATAAATACCTGTATGGAACCATCCATCAATCAAGACCTCTTTCGTAAGGTCCTCACGTTTGTAGTACCCTGAGAATAAAGTATTCCCCCTTATGCATATTTCTCCCCGTGGTGTACTTGAAAGGGCATCGTAATTCATTTCAGGAACAGATTCCAAACGCGCATCTATATTTGGCACTGGTGGGCCCACTGTACCCACCATGTCCATTTCATTTGGCAGTGAGACGAATGATCCAGCGCATGTTTCAGTCAGGCCTACATTGAGTTATACACAAATTATATTATGTGTATTATTTGTCAAACTATGTAATAATGGACAATAAAGTGTTTGTGGATAAACCCAACTTTGTGTGCTCCAACCTATATTTAAAATAACCCATTTCAATTTTCAACACAAATTTGTTTTACAAGTCACCCGACCAGCTTAGTTATCCATATAACTTAAGAAAGGGAAGTACCATATCCTTGGAGGACATGACAACATGCAACCACTTTCAGAAAACCTTCTATATGTGGAGCCAGTGGGGCTGCTCCAGATAAGATAATGCGTACCCTTCCACCCAATGCCTGCTTAACCTGAAGAATGAACAACAATGATAACAGTCATGCCACCATTTGCAGTAGAGGGTATAAAAATGGGTGGGTTGCATAAGGGATAAAAACAATTTTCCGTTAAATCAGGTCATTTTTGGTACGGTAAAAAAGATTGGACCAAAACATCCTTTGTCTTAAATATTTAATTAGCAATCTAAAATTTTGAATAAAAGTATTTAGATAGTATATAACCCGAATCGACCAATGCAAGAGAGGAAAAGTGAAAGATGAATAGAGGTTCCTTTAAGTTAATATCTAACCTTAGTGAAAACAAGTTTGTCACTTAATATAGATGCCTCTTCATGTTTACTCCCGCCCTTCATATTGTACAAT
This sequence comes from Flaveria ramosissima, assembly GCA_025215565.1. Classification (NCBI taxonomy): domain Eukaryota; kingdom Viridiplantae; phylum Streptophyta; class Magnoliopsida; order Asterales; family Asteraceae; genus Flaveria; species Flaveria ramosissima. Next base: position 58,423,160 of record CM046030.1, read on the forward strand.
TTACTGCATATCACACAACCAAAGTCACATATCATAAAAATCAAGATGCATGACTTGTATATGTATAATAAAAGTTCGATTACGATCTATAAATATTTTCAACTTCTTAGCACTACTACAAAGAAGGTTATATGACCCTTCATATATAGCCTAGTTTTATTAGAAAACACGTTCCAATTGTGATGCAAACATCAATCGTGAGGGACCAATTGAGAAACCGCCTATTTTATATGTTTATTCTCGAAGGGGTAAAAATGACAATATTGAAAGTGACTAAGAGAGTTTGTTAGGATTTGGGTGGTTATAAGTAGGAGCAATAGGAATATTTCAAGGTAGGAAAAGATTTAGTTTGTTATGATTGTAATCATGGCTCCTTGTGGAGAGAGGGATTGATTCCCTGGTTTTCTTGTTAAGTATTTTCGATTTCCATTAATAAAGCTCCTACTCTATTATCTTTTTCAATTCACTGTGTTACATCAAATTCATCAAACCTATTGTTCTTAATCTCCATCATTGGTCCGACCTGCTGTAATCAGCAATCATGGTGTCGAATTCGGATCGATTAGATGCTCATGACCAACACCTTTCCTCCCTTCAATCTTCGATTGAGGCTCTGCACTCGTCTATGACTTCGATTCACGCTGATGTAGCGACGATGCAGAAAACAATGTTGTCTCTACTCACGAAATTGGATAAACAACCGGTCAATGTTGCTTCCAATTCGTCGGAGGGGGGACTCTTCAACTCGTCGACGTCGGAGAAAACGGCGGGGGAGAACGATGACTCTGCAACCAAATCAGATTCTCGATCTGATTTCCCTTGGGCTGTTAAGAAAATTAAGCTTCCAGAATTCTACGGTTTTGATCCACAAGGGTGGATTAAGAAGGCCAAATTGTACTTTGAAATTAATCGGACTCCTGAAGAGGCACAGATCCGATTGGCTCAATTGAGTATGGTTGGAGTGGCTTTACATTGGTTTACGATTGTCACGGAGATTAATCCGGGAATTACCTGGTCTGAATTCGAGTCGGAGCTGTTGAAACGATTTAGCGGCCTTGAGATCCACAACCCGTATGAACAATTATCCACGATTCAACAAGGTGATTCCATTTTGGATTATATCGATGACTTTGAATATTTACTGTCTCTCGTTCCGCGATTACCGGAATCGCAAGCATTGGGATATTTTATTGCGGGTCTCCGGGAGGACGTCAAACAACGTGTCCGTCTTCAACGTCCCAAGTCACGTTTAGATGCGATGTATTTGGCTAAGGATGTCGAAGCAATGCTTCGACCTTCAGCCGCTTTGGGTCCATTGGCACGGTTTCGTTATGCTGAGAAACCCGGAATTCATCATCTACCTGAACCTACTGCTCCGATGGGTCGCAATTCTCTAGTGGGCCAGACCCATTACCGATCTAATGAGAAGCCAAATTCGTCCGGTCCACGCTGGGATGGGCCTAGGGTTTTCCAATCACCCGCTCGTTCGGGAGCATCAAACACATCAACCCAGTCGTCAGCAGCAGCATCTCGTGACCGCGGAATGAAGTCTCTCTCCCGTACCGAATACGACGACCGGCGAAGAAAGGGTCTCTGTTTTCGTTGTGGTCAAGTCTACGGACCGGCTCATAAGTGTCCTGAGGGACGACTTCGTATCCTCCTGCTGGGAGAAGATGAGGAGGAGACTCCGGAAGGCACCAATCTCGTTCTCGATATTCCACTTACGTCCGACTTTCAGTCGGAACTAGATTCCCCTACCGGAGCCTCCACCGGGGCTTGTATGTCGTTAGACATTGAAGGGGTGTCTACCACGATTGGGGGAACAAAAACTTTGAAATTGGATGGGTCTCTTTTGGGAATTCCGGTTAGTATGCTCGTCGATAGTGGGGCTTCGCATAACTTCCTCTCCAGTCGCCTGGCTTCGGGGTTGGGGTTGAACGTTGTGAGTATTCCGGGAATTAGAATCAAATTGGGTGACGGCCACTTTGTGTTGGTTAATCAGCAGTGCAAAGGGGTAGAAATTTGTGTGGGTTCATGTGCATTCCTGATTGACTTATTAGTGTTCGACATTGGTACTTTAGACGTAATTTTGGGGATGGACTGGTTAAAATCACTTGGGGAGGTTACTCATGATTGGAAACATTCATGGATGAAATTTATACATAACGGGGAGTTAGTCACTTTGTTTGGGGTATCTTCGGGTCAACCGCCCACAGCCGCGTTACAACAATGGTTAGCAATTGATGATGAGGCTTCACTCAACAACTGTTTTTCTTGCTTGACACTTGAGGAGAATGTGGGAACTAATCTATCTAAGACTCAAATGGTGACTCTTCATGCACTACTTGCTGAATATGGTGACTTGTTTCGGGACCCGACGGGCCTGCCACCGGTGAGACCGAATGATCACAGTATTTCATTAATGCACAATGACCCGATTGCGGTGCGACCATATCGGTATCCACACGCTCAAAAGGCTGAAATTGAACGACAAGTGAAAGAACTCCTCGAGTTGGGAATGATTCGACCGAGTCACAGTGCTTATTCGAGTCCGGTTATTTTGGTAAAAAAGAAGAATGGTACGTGGCGAATGTGTGTGGACTATCGGGCTATCAATAAAGCCACGGTTCCGGATAAGTTTCCCATCCCGGTCGTTGACGAACTTTTAGACGAGCTGTTTGGAGCACAATTCTTCACCAAATTAGACTTGAAATCGGGGTACAATCAAATTCGAATGAAAGACGAGAGTATTGATAAAACTGCGTTTCGTACACATGATGGGCATTACGAATACCTCGTGATGCCGTTCGGGTTAACCAACGCTCCGGCTACTTTCCAAGCCATCATGAATGACATTTTTCGCCCTATCCTTCGTAAGAAAGTCGTGATTTTTTTCGATGATATATTGGTTTACAGCCCGTCATGGGAGGATCACTTATCCGACTTGCAAGCGGTCTTTGATATCCTTACTTCTAATAGTTTCATGATCAACAAGGCCAAATGTTCTTTCGCTCAATCTTCGGTCGAGTATTTGGGTCACGTGATTAAAGGTAATGGGGTAGCCATGGATCCCTCTAAAGTGGAGGCTGTAAAGAGTTGGCCGGTTCCAAAAAATATTAAAGGGTTGCGGGGCTTCTTGGGTCTTACCGGGTACTACCGGAAATTCATTCGGAACTATGGGAGCATAGCCCGCCCGCTCACGAATCTCACCAAAAAAGACGCCTTTGGGTGGAACGATGAGGCCCAACAATCATTTAACCAACTTAAGGAGGCTTTGGTTTCTGCTCCGGTTTTATCCTTGCCCGATTTTAGCATTCCGTTCGTGGTCGAATGTGACGCCTCGGGGCGAGGAATCGGGGCTGTTTTAATGCAACAAAATCGACCGATTGCGTACTTTAGTAAGGCTCTTAGTGACAAAAACCTTTCCAAGTCGGCTTACGAAAGAGAAATGATGGCTCTAGTTTTGGCGGTTCAACATTGGCGACCGTATCTTTTGGGAACTCGTTTCACCGTTTATACTGATCAAAAAAGCCTCAAATTTTTGCTTCAACAACGAGTTTCCACTCCCGATCAACAAAATTGGGTGGCCAAGTTGTTGGGTTACGACTTCGACATTTTTTACAAACCGGGAAGAGAGAATAGAGCTGCCGATGCATTGTCGAGAAGGGCTGAAAATGGGGAACTCACACTCTGTGTTTCCTCACCATTTTGGGTACAAGGAGCATTATTGATTGAGGAAGCTAAATCCGACTCGAGTTTACAAAAATTGAAGTCTATGTACTTGGAGAATCCGACTAAATTTCCCGGCTATGAAATTATCCACGATCTCCTCTATTATCATAAAAGGTTGGTGATTCCCAAAACTTCAAAATATATTCCCGCTTTATTACACGAGTTCCATAATACCGCATCGGGGGGGCATTCCGGGTTTTATCGAACATATCGGAAGTTGGCGGCAAATTTGTATTGGCAGGGGATGACAACAACAGTGAAGAAATTTGTAAGAGAATGTGATATTTGTCAAAGGTGTAAAGCAAATTCAACGGTACCGGGAGGATTACTTCAACCATTGGAAATTCCAGAAAGGATTTGGGAAGATCTTTCCATGGATTTCATCTCGGGACTTCCATCATCGAAGGGGTATAGTGTGATTATGGTTGTTGTGGATCGGTTATCAAAATACGCCCATTTCATCCTTCTGAAACATCCGTACACGGCTCGTTCGGTAGCGGACGCGTTTGTTAAAGAGATCGTTCGTTTGCATGGGATTCCTAACACGATCGTGAGTGATCGGGATCCGGTTTTTGTGAGTAAGTTTTGGCAAGAGGTGTTTAGGGCCCAAGGCACCAAGCTTCATATGAGTTCAGCTTACCATCCAGAATCGGATGGACAAACCGAAGTAATAAACCGATGTTTGGAAGCTTATCTTCGTTGTTTCGCAGTTGATCAACCGAAAACGTGGGCCATTTGGCTACCATGGGCCGAATTTTGGTACAACTCTACCTTCCATTCATCAACCGGAAGTACTCCATTTGAGGCTGTTTACGGTCGATCCCCACCTACTGTTTTCTCCTTTGCTTTTGGGGAAATTCGAGTTGAAGCTGTCGCTCGTGAGCTACGTGATCGTGACGAGGCTCTCCGTCAACTTAAAGTTCATCTTTCCAACGCCCAAGAAGTGATGAAAACGAATGCCGATAAGAAAAGACGGGAAGTCAAATTCACTGTTGGGGAATGGGTCTACATAAAGTTAAAGCCTTATCGTCAATCTTCGGTTACTCATCGAATCAACCAAAAATTGGCTCCAAAATTTTTCGGGCCATTTCAAGTTTGTGAGGCCATTGGGCCGGTGGCTTATAAGTTGAAATTACCGGAATCATCAAAAATACACCCGGTTTTTCACGTCTCCCTACTCAAAAAAGCCATATCGGGGGAGGCGGATCCTAACCTACCACCGGAGTTAGAAAGTAATGAAGATGACATGGTGATACCACAAGAGATATTAGCATCCCGTATAGTGCAAGTTGCTAATGAGTCGGTGGAGCAATGGTTAATTCAATGGCAAGGAAAGGGAGCCGAAGACGCCACGTGGGAAGAGAAAGAATGGATAATGGGTCAATTTCCGAATCTTCGTCTTGAGGACAAGACTCGTTTTGCAGGGGCGAGTAATGATGCAAACATCAATCGTGAGGGACCAATTGAGAAACCGCCTATTTTATATGTTTATTCTCGAAGGGGTAAAAATGACAATATTGAAAGTGGCTAAGAGAGTTTGTTAGGATTTGGGTGGTTATAAGTAGGAGCAATAGGAATATTTCAAGGTAGGAAAAGATTTAGTTTGTTATGATTGTAATCATGGCTCTTTGTGGAGAGAGGGATTGATTCCCTGGTTTTCTTGTTAAGTATCTTCGATTTCCATTAATAAAGCTCCTACTCTATTATCTTTTTCAATTCACTGTCTTACATCAAATTCATCAAACCTATTGTTCTTAGTCTCCATCAAATTGCCCCTCGGAATAGGTTAAATGAGATAGAACCAGATTTGTTGTACCCTGGCTCCAATGTATCCTGTACATATTTCCAGGTTATATTAAATAAATCATGCTGCATTTGTCTACACAGTACCAGTTTATTGCAGGGATCCTATATCTTCTTGATCTGAACATCATCTTTAATACTGATTACAGTTAGTTACTATATCTTCAAGCACATGATGTGTTTATAAGTCATCCAATATATATGTCTATACTATATAGACATATACTCACCTGTACAAAATGTAACATCAAATAAGGCTTCCACTATTTCATTATATCTTAAGGGCTCACTTGAAGTTGTTTTAATACTCAGTTCCTTACAATTAACCAGGCTCTTAAACACTTTTAGGACCTATTTAGCAACCGACCACTATTTGAGTGTCAAACAGGATTCTTCCCCACTTGTGCCTGGTTGTGATTATAACTGGCACTACTCGTGTGTATGTAGCAGTCTAGAGTTTTCCTATAATCTGTTCTGAAATTGCATTTGATTGCAGATAATCATAAATATAACACTAGGAGAATGAAGAATCTCTTATTGGAACACTCACTATGAATAGGCTAGATTAAACAATTTGTTTTTTAGAAAACTCCCAGAAGAAATCTTCTGTTGCAAACCTGATCAAAAGAAAGAAATTAGCAACAGTGAAATCATAGGGACGAAATTCAAAGAGAAAATATGAATACCTGTATATATTCTCTCTAAGACCCGAGGAACAGCACAAAATATAGTAGGTTTAAGCTCGCCTATGTCTTCGGTTAGTAACTTGACATCCTGAATATATTATTGGCCATATTATAAAATATTGTGTATATTGAGATTTCAAAGAAACAAGATGTGATATTACCCCACGCCAGAATCCTATTGAAGCACCATGATGTATAAAACATTCTTCAATCACCCGACCAAATATATGTGCCAAAGGTAGAAATGACAGATATACATCATTTGCCGTCAACTGTAAGATGACAAATAGAAGAAGACCATGATAATTTGAATTTGCCGACGCGGAACCAGTTTCCAAATTATATGTCATGTCATTGTCCACATGTATGTACCTTGATAGTGGTCATGTAATTACTTAAGAGTATAACGAGTCTAAAGGGTATGGAACTCACAGATTCATTAGCACAGTCCAGCAAACGACAAACACCAGATATAAGTGTAACAATGTTGTTATTAGAAATTAATACACCCTTTGGATCACCAGTTGTTCCACTTGTGTACATAATAGTGCAGATGTCTGTTTTCTTCTTCACTGGCAGATCAAACTGTTTGTCTTTGCCCTACAATTGAGGAAAAGTAGATATTTTGGAAGTAAATAGTCAAGTGGAAGATTTCATGAAAGTCAAAGTATAGTTAACCATAATGATAAAAGCTTACCAATGATAAAAACTCATCCCATGAGTGTAATGCTGAACCAAAGTTTTTGAATTGTTCCTTCTGTTCAGAAGTAACTTGTCCAAAGCTCACAATTGCTAAAAGAAGTATGCTTTTAGTATATGTTGTAATATATATAAAAAGCAGATAGACTAAGGAACTTACTTTTCAGATATTCCCCAGCTTTCGGGAATGTTTTTAGCACCTGAATCGCCAAAAGGATATTATTGATTAAAACTAAATATTTACAGACTATAACAATTTCATTTTCACGAAATCTAAATTAAATGGGAAAAAAGTGATTATGTTGTTTGAGCAAATGCTGTATTTTTTTAAAGATTCATTTTCTGAAGATCTAAGGGGCTCTCACATATCAAGAGGGATAATCAAGATTCAAGATTGGTGTTCACTCATGGTAAATAATAATCATAAATATTCAGCTTCAAAGAAGTCCAAACAATGAAGACAAAGAACATATTCTTTTAAACACTTGTATTTGGTGATCATTACCACTTAAGTGAGGCAAGAGTTAGCACTCACTATGATCTTAGTGAGATGATTTGGTGATCACTGCTAAGATTAGTGAGACAAGTACGTGATCACGACTTTATTAATAAGACATGAGGCTGATCTCTACCGGCTAAGAAAGAAGTTTCTAGTGAGGAAACTTTTAATTGAAGATTGAGGAATGGGGGTACGGTGGATTCATTAACATCCAACCGAACCACTATAAATGATTGTGTCAAATTTTGTTTCTTGTGCTTTATTTAGTTGAAGAAACTAACAAAGTTGCAAGAGTTTTATAGAAACCAAGAAAACCTTGAAAAAAGTATGTTCTCCTCTAGGTTACTTACAGTTACTAATTACCTCTGGGATCTTTTTCTCTTCTACAAAAACAATTGCAACCTCAGCATGGCATATGATGAATTCTACTGCACCAGCACCTAGATCGAGTAACAGGGACAGTACATTTAATAAGTCCTATAATGTGTATATATTAATTAAAAATTAAACAGACATGCAGGACTTTACTGAAATTTTAAAACTCAATACTTACCTAAGGTATCATATAATGGTATGCAGTACAATCCATGAGCATTACATGCCTGCAACAATTTACAATAATTAGAACACAATTCTAAAATGTTATATGTATATGTACATGCGTGCGCGTATGCATATGCGTATGCGTATGTGGATGAATGATTGGTTTCCATCTTGGTAATAGCCTTTAGGACAGTGATTATTAGAAAGCTAGAAGAAATAGAAAAAATATAATAAAGTACCTCCATGCTCATTATCCATTCTGCACAATTGACACCATAAATACCACACTTTCCTCCCTAGAATCACCAATCCTTGTTTGTAAGTAAGCATGAATCACCAAGTGAATAAAAAGCAATATAACTCCACAATATGAAAAAGAAAATCAAAGATTACATCCACAAAATAGTCTAAGCAAGCAATAAGACAGTTTGATATAATAGTTTTAGGCTAATTACTATTATAAAAAGATAAGAAACTTTTTTCAGGCAAAAAATAAACATCAACTTTTAAAAACTTAGATTTTAGGTAACTAGCTAAATTAACGGGTTTTCAGAAGCACATCACACCCCAGAGGGAAAAAAGACAGTCAACATCGTCAAAATTTTATCGACAAATCAGCTTCTATGTCATCATTTTTTAGAGTTACCTTAAGTTGAAAGTCTTGCAAGTTTGGTACCTTTTTTTTTCTTTCTAAAACTATGTCGTTTTTCTCTTGCAAAGAAATTATTACTTGAAACAAAAATTGGACCAATGTGGCAATGTTGGTCGCCTTTTGATGCCGTTAACCCATAGTTACAATAAGGAAACTTACCGGCTCAACTCCACAAGCACGGATAGAATTCCCAGCCTGTATCACTTTGTCGTACACTTGTTTGTAAGTCAACCACTCATACTTCCCATGCTGCAAAATTACAAAGATGATCAGCCGAGAAACATACACACACACACACACACAGATATGTCATATCATCATGCATAGCAGGTGCCATTATAGCATTATACCTTTCCATCCACAAATTCACGCGTGCCAAGCATTTTGTTATCAGGATACTTCTCCACAGACAAACTGTAACATGACCAAAGAAACATTTCAGATAATCAAAGACGTAACAATGTAACATCAACAAGTAACACATACAAATTTCTAAACCTGTTGAACAAACTGTTGTTAATTTCCAGTCTATACAACATCCACAAGGACCACAATCAATTTTCCCAAAACTCCAAACCTTACAAATTAGTAGTAAATTACACATTCTCTTTATCATTTTCTCAAACAGTTTGTAGATTTACAACCAAAACCACATAACATCCTCGAAAACCGATCTCTCACTAAATACAACACAAATACACAATAACAATCATAATCCTAAACATGAATATATCATATACATTTATACACAATCGCGTTGATAACGATCCTTCTATCGTGACCAAAATGAAATGCGGTTTTAACAAATACATATTATGTAAACGTGCGATTACCGGAAAACATCCCAACATGAGTCTAAACCGTCGATCGGAGGCGGAAAACCGTCCTTAGCGAACACACTGCGGTAAACCGGTCCCATTGATGGTTTTCCATCTTTGGGCTCTATTGACGGTTCAATCTCGATGATAAACTTCTTAGGCTCCATTGTAGGGTGAATGTATATGATGAGTAATGGTGGTGGTCGGAGATGGTGGCGGAGAGAGTTAATGCAGGGTGGTTGTAGGTGGTGGTGGTGGTGGTGGTGGTGGTGGGTGGTGGTGGAGGAGGAGAGATTTTCTGATCATAATAACTGTTTTTATCCCTTGTTTTTCTGATCTTGTTTCGTAAACAACTCGGTTTTGTTAATTATATTTGACTTGGGAATTTACATAATTACATGTGAGTAGAAAAGAAATATTTGTTTTTATTAAATATATATTACAACCAATGTTTTCAGAACCGGATCGAAGTTCGAATCGAACGCCTTACTGGTTTGATGGTCGGACCGGTCGGATCGGATTTAAGAATCGGATGACGTCATAATTATATATATAGTATATTATAGTATATTATATATATAGTTATATATGTAATTAAATATAAGTAATTAATATATGATTTATATATGTATTTTATAGTTATATATAAAACTTAACTATATTTGTATATCCAACACACTAATTTATGGTTCAACACCCTGTTTTTACCCATTAAAATAAAAAATTAAAGAAAAATATCAAAATCTGGTTCGAACCGGTCCGGTTCCCAGTCCGACCACCGGTTCGACCAGCCCAAAACGATCCATAGTGAACCAGACCAGCCACCTAGCTGATCCCCGGTCCCACCGGTTGGACCGGCAGGTCCGATCCTGTCACATCCCGGCGGAAGCGTGAAATGCTTAGGGTGTGACTTGTTTGCTCAGAACTCATTGATTCACAACTTTTACCAAGTATCACATAAATATAACATATTTCATAGCAAAGCATAACAGATATTATCACATAAACTTAACACATTTCATACATAATATAGGGATTAGGATTACATTAGTTCATGACAGTCAAAATTTGAAATAACATAATCCTATTACATCCTTAAAGTTCTAACAGCAACATCTTCAGAGACGATGGAAGTGAGCATCCACCGATACACTGAGGTCATACAAGTTCACTGTCAGATTTACACAAACTTTCCCCACAACCTCTCCCCAGCCATTATAAACATCAAAGGAGAACATTAAGCTGTTAGTCATGGTGAATTCCTGAAAAAGCATACTCAAAACAGTCAACATAAAGTTGGTGAGCTTCATAGGTTTAATAATCATTTAGCATTGATGCATTATATACAACCAAACCTTACATAGCAATCAGATCATTCATATCTGTCATATCATAATTCATAAATCAGATAATATAGCATCACAACACTCATCCTGTTAATGCAGGAAATATTTCCTAGTAGCGCTACCAATATTATCTAACGGTTCCACATCTGAATTAATGGTTGTAACATAAATCTCAGAAATAATGCATCAATTCATAAATTAGTATGCTTTTTCCCCAAAACTTTATAAAATAAAAATGGGCTATGAATCTCACCTTTACTCCCAATGATAACCTATAAACAAGAAAATACTTATAGTTTAGAAAAATGTATTTTTCTTTAATATTTTTAGCACCTCAGGTTATAAAATTTATTTCATAAGTTAGGCTTTTGTATATATCACGAAAATTTTACAGTGGACATATTCTAATATTAAATATAATATACTAAAATTTCATTTTATTATTATTTTCGGGCTATTTTCTATAATTTTTACATTATTTAAATAATTTTTTAGAAATACCTTCGGGCCTCTAAAAATTAGTCAAATTTAGTCAGAATAATTTTTATAATTCTTATAGTTTTTCAAAATTTTCTTATGTTCTAAATCATAGCAGAGTCAGTTTTTATAATTTCTCTCATTTTACTCATATTTAATAAAAATATCAGATCATGCTCAAATATTCTAATTTTTACACAGACTGTTTCATCTTTATTCTTATATTTTCTATAAATTTTTCATAATTTATTTCATAATTTAAGTATTTTTCTTAATTTTCAGTTGACCAAATAATTAAAAATACATATTTCAGACATATTTTTGAGTTAGGTCACGAAACTTTTTTAGTAAATTCTATAAATTGTAATAGTCAGTATATAATTTTTCCATACATTTGCTAGGGTCGGTTCTTCTAATATGATTTTTCCTTTTAAATTCTTAGATATTATATATAAATTAATTTATTTATAAGAATGGCACCAAAATTTATAGAACTTTATTTCCTAATATTCTAAATTTATTTTCAATGTCTGTTCCCACAATCATAGTTGTTAATATGCAGAACCGATTTTAACAAGCTATAACTAGGTTTTTAACCCTTTTGTTGATAATTTCTTTATAATTTGATTTTTAAGATTTGTTTTACTTATTTCAGATTCTTAAAATCTTTCTTTTTGTCTGAGAAATAAGTTTGATTTTTATATGTTTTTATAAAAACCTTGAATGTTTAATCAAAAGGGTTAATCACATGTGTTTATTTAACACATGTTTGATTTTCATAACCTTAATCAAGTAGGGTTTTAGGGGTTAAAACCTTGATTTTGACAGAACGAGAGTATGAGAAGATGATGAGGATGGCCTAAGGATTTGCTTGGTTTTGGTGTTCTTGACAATCTTTCGGGAGATGGTGCTTCCACGAGGCTTGGATGTTACTGCTTTGTAACCGGGAGTAGTGAAGTTGGAGGTGTTTGGTAAAGATGTTGGCCGAAAGAGGAGGGTGGTGAATAATCCGATAGTATGGTGGTGGTTTAATGGTGATAATGATTCTCGGGTATAGGGTGTCCGAAAGTTTTAAGGGTGGTGTTAGCGTATAGAGTTTGGATGTGATGGTGGTAATGGAACAATCCTTCGGCGAGAGGTTTGTAGTGGAGGTGGTCATGATGAACTCTATGCTTAGAGTAATGATTTGGCAACCTATCTTGCATTAGTTGGTCTTCATAGGTTGTTAAGGTGGCGACTTGAGAGGTGGTCCGATTAGGTGGCGGTGTAAGGGGGTGGGTTGGTGTCATGGTGGGGCTAGGTGGCATTCAAGGAACTAGGTGAGTCATCATGCCATTATGACAAGGTTTAACTAATGCTTAGTATGTTTAATCGGATTGCTTAATTGCCTAATGATCCGAGATTTGAGTTTTCATAATGCTTAGGTTTGTGTTGATGTTAAGTTTCACTTGATGTTAACTTGTGTTTGTGATGTTTGGTTGGGTTGTGTTTTGGTTTTGTTTGATGTTGTATAGTTGATGTATCTTGATCATATAACATTTGGTATCATAAGGTTATGAATATGGATACATGCATACGTAAAAAGGTTGTGCATGCATGCAAGCATGCATACGTACATCATATATATATTCATATGGACATATAATATACATGTGTATTTTAATAGAGATAGCACATGTATAAGTAAAATGAAAACATGCATACGTATAACACACATACATGTATATAAACATATATAATTTAACCTAGGTGTAGCTAAATAATTAAATGTACTAGTATATAAAATCCTATACTTAGGGTTGTCACATTCTCCCCCCGTAAAAATAATTCTGTCCCGAAATTTATTTGGATAGTAATATTCTGAGTTTGAGATGAACTTATCTGACTATTGACTTAAAATAGATGGGGGTATCTTTTTCTGATTTCATCTTCTCTTTCCCACGTATATTCTGGTCCTTTCCTAGCGTTCCACTTAACTTTCACTATGGGAATTTTGCTCCTTCTTAGCTTTTTAACTTCTTTGTCTAATATGGCTATTGGTTCTTCTGTAAAATGAAGCTTCTTGTCTATCTTTATTTCTTGAACTGGAACTTTTAATGTTTCATCTGTTAAACATTTCTTCAGATTGGACACATGTAACGTGTTGTGTACTTCACTTAATTCTTGGGGTAAATCTAGTTTATATGCAACATGACCAATTTTGTCAATAACTTCAAATGGTCCAACATATCTTGGGTTTAACTGTGTGTTCCTGATTTGAACATGAACATGAGCATGGATCTTAGGATTCATATTGATAATAACAAAACTTGAATGATTAGTTGCTAACATATAATAAATGATGATGATGATGATGAATATAATAATGATGAACACGACGAAGAACATCAACGTGTTTAATGTTTGATGTTTATTGATCTATTGTTGAAATCATCATCCTTGAGGGATGATGATATATTGTTGTTGATGATGAACTTAATTCACCCTAACAAGTGGTGAATTAGTCACACTTTACAATGATAATATGTGCTAATATATATACTAGTCTAGCATTTACAATAATTACAAAACGATCCCTAGACTAATATTTTGTTGCTATTGTTCTTCAAATCTTCAATTTCAATAATGTTGGAAATCTTCAATTTCTTGAAGGGTCGAAAACCCAACAATACTCCCCCTAAATTGTAGATTTCCAATGTGAATTGAAGCTTGATCTTGTTTTTGTTGAATAGTTATCCAAAGTCAAGAAATATGTTGTTGATGCGGAAGCGAGGTCTTCAAAACTTTGGTACCACTATATTATGTAACAATGTTACTTGTTTTTGTTGATGAAAGCCCGAATACGAAGCCCAAATTTGTTTTGTTGATCAATAAGCCCAATCTTCAAAACTTGAGCCCAAGTCCAATTGATGTTTATATTTAATGATAGAGCCCAAGTACGAAGCCCAAATTTGTTTTGTTGATCATAGGCCCAATCTTCAACACTTGAGCCCAATTCCAACTAATGTTTTTGTTTAATGATGGAGCCCAAGAAATCAACCCAATTGTGTTCTCAAGCCCATTTGCAACCCTAGGTTGCAAACCCTAATTTTGCAACCCTAATGTGGCTGAGAAAGTCCACCTACGGCAGCCCCTTCTCTTTCTTTCGCAAACCCTAATTAGGAAGCCCTAATTCGGCAGCCACAATTGGTTCGGGAGCAGCCTTAATCCGCAAGAAACCCTAATCCGCAAGAGTCTCTATTCGGCAGCCACATTTGGCATTCGACATCCCTATTTGCAGCCCCATTTGGCCGAAACCCTAATGAGCAAGTAACCCCATTCGACAGCTTCTTATTCGGCTTGCAAGGGCTGCCTTCGGCAGCCTCTTTTGCAGCCCATAATTGGCAGCCACAATCGACTTTGAAGCAACCCTTATCCGCATTTGTTTGATCTTGAGGAAGCCGCAAACCTTAATGTTGATTGATTGTTGACTTGTTTTCTTCAAATCTTCAATAATCTCAGCAAACTAAACATAAAATCTCATCAAAATCAATATGAATCCATCAGCTCTGATACCAATTGTGTGTTCCTGATTTGAACATGAACATGAGCATGGATCTTAGGATTCATATTGATAATAACAAAACTTGAATGATTAGTTGCTAACATATAATAAATGATGATGATGATGATGAATATAATAATGATGAACACGACGAAGAACATCAACGTGTTTAATGTTTGATGTTTATTGATCTATTGTTGAAATCATCATCCTTGAGGGATGATGATATATTGTTGTTGATGATGAACTTAATTCACCCTAACAAGTGGTGAATTAGTCACACTTTACAATGATAATATGTGCTAATATATATACTAGTCTAGCATTTACAATAATTACAAAACGATCCCTAGACTAATATTTTGTTGCTATTGTTCTTCAAATCTTCAATTTCAATAATGTTGGAAATCTTCAATTTCTTGAAGGGTCGAAAACCCAACATTAACTTATTTCTCTTTCCAAATCGAAAGATTCCTTTGGTGGGTGATATTTTTAGATAGACCTTATTTCTAGTTTGAAACTCTAGTGGCTTTCTTCTTTTATCAGCATAACTTTTCTGTCGATCCCGTGCTGCTTTTAATCTATTTTTGATTTCCTTGATTTTATCAGATGTTTCTTGAATTAGGTCAGGGCCTATAAGTTGTCTATCTCCTATTTCATTCCAACATAGTGGTGATCTGCATTTTCTTCCATATGTAAGGCCCCGTTTTCGGGACGCTTACAGTTGGTCATTCATCGCACATAAAACATATAATTACATTTGCATTAAGAAAACATTACAGCGGAAACATTCCAAAAATAACATCACGTTTCATTATAATTACTTTTGCCAAATAATACATCATTATCCGGTTACAAAATACATGTTTGCATTACATCACAAAAGCTTTATAAATGGATGCCATCCCAAAAGAGCCGAGTAGTCTTGCCGTGCCATCCTCAGCAATCATTTACCTGCCAACTGGAAAACGTATAAAAAGTCAGCGTTGCTGAGTGAGTTCTAGTTTTATAAAATAAATATACTTTACTTTCATTGAAAACTATTCCTTTATCATGCGATCATTCAACATACGTATACACAGATAATATCATTATTATCTTTCATCTCATTCATTATCTTCCATTCTTTTCGTTCATTCTTTCTTCCGAGTCTTTTGCGACAACATAGTCGCTCACCTCAATGGCAATCTCAATGATTGCACGCTATCCGAGTCTTTTGCACCCCTAGGGTTGCTCACCTCATTGCCCGTCACGATAGCAAGCTATCCGAGTCTTTTGCAACAACAAGGTTGCTCACCCCAAGGCAACATCACGATAGCACTTTACTCGAGTCTTTTGCAACGACAAGGTTGCTCACCCCATAGGCAATCTAAATGATTGCACTTCATCCGAGTCTTTTGCAACACAAAGTCGCTCACCCCATAAATATATATGCTTGCAAGCCTTTCTTTCGTTCATTCATCATTCATTAATGCATGCATTCTTACTTCATGTTCCTCTTTCATTATCTTTCGCTTTACATTACATAATACTTCATTCATTCATTCATTCATTAGCATGACATGTAAAGCCACAAGAAAGATAAGCATACATCATAATAAGGAACATATCATACACATTCATCATCATCATACAGGGCAACATCATACATTCATAATATGCATAAACATGCAACATCATCATCATCATGCCCTACATGCTCTCTAAGGCCATAACCATCCTCTTACATGCTCTTACGGGTTAATTTACGTCAAAACTTACATCTGCACCTTTCCCCGAAGGCCAGAAGTCAAACTACACATTCCTTCGAGTGCAACAGCCCTATTCGGGCGTATGGACACCCTTCAGTCGCATGGCCTCCATGCGACTGAACATCATGCGACTGGACTCATGCGGATGGTCATCTATGCGAATGAACATTCAATCGTGCGTATGGAACTTGTGCGAATGGGATTACTGCGAATGGGCACCTATGCGACTGACCTCATGCGAATGGACTCATGCGACTAAGCATCTATGCGACTGAACCCTCAGTCGTGCAATCCCCATGCGACTGGACTCCCAGTCGTGCGACTGAAACCTTAGTTGTAACACCTAATAGCAACCTCCCACATATACGTTGGGGCAAAACCTCATCGAGTGCGATGAGTCCCTTATGGGGGAGTGGTTGCAACACCTAGAGGCGTACCTCCCACATTGTCCGTGGACAGGAGAGATTCCTGGCTCATAAGTAATGATCTGCCTCTTAAATCACTGACGCGTTTTGGGCTTAGTTGGCTGTTGAGCCTAAAAAACTCCACAGTTAAGCGTGCTCATGTGGGAGTAGTACCAGGATGGGTGACCCCCTGGGAAGTTTTCACCTGGGTAACCAAAAACAAATCCGTGAGCTCTTAGTGAGCAAAGCGGACAATATTGGTGATTACAAGGGGCAGGGGTGTGACAGATTGGTATCAGAGCCCATAACTATAGGGATTTAGGTTATTAGAAATGGTGACCTAGACTATAGTTGCATGAACCTCATAGAAAGATCAATATACTTTGTGCTTACTTATTGTTTGCATGCTACATAATGCTAGGCCTTTTGTGCAACTTGATGCCTTAGCATAGGATTGCCTTATGTATGCTTAAACTTAGTTACTTGTCTCCCTAAACTTAACTTTAACTCTTTGATTCTCCCCGACAAATGAACTTCCTAAACTTATTCTCAACGACATGTGGAATCTACACTTATCGTCGTGGGTTCAATTCCTTAGACTCTATGTCTAATCTATGAAAATCTCATCAAGGTTTTGATTTCATAAACCAAAGAAATTTGTGTGACACATAGACACCTGTATTCTGGATTTCCTGGCAAAAGGCCTTCGGGCTAAGGCAAGCATATCGTATAAATCTCGTTGTGAGACCACTTATGCTTACCTGGGGATTTCTGGGATGAGTGATAAACTATGGTCAACATACACAAGTCTCTAAGGCAAATGGGTCAATTTACCTTGACGTGTCAATGATTCCAAATGGTAATGCGTTACCAAATGGAACCATCCTCTTTGTGTCTTAAAAGTCCTTGATTCTTTGATCTGGTTTATCACTAAAGTTTTAATATCTTCTCGTTCTTATCATACATAATGTTCCTGTTAATATTGAACCCATCTTACATTTCAACTTTTACGTTTAAACATCGTTACACGTCGAGCGTTTCATGTAACTATTTCTATATCTTGACCAACGTGAACATGAATCTTAATATACCCAAAGATATTGGGAATCTAAACCGAATGGTCATCAAAAACTTTAAACCGTTACTTATGGTTCTCGAGTCTTCTTAAAGATGTGTCCCATAAATAAAGAACATGCAATTCTATAGGTGGAATTCTTACATCTCGGGATACTTTGTCTAGACAAAGTGTAAATGGTGATTTGACTCGATCATTGAATCCATTTACATGACCCGAAACCCTTGAGATGAATGATCACTTCTAAGTACGTGTGCCTTCAATAAGACTATGGTTGACCTCATGTCTTGGGAAGTCCGTGTATTCCTTTCGATTGTGAATCGAACGTTCACATCTCGCTGTGGCGTTGAATAATTTTCTGCCCTTAATTTCGTCTTCCCGATTGAAACCATCCAAGATTTGAACACTACAACAACTTCTGTTATCTTGAACTTTGACCTTAAGATTGTAAGCATGATTTTCCTTTTGTTACATTGATGTAATTTGAAATTTTCCGAATTTCTAATTGATATTATTTTCCTTTCGTCGTTAAGTTAAACTCCGTACCGTCTGCACCGTAAGAGATGCAAGTGTTTGAAAGTCAACCTATGACTAAGAACACCTGTATCTCCTAAATGATTCTAACTCATCAAAACCGGGGCGATTCTCTTACTTTGATGATTCTCTATTCGTTTCGATAAATGGTTTCCAATCGCGTGTCTTATGAAAATTAACCCTCTGGATTGGGGTGATTACCTTATCTAGAGGATTGACTTCAATTATTTTTTTAGAATGGCATTTCACAAATGACATGTTCTCACCAAAATAGGATTGAAACCCGTACTTTGGTGACGAATGTCAATCTTCGATTGTTTTCTTGCTATTATGAAATTCAATCATCAAGATAGGCGTGAATTCCATACCTTGATGATAATATCATCTTTATGAATTGTATTTGTTCAAATGAGACGACTTCATCAAAGTAGGAGTGAAATCTGGATTTTGATGAAGAAGTTTATCTTGTTATATTTTGTTTTTGTAAAACTTCACCGTTAAGATAGGAGTGATTTCCCTTACCTTAATGGTGAGTTACCTCGTTTTATTTCTGTGGATCCTCAACAAGGAGTTGGGATCGAACCTTTTAATTGGTAAGTTAGCGGTCATACCTTGTGAATGCACCATCAAGTTAGGAGTGAAAACCGCACCTTGACGACTATTCTCATTTCTTGATCTCCAACTTACTAAGGTTTTAATCAAGTGACAAGAAACATGTAGTAACTTGAAGGGTGAACCAATGTTAGTGTTTGGACCTATCAAGCCAAAGCATGATTTCTGAACTTGAAAGGAGACCCGATCGCTCTAGGTTGATTTTGATTCCGAGCTTGGAGCATTTAAATTCTTAAATTGATTTCTTTCCCTTTATCCTTATGTTTTGATTTGATCTAGCGATATCGAACCATTTATTCCCTATTATCAACTTTCATTTTGGAGATATCATCAACACATGCTTGTGTGATGGTAGTCTTCTTAAACAATCTTTCTACTAAATGAAGACATTATCAACTTGTGGTTATGTCTTTCTAGTCATACGAATGTTCTCGACTGTACTTATGGGTTTGATGAACTACGTATGCAATCTATACTTGGAAATTTACTACCTTGCAAAATATAAGTACATATCATATTGTTCATGTCATTTCTTAAATCGTCTTGAATCCTTAACCATTGAAAATCATTAAAACACTATCTTGACTTCGATCAACGAGACTCGTTATTATTTACATTGTGACGCGGATATAAAGGTTCATAAACCTTCGTAACTTGTAGTCATGGATTTGGCATAAAGGAAAAGACGTAACTTGGTATGTATCCAAGTGTCCTACCTTCATATATGACAAAGCCTAACATTCGTGTTCCTATGAATCTCCTGTTTAACTTTTCATCACTAAGTGCCTCTTATCTTAGATGCCATGATGACAAATGGTGCATTATAGACCGATTAACTAATTTCATATTGACCCATGTGGGTTAATGGGTCGAGAAATTGGCTTGTATCTATCTCAAATAGTCGTATACCGTGGTATGTCGTTAAACATCGATCATTAATGTGGATGATCAATTTATTTTCTGCTTTTAATAATGTTCCTAACCATCGTTGTGAACTTATACCAAAATCTTCACATACCGTATTATTCTTAGGCCGATGTTTGGTCAAAGGAGAGATACATATTCTCAAGATATGCGTTAAGATCGTTTTATATGGTGACGTTTGGGATTCTTAAATCCTGACGGTTAACCTTTCTTATCATTGTTGGTCTTTTATTGATTTTTAGACATCATTATATTCTAGAGGTTGTGACTTATAAATCTAAGGTACCACGGTAACTTGTCATCGTTTTCCAACGTTTCGTCTCAAAACGTCTCGCGTTTATTATGCTAGGAATCTTGAAAGATTCCATAAGGTGAAGCGTTCCACCTGTAATTAAACGACAAACATTGTTCGTTGTACACTTACCTTTCACTATAACTCCTTTTGTTCATTTAAGTTCATTCTTAATTTCGGGACGAAATTCTTTTAAGTTGGGGAGACTGTAACATCCTGTATTTTTACGTTAATTAAAAGTAACGTCGTTTATTCTTGTAAGGACCTTTTATGTCAATTTTAATACTTTGTGGAATTAATATGTTTGAAAATTGGGGTTTAATAAAATAATAAAGATAATATTAATAATGTTTAAAACATTGGTTAATAATATAAAACTTATCAACAAGGGATAAAAATCTTAAAAATAATTGTTATAATAGTAATAATAAAAATATTATTACTATTACAAATAATAACATTAATAACAATAATGTTAATGTAATAATAACAATAATAATAATGATGTTAATGATAATAACATTAATAACGATGGTAAACTAAGTTTTAAACTTGTAAATAATCACTTTCTACATAAAATGATAACATTTAAAATTTCAGGGTTTATTTTGTAATTTAATTTAAAACTAAAACAAAACTTTAAAACCCTAGTGACAACTTTGAAAACCACAGGGACCAAAGGTGTAATTACCGAAATAAACCCTCTACCCTCTTTCTCTCTCCCCGTTTTCCCGGCCGGCCACCGGCCATCGCCGGCAACGGCTCCGGCGACGCCCAAAATATCCCTAAAACCCCTCGATTTTAATACCGAATGACTCCAATCGGTTCACCAACGCATTCTAAACTCCATTATGATCTTTAATTGAGATTAATTTGCGGTTATGGATCCTTAACAAGTCGAGTAACCGCCGGCCATCAATCTCAAGCCGTTGGAGCATTAGAACACAATAAGAATCGAATTAACTCAACCAAAACGATCTTTTATCTATCCCTAAACGAATATCATAGTCAATTTCGCCTGAAAAACACAAAATCATCGCATCCACATCGTCATTTTCGTCGGACCTGCAACTTGGCTGAGGCCACTGTCCAAGCAATTTGGACCAAAATTGGCAAAGGGCTTTTGGTCCAGTACACAAATCGAAGCTTCATACTAAATTAATTGGGTTATCATCCACGAATGACCATCGCACACTCACTGTTTCGGCCGCGAGTTGTTCTTCGAAGTGGGTATCTTCAATCGATCATCAAATGGGTAATTGTTTACATCTACATGAACGTTTAACCATGGGGAGCAAAAGCCCCATGGTTGATTGAGTTAACAACATCAAGTTGATGCTCGATTTGTATCAAAATTATACTAGGGTTCATATGCATTTGGGATTGCTTTGTAACAATGGTTTAAACAAATAACAGGCCGAGTTATGACACGGCTGTACGCCTGGTTCACTGGTTAAGATGTTTCCCCACACACATGAGGTCCCGGGTTCGAACCCGGGCACCGTCATGTAATTTTTTTAGGGGTTTTTAACCCAAAATAATTTTCAGAAAATTTATAACAAATATACTAAATTCATTTAAAACTTCAATTATTTTTAAAATCACCTAAATAATTTTCTAGAAATTTATTTCTTATAATATTATTATTAATCATTCTAAACAAACAATATAATTTGTTCAATTTCTTTATTAAATAGATTTTAAATATTGCTTAACTTATTAAATCATTATTCAAATAATATATTTAGATTATTTCTCATAAGTTAAATTTAAAATATTGTTTAATTACTAAATAATTATTTGCTCAAATAATATATTATATTACTCATAAAATAGACATTGAATATCGGTATAACTCACCAAATCATTATTTGTACATATAACAAGTATAAATTATTGTTTAGAATGTGCTTATTTTATTTAGCTACGAGACTTTATTTTTATATAAATATTACAAACTTTTATTATAAATGTTATTCTTATTTCACATCTTTATATAAAATACAAATATATTGTTACCAAGAAAATATAATTACTATTTGAACTCCAACCTTGTTATATTTAGATTCATTTCTAAAATATTTACATATATAATTCTTCTAATGAATTAAAAATGTAAATAATTACTTTGTGAATTGTTACCTATCAAAAACCCCTTAAAACTATTAATCATCATTTGAACGTTAATCATATTATTAATCGTCATCTTGTAATATATATTTAGGTGCCTTGTAATGAATACTTGGGATTACCTTGGATCACCCTTTAATCTTTAGTTATCATCTTGTAATGCATATATCAATGTGAGTTTTCCTTGTCCCCTTTTTACTTTATTTCACACTATTTTGGGGTGAAACATGATACTTATACATCGTACACTTGTAAACGTTTGAGACTTGTAAGCACATGCAATTCATCTTATTATTTTGTCATGGTTATTTGTGTGTTGTAAGTGTTTATATGAGATACATAGTTTGTTTACAATCATTAACTATTGCTAGCCTGGCGACGTCTTAGATCTTTGGGCCTGACAAGCCTATTTGGTGCTAAAGTCGAGGTATTGCCGACTCCTAGGGGCCGTACGCTTGTGCACTAGGGAACCAAATACACTTAGCCAATCTTTTATACTTGTAATCAAGTCGAGGTTTGGTTGTAACGATATGTGTTCTATAACCTTACTAGCTTATAACCTATGACATGAATTGCTACTTGTAACCTTTTCATATTATGTATGAAAACCTTGGAAACTCACCAACTATTTATAGTTGACCTTTTATTTTTATCATGTTTCAGGAAAACCCCCAAGTTTTGAAGTGAACTTATGTTGCTGGCATATTCTAGGACTTGGACCTAGTAAATAAACAAAATGATTATGTTGTTATTTCATGTTGAAACTTATTTCATTATTGAGACTTATGCTTGTAATGTAATTTTGAAACTTATGTATATTATATTTGGAATTAATAATAGCGTTATGTGGCTGTGAACAATCTTAACCCTCACATCTCGACGTTTCCGCCGTCAAGGTTGGGGTGTGACAGATTGGTATCAGAGCCACTCCTGTGCCATCCGGGATGTGGGGCAGAAACTCATCGAGGACGATGAGTCCCTAAGGGGGGGTGATTGTAACACCTAATAGCAACCTCCCACATATACGTTGGGGCAAAACCTCATCGAGTGCGATGAGTCCCTTATGGGGGAGTGGTTGCAACACCTAGAGGCGTACCTCCCACATTGTCCGTGGACAGGAGAGATTCCTGGCTCATAAGTAATGATCTGCCTCTTAAATCACTGACGCGTTTTGGGCTTAGTTGGTTGTTGAGCCTAAAAAACTCCACAGTTAAGCGTGCTCATGTGGGAGTAGTACCAGGATGGGTGACCCCCTGGGAAGTTTTCACCTGGGTAACCAAAAACAAATCCGTGAGCTCTTAGTGAGTAAAGCGGACAATATTGGTGATTACAAGGGGCAGGGGTGTTACATTAGTCGTGCGATTGAACCCTCAATCGTGCGAATGAATCCCAATCGTGCGAATGACCCTCAATCGCCTCTCATTCGGCCGTATGGCCTTCATTCGGTCGCCTAGCCCTAGCTGATGCAGAATGGAGTTCATCCCGAACCCAATCTGCCATTTTCGGCCTCCAAGCTCATCCAAACCCATTCTAAGCCTAAATTAACCCTCCTGGACCTTAGGAATGCATACCATAACACCATACAAGCACACACAAGCCCGGAATCATACTCTAAACGCATCATACACATCACACCCAAATGGGTCAAACACATACACACACAAAAACGGGTTTTGAATATTTTCCAGCCCCAAAATCAGTTGAAAACAAGTAAAAGTGGGGTCCTAGAACTCACACAATCGAGCACAAAGACAAGGGCTTCGATTTGGCTTGCTACTCGACGGATTTGGACACCCGAATCACCCGAAACACCCCTTTTTTCCTCTTTTCTCTTCTTTTCCCTCTTCTCTTCCTTTGTGAGCTGAAATTTGGTGTGTGTGGGGAGAGTGGGCTGCCCTCTCCCTACACATACCACCACATTTCCCAACTTTTCTTCATTGGCGAGTTTGGTCCCTCGACTTTGGACTTTATTTCTTTTCTTTCTTCGCCGGTTTCAAAATAATAAATTTCCAGGTGTTACAAGTCCACCCCCCTTAAATAGGTTTCGTCCCCGGAACCTGTTATTCCTCGAACAAACGTGGATAATGCTGCCTCATTTCTTCCTCAGTCTCCCACGTTGACTCGGATCCCTTTCTGTGCTTCCACTGTACACGCACAAGAGGAACCACTTTATTCCTTATCCTTTTCTCCTTTTGGTCGATGATTGCCACTGGTTGCTCCACATAATTGAGCCTTTCGTCTACCTCGATACCCTCCAGTGGAACAATCATATCTTTATCAGCTAGGCACTTCCTTAGATGAGATACATGGAATGTCGGGTGAATTTCACTTAACTCATCTGGTAACTCCAGTCTATAGGCCACCTCTCCTACTCGAGCAATGATTCGGAAAGGGCCTATATACCTTGGGCTCAACTTGCCCCGCTTTCGGAAGCGAATGATACCCTTCCAAGGTGAGACCTTCAACATAACCCGGTCACCCACCTGGAACTCAATCGGCCTGCGTCGTTTGTCAGCATACAACTTCTGTCTATCTTTGGCTGCCTTCATGAAGGCTTTAATCTTCTCAAGCTTCTCAGTCGTAGCCTCGATTACCTCGACGCTCCCAACTCCTTTTGACCAATATCACCCCAACAAACGGGCGTTCTGCATCTCCTACCGTATAGCATCTCATATGGAGGCATACCAATACTGGCATGATAACTGTTGTTGTATGAGAATTCGGCTAATGGTAGGTGGTCATCCCAACTTCCACCAAAATCAATCACACATGCCCGAAGCATGTCTTCTAGTGTCTGAATGGTCCTTTCTGACTGACCATCAGTCTGGGGATAATAAGTCGTGCTGATATGTAACCTCGTCCCCATAGCGTCGTGGAACTTCTTCCAGAATTTAGATGTAAACCGGGTGTCGCGATCCGACACGATAGACACCGGCACACCATGACGAGTCACAATCTCCTTGATGAACAGATCGGCCAACCTCTCAGATGAATATGTCTCGCGGATCGGTAGAAAGTGAGCACTCTTCGTCAAACGATCAACTATCACCCATATGGCATCATACCCTTTCGGGGTACGCGGCAGCTTTGTAATGAAATCCATGGTGACGTGCTCCCACTTCCATTCCGGTATATCCAAAGGTTGTATCTTCCCATACGGCTTTTGATGCTCGGCCTTCACATGTAAGCAAGTAAGGCACTTACTCACATACTCCACCACATCGCGCTTCATACCCGGCCACCAATAATCTTTCTTCATATCATGGTACATCTTCGTGGCACCAGGATGAATGGAGTACCGAGTCTTGTGAGCTTCATCCATTACCTTCACCCGTAGATCCCCAAAACGAGGAATCCACACACGACCGAATCGGGTTCTAACACCGAGTGTGTTTTCACCCAATTCCCCAACCAGACCTCTCATTCTTTCAGAGTTAAGATGATCTTCTTTCAATGCCTCATCTTGAAACTCTTTAACCTGCTTCATCACATCGGAGGTCATGATCAACTGATAGGCTTTCACCCGAATCGGCTCGGGCCTCTCTTTCCGGCTAAGGGCATCGGCCACCACGTTGGCCTTGCCCGGATGGTAGTGGATCTCACAATCATAATCCTTTATAAGTTCCAACCACCGTCTCTGCCTCATGTTGAGATCCTTCTGCTCGAAGAAGTACTTCAGACTCTTGTGGTCAGTGAATATGGTGCACTTCGTCCCGTAGAGGTAGTGCCTCTAAATCTTTAATGCAAAGACCACGGCTTCCAGCTCCAAGTCATGAGTAGGATAATTGACCTCATGAACCTTCAACTGTCGGGATGCATAGGCTATAACCTTTCCTCTCTGCATTAACACACACCACAACCCCGAGTAAGAAGCATCGGAATAAACCACCAGATCTTCACTTCCATTGGGTAATGACAGAACAGGAGCTTGAGTCAATCTCGCCTTCAATTCTTCAAACGCCTTCTCTTGAGCTTGACCTCATACGAACTTCACATCTTTTCGGGTCAACTTAGTTAGTGGAAAAGCAATCTTGGAGAAGTCTTGGATGAATCTTCTTTAGTAGCCCGCCAAACCCAAGAAACTACGAATCTCGGATGGCGTCTTTGGTGACTTCCATTGCATAACCGCCTCCACTTTCGCGGGTCCACCGTAATCCCATCGGGATTCACCACATGACCCAAGAACTGAACTTCGCGCAACCAGAACGCGCACTTGGAGAATTTTGCATACAACTTCTCCTTTCTCAACGTCTCTAGAACCTCCCGAATGTGGCCGGCATGCAATGCTTCGCTCCTCGAGTAAATCAGGATATCATCAATAAACACAATCACTGATTTATCCAACATAGGCCGACACAGACGGTTCATCAAATCCATAAAAGCAGCAGGCGCATTGGTCAAACCAAAAGACATGACGAGGAACTCGTAGTGACCATAGCGCGTACAGAAAGTTGTTTTAGGAATGTCTTGCTCCTTCACCTTCAAC
Source organism: Flaveria ramosissima (assembly GCA_025215565.1). Taxonomy (NCBI): domain Eukaryota; kingdom Viridiplantae; phylum Streptophyta; class Magnoliopsida; order Asterales; family Asteraceae; genus Flaveria; species Flaveria ramosissima. The sequence goes on from CM046030.1 coordinate 58,450,167, forward strand.
TGATGATAACCAGATCGAAGATCTATTCTCGACAACCAACTGGCACCCTGAAGCTGATCGAACAAATCATCTATCCTCGGTAAGGGGTATCGGTTCTTCACTGTCAACTTATTCAGCTCGCGGTAGTCGATGCACATCCTCATACTACCGTCCTTCTTCTTTACAAACAAGACCGGAGCACCCCAAGGAGAGATACTCGGTCTAATGAACCCCTTATCAAGCAACTCTTGCAACTGCTCCATCAACTCTTTCATCTCGGTCGGAGCCAACCGATACGGTGCCTTAGCGACAGGTTGGGCACCCGGTATCAGATCAATCTGAAACTCAATCTCTCTGTCAGGTGGCATTCCTGATAAGTCTTCTGGGAACACATCTGGAAAGTCACACACAACCGGTACATCGGCTAGTTGTGGTGTTGGCGTATCCACATCCTTTACATAGGCCAAGTAGGCACTACATCCACGCCTCATACACTTTCCCGCCACCGTCATCGAGATCACCTTCGGAATCGTAGTAACCCGATCACTATAAACCGTCACAGAACTACCGTCAGGCGCCAACAACCGAATCATCTTCTTGCGACACACAATGTTCGCCTCGAAGTCCCTAACCAATCCATCCCGAGAACCAAATCAAAACCACCTAAGGTCATCACAAACGGTCTAACAGGAAACTTATGACCCTCGAGCTCCACATCACAGTTCGCTATCATCTCAGAAATCCTGGTAGACTTACCTATGGCAGTTTCTACATCAAAGGGTGCATCAACACGTCTACTACTAACAGGCAGCTTAGCATAGAAACCAGCAGAAATAAAACTTTTACTGGCACCCGAATCAAATAACACAGAAGCTAAAGTTTGGTTCACCAGAAACGTACCGGACACGACGTCAGGGTCCGTTCTAGCTTCCTCCTGTGTCATGGTGAATGCCCTGGCGCTCGCCCTCGGTCCATCACCTCCCGTCCTCTTTGCCCCTGAACTCTCAGCCCTCGGCTTCTTACAATCTTTGAGCACGTGACCCTCTTCACCACAGTTAAAGCACCGGACCGTGCGACAGTCCTTTGCCATGTGCCCCGCCTTTCCACACCTGAAGCACAAGTTCGACCCAAACCTGCACTCCCCACTATGCTCCCGTCCACATTTACCACACCTTCTCGATCCCGCACTTGACGTGACCACGCGGCGATCGTCCACACGCGCCTTCTTATTGCCCGTCCAGGCATTACCCCGACCAAACCTCTTCCTCTGCCAGCTTCGATCACCACCGCTCTTCCTGCCACCATCAGTCACCACCGCCGTCCTCTCATCGTACAATCTTCCTGCTAAATCCACCGCCAACCTAAACGTGCTCGGCCGGGCGGCGATCATGTGCCTGCGAATATCCGCCGGCAAACCCTGTACATACCTTTTGATCTTTTGGGACAGAGGCGTCACTTGATCCGGCACCAGACGTGCCATCTCGTTGAACTTCATGGTGTACTGTTGGTGTGTCATGGTTCCCGCCTCCAATTGCAGAAACTCCCTTTCAACCTTATCCATTTCCCGATGAGGACAAAACTCCTCGATCACCATCTTCTTCAGTTCGGGCCACCTCATTCTCCCGATTGCCCGATTACCCTTCGCTTGGACAATGTTGTCCCACCAGCATAGTGCCGAGTCCACAAACGAATGGGTGGCAAACTTTACTTTTTAATCTTCCCGGCACTCGCTGATGTCGAGAACAGCCTCCATTTCTCTCACCCATCGGTGAGGAGCAGCAGCATTGCCGTTTCCATCGAAAGTAGGGGGCTTGCATCTCATAAACACCCCGTAGTTACAGTCTCGTGTCACCTCTCGCACAGGCTCCTCTTCCCCTTCCTCCTCATTATCGGAGAAAATCGTTTCAGGCTCCGGTTGCTCCCCCGAGGCCCGGTTTCTCTCCTTCCTTTCCCCTTCCTTCACCATTTTGAGACTTCGGTCACCACAGACGGTAAGATTGTCTGCATGACCTGATGTACTTCCTCAACAACAGTCTCCTTTACCGAGGCCCTCAAGTTCGCACTCTCATCCCCAGCTTCTGGATGAGGAGTTTCAGGTTCTGCAGGAACCTCTTTCTCAGCTCCAAGCCTTCCTCTTTTAGGGCGTGGTTCAGCATCAGGGCCACCACGGCCTCCACCCCTAGAAGCTCTAGAAGATCTACCACCAGCCAGTCTCTATCACACTGAAAGATTCAAACACCAACACGGTCATTCAAGGAAACAACTCAGTTTATGTCAAGTATAGTAAGTCCCTAATTACAGTGGCCAGTTGTGATTAGCCGCTTACTATACTCTTCATACCCCAAGTATTACCTGTCCTGACTACATCAGTATTCAAATCTACATACAACACATAACATATACCATGCGCACATAAACCGGTTAACTTTAAGAAAATACCTGATGGCACGCAGCTACTCAGTTTGGCATCCCATTCCCCATTCGTCCCATTCTCAGTTTAAGTTAAGGTTTATTTTGAAAATTTACCCATTTCACTTAAACTTTGGCTCTGATACCAACTTGTAAGGCCCCGTTTCCGGGACGCTTACAGTTGGTCATTCATCACACATAAAACATATAATTACATTTGCATTAAGAAAACATTACAGCGGAAACATTCCAAAAATGACATCACGTTTCATTATAATTACTTTTGCCAAATAATACATCATTATCCGGTTACAAAATACATGTTTGCATTACATCACAAAAGCTTTATAAATGGATGCCATCCCAAAAGAGCCGAGTAGTCTTGCCGTGCCATCCTCAGTAATCATTTACCTGCCAACTGGAAAACGTATAAAAAGTCAGCGTTGCTGAGTGAGTTCTAGTTTTATAAAATAAATATACTTTACTTTCATTGAAAACTATTCCTTTATCATGCGATCATTCAACATACGTATACACAGATAATATCATTATTATCTTTCATCTCATTCTTTATCTTCCATTCTTTTCGTTCATTCTTTCTTCCGAGTCTTTTGCGACAACATAGTCGCTCACCTCAATGGCAATCTCAATGATTGCACGCTATCCGAGTCTTTTGCACCCCTAGGATTGCTCACCTCATTGCCCGTCACGATAGCAAGCTATCCGAGTCTTTTGCAACAACAAGGTTGCTCACCCCAAGGCAACATCACGATAGCACTTTACTCGAGTCTTTTGCAACGACAAGGTTGCTCACCCCATAGGCAATCTAAATGATTGCACTTCATCCGAGTCTTTTGCAACACAAAGTCGCTCACCCCATAAATATATATGCTTGCAAGCCTTTCTTTCGTTCATTCATCATTCATTAATGCATGCATTCTTACTTCATGTTCCTCTTTCATTATCTTTCGCTTTACATTACATAATACTTCATTCATTCATTCATTCATTAGCATGACATGTAAAGCCACAAGAAAGATAAGCATACATCATAATAAGGAACATATCATACACATTCATCATCATCATACAGGGCAACATCATACATTCATAATATGCATAAACATGCAACATCATCATCATCATGCCCTACATGCTCTCTAAGGCCATAACCATTCTCTTACATGCTCTTACGGGTTAATTTACGTCAAAACTTACATCTGCACCTTTCCCCGAAGGCCAGAAGTCAAACTACACATTCCTTCGAGTGCAACAGCCCTATTCGGGCGTATGGACACCCTTCAGTCGCATGGCCTCCATGCGACTGAACATCATGCGACTGGACTCATGCGGATGATCATCTATGCGAATGAACATTCAATCGTGCGTATGGAACTTGTGCGAATGGGATTACTGCGAATGGGCACCTATGCGACTGACCTCATGCGAATGGACTCATGCGACTAAGCATCTATGCAACTGAACCCTCAGTCGTGCAATCCCCATGCGACTGGACTCCCAGTCGTGCGACTGAAACCTTAGTCGTGCGATTGAACCCTCAATCATGCGAATGAATCCCAATCGTGCGAATGACCCTCAATCGCCTCTCATTCGGCCGTATGGCCTTCATTCGGTCGCCTAGCCCTAGCTGATGCAGAATGGAGTTCATCCCGAACTCAATCTGCCATTTTCGGCCTCCAAGCTCATCCAAACCCATTCTAAGCCTAAATTAACCCTCCTGGACCTTAGGAATGCATACCATAACACCATACAAGCACACACAAGCCCGGAATCATACTCTAAACGCATCATACACATCACACCCAAATGGGTCAAACACATACACACACAAAAACGGGTTTTGAACATTTTCCAGCCCCAAAATCAGTTGAAAACAAGTAAAAGTGGGGTCCTAGAACTCACACAATCGAGCACAAAGACAAGGGCTTCGATTTGGCTTGCTACTCGACGGATTTGGACACCCGAATCACCCGAAACACCCCTTTTTCCTCTTTTCTCTTCTTTTCCCTCTTCTCTTCCTTTGTGAGCTGAAATTTGGTATGTGTGGGGAGAGTGGGCTGCTCTCTCCTTACACATACCACCACATTTCCCAACTTTTCTTCGTTGGCGAGTTTGGTCCCTCGACTTTGGACTTTATTTCTTTTCTTTCTTCGCCGGCTTCAAAATAATAAATTTCCGGGTGTTACACCATACAAAGCTTCAAATGGGGCAGTCCTAATACTGGAATGATAGCTATTATTATAAGAAAACTCTATCAAAGGTAGATGTATATCCCAGTTGCCACCAAAGTCCAATGCACAAGCACGTAACATATCTTCTAATGTTTGAATTGTCCTTTCACTTTGTCCATCTGTTTATGGATGGAAGGCTGTACTAAGGTTTATTTGGGTTCCTAGAGCTTTTTGTAGGGTTTGCCAAAACCTTGATATGAATCTACTGTCTCTGTCGGATATAATTGAGATGGGTATCCCATGTCTGGATACGATTTCTCGTATGTAAATTCTTGCTAACTTCTCTATTTTATAATCTTCTTTGATTGGCAAGAAGTGTGCTGATTTGGTTAACCTATCTATTTTAACCCAGATTGTGTCATATCCACTTGAGGTCCTTGGTAATTTGGTTACAAAATCCATGGTGATCTGATCCCATTTCCATTCTGGAATCTCAGGTTGCTGTAGATATCCTAAAGGTTTTTGATGTTCTGCTTTGACTCTTGAACATGTATTGCATCTTTCCACAGATTCTCCAACTAATCTCTTCATGCTAGGCCACTAGTAATGACTTTTCAAATCCTTATACATTTTGTTATTTCCTGGATGTACTGAATATTTTGACTTATGTGCTTCTTGTAGTATAACTCTTCTAAGTATAGTATCATCGGGTATCCAGGTTCTTCCTTTAAACTTTAGAATTCCATTTGTATCTTCCTGCAAATCTCTCACTTGTCCTTTTATTTCTAATTTACCTTTTTGTTGGGCTTCCCATATTTGTCTTAACAGGTCTGATTGCAGTTCCATTCTCATGGCCCGTACTCGTAATGGTTTAACCCTATCCTTTCTACTTAAAGCATCTACTACTACGTTTGCTTTACCTGGATGATATTTGATTTCACAATCATAATCACTCAATAATTCTATCCATCTTCTTTGTCTCATGTTTAGCATTTTCTGATCAAATATATGCTGTAAACTCTTATGATCTGTATATATTGTACATTTTGTCCCATACAGATAATGTCTCCAGATCTTAAGTGCAAATACTACTGCTCCTCATGAGTAGTGTAATTCTTTTCACTTCCCCTAAGTTGTCTGGAGGCATAGGCAATGACTTTACTTCGTCGCATTAACACACATCCAAATCCTTGACGAGACGCGTCACAATATACCACAAAATCATCAGTCCCTTCTGGTAATGACAAAATAGGTGCACTACATAATTTACTTTTTAAGAGTTCGAATGCACCCTTTTGTTTTTCTCCCAAGGCATATGGCTTGTCCTTTTGAGTTAATTCAGTCAAGGGTTGAGCTATCCTTGAGAAATTTTCTATGAAACTTCTATAATATCCTGCCAGTCCTAAGAATTGGCGTACTTCTGTTGGTGTCTTGGGATCCTACCACTTCTTAACAGCTTCTATTTTTGCTGGATCTACCTGTTGTCACACCCCAACCTTGACGGCGGAAACGTCGAGGAGTGAGAGTTAAGATCGTTCACAGCCACATAACGCTATTAATAATCCAAATATATTTTAAACATAAGTTTCAATTGTCACATTACAAACATAAGTCTCAAAGAAAATAAAAGCATAACATAGAATGTAACAAATCATTCCATTTTATTTATTTATCTAGGTCCATTCCTAGATGTGCAAGCTTCAAAGTGTAGAAATCAAACTTGGGCATTTCCTGAAACATGTTAAAAATAAAAGGGTCAACAATAATGTTGGTGAGCATTCCATAGTTTTTAATACATAGATTATATAAAAGATGGCAATTCAAGTCATGAGTTAGTGAATAAAGTGATTAGGGATGTTATGAACAATGCAACAATCAAACCTCGACAAAGTTTTACAAGTCTCAAACGTTTAAAAGTATATACGATCAGCTAAGTGTACTTGGATCAACCAAAGCAGTCTTGTCTTGCCCATAGATCTATGACTTCGCTGGGCTAGCAATAGTTAATGATTGCACATATAACGCCATAACATGGTAACCACGAAAGTTCAACTAACCACAACTTAACAAGATAAATTGCCATAGGTTTACAAGTCTCAAATGAGTTTACAAGTGCAATAGTATAAGTTAACATGTTTCACCCCAAAGTGTGAAAATAAGCAAAAAGGGGTATTGGAAATACTCACATGATCAAATGTATATAAATGACGATTAATAAGAATATAATAAGCAACGTTCCAACGTAGTTCTTCACAACGTACCTAAGTATATATATTCACAAAATTTAAGTTTTAGATTAACATTTAAACATGATTTAGGGGTTTAAGAGAAAATTTGGGATTCCTCTATATATATTTTTTTAACAAAAGAATTACATTGATTTAATAATTTGTCATGAGATCATAAACTTGAATCGTTTAATATGGTTAACAAAACAAAATATAAACTGTAGGTATTTTTTTTATATTTTTGTTTGTAAAAATTATAAATAAAGTGTGAACCAACAACAATAATAATTTTTATGATTTAACCCATTATTTAATGTTTTCTTTAGATTAACAACCAAATATATATTCCTTGTTTTACAAAATATTGAATTTATTTAAAAATAAATAAATTTACAGAACTTGTTAAAGTAATTTAAAAATATATAAAGTTTAAAAATTGTTTTTAATAATTTTTTAAATTTTTTATATATTTGTTTGAAGGTTAAAAACCCCAAAAAGAAAACTGTGAGGTGGCCCGGGGTCGAACCCGGGACCTCCAGGTTCACATGGGGACAACTTACCATTAGGCTGGGTCGCCTAGGCCTGACAAAACCCGTTTCCTTTATCTTTTAAACCAAAACAAGAAAAACCCCCCAAATCCAAGAACCCTAGTTCGTTCTTGGATTAAATTGACCTCCAAATCAATGTTGAAAATCAAATTAATGTTAGGGCTATTGTTCCCCAACAAAAATCGAGCATGTATGTATGATTAATTACCCGAATTGCAAACGGAATGATGATGAACAATTGATGAATAGACCGCGACCTCGACAGAATCCAACAGGTATGAAAACGATGATGGCAATCAAATTAAACTCGTGGGTAGCTTCGTACAGAGATGAGGATTAAAAGCCCTCTAAAAATTTCACGTTTTGAAGTCCCGAAAGTGGTGTTCGAGTGAGCACAGGTCGCGGGTTCAGAGAGCTTTGATTATGTCAATTTGTGTGTGTTTCATGTGTAATCGAGAGTTGAGAACGATTAGGTGTAGTTAGGTAGTCGTTTAGGTTCATTTAATCGAATGATTATTACGGTTTAATGGTCCAACGGTTCGATGGGTTAATTATTTCGGTTTCTCATTCGATTACACCCATAACCGATGATTAAAGACAGTTAATTGATGCATTCAAGTTCGAAATAGGCAAAGGAATCGATTTGGAACGGTTTTGGGTGTTAAAAGCGATTGATTTTTGGGTGTTTGGGCTCGCCGGAGGGTCGCCGGCGGTGGCCGGAATAGTCCCGCCGGAAATACGGGTGAAAGAGTGGAGGGGAAATTGGGTTTGTTAAATTTACATAAATGGTCCCTGGGGTTTTAGAAGTTATTATTTTAGGCTTAAACTCACTTTTAAGGTTTCAACATTGACAATAAAGCCCCCTAACTTCTTTTAAACCCTTTTAAGTTTAATATATTCTACAAGTTGTTATTATGGATAATAATATTATTATTTTTCTTAGTTATTATTAGTGTTATTATTTTTGTTAGTTATTATTATTATTATTATTATTATTATTATTATTATTATTATTATTATTATTATTATTATTATTATTATTATTATTAACTTATTATGATTATTATTATTATTATTATTATTATTATTATTATTATTATTATTATTATTATTATTATTATTATTATTATATTATTTATTATTATTAACTTTTATTATTATTTTTAGGATTATTAATATTATATATTTTACTATCTTCTATTGTTAATGTTGTTATTATTAAAATCTTTACTATGATTATTACTTATTCATTAATATTATCAACCTTCAAATTAAGTAAATTAAAGACAATTTTAAGCAATATGCATAAGAACCCCACAAGTTTCATATTAGGCAAACATGATCCTTAAACAAATTTAACAAAATTAACTTTAATTTAACCTAAAATTACAAGATGTTACAGTCTCTCCGACTTAAAAGAATTTCGTCCCGAAATTAAGAATAAAGCTAAGAGAACAAATGCGGGTATCTCTCCTTCATATGATCCTCACGCTCCCAAGTGAACTCCGCTCCACGTTTGTTTTCCCAACGGACTTTAACGATAGGTGTGGTAGTTGTTCGGGTCTTCTTCAGGGTGCGATCCATAATCTCAACAGGCTTCTCAACGAAATGCAATGACTCATTAATTTGAATTTCCTCTAGTGGAACATGCAAATTTTTATCAGCCAGGCACTTCCTCAAGTTTGAGACATGAAAGACAGGATGAATTCCGCTAAGTTCAGAAGGTAACTCCAGTTTGTAAGCCACTTTCCCAATTCTTTTCAGAATCTTGAAAGGTCCTACAAAGCGTGGGGCTAACTTACCCTTCTTCCCAAAACGTACAACACCCTTCCATGGAGAGACCTTAAGAAGAACCATATCATCAACTTGAAACTCCAACGGTTTGCGTCTTTTATCGGCATAACTCTTTTGGCGACTTCTAGCCACCTCAAGATTATCACGAATTTTGAAAACTTTGTCGGTCGTTTCTTGAATAAGTTCCGGACCCGTGATAAGGTTTTCCCCAATGTCGGTCCAACAGATTGGAGAACGACATTTACGACCATACAAAGCCTTGAATGGTGCCATCTTGATACTTGAGTGATAACTATTGTTATACGAAAATTCCGCGAGCGGTAAATGCGTATCCCAATCACCACCAAAATCAAGGACACAAAGACGCAGTAGATCCTCGAGGGTTTGGATTGTTCGTTCGGTTTGACCATCGATTTGAGGATGATAAGCTGTACTTAAATCCAATTGAGTTCCCAAGAGTTCTTGCATCGAAGACCAGAAGTGCGAAGTGAAACGAGCATCTCGATCGGAAATAATGTGTAAGGGCACGCCATGACGACTCACAATTTCGTCAATGTAGATTCGAGCTAGCCTTGAAACCTTGTACGTATCTCGTATGGGTATGAAATGTGTTGTCTTGGTCAAACGGTCAACGATGACTGTAACATCTCGTATTTTTGTTAAGTAAAAGGACCTTTTATGTCTTTTATGAAACATTGAGGGTTTATTATGCTTCATAATTAATTTGGTGGTTAACAAATTAATTTAATAAATAACAATAACATTATATGTGTTATAATGTTTACTTAATATTATAAAATTTAACTTAAAGTGATAAAAATCTTAAAAAAATAATTGTGATTAAAATAATAATAACAATGTTATTGTTATTATTACTAATAATATTATTATTGATAATAATAATAATAAATAGCAATAATAATAATAATAATAATACGATTAATGGTAATAATAATAATAATGTTAACAATAATAGTAATGATAATACTAGTGATAATATTATTGTAACTATAACATTATAACAATTTATAAAGTTGTTAAACTTAAAAATGTTTAAAAACTTGAGTTACATAAGTCTAGGGGGTTGTTATGCCAAATTAGAAACTTAAATGAGAAGTTTACATATGGAATAACAAGAACCCAAACCGCAGGGACCATTTGTGTAATTATTAAAAACCCAAATCCCCACCCCCATTCAACCCCGTTTTTCCGGTGGTTCTACGGCCGCCTGCCGGCCGAGCTCCGGCGAGGCCAAAAGCCTCGTTTTTTTCGAATTTCAGCCAACGAAACAGATTTCTAACCATTCAAAAAAGAGATTCGAACCGATTGTGGTGTTTCATTGAAGATCCAACACCGGTTACAAGTGCTTTCAGACCCGAGTAACTGTCGGACATTAATCCTCCATCAATTGACAATTTAAACCTGAAATTAACCTAATTAAACTAACCTAATCGTTCATCTATCAATTCTTAATCGTCTGCAACTTTCAATTACACCTGAAACAAACTCCATCAACGAATTCGAACATCACCTTCATCGTGAACCTGCAACCTAGTCGAACTACATCTTCTGGACATCATAGATCACGATTGATTGAGGGCTTTCGATTATCATAACCCAAAGAAGCTTCCCACAAGTTTAATTCGGTTATCATTGAAGATTGGCCATACCTGGCGCACCTACGACGGCGACTTATTCCTCGTCTCGTTCGCATCGATTTAAACTTCAATCTAGGTAATTGGTTATGCAAATATACTCGAAATTGTTTGGGGATTAAAAGCCCCAACATTGATTTCGCTATCTTAAACGAATTGAGGTTTAATTTGGGGATTTGTCAAATTAGGGTTCATAGGATTTGGGGGTGTTGCTTGGGTTATGTTTTTAAGAATTAAAAACGGAGTTAAACCACGGCTGTATGCCTTGGTTCACTGGTTCCCACACACATTCTAACTTGGAGGTCCCGGGTTCGACCCCGGGCACTCCCATATTTTTTTAAAATGGCTTTTTAAGCCTTAAATCAACTTTAGAAAATTTCTAATAAATATAAAAAAATATTTTATAACCTTTAAATGTATTTTAAGTTTTCAAATAATTTTCAGTGATATTTTAAAATACTAAACAATTAAAAACCTTTGTAATAAAACATTTTAAAGGTTATTTTTGAATTATTAACATAGATTTTAAATAATTAACAAAATAGTAGTGACCCGAAATGTCCTTAAACATTTTAAAGGTTATTTTTAAAACTTATTATGGTTCAAATTTTATTAAAACATTATAAATCTAAATGATAAATAATTATTCAAGTAGTTGTTAAAATGACTATTTGAATAATTTATTATTCATCAAATCATTTGAGCATGTTATACCATTTAATGAATTTAATCGTTAACTTTTGTTTAAATTCTTGAAAATTATAAAACAATATAATTTGCTTTATTTTAAGGTTTTAAAAACCTTTATAATAAATCATTTTAATAAGCTTAAAACTTTATAATATGATTTTAATATGTAATATCCTTATCAACTTTTAAATAGTTAATTTTTAAATTAATTATTTTTTTCACATATTATTGGTTTAATTGATTTACATCATCTTTATTAAACCTAAATGATTTATTATTTTACTTAATTACTTATTTAAACTTCCAAGTTCTATTGGAAACCCTAGTTCATGTCTAAAAATTGTAATCTTATTATTAAACCTAATCTTGAAATCTATACGTTTAAACAACTTGTAAAAGAAACCATTTGGAACCTCGTTTAAACTATTATCATCATCATTATAAACATAATTACTCATCAAAACCCTAAAAATATTGAAACCCTAATTCTTATTTAAACATTAATCAATATATTAACCTTAATCTTCATCTTGTAAATTATATATTTAGGTGCTTGTAATGGACACTTGGGATTTATCTTGTAATCTTTTATATCATCTTGAAATGCTTATTTCCATGTGAGTTTTCCTTGTCCCCTTTTTACTTTATTTCATACTATTTTGGGGTGAAACATGATACTTATACATGATACACTTATACACATTTGAGACTTGTAAGCACATGCAATTCATCTTATTATTTTGTCATGGTTATTTGTGTGTTGTAAGTGTTTATATGAGATACATAGTTTGTTTACAATCATTAACTATTGCTAGCCTGGCGACGTCTTAGATCTTTGGGCCTGACAAGCCTATTTGGTGCTAAAGTCGAGGTATTGCCGACTCCTAGGGGCCGTACGCTTGTGCACTAGGGAACCAAATACACTTAGCCAATCTTTTATACTTGTAATCAAGTCGAGGTTTGGTTGTAACGATATGTGTTCTATAACCTTACTAGCTTATAACCTATGACATGAATTGCTACTTGTAACCTTTTCATATTATGTATGAAAACCTTGGAAACTCACCAACTATTTATAGTTGACCTTTTATTTTTATCATGTTTCAGGAAAACCCCCAAGTTTGAAGTGAACTTATGTGCTGGCATATTCTAGGACTTGGACCTAGTTAATAAACAAAATGAATATGTTTGTTATTTCATGTTGAAACTTATTTCATTATTGAGACTTATGCTTGTAATGTAATTTTTTAAACTTATGAATAATATATTTGGATTTAATAATAGCGTTATGTGGGTGTGAACAATCGTAACTCTCACATCTCGACGTTTCCGCCGTCAAGGTTGGGGTGTGACAGATTGGTATCAGAGCCCATAACTCTAGGGATTTAGGTTATTAGAAATGGTGACCTAGACTATAGTTGCATGAACCTCATAGAAAGATCCTTATACCTTTGTGCTTACATGTTGTTTGCATGCTACATAATGCTCTGCCTTTTGTGCAACTTGATGCCTTAGCATAGGATTGCCTTATGTATGCTTAAACTTAGTTACTTGTCTTCCTAAACTTAACTTTGACACTTTGACTCTCCCCGACAAAATGAACTTCCTAAACTTATTCTTAACGAGATGTGGAATCTACACTTATCATCGTGGGTTTAGTTCCTTAGACTCTATGTCTAATCTATGAAAATCTCATCAAGGTTTTGATTTCATAAACCAAAGAAATTTGTGTGACACATAGACACCTGTATTCTGGATTTCCTGGCAAAAGGCCTTCGGGCTAAGGTAAGCATATCGTATAAATCTCATTGTGAGACCAGTTATGCTTACCTGAGGATTTCTGGGATGAGTGATAAACTATGGTCAACATACACAAGTCTCTATGGCAAATGGGTCAATTTACCTTGACGTGTCAACGATTCCAAATGGTAATGCGTTACCAAATGGAACCATCCTCTTCGTATCTTAAAATCTTTGATTCCTTGAACTGGTATCACTTCATTCTTATCATACATAATGTTCGTGTTAATATTGAACCTAACCGACATTTCAACTCTTACGTTTAAACACCGTTACACGTTGAGCGTTTCATGAAACTATTTCTATATCATGACCAACGTGAACATGGATCTTAATATACCCAAAGATATTGGGAATCTAAACCGAATGGTCATCAAAAACTTTAAACCGTTAATTATGGTTCTTGAGTCTTCTTAAGGATGTGTCCCATAACTAAAGAACATGCAATTCTATAGGTGGAATTCTTATATCTCGGGATACTTTGTCTAGGCAAAGCGTAAATGGTGATTTGACTCGATCATTGAATCCATTTACATGACTCGAAACCCTCGAGATGAATGATCACTTATAAGTACGTGTGCCTTCAATAAGACTATGGTTGAACTCATATCTTGGGAAGTCCGTGTATTCCTTTCGATTGTGAATCGAACGTTCACATCTCGTTGTGGCGTTGAATAATTTTCTGCCCTTAATTTCGTCTTCCCGATTGAAACCATCCAAGATTTGAACACCACAGCAACTTCTGTTATCTTGAACTTTGATCTTAAGCTTGTAAGCATGATTTTTCCTTTTGTTACATTGATGTAACTTGAAATTTTTTTGAATTTCTAATAGATATTCTCTTCCTTTCGTTGTTAAGTCGAACTTCATACCGTTTGCACCGTGGGAGATGCAAGAGTTGCAAGTCAACCTATGACTAAGAACACTCATATCTCCTAAATAATTCTGACTCATCAAAACAGGGGTGATTCCCTTACTTTGATGATTTTCTAGTCGTTTCGATAAATGGTTTCCAATTGTGATTTATAAAAATTTCATCCTCTGGATCGGAGTGATTTCCTTATCCCGAGGATTGACTTCAATTATTTACTTTGGAATGGCATTTCACAAATGACATGGTATCACCAAAATAGGATTAAAACCCGTACTTTGGTGACAAATGTCAATCTTCGATTGTTTCTTGCTATTATGAAATTCAATCATCAAGATAGGCGTGAATTCCATACCTTGATGACAATATCATCTGTATGAATCGTATTTGTTCAAATGAGACGACTTCATCAAAGTAGGAGTGAATTCTGGATTTTGATGAAGAAGTTCATCTTGTTATATTTTTTTTTGAAAAACTTCACCGTTAAGATAGGAGTGATTTCCCTTACCTTGATGGTGAGTTACCTCGTCTTATTTCTGTGGATCCTCAACAAGAAGTTTGGATCGAACTTTTTGATTGGTAAGTTAGTGGTCATGCCTTGGGAATGCACCATCAAGTTAGGAGTGAAAACCGCACCTTGATGACTATTCTCATTTCTTGATCTCCAACTTACCAAGGTTTTAATCAAGTGACAAGAAACATGTAGTAACTTGAAGGGTGAACCAATGTCAGTGTTTGGACCTATCAAGCCAAAGCATGGTTTCTGAACTTGAAAGGAGACCCGATCACTCTAGGTTAATTCTGATTCCGAGCTTGGAACATTTAAATTGATTTCTTTCCCTTTATCCTTATGTTTTGATTTGATCTAGCTATATCGAACCATTTATTCCCTACTTATCAACTTTCATTTTGAGATATCATCAACACATGATTGTGTGATGGTAGTCTTCTTAAACAATCTTTCTACTAAATAAAGACATTATCAACTTGTGGTTATGTCTTTCTAGTCATACGAATGTTCTCGACTGTACTCATGGGTTTGATGAACTGTGTATGCAAACTATACTTGGAAATTTGCTACCTTGCAAAATATAAGTACATTTTCTATTGTTCACGTCATTTCTTAAATCGTCTTTAATCCTTAACCATTGAAAATCATTAAAACACTATCTTGATTTCGATCAACGAGACTCGTTATTACTTACATTGTGACGCGGATATAAAGGTTCATAAACCTTCGTAACTTGTAGTCATGGGTTTGGCATAAAGGAAAAGACGTAACTTGGTATGTATCCAAGTGTCTTACCTTCACATATGACAAGACCTAACACTCGTGATCCTATGGATCTCCTGTTTAACTTTTCATTCACTAAGTGTCTCTTATCTTAGCTGTCATGATGACAATTGGTGCATTATAGACCGATTGGTTAATTGCATATCAACTCATGTGGAATAACGGGTCGAGAAATTGGCTTGTATCTATCTCAAATAGTCATATACCGTGGTATGTCGTTAAACATCGATCATTAATGTGGATGATCAATTTATTTTCTGCTTTTAATAATGTTCCTAACCATCGTTGTGAACTTATTCCAAAATCTTCACATATCGTATTATTCTTAGGCTGATGATTGGTCAAAGGAGAGATACATATTCTCAAGATATGCGTTAGGATCGTTTCATATGGTGACGTTTGGGATTCTTAAATCCTGACGGTTAACCTTTCTTATAAATTGTTGGTCTTTTATTGATTTCTAAACATCATTATATTCTAGAAGTTGTGACTTATAAATCTAAGGTACCATGGTAACTCGTCATCGTTTTCCAACGTTTCATCTCAAAACGTCTCGCGTTTATTATGCTGAGAATCTTGTAAGATTCCATAAGGTGAAGCGTTCCACCTGTAATCAAACGTCAAACACTGCTTGTTGAACACCCACTTTTCATTTCAATTCCTTTGTTCATTTAAGTTCATTCTTAATTTCGGGACGAAATTCTTTTAAGTTGGGGTGACTGTAATATCTCGTATTTTTGTTAAGTAAAAGGACCTTTTATGTCTTTTTTGAAACATTGAGGGTTTATTATGCTTCATAATTAATTTGGTGGTTAACAAATTAATTTAATAAATAACAATAACATTATATGTGTTATAATGTTTACTTAATATTATAAAATTTAACTTAAAGTGATAAAAATCTTAAAAAAATAATTGTGATTAAAATAATAATAACAATGTTATTGTTATTATTACTAATAATATTATTATTGATAATAATAATAATAAATAGCAATAATAATAATAATAATAATAATAATAATAATAATAATACGATTAATGGTAATAATAATAATAATGTTAACAATAATAGTAATGATAATACTAGTGATAATATTATTGTAACTATAACATTATAACAATTTATAAAGTTGTTAAACTTAAAAATGTTTAAAAACTTGAGTTACATAAGTCTAGGGGGTTGTTATGCCAAATTAGAAACTTAAATGAGAAGTTTACATATGGAATAACAAGAACCCAAACCGCAGGGACCATTTGTGTAATTATTAAAAACCCAAATCCCCACCCCCATTCAACCCCGTTTTTCCGGTGGTTCTACGGCCGCCTGCCGGCCGAGCTCCGGCGAGGCCAAAAGCCTCGTTTTTTTCGAATTTCAGCCAACGAAACAGATTTCTAACCATTCAAAAAGAGATTCGAACCGATTGTGGTGTTTCATTGAAGATCCAACACCGGTTACAAGTGCTTTCAGACCCGAGTAACTGTCGGACATTAATCCTCCATCAATTGACAATTTAAACCTGAAATTAACCTAATTAAACTAACCTAATCGTTCATCTATCAATTCTTAATCGTCTGCAACTTTCAATTACACCTGAAACAAACTCCATCAACGAATTCGAACATCACCTTCATCGTGAACCTGCAACCTAGTCGAACTACATCTTCTGGACATCATAGATCACGATTGATTGAGGGCTTTCGATTATCATAACCCAAAGAAGCTTCCCACAAGTTTAATTCGGTTATCATTGAAGATTGGCCATACCTGGCGCACCTACGACCGCGACTTATTCCTCGTCTCGTTCGCATCGATTTAAACTTCAATCTAGGTAATTGGTTATGCAAATATACTCGAAATTGTTTGGGGATTAAAAGCCCCAACATTGATTTCGCTATCTTAAACGAATTGAGGTTTAATTTGGGGATTTGTCAAATTAGGGTTCATAGGATTTGGGGGTGTTGCTTGGGTTATGTTTTTAAGAATTAAAAACGGAGTTAAACCACGGCTGTATGCCTTGGTTCACTGGTTCCCACACACATTCTAACTTCGGGGTCCCGGGTTCGACCCCGGGCACTCTCATATTTTTTTAAAATGGCTTTTTAAGCCTTAAATCAACTTTAGAAAATTTCTAATAAATATAAAAAAATATTTTATAACCTTTAAATGTATTTTAAGTTGTCAAATAATTTTCAGTGATATTTTAAAATACTAAACAATTAAAAACCTTTGTAATAAAACATTTTAAAGGTTATTTTTGAATTATTAACATAGATTTTAAATAATTAACAAAATAGTAGTGACCCGAACTGTCCTTAAATTTTATCGTTTAAATCACGATATTTTAAATGGAGTTTTATTTTAAAAAGTTATAAATTCTTTTGTGTAATAAAACTTATTATGGTTCAAATTTTATTAAAACATTATAAATCTAAATGATAAATAATTATTCAAGTAGTTGTTAAAATGACTATTTGAATAATTTATTATTCATCAAATCATTTGAGCATGTTATACCATTTAATGAATTTAATCGTTAACTTTTGTTTAAATTCTTGAAAATTATAAAACAATATAATTTGCTTTATTTTAAGGTTTTAAAAACCTTTATAATAAATCATTTTAATAAGCTTAAAACTTTATAATATGATTTTAATATGTAATATCCTTATCAACTTTTAAATAGTTAATTTTTAAATTAATTATTTTTTTTCACATATTATTGGTTTAATTGATTTACATCATCTTTATTAAACCTAAATGATTTATTATTTTACTTAATTACTTATTTAAACTTCCAAGTTCTATTGGAAACCCTAGTTCATGTCTAAAAATTGTAATCTTATTATTAAACCTAATCTTGAAATCTATACGTTTAAACAACTTGTAAAAGAAACCATTTGGAACCTCGTTTAAACTATTATCATCATCATTATAAACATAATTACTCATCAAAACCCTAAAAATATTGAAACCCTAATTCTTATTTAAACATTAATCAATATATTAACCTTAATCTTCATCTTGTAAATTATATATTTAGGTGCTTGTAATGGACACTTGGGATTTATCTTGTAATCTTTTATATCATCTTGAAATGCTTATTTCCATGTGAGTTTTCCTTGTCCCCTTTTTACTTTATTTCACACTATTTTGGGGTGAAACATGATACTTATACATGATACACTTATACACATTTGAGACTTGTAAGCACATGCAATTCATCTTATTATTTTGTCATGGTTATTTGTGTGTTGTAAGTGTTTATATGAGATACATAGTTTGTTTACAATCATTAACTATTGCTAGCCTGGCGACGTCTTAGATCTTTGGGCCTGACAAGCCTATTTGGTGCTAAAGTCGAGGTATTGCCGACTCCTAGGGGCCGTACGCTTGTGCACTAGGGAACCAAATACACTTAGCCAATCTTTTATACTTGTAATCAAGTCGAGGTTTGGTTGTAACGATATGTGTTCTATAACCTTACTAGCTTATAACCTATGACATGAATTGCTACTTGTAACCTTTTCATATTATGTATGAAAACCTTGGAAACTCACCAACTATTTATAGTTGACCTTTTATTTTTATCATGTTTCAGGAAAACCCCCAAGTTTGAAGTGAACTTATGTGTTGGCATATTCTAGGACTTGGACCTAGTTAATAAACAAAATGAATATGTTTGTTATTTCATGTTGAAACTTATTTCATTACTGAGACTTATGCTTGTAATGTAATTTTTTAAACTTATGAATAATATATTTGGATTTAATAATAGCGTTATGTGGTTGTGAACAATCGTAACTCTCACATCTCGACGTTTCCGCCGTCAAGGTTGGGGTGTGACAATGACCCAAATACTATCATGACCACGAGGTGTACGAGGTAACTTGGTTATGAAATCCATGGATATATGTTCCCATTTCCACATAGGGATTTCAGGTTGCTCAAGTAAACCACTTGGTCGTTGATGCTCGGCTTTGACCCTTGCACACGTGAGACACTTGGAGACATAAGACGCGATATCTTTCTTCATTCCAGGCCACCAGTATTGACCACGCAGGTCCATGTACATTTTATCGGAGCCAGGATGAATGGAATATCGGGTTTGGTGAGCTTCGTTCATAATGAAGTGCCGAAGGTTGTCACGATTCGGGATCCAAAGTCGATTCAAGAAGTACCACATGCCGTTAGGTTTTGTCTCCAGTTGTGACCGAACATTAGACATCAAATCTTCATCCTTCCCTTCATCGGTTAGTGCCGCTTGTTGAGCCTCGCGAATGCATAACTCGAGGTCACTATCGATTCTTATGTTTTAGAGCATGATAGTAGCCTCGTTGACATCCACATGGATCTCGGTATCAAATTCTCCTAGCGTATCAAACCATTGCCTTCGATCTCGAATTTCTTGAAGCGAGACAGTCTTATTGTGAACCTTGCGACTTAGCGCGTCGGCTACAACATTCGCCTTTCCAGGATGGTAGCGAATGTCGCAGTCGTAATCGCTAATTAACTCGATCCATCGTCTTTGTCTCATGTTGAGATCCTTTTGGTTAAACACGTGTTGGAGACTCTTATGATCGGTGTAGACTATGCATTGCGTCCCATATAAATAGTGTCGCCAAATCTTCAATGCGAAAACCACAGCACCAAGTTCGAGATCGTGAGTTGTGTAGTTCACTTCATGAACCTTCAATTGCCTCGACGCGTATGCTATAACTTTGCCTCCTTGCATGAGCACACAACCAAGACCTTGATTAGAAGCATCGCAATATACAGTGAAGTCATCATTTCCATCGGGAAGTGTGAGAATAGGAGCGTTGCACAACTTGCGTTTTAATGTCTCGAAAGCCTCTTCTTGCTCGGGTCCCCATTCAAAGAGTCGATTCTTTTGAGTTAGCGCCGTTAATGGTTTAGCAATCTTCGAGAAGTTCGCTATGAACCTACGGTAATATCCCGCTAAACCCAGAAAAGAACGAACCTCGGTTGGGGTTGTGGGAACACACCAATTCTTCACGGCTTCAATTTTAGTAGGATCAACGTGAATTCCTTGGCTATTCACCACATGCCCTAAGAATTAAACCTCCTCCAACCAAAATTCACACTTGGAAAGTTTGGCGTATAATTGCTCCTTCTTCAAAAGTTCAAGAACTTGTCGCAAGTGCGTCTCGTGATCGATTTTCGTCTTGGAATAAATAAGTATATCATCAATGAACACGATCACGAACTTATCCAAATACGGTTTACATACTCGATTCATGAGATCCATGAACACAGCAGGCGCATTGGTTAAGCCAAAAGGCATAACCATGAACTCGTAGTGTCCATATCGAGTACGAAAAGCGGTCTTTTGAATGTCATCATCGTGGACACGTAGTTGATGATACCCAGAACATAGATCGATCTTTGAGAATTGAGTTGCTCCTTGAAGTTGGTCGAAGAGATCATCGATTCGAGGAAGAGGGTATCGGTTTTTGATAGTTAGCTTGTTGAGTTCCCGGTAGTCGATGCACATACGAAATGAACCATCCTTCTTCTTCACAAACAGTACAGGTGCACCCCACGGTGATGAGCTAGGACAAATGAAACCCTTATCAGTCAACTCTTGCAATTGACTAGCTAATTCTTGCATTTCAGACGGTGCAAGACGATAAGGTGATTTAGCCACAGGGTTTGCGCCAGGGATTAAGCCAATTTTGAATTCAACTTCCCGCACGGGAGATAACCCTTTAAGATCCTCGGGAAAAACCTCGGGAAAATCTCGCACAACAGGAATGTCTTTCAACTCTTTACCCTTGGCTTTCGTATTAACTACATATGCCATGAAAGCCATGTAGTTTTTACTTAAGCACTTGCGGGCCTTGACGCAAGACATGAGTTTGAGTCTTTGGGATGATTTCTCCCCAAAGACCTTCAAAGTATCTCCAGTCGGTAAAGGAATTCGGATACACTTCTCGAGTGGTTTGATAACATCTTGTAATTTTAGGTTAAATTAAAGTTAATTGTTAAATTTGTTTAAGGATCATGTTTGCCTAATATGAAACTTGTGGGGTTCTTATGCATATTGCTTAAAATTGTCTTTAATTTACTTAATTTGAAGGTTGATAATATTAATGAATAAGTAATAATCATAGTAAAGATTTTAATAATAACAACATTAACAATAGAAGATAGTAAAATATATAATATTAATAATCCTAAAAATAATAATAAAAGTTAATAATGATAATATTAATAATAATAATAATAATAATAATAATAATAATAATAATAATAAATAATAATAATCATAATCATAATAAAGTTAATAATAATAATAATAATAATAATAATAACTAACAAAAATAATAACACTAATAATAACTAAGAAAAATAATAATATTATTATCCATAATAACAACTTGTAGAATATATTAAACTTAAAAGGGTTTAAAAGAAGTTAGGGGGCTTTATTGTCAATGTTGAAACCTTAAAAGTGAGTTTAAGCCTAAAATAATAAGATGTTACACCTGTATTCCTTCTTGATTGACTATGTGTCCAAGGAATTGCACTTCTCTTTTCCAGAATTCACATTTTGAGAATTTTGCATATAATTTTTCTTTCTCAATAACTCCAACGTCAATCTTAGGTGTTGCTCATGATCCTCCTTATTCTTAGAATAGATTAAAATGTCATATAGATTAACTATGACAAACTTATCTAAATAGGGTTTACATATCCTATTCATCAGATCCATAAATATGACGGGAGCATTGGTTAATCCAAATGGCATTACCAGAAATTCATAATGTCCATACCTTGTTCTGAATGCTGTCTTTGGTATATCCTCATCTTGTATTCTTAACTGATGATACCCCGATCTTAAGTCTATTTTTGAAAAGTAACTAGATCCCTGTAATTGATCAAATAGTTCGTCTATTCTGGGTAAGGGATATCTATTCTTCATAGTTACCTTATTGAGTTCCCTATAGTCTATACACATTCTAAACGTTCCATCCTTCTTCTTAACAAATAAAACTGGTGCTCCCCAGGGTGATACACTAGGGCGTATAAATTCCTTATCCAATAGTTCCTGAAGTTGGCTCATTAATTCTTTCATTTCAGTAGGTGCTAAACGGTAGGGTGCCTTAGCAATAGGGGTTGTTCCTGGTATCAATTCAATTTTGAACTCTACTTGACGAGGGGGTGGTAAACCAGGTAATTCATCAGGAAATATATCAGAATATTCATTGACAATTGGAACATCTTTTAGGTTTACTTTGTCTATCTTAGTGTCAACAATATGGGCCAGAAAAGCCAAACATTTCTTCCTTAAACATTTTTGTGCGTTCTTGCAAGAAATTATCTTTATGATACCTCTAGGTTTTTCACCATATATACACAGTGTTCTATTTTCATTAACCAGAGGAATTTTGATCATTTTCTTACCACATACTATTTCGGCTTGATATTTACTTAACCAATCCATCCCTACAACAATGTCAAATCCTCCTAAATCAATAGGAATCAGGTCTATATTGAAATAGTTTTCATCTAGATTCATTGTGCAATTAGGAATGATTTCATAAGCTTCGATTATCTTACCATCAGCTAGTTCTATCATATATTTTTGTTTTAACTTTTCTGAGGTTAGGTTAAGCAGTGGTCTAAACACATTTGAAACAAAACTACGGGTTGCTCCAGTATCGAATAGTACAGTAGCGTACTGATTGTTTATAGGAAACGTACCCGTGACAACCTCTGGTTCGTGTCGAGCTTCTTCCGCCTGTATTACGAATGCTCTTCCCCGAGGGTTATTCTGGTTAACCGGAGCCTTTCCCTTTAATTGTGGACATTCGTTCCGACGGTGGTTTTCATTTCCACATTGATAGCAGACTGGTTTTGGATTTGCAGGGTTTTTGCAGTCTCGAGATATATGTCCCTTTTTCTTGCAGTTGTAACAGATTACCATTGCACAGTTGCCTTGATGATATCTCTGGCAAGTACTGCACCATGGCTGATTTTCTGCCTGTGGTTTCTTTTCCCGTGTTATCCCTAGGAAGTTCCGGGTGGGCTGTCGAACTATTCGTTTCTGAGGATTTCCTTTAAATCTTCCTCCTGGATTATCATCACTCCACTTTCTCTTTTCTCCTGATCTAGGGTTACCCAACGATCCATTTCTTACCATTTCATCTGTCAAGCTTCCTGATAAACTTACAGCATCTTGAAAGGTCTTGGGCATAGCAGATTTTACTAGTCCCCTTATTTGTGGCACTAGTCCCCAAATATATCTTCCTATCCTTTTCGATTCTGGGGCCACTAAATGTGGTACTAACCTTGAGAGTTCATTATACCTGTCGGTGTACTCCCGATGTGCTGCTCCTTTCATTTCCAACGCTAAAAATTCAGTTTTTAATTTTTCTATTTCATTATAAGGACAGTATTTTTCTATAACTAATCCTCTGAATTCCTCCCAACTTAATTCATTCATAACATGCCTACCTTTAGTGATCATCTCCATTTTCCACCAGGATTGCGCTTCCCCTTTTAATGAATGCGAGGCAAACAAGGTTTTGTTGTTATTGGCACATTTGCTGATTTCTAGAGTTGATTCCATCTCATCTAACCAGCGTAGAGCTTGTACAGCTCCGCCTCTACCATCAAATTCCCGGGGTCTACATGACATAAAAGTTTTGTAAGAACATCCTTTCTCAGTTACAATCTCCTCTTCTGGTTGTTCTCTCATGGTATCATCCATAGGTATCTCGTTGCCGGGTGTTGTTGTCCCGAGGTTTAGGTTTTGTTGAAGTTGAGTTACTAGTATGGGTATGGCAGCCTCCAATTGCTGTGACACTATCCGTGAGATCCTTTCATCTTCATTGGCGGTCGAGTTTATAGGTGTTTCTTCCCCAAGTCTAGTTCTAGGTCGTCCCACTCGCGCCGTCCTTCTTACGGGCTGCGTATTCCTTCTTGGCGGCATGTCTTTCTATAGTTAATTGTAGTCAATATTAAAAGAATTTTAGATTCTTAATAATATTCTAGCTAACACGTAACAAATAATAGTTCAAACACAAAAGATGTATTTCATTCAAGTTCTTATTAGAGATTTCCATATTTTAAAATTAAGAGATAGTTTCTAATTTCCTTGCATCCATTTCCATATTTTTGAGAAGATGTTTCTTTTGGTTGCTCTTAGTTCTTTAACATCCTTCTGAATGTCCTTGATTCCCCGTTGAATCTTCTTGAGTTGTTTAAGAGTTTGTTGAGCGGCTGCATTTTGGTCTTCATCCATCCTTTGTCTTTTAGCCTCTCTTTCCTCGTTCTTGGGGGAGTCAATTTCTTGTATTTCCTTGCCTTCGTCTTGCTTGGCTTTGAATTTGTTTCCGGGTCGTACATTTTTCCTAGGAGTTTTAATGGTATATCCTCCTACCATTACCGGTGCACGACGGACATAAAATTTGGGCTTATGATTATTTTCAATTTTGATTTGAGGAGGTTCTAAAATTTGCTGAGGTTCAGGTTCAGGTGTAAGTTCTTTATGATTGTTATAGTCCGAATATTCGGATGAGTCAGTCTCACAGAGATTGTTATCAGTACTCATGGCTGCAAAACAAATCTTTTCATAATTTGAACCCAAACAGTTAGTTACCTATTTCCATATATTATAAATCCTTTACTATTAATTAAAAGAAAATGTTAAAATGTTCATGAAATCATATCACATAAATTCATATATACACATAATCATACTGATATGAGCTTATGGTTATAGTCTAGGCATTTTATGATACCTAATTCTCTATAACCAATGGCTCTGATACCAACCTGTCACATCCCGGCGGAAGCGTGAAATGCTTAGGGTGTGACTTGTTTGCTCAGAACTCATTGATTCACAACTTTTACCAAGTATCACATAAATATAACATATTTCATAGCAAAGCATAACAGATATTATCACATAAACTTAACACATTTCATACATAATATAGGGATTAGGATTACATTAGTTCATGACAGTCAAAATTTGAAATAACATAATCCTATTACATCCTTAAAGTTCTAACAGCAACATCTTCAGAGACGATGGAAGTGAGCATCCACCGATACACTGAGGTCATACAAGTTCACTGTCAGATTTACACAAACTTTCCCCACAACCTCTCCCCAGCCATTATAAACATCAAAGGAGAACATTAAGCTATTAGTCATGGTGAATTCCTGAAAAAGCATACTCAAAACAGTCAACATAAAGTTGGTGAGCTTCATAGGTTTAATAATCATTTAGCATTGATGCATTATATACAACCAAACCTTACATAGCAATCAGATCATTCATATCTGTCATATCATAATTCATAAATCAGATAATATAGCATCACAACACTCATCCTGTTAATGCAAGAAATATTTCCTAGTAGCGCTACCAATATTATCTAACGGTTCCACATCTGAATTAATGGTTGTAACATAAATCTCAGAAATAATGCATCAATTCATAAATTAGTATGCTTTTTCCCCAAAAATTTATAAAGTATAAATGGGCTATGAATCTCACCTTTACTCCCAATGATAACCTATAAACAAGAAAATACTTATAGTTTAGAAAAATATATCTTTCTTTAACATTTTTAGCACCTCAGGTTATAAAATTTATTTCATAAGTTAGGCTTTTGTATATATCACGAAATTTTTACAGTGGACATATTCTAATATTAGATATAATATACTAAAATTTCATTTTATTATTATTTTCAGGCTATTTTCTATAATTTTTGCATTATTTAAATAATTTCTTAGAAATACCATCGGGCCTCTAAAATTAGTCAAATTTAGTCAGAATAATTTTTATAATTCTTATAGTTTCTCAAAATTTTCTTATGTTCTAAATCATAGCAGAGTCAATTTTTATAATTTCTCTCATTTTACTCATATTTAATAAAAATATCAGATCATGCTCAAAAATTCTAATTTTTACACAGACTGTTCCATCTTTATTCTTATATTTTCTATAATTTTTCATAATTTATTTCATAATTTAAGTATTTTTCTCGATTTTCAGTTGACCAAATAATTAAAAATTCATATTTCAGACATATTTTGAGTTAGGTTATGAAACTTTTTCAGTAAATTCTATAAATTGTAATAGTCAGTATATAGTTTTTCCATACATTAGCTAGGTTCGGTTCTTCTAATATGGTTTTTCCTTTTAAATTCTTAGATATTATATATAAATTAATTTATTTATAAGAATGGCACCAAAATTTACAGAACTTTATTTCCTAATATTCTAAATTTATTTTCAATGTTTGTTCCCACAATCATAGTTGTTAATATGCAGAACCGATTTTAACAAGCTATAACTAGGTTTTTAACCCTTTTGTTGATAATTTCTTTATAATTTGATTTTTAAGATTTGTTTTACTTATTTCAGATTAGTAAAATCTTTCTTTTTGTCTGAGAAATAAGTTTGATTTTTATATGTTTTTATAAAAACCTTGAATGTTTAATCAAAAGGGTTAATAACATGTGTTTATTTAACACATGTTTGATTTTCATAACCTTAATCAAGTAGGGTTTTAGGGGTTAAAACCTTGATTTTGACAGAAGGAGAGTATGAGGAGATGATGAGGATGGCCTAAGGATCCGCTTGGTTTTGGTGTTCTTGACAATCTTTCGGGAGATGGTGCTTCCACGAGGCTTGGATGTTGCTGCTTTGTAACCGGGAGTAGTGAAGTTGGAGGTGTTTGGTAAAGATGTTGACCGAAAGAGGAGGGTGGTGAATAATCCGATAGTATGGTGGTGGTTTAATAGTGATAATGATTCTCGGGTATAGGGTGTCCGAAAGTTTTAAGGGTGGTGTTAGCGTATAGAGTTTGGATGTGATGGTGGTAATGGAACAATCCTTCGGCCGAGAGGTTTGTAGTGGAGGTGGTCATGATGAACTCTATGCTTAGAGTAATGATTTGGCAACCTAGCTTGCATTAGTTGGTCTTCATAGGTTGTTAAGGTGGCGACTTGAGAGGTGGTCCGATTAGGTGGCGGTGTAAGGGGGTGGGTTGGTGTCATGGTGGGGCTAGGTGGCATTCAAGGAACTAGGTGAGTCATCATGCCATTATGACAAGGTTTAACTAATGCTTAGTGTGTTTAATCGGATTGCTTAATTGCCTAATGATCCGAGATTTGAGTTTTCATAATGCTTAGGTTTGTGTTGATGTTAAGTTTCATTTGATGTTAACTTGTGTTTGTGATGTTTGGTTGGGTTATGTTTTGGTTTTGTTTGATGTTGTATAGTTGATGATCTTGATCATATAACATTTGTTATCATAAGGTTATGAATATGGATACATGCATACGTAAAAAGGTTGTGCATGCATGCAAGCATGCATACGTACATTATATATATATATATATATAGATATATATATATATATATATATATATATATATATATAGATATATATATATATATATATATATATACATATATATATATATATATATATATATATATACATATATATATATATATATATATTCATATGGACATATAATATACATGTGTATTTAATAGAGATAGCACATGTATAAGTAAAATGAAAACATGCATACGTATAACACACATACATGTATATAAACATATATAAGTTAACCTAGGTGTAGCTAAATAATTTAATATACTAGTGTATAAAATCCTATACTTAGGGTTGTCACAGATCCGGTTCCAACAACATTGATTACAACTTATGAGAAGTTTTAAAAAAACTACGAGAAATGATTTAGGGGTAGTTTTTCATGTGGCTTAAATTTTGGATAGGTGAATTACAAGTGGCATATAGAAATAGATGAATTTTAACTATGTAGATCTTCTTCGATCGAATTCGACTGAAACACTAACTGGAACTAGATAATTTGATCTCATGGATATTAAAGAAAGGAGGAGGACGAGGATAGTTGTTTTTTGATTTGGATGTCATTTT
Source organism: Flaveria ramosissima (assembly GCA_025215565.1). Lineage (NCBI taxonomy): Eukaryota > Viridiplantae > Streptophyta > Magnoliopsida > Asterales > Asteraceae > Flaveria > Flaveria ramosissima. The sequence continues at coordinate 58,478,584 of CM046030.1, forward strand.
ATCTTTCTTGTTCGAATTGTCTCTGTCTCTCTTTTGGTTGATAGGTATCACAACCCTTCCAAAAATATTTACTGGATTTTATTAGCTTATACAGTGAATTTCACAACATATGAATTTATATAAAAATAGTTAATTGGTTAGTTTAGAAAGAGATGAGAAATCAATTTTGGTGTTATGCAAACTCATAAAACAAACATATATTTAAGTGAACATTTTACTCTCATTTATTTATTATGGTGTTATATAACATGGATAGAATAAAAAGAAAGCTAAATCAAAAGTGATAAAATAAAGCAAATCTCGTCAAAGTTTTTCCCAACATACGAATTGTAAAAAGAATGACAAATCAATGTTGAAGCAAGATCATTTCAGGTGATCAAATTTCATTGGTTGGGTGAAGAAGAGTGAAATGCGATGTGACGTTGACGTGACATATAATGAATGTCAGTTAGAAGTTTATGTATAAGAGGGAGTATTATTCTCATTATAATATTTTCTTTTTGACTAAATAAATTTTGTCTCACTAGCTATATTTTTAGTAAAGTTTAATAAAATAACATAACTTTGCACTATTAGTTAATTTAGGTTCTAATAACTAGATTTTTATTCAATAGTATAGTATTGATTATGTATATTATAAAATGCATAAAACAAATTGTTACAAATACATACTACTTTTTAAGTCTCACCATGTAAGTCCATCCATAGTCGTTTTGTTTTTTCTGGATGCCAGATCAACGTCACATCAACAGTTTTCTCATTTTTATTATACTTACCAAATTTACTAGTAACCATCTTTCATTATTCTTATTCTTCCCATAGCATAATATGTGTGTATCCGGTGATAAGATATCGGTGATAAACGGTGAAAACCACAGGGGGTGTTTGTTTTTTCAGAAAAGCTATTCATGACCTCTTTTGTTTGCGTCGCGCAGACCACATGCAGATGTTGATGTCTGCAGAGTGTTTGTTTTTTAGAAGATTTTTCATTAAAAAAAGTCTGCACGAAGTTTGCATGGTGCAGACTTGGCACAACCACTTTTAAGTTTTCTAAAATCTGCAGATGATTAAATATCATCACCCACCACCACCCATGTCCACCACCACTGTCCTCCACCACCACTGTCCTCCACCACCACCGTCCGCCTCCACCCACCATCTACCATCACCACCACCGTCCAGCACCGCCGTATACCACAAGCAGTTGATTTTAACAGTTTGCAGACATTAAAACACACAAACACTCTTCTTGTTGCAGACTGCAGATAATTGGTCCACCTCCTCTCCCATTGATGTCTGCAGATGTGGTCTGTAGACTACGTATATTTTGGTGAAAAGAAACAAACATCAACTCACCAATTTGATGGTCAAATCTTGCCGAAAAACAAGGAACTCTTTTTCCAGCTATTCAGGAAGCTCATTTCCTCGCGTGGAGTACGAATAACATAGTTAAACACGAAGACATAAGAAGGGTATTTTTTATTCTATAATTAGGGTTTTGATTTAAAACCCTAACGGTTTTAGGGCTTCTTGAATATTATAATGCACCTTCTTCTACAACTGTTCTTTTACTTCAACATTCGTCATTATGCCCAGAAGTTCAAGGAGTAAATCGCACGAGCAAATCAAGCATACTTCGAGGGATTACTCTGATATAGACAATGATGTGAAGTCGAAACAGACGAATGATCATAACAATGGTAAGACAAATAGGGATTCTGTTGATGTTTCTGGAGGAAAAAGGAAAACTCGTGCGAATGGGAATGTGTCCGGCGACTTTGCGACGCCGACGAAGCGGCGGAGAGAGATGGTTCACGGCGGGAGTGACTGGTGGAATGGTGATGACGGCGAGGATGAAAGTGAGATTGTTAACATTGATGATGATGATGATGATGATGATGATAACCCTAAGCCATTCGATTTGTTGACATGTATTGGTGATTTGAACAGAAAGAGTAGCAAGAAACATGGTGTTGAGAAGGAATCCGGGAGAAAAAAGGGCCGTCAAGTTAAAGATAATAATGGTAAGTTGATTTGTTTCTGTTTGTATGATATAGAACTTGTTGAAACATTAATGGAGGTAATGTTAGAAAGATTTAAATGCATGGTTGGTTTCGTTCGTATGTTCTGTAATTACTTGTGCAATTTTCTTATGGAACAGTATGTGAATCTTTAGAATTGATTTCCAATTTTGGATGTTAGGGATCTGAGAATGAGGGAACATGGTAATGCTAGATGGAAGTGGAATTGAAATGCATAGTGAACCCTGATTGGACACATATACTATAAGGTGTAATCTCTTAATGCACTAGACCCTTTAAATCGTCTCGTTGATTGACTGGTATGGTTCTCTATATATAGGTAGTTTAAGGCGCTAGACGCAATCAAGGTGCAAAGGGTGAGCCTTGAGCCTAGGTTCAAGGCGCCTAAGAAGCTAGGGCCTGAGACAAGCAAGGGGCACTTTGTAAACATACATTTTTAGCTGTTTCAGACGTGCTTTAGGCTAGTTTAGATTGTTTTAGACTAATTTAGGCCTGCACAGACAGTTTTTTTTTTGCAGATTCAAGCGTTTTTTTTTTTTTTTGGCTCCTCTACGCCTTGCTGCATGTAAGAAGCTGGGTGCTCAGGCACACTCCTTTGGTTCCTTTGACTACATAGCTTGATATTCACCTTTTTCCAGTTTGGGTGGTCTACCCACTTACACACAACCAGTCAATACAATTTAGACGTTGAGTTGAATAGTTCAATTGGTGCATCTTTAGTGAGGGAAATTCCATTGCTATTGGTCACCAAAGTGACCTATTTAATTGGTGACCCTATTTCCAGCGCCCCATCACATTAAATAGTATTGTGCATTAGCTCTTTGCTTTGCCATGTGCGTGTATATTGTTGCTTTCATCTTTTACAGGAGCAATCCCTGAGCAGAGATGATGCCTTTAGGCATTCATTTCCAATAAGGAAACAATTAACATCCTATCCTACTTCTACTTTAGAGATTTTGTTTCTTTAGTGATATTGGTGGTGCTCAACAATTTCGAAACTAAAAAAACAGTTGAATCTCACCAGAAATTTTTTGGTTTTGAGTTCAATTTTTTATACCGTGACACTTAAAATGTACTGCTGTGGTTTGCTGGTTTTTTCTGTTTTGAACCTTTGGGTACCACTGGAAATCCAAAATTATAAAGTTTTAGTTCTATTTTCTGGCCCACCAATACCAACGCATGATAGACTGCATCAATATATCATCCTAACATAATTTATTAGCCCAAGCACATATGGTAAAAGGCCTATGCAGATTTATTACTAGCCCACATTATTACATTAATATACTTCTACTTTATTACTTGATACCCATTATGAGCTACGGATCAATTAGGTTTTCAAGCCACATCTCCTTTCTCACTGACAAATACTCAGTTCCAAATCAAGCTTTATCAATAAAATTGATGTTTGTTCAATGAATTAGTTTGGGTTTGGTAAGTTTTTGTTTATGTTAATTGTTAAATCACATAAATGTTGCATTTTGATTGCCTGATGGGTTCAGTGTTGTAAAAATTGGCCTAGTCGGCTGATTAATCGCTAGTCGGTCGGTTACCTAGGCGATTCATGTAATGATAATCGGTGGATAAAATCAGTAATCGGACCTAGTCGAACAAAATCGGACCAAATCGGTCCTAATCGATGGCTAGGTTCCGGCCAAATTCCAGTCACATTTTGGTCAGATTCCGGCCAAATGTTTGAATTTACGGTCAAACCTTGAAAATTTTGGCCAAATACGTGTAAATTTTGGTCAAATGTGTTTGTATATATATAAATCTGACATTTTTATAAAAAATTCATATAAAAATGAGTGATTATATATATAAAACTAAAAATTACTTATAAAAGTTCCAATCCGATTAATTCCTAGTAATCCCGATTTATCGCTAGTGGGTACCCCACCGCCCGACTAGTGCCTAGCGATTTTTACAACCATGGATGGGTTTGAGAATTAAGAATTATAAATGCAAATGTCTTGGCACAAATTGAACAAGTTTGTGTTATTTTTTATGAATTTGATTTTGAGATCCAAGACCTTCGTTTGTGCTGACCGATTCTTGGTAAGTTTAAATGGTTTGAAGTTTAATTGATACTAAATTTAAGATCCTATTTACTGTTGAATGAGTCATTGCTCTTTAGGTAGTTTCTGATTGTTTGATTTGACTGCTAGAATATGTCTTATTGGATATCGTATCAAGATCTAGGTTATGTTATCTTTAAAAAGTGGTTTGCTAGATAGCCTCTATCTGAAATGCTTTCGTTAAATGTATTTTAGCTTATATGTAAAGATTTTAACACATTATTTGTTTATAACTTTCTTGTTTTGTGACTCTCAAAGTTGATGGTCAATTAATTATTGGAGTTTGCTGATGTGAAAATGCAGTTTTAGATTAGAATATGGTTAATTGGTTAAAGAATAGTGAAACAAAAAAAAGTTACGTGTATTTGATAATATTTTTAAATCTCCTTTCAGAGTGGCCTATAAAAGAAGAAATGAGAAACATTGAGTTAGAAAAGGAGCTTGAAAGAAGGATGAAGAGAAGAGAAGGCTACACTGACAAGGATACTAAACACAAGGATAAAGTGTACAGATGTAGCGGAAAAGATAGCAAACACATAGGTGAAACACGTAGAAAACGAGAAGATGAGTATCATGAAGATGGTAATAAAGAGTATAAGCATAAGGAAGAAAGATATGAGGATGATGTTGAGAGGGGTCATATGCACAAAATGGGCCGGGCAAGAGATGATATCGATAGAAAGAAGAGATCAAGAGAACACATTAGTGAGTTTGAGTCCAAGAATTTGAAGGATGTTAGTCATAGGCATTTTATTAATCGTGGTGGAAGCGTGCATGATGATGATCAGATTGCAAGGCATAAAGATAACAAGGTTGTTAGAAGAGATAATAATAAAAGTAAAAATGAAGTTAGTGATTATAGATCCCGTAGCATCCATGACCAACATTTAGAATCAAAGAGAGACATGAACTATGCTAAAATAGACCCAGATTTTGAAAGGGGAATGTCTAGTCCTCGTAATGATGACATGGAAATTACAGCTAGTCATGGTCGTCACAGGAGTTCTCTTAATTGCAAATATCACCCTTCTAGAGATCATTTCAGGTACAAATTATCATGATAATAATATCTTTCAAGTATTTAATCGAATGAACTTGTGTGTTGTTGGTTTGTTTCTTGAATTATTTTGCTATGCCATTTTTCGTAAAAACATTTCTATGTACATTTTGCTTTGTTCAGGGTTTCAAAACAAGAAGAAACCAAATATAGGGATGATATTCATGAAGATAGAGCTCATCATAATTCTGACTCTAACAGAGATTTATCTGATGAAGTTTGCATTGATAGTTTATCATCCAAAAAGCGTTTGAAATCTGATTCCCAAATGTCTCCATCATCAACATATAGAATTTCTTCTCATCTACCTCCTCAACCTCCCTTCAAAACAGGATCAAATAGCTTGTTAGGATTTGGTTCTTCAGAAGATGACAGAGGTAAAGTAAATAACTGTAGTCGGAAATCGGTTGACGCTCATTTGGGAAGAACTCAAACCAATTGGAACAATTTCCCGAATTGGCCATACATTCCCTTCCTGCATGTCCCTCCTCCCATGTTTAATCCCTTTATGTATCAGTCTCTGCCTCCAATGCTTGGAGGACTGCCAATGAACATGAATAACACCACCATGCCTTACCATTTTACCGGTGATGGATATGGGAACTGGGATCATGGTAGAACTGAATTGAACGATCAACCATGCGAGTCAAACACTGTTGGTGTTGACTTGCAATCTGCTGTCCCAAAAACTGAGGATTCGGTTCATGATATACACATGATAATTGGTCCATGCAGATGGGCTTGCACATTGAGAATGAAGAAAACAATCTGGATTTCAACACCTTTGAAGTTGTGAAGGTTGCTGAGAGCTCCAATGTTTTCATTGTTGAAAAAGATGATGAAACCCTTATGTCTCGGGTCTATCTTTCAATGATTGACGTCTCTAAAGATCTTACTAGGCCTGAACTCTATGACCGGTGCAAAATCATATTGTTGGATTTTTATCAAGCATCTTCAGAGTGTGATGAACGTGATTGCAAGATATTCTTTTCAGAGGTAAAGATAATGAGTTTGCTTTAAAGTTTAGACACATAGCAATTTCAACCCATTTACGTATGAGTGGATATTTTTGGGTTTTGTATTTATCAGAAAAGGGCCAAATAAAAATATTAGCTAACATTGTTTAAAGTCTCCCAGTTTTTTTCTCAAATGCATACAATGCTCTAAATGGTTTACTCAAAGACTTTGATTATATTTCTCTTTTTAAAAATGAACAAATATTGTTGTGGGTCATTCCAACTGAGCATGACGCATTTTGAGCCATCTAAAAGACAACCCATGACCCAACCTGCATATCTTGCCCCTTTGCTTGATGTATAAGATGAAGTTGTCATTATTTGTAGTTAATCACATCTGATACTTTTACCTTTTTTTTTGGTTGATCAAATCTGATAATTTCTTTTACCTTTCCATTTTGTGTAACAATAGGGTGCAGAAGATGATATTAGTAGCGGCGTTTCACTATTTTCTGCTATAGATGATTCCGTTTATAAGGTTCATTTTCTTCAATTATCTTATTTACTTTTGTTTGAACTGGTTCACTTTGATGATTTTATCATTATAACCAACATTATACTTCTACCAAGAGCTGAACTTTACTGATACTTTATTATGGGGTTTTTCACAAGTTCCTTATAGTTCATTTTGCATATAATTTGAAGAGCTTTTTCATTGATACACTGGGGGGAACATGATTCTTATTAACAAATTGTTTGTGTTCTTTATCATTCAGAAAGCCATGTCTCTTTACAACGAGCAAAAGGTAGGTGTTACTGCAGTGGGCTCTCGGTCTGTTGTAGATCAAGAAAAAGAAAGTTGTGTCACATCTGTTGGTAGTTGTGAAGTCAAAGTTGAAGATTCTTGCAATGACTATAATGGTAGCAATGAGGTGGATAAACCGAGTGATGGTGGTCCTTTGTTGGTTTTGACCAATCAGTCGATTAGCGACTTAGTTGAGTTTGGGTTAGTAAATGTAATTCGGATACATTCTGATACGAACCCACTGTTGGGTCAAACCAGGTTGTGTCAGCTGTTAATTAGAGGGAATCCGGGTGGAGGGAAAGTGAATGGTGGGAGAACATTCGAAAATTTGGGAGGTGGGGGGTGACCCACGAATTTAGGGAGTGGGGCTGCAGATTTGCAACTGTTTCCGCTGCTTTTAGTTTAAGTATTGTGTTCCTGCATTTTCTTAGGTTTTTTATGTGTGTTTTGTTTATCAAGATTAAGGTATTTACTCCTTGTAATCGGAGACTAGCCCTCTCGAATCGGGCCGACTATCTTGTAATTCCGTGTCTTAGTTAATCGAAATTTCAGTTCTTATCACATTCCCTTGAAAGTACACATTGATCTATCAATTTGCTTATAAGTTTTAGTTTTTAGCATGGTTAGTTAAATGGATGAAACTTCTATACGCGCCAAAAATAATTTTTGATCTATTACCCTGTCAAATCTATACAAATAATTACACATTAAATAAAGAATTTAAAACAAATCTAATGTAACACAAAATCAATAAAACAACCGCGTCTTCTTCAACATTTAGTCGAACAGTACCTTGTGGTCCTAGCCTGTCTACCACATCCATCCCGCGACTAACCTGCATAATCTGCAGGCAAAGGTTTGTTGTATACGGTCTCGATTGGGGCTTGTAAGAAAATGACCAAAGCGGTTTCTTTGAAGTCTTCAACATCTTTGGCTAACTTTGAAAGCTCAGGAGGCTCTGGGATATCAACCTCTATGATGCTATCGACACAATCTCTTAATGTTATATCACCCGTACGCAAATAATACTCAATCATATCTTTGTTATCTTCATCCACAGCTGTGATTAAATCTTTTATGTAACCTTTAATATCGTTTAACTTTTCCTGACATGTTTCTAAAATATTTGTTGAAGATTGAGCTTTAGCCTTTTTTGCTAGAGAGGTGACAACGGGTATGAGCAATATGGAATTTTTCCGGTTAAGTACAAGAGTTGACCGAAAGGCGTTTTTCAATGCTTCATTGTAATCCGTTGCACCACGCACCATTGTGTTGCATAAGGGCTTTAACCTTGCAAATTGACAAAAAGGACTGTATTGAGGGGCGGCACTGCTGGTGGTCATCATAACCACCAACATTACCATGGTGGTTACCACCACACAACCGCAGTATATCCCCATCGTGTCGATATTTAGCTAACAAAAATAATTTATCGAGACTCAAGAGGAAGAAATTAAAAAATAATTTTCATTTCTTCCTTTTCAATCAATACCTGAGATTATCTGGCTTGTGATCCAAGAAAGTATATTGGATAATAAAGTATCGTTCACTCATCTCATAACCTCTATTTTCTCTCGTTGTCATTGGTTAATTTGCTTAATTGGTGGCTTAAAAAATAAGTAAGGAAATGTAAAAGTTTAATTATACTACAGATTTCTTTCAATATAATGGTTGTATTGATTAATATTAATAGTGGTAATATGTAGTGGTGTGCAAAAAAACCGAAAACTGATCCGTATTTGTAACCCGAAAAAACCGAACCGAATTATGAATTCGGTTTTTGGTTCGGTTTGTAACCGAAACCGAATTGGGAATTCGGTTTGTTCGGTTTAAACGATTTAACCGAATTCAATATGCATACTTTATTTATTCTTTTATAATTGTAAGTTTAGCCCAATTTCTTAAAGCCTAAATATTCAAAATGTTTTATTTAAACCAAATAACTAAGAATTTATATGCTAGCCCAACTCCTATTAATAAAATTGAGTGCCAAACCTTATTTTTTAAAGAGTCAAAGTCGACTATTTATATTTTTAGAAAACAAGGTTGTTAACAATTCAAGAGTATAATTATTTGATATATATTTTTGACGAAATATATATGAAGGGTGATTCTCGTACAAGCGATCTAAAGTTAACAACATCTTAAAAAAATAAACAAATAACAAATTCGGTTTTTTCGGTTGAATACAGTTTTTTCGGTTTTTAACCGAACCAAATTGAATTCGGTTGAATTTGGTTCGGTTAGCCATATTCCCAATTCGGTTCGGTTCGGTTCGGTTTTCGGTTATGCCTGAAAAAATTTCAAAACCGAATAAACCGAACAAACCGATGAACGCCCCTAGTAATATGTTACTCTAATACTCCATAGTGCATTTCAAATCTTTTATTCCTGAGTAAATTAAGAGGAAAACTAACAAAATATAAAAACTGTTAACATGGGTATATTGAATTTTTTTGTTTCTTATAATTATTTACGCGGATGGTTTTTATAGTACACTAAAACTATGGTTTTGATCCTAACTTTTTAAAAGTTACATCTAGAATCCTTGTTATTTTAAATAGGTATGCAAAACGTTTAGAGGACAAAACTATTGCCTTGGTTTTGTGATGGACTGATGGTATTTGGTCGATGCCGTGGATCAAATGTGACGGTTGACCGGAATTCCAATCGGCTTGTGTCGTGGATTATATGAGTCCAGATATTGGCTACAACATCGAAGGAGGCTAAGATTGGTTTTCAATTAGCTTGATGGTGGTGCTTTCGTTGATACATATTTACAGAGAATAATAAAAGAGAGACGATAGAGGTTTCGAGTCCATTAGGTCTTGGTCCGGATCGTCTTTTTATAGGTTTGAAGGAAACTATTTTAAAGAGGTTTTGGTTAAAGACGAGGGGAAACAACTGAACAAGTAGGGTTTCAATTGAGCGATTTATTTTCTTAAATGACAATAATATAACTCTATTCAAACTACTTATATACATTTAAAAAAAAAAATTTGGCACCTCCTAGAAGTGGACTTAAAAAAAAGTACTTAGACTTTTTTTATGTCTCGGTTCAAATTAGCAATGGGTGTAACTCATCTTTTATTTCCCAAATCTTTAACTGTAACAATATTTTTACGTCTCGATTCAACTTCAAAAGATAACATTATCAAATGATGGGCAAACTTAGTCTCATCTCTTGTATGTAGACGTCTAGACGATGCCCTCTTCTTGGGTTAGGTCATCAAGGAGTTATCTAGAATTTACGTTGAATTTTAATTTGGCTTTAGGGCTCAAGATCAATATTTCCAAGAGCAAGGTGTCGGGTGTTGGCATTAGCAGTGGAGAGATCGAACATCCCGCTAGGCTAACTCATTGCTAACCGTGGATGTGAAGTTTAAATCACTTAGGTTGTCGGTTGGAACCAACATGAATGTAACAAGAAACTGGAATGCGGTTTTGGAAACACTGATAATTCATCACAAAGCGAAGAGAAGACCCTCTTCACTGCCTCTTAAAAATGTGTTATAGGTCTTTGGCATAATATTGTAAAGGAGGTGGATGATATCAATGCTTTAACATGTTATTTACACTATACATTATTATATTAATAAATTTATAATCAACTACTTAATTTCTTATTCATCTATAATTTATACAATTTCATACGAATTTATGTAATATTAAATCTAATTAGAACTTTATATTTTGCTTTAACAAATAGCAATATTAGTCATTAGTTTTCTTTTGTTAAATCACACATCGGAAAACTAGAGTATGGCGTGTGTGAATAAGAGATGGAGTTCCAACCATAAGTTTAACAAAATTATAACCAACTAATCAATGTCTGATTGGATTCACTATTGTATGGTGTTTGAAATTTAGGTACGCGAACTTGATTTAGCTTTTTTCGCATATCAGAATATCGGTGAACAAAAATGATACTTTTGAGAAATGTGAAGACTGATGTCGTTGGTGGTGATTAGGGTTTAAAGTGGTTTTTCTAAAGAGGGAGGAAGTAGAGGTTTAGGGTTGAACATCAACTCTCCCCCACTACACTGTCCATACGATGGTATTAAGGATCTCTATCATCGGTGATGGTTCGTATCTTAACATTGTTTTTCTCACACATGTCTTATTTAAAAAAAATGTTCTATGCATTCCTTCTATTTGTTGTAGCATAATCTCTATATCTCGCTTATGCATTGATAACAACGTACTAAATCAATCCTTTCGTTTTGTAGTCAAAGTCCTTCAAACACGTCTACCCCTCTTTTAGGAAACTATTGGTCTCTATGAACTTCGCTTTACCAATTCACCTTAAAACTTCCACTCGATGACAAACAAGGAATCTTTTTGGCATCATCGATTTGGACACCCTCATTTGAAAGTCTTGAAATGTAACAACCGCAATTTTTCAAGTTATAAACCCGAACCCATTTTTTTTAGTTCTATTATTAAACTATTATAATAAATAATGGATCAAATGCATTAAATGTGCAATTTATATTGTGAATTATTCATCTATTAATCATCTAAATAACTTGTAATAATTTATGGATTATAAATAATTCTTTATAAATTTATAAAGTTATATGATACATTATGGAAAAGACTTATTAAAATTTATAAAGTTATAAAATGGATTTTAATAAACTTATAAAGATTTACAGGTAATTATAAATTTTAAATATTGAAAATGAATAATCAAATTATAAAATTTACAAGTTTTTCAAAAGTTATGAAGATTAATAAATAACTGATTTGATAAATTATTTAAATTAGGTTTATAAGTCTAGGGGTTAATTTGTAGTTTTTAAAACTTAATTCAAAAGTTTCCAACATAAAGTAACAAACTTTAAAACAGGCCAAAAGTGTAAATATGGTTTAAAACCAAACTCCTCCCACCGTCGACTTCCCTTGCCGCCGGCCACCATCTCCGGGTGTAAGGCCCCGTTCCCGGGACGCTTACAGTTGGCCATTCATCGCACATAAAACATATAATTACATTGCATTAAGAAAACATTGCAGCGGAAACATTCAAAAATGACATCACGTTTCATTATAATTACTTTTGCCAAATAATACACCATTATCCGGTTACAAAATTCATGTTTGCATTACATCACAAAAGCTATATAATTGGATGCCATCCCAAAAGAGCCGAGTAGCCTCGCCGTGCCATCCTCAGCAACATTACCTGTCAACTGGAAAATGCAATAAAAGTCAGCATTGCTGAGTGAGTTCTAGTTTTAATAATAAAACATACTTTACTTTTATTAAAACTATTCCTTTTATCAAGCGATCATTCAACATACGTATACATAGATAACGTCATTATTATCTTTCATCATCATTTATTATCTTCCGCTCTTTTCATTCATTCTGTCTTCTGAGTCTTTTGCGACAACATGGTCGCTCACCTCAATGGCAATCTCAATGATTGCACGCTATCCGAGTCTTTTGCAACCCTAGGGTTGCTCACCCCAATTGCCCATCACGATAGCAAGCTATCCGAGTCTTTTGCAACAACAAGGTTGCTCACCCCAAGGCAACATTACGATAGCACTTTACTCGAGTCTTTTGCAACGACAAGGTTGCTCACCTCATAGGCAATCTAAATGATTGCACTTCATCCGAGTATTTTGCAACACAAAGTCGCTCACCCCAATATATATGCTTGCAAGCCTTTCTTTCGTTCATTTATCATTCGTTAATGCATGCATTCTTACTTCATGTTCCTCTTTCATTATCTTTCGCTTTACATTACATAATACTTCATTCATTCCATTCATTAGCATGACATGTAAAGCCACAAGAAAGATAAGCATACATCATAATAAGGAACATATCATATACATTTATCAACATCATACAGGGCAACATCATACATTCAATATGCATAAACATGCAACATCCTCATCATCATCATGCTCTACATTCTCTCTAAGGCCATAACCATTCCCTTACCTGCTCTTACGGGTTACTTTACGTCAAAACTTACATCTGCACCTTTTCCCGAAAGCCAGAAGTCAAACTACACATTCCTTCGAGTGCAACAGCCCTATTCGGGCGTATGGACACCCTTCAGTCGCATGGCCTCCATGCGACTGAACATCATGCGACTGGACTCATGCGGATGGTCATCTATGCGAATGAACATCCAATCGTGCGTATGGACCTTGCGCGAATGGGATTACTGCGAATGGGCACCTATGCGACTAACCTCAGGCGAATAGATTCATGTGACTAAGCATCTATGCGACTGAACCCTCAGTCGTGCAATCCTCATGCGACTGGACTCCCAGTCGTGCGACTGAAACCTCAGTCGTGCGATTGAACCCTCAATCGTGCGAATGAATCCCAATCGTGCGAATGACCTTCAATCGCCCTCATTCGGCCGTATGGCCTTCATTCGGTCGCCTAGCCCTAGCTGATGCAGAATGGAGTTCATCCCGAACCCAATCTGCCATTTTCGGCCTCCAAGCTCATCCAAACCCATTCTAAGCCTAAATTAACCCTCCTGGACCTTAGGAATGCATACCATAACACCATACAAGCACACACAAGCCCGAAATCATACACTAAACACATCATACACATCACACCCAAATGGGTCAAACACACACACACATAAAAACGGGTTTTGCACATTTTCCAGCCCCAAAATCAGTTGAAAACAAGTAAAAGTGGGGTCCTAGAACTCACACAATCGAGCACAAAGACAAGAGCTTCGATTTGGCTTGCTACTCGACGGATTTTGACACTCGAATCACCCGAAACACCACTTTTTCTCCTTTTTCTCCTCTTTCTCTCTTCTCTTCTCTAAGGTGGCTGAAATGTGGGGGAAATGGGAAGGGTTGGCTGCCCTTTCCCCACTAATACCACCTCATTTCCCGACTTTTCTTCGTTGGCGAGTTTGGTCCCTCGACTTTAGACTTTATTTCTTTTCTTTCTTCGCTGGCTTCAAAATAATAAATTTCCGGGTGTTACAAGTCCACCCCCCTTAAATAGGTTTCGTCCCCGAAACCTGTCATTCCTCGAACAAACGTGGATAATGCTGTCTCATTTCTTCCTCAGTCTCCCACGTTGACTCGGATCCCTTCCTGTGCTTCCACTGTACACGCACAAGAGGAACCACTTTATTCCTTAGCCTTTTCTCCTTTCGGTCGATGATTGCCACTGGTTGCTCCACATAATTGAGCCGTTCATCTACTTCGATATCTTCCAATGGGACAATCATATCTTCATCTGCTAAGCACTTCCTTAGATGAGATACATGGAATGTCGGGTGAATTCCACTTAACTCATCTGGCAACTCCAGTCTATAGGCCACCTCTCCTACTCGAGCAATTATTCGGAAAGGGCCTATATACCTTGGGCTCAACTTGCCCCGCTTTCGGAAGCGAATGATACCCTTCCAAGGTGAGACCTTCAACATAACCCGGTCACCCACCTGGAACTCAATCGGCCTGCGCCTTTTATCAGCATACGACTTCTGTCTGTCTTTGGCTGCCTTCATGAAGGCTTTGATCTTCTCAAGCTTCTCAGTCGTAGCCTCGATTACCTCGACGCTCCCCAATTCCTTCTGACCAATATCACCCCAACAAACGGGTGTTCTGCATCTCCTACCGTATAGCATCTCATATGGAGGCATGCTAATGCTGGCGTGATAACTGTTGTTATATGAGAATTCGGCTAACGGTAGGTGGTCATCCCAACTTCCACCAAAATCAATCACACATGCCCGAAGCATGTCTTCCAGTGTCTGAATGGTCCTTTCGGACTGACCATCAGTCTGGGGATGATAAGCCGTGCTAATATGCAACTTCGTCCCCATAGCATCGTGAAACTTCTTCCAGAATTTAGATGTAAACCGAGTGTCGCGATCCGACACAATAGACACCGACACACCATGACGAGTCACAATTTCCTTGATGAACAGATCAGCCAACCTCTCAGATGAATATGTCTCGCGGATCGGTAGGAAGTGAACACTCTTCGTCAAACGGTCAACTATCACCCATATGGCATCATACCCTTTCGGGGTACGCGACAGCTTTGTAATGAAATCCATGGTGATGTTCCCCCACTTCCATTCCGGTATATCCAAAGGTTGTATCTTCCCATACGGCTTTTGATGCTCGGCCTTCACCTGTAAGCAAGTAGGGCACTTACTCACGTACTCCACCACGTCGCGCTTCATACCCGGCCACCAATAATCTTTCTTCATATCATGGTACATCTTCGTGGCACCAGGATGAATGGAGTACCGAGTCTTGTGAGCTTCATCCATTATCTTTCCCCGTAGATCCCCAAAACGAGGAATCCACACACGATCAAATCGGGTTCTAACACCGAGCGTGTTTTCACCCAATTCTCCAACCAGACCTTTCATTCTTTCAGAGTTAAGATGATCTTCCTTCAATGCCTCATCTTGAAACTCTTTAACCTGTTTCATCACATCGGAGGTCATGATCAACTGATAGGCTTTCACCCGAATCGGTTCGGGCCTCTCTTTTCGGCTAAGGGCATCAGCCACCACGTTGGCCTTGCCCGGATGGTAGTGGATCTCACAATCATAATCCTTTATAAGTTCCAACCACCGCCTCTGCCTCATGTTCAAATCCTTCTGCTCAAAGAAGTACTTCAGACTCTTGTGGTCAGTGAATATGGTGCACTTCGTCCCGTAGAGGTAGTGCCTCCAAATTTTTAATGCAAAGACCACGGCTGCCAGCTCCAAGTCATGAGTAGGGTAATTGACCTCATGAACCTTCAACTGTCGGGATGCATAGGCTATAACCTTTCCTCTCTGCATTAACACACACCCCAACCCCGAGTAAGAAGCATCGGAGTAAACCACCATATCTTCGCTTCCATCGGGTAACGACAGAACAGGAGCTTGAGTCAATCTCGCCTTCAATTCTTCAAACGCCTTCTCTTGAGCTTGACCCCATACAAACTTCACATCTTTTCGGGTCACCTTGGTTAGTGGAGAAGCAATCTTGGAGAAGTCTTGGATGAACTTTCTATAGTAACCCGCCAAACCCAAGAAGCTACGAATCTCGGATGGCGTCTTTGGCGACTTCCATTGCATAACCGCCTCCACTTTTGCCGGGTCCACCATAATCCCATCGGGATTCACCACGTGACCCAAAAACTGAACTTCGCGCAACCAGAACGCGCACTTGGAGAATTTTGCATACAACTTCTCCCTCCTCAGCGTCTCTAGAACCTCCCGAATGTGTCCGGCATGCTCTGCTTCGCTCCTCGAGTAAATCAAGATATCATCAATAAACACAATCACTGATTTATCCAACATAGGCCGACACACACGGTTCATCAAATCCATAAAAGCAGCTGGCGCGTTGGTCAAGCCAAAGGACATGACAAGAAACTCGTAGTGACCATAGCGCGTACGGAAAGCTGTTTTAGGAATATCCTGCTCCTTCACCTTCAACTGATGGTAACCAGATCGAAGATCTATTCTCGAAAACCAACTGGCACCCTGAAGCTGATCGAACAAATCATCAATCCTCGGTAAGGGGTATCGGTTCTTCACTGTCAACTTGTTCAGCTCGCGGTAGTCGATGCACATCCTCATACTACCGTCCTTCTTCTTTACAAACAGGACCGGAGCACCCCAAGGAGAGATACTCGGTCTAATGAACCCCTTATCAAGCAGCTCTTGCAACTGCTCCATCAATTCTTTCATCTCGGTCGGAGCCAACCGATACGGTGCCTTGGCGACAGGTTGGGCACCCGGTATCAGATCAATCTGAAACTCGATCTCTCTGTCAGGTGGCACTCCTGATAAATCTTCTGGAAACACATCTGGAAAGTCACACACAACCGGTACATCGGCTAGTTGTGGTGTTGGCGTATCCACATCCTTTACATAGGCCAAGTAGGCACTACATCCACGCCTCATACATCTTCCCGCCACCGCCATCGAGATCACTTTCGGAATCGTAGTAACCCGATCACCATACACTGTCACTGAACTACCGTCAGGCGCCAACAACCGAATCATCTTCTTGCAACACACAATGTTCACCTCGAAGTCCGCTAACCAATCCATCCCAAGACCCAAGTCAAAACCACCTAAGGTCATCACAAACGGTCTAACAGGAAACTTATGACCCTCGAGCTCCACATCACAACTCTCTATCATCTCAGAAATCCTGGTAGACTTACCTATGGCAGTTTCTACATCGAAGGGCGCATCAACACATCTACTACTAACAGGCAGCTTAGCACAGAAAGCAGCAGAAATAAAACTCTTACTAGCACCCGAATCAAATAACACAGAAGCTAAAGTTTGGTTCACCAGAAACGTACCGGACACGACATCAGGGTCCGTTCTAGCTTCCTCCTGTGTCATGGTGAATGCCCTGGCGCTCGCCCTCGGTCCATCACCTCCCGTCTTCTTTGCCCCTGAACTCTCAGCCCTCGGCTTCTTACAATCTTTGAGCACGTGACCCTCTTCACCACAGTTAAAGCATCGGACCGCACGACAGTCCTTTGCCATGTGCCCCGCCTTTCCACACCTGAAGCACAAGTTCGACCCAAACCTGCACTCCCCGCTATGCTCCCGTCCACATTTACCATACCTTCTCGATCCCGCACCTGACATAACCACACGGCGATCATCCACCCGTGCCTTCTTATTACCCATCGAGGCATTGCCCCGACCAAATCTCTTCCCCTGCCAGCCTCGTTCACCACCGCTCTTTCTGCCACCATCAGTCACCACCACCGCTCTTTCATCATACAATCTTCCCGCCAAATCTACCGCCGACCTAAACGTGCTCGGCCGGGCGGCGATCATGTGCCTGCGAATATCCGCCGGCAAACCCTGTATATACCTCTTGATCTTTCGGGACAGAGGCGTCACTTGATCCGGCACCAGACGTGCCATCTCGTTGAACTTCGTGGTGTACTGTTGGTGTGTCATGGTTCCCGCCTCCAGTTGCAGAAACTCCCTTTCAACCTTATCCATTTCCCGATGAGGACAAAACTCCTCGATCACCATCTTCTTCAGTTCGGGCCACCTCATTCTCCCGATCGCCCGATTACCCTCTGCTTGGACAATGTTGTCCCACCAGCATAGTGCCGAGTCCACAAAGGAGTGGGTGGCAAACTTTACTTTTTGATCTTCTCGGCACTCGCTGATGTCGAGAACAGCCTCCATTTCTCTCACCCATCGGTGAGCAGCGGCAGCATTGCCATTACCGTCAAAAGTAGGGGGCTTGCATCTCATAAACACCCCGTAGTTACAGCCTCGTTCCACCTCCCGCACAGGATCCTCTTCCTCTTCCTCCTCATTATCGGAGAAAATCGTTTCAGGCTCCGGTTGCTCCCCCGAGGCCCGGTTTCTCTCCTTCCTTTCCCCTTCCTTCACAGCCTTGATGACTTCGGTCACCACAGACGGTAAGATTGTCTGCATGACCTGATGTACTTCCTCAACAACAGCCTCCTTTACCGAGGCCCTCAGATTCGCACTCTCATCCCCAGCTTCTGGATGAGGGGTCTCAGGTTCTGCAGGAACCTCTTTCTCAGCTCTAGGCCTTCCTCTTTTAGGGCGTGGTTCAGCAACATGGCCATCACGGCCTCCACCCCTAGAAGCTCTAGAAGATCTACCACCAGCCATTCTCTATCACACTGAAAGATTCAAACACCAACACGGTCATTCAAGGAAACAACTCAGTTTATGTCAAGTATAGTAAGTCCCTAATTACAGTGGCCAGTTGTGATTAGCCACTTACTGTACTTTTCATACCCCAAGTATTACCTGTCCTGACTACATCAGTATTCAAATCTACATACAACACATAACATATACCATGCGCACATAAACCGGTTAACTTTAAGAAAATACCTGATGGCACGCAGCTACTCAGTTTGGCATCCCATTCCCCATTCGTCCCATTCTCAGTTTAAGTTAAGGTTTATTTTGAAAATTTACCCATTTCACTTAAACTTTGGCTCTGATACCAACTTGTAAGGCCCCGTTCCCGGGACGCTTACAATTGGCCATTCATCGCACATAAAACATATAATTACATTGCATTAAGAAAACATTGCAGCGGAAACATTCAAAAATGACATCACGTTTCATTATAATTACTTTTGCCAAATAATACACCATTATCCGGTTACAAAATTCATGTTTGCATTACATCACAAAAGCTATATAATTGGATGCCATCCCAAAAGAGCCGAGTAGCCTCGCCGTGCCATCCTCAGCAACATTACCTGCCAACTGGAAAATGCAATAAAAGTCAGCGTTACTGAGTGAGTTCTAGTTTTAATAATAAAACATACTTTACTTTTATTAAAACTATTCCTTTTATCAAGCGATCATTCAACATACGTATACATAGATAACGTCATTATTATCTTTCATCATCATTCATTATCTTCCGCTCTTTTCATTCATTCTGTCTTCCGAGTCTTTTGCGACAACATGGTCGCTCACCTCAATGGCAATCTCAATGATTGCACGCTATCCGAGTCTTTTGCAACCCTAGGGTTGCTCACCCCAATTGCCCATCACGATAGCAAGCTATCCGAGTCTTTTGCAACAACAAGGTTGCTCACCCCAAGGCAACATTACGATAGCACTTTACTCGAGTCTTTTGCAACGACAAGGTTGCTCACCTCATAGGCAATCTAAATGATTGCACTTCATCCGAGTCTTTTGCAACACAAAGTCGCTCACCCCAATATATATGCTTGCAAGCCTTTCTTTCGTTCATTCATCATTCGTTAATGCATGCATTCTTACTTCATGTTCCTCTTTCATTATCTTTCGCTTTACATTACATAATACTTCATTCATTCCATTCATTAGCATGACATGTAAAGCCACAAGAAAGATAAGCATACATCATAATAAGGAACATATCATATACATTTATCAACATCATACAGGGCAACATCATACATTCAATATGCATAAACATGCAACATCCTCATCATCATCATGCTCTACATGCTCTCTAAGGCCATAACCATTCCCTTACCTGCTCTTACGGGTTACTTTACGTCAAAACTTACATCTGCACCTTTTCCCGAAAGCCAGAAGTCAAACTACACATTCCTTCGAGTGCAACAGCCCTATTCGGGCGTATGGACACCCTTCAGTCGCATGGCCTCCATGCGACTAAACATCATGCGACTGGACTCATGCGGATGGTCATCTATGCGAATGAACATCCAATCATGCGTATGGACCTTGCGCGAATGGGATTACTGCGAATGGGCACCTATGCGACTAACCTCAGGCGAATAGATTCATGCGACTAAGCATCTATGCGACTGAACCCTCAGTCGTGCAATCCTCATGCGACTGGACTCCCAGTCGTGCGACTGAAACCTCAGTCGTGCGATTGAACCCTCAATCGTGCGAATGAACCCTCAATCGTGCGAATGACCTTCAATCGCCCTCATTCGGCCGTATGGCCTTTATTCGGTCGCCTAGCCCTAGCTGATGTAGAATGGAGTTCATCCCGAACCAAATCTGCCATTTTCGGCCTCCAAGCTCATCCAAACCCATTCTAAGCCTAAATTAACCCTCCTAGACCTTAGGAATGCATACCATAACACCATACAAGCACACACAAGCCCGAAATCATACACTAAACACATCATACACATCACACCCAAATGGGTCAAACACACACACACATAAAAACAGGTTTTGCATATTTTCCAGCCCCAAAATCAGTTGAAAACAAGTAAAAGTGGGGTCCTAGAACTCACACAATCGAGCACAAAGACAAGAGCTTCGATTTGGCTTGCTACTCGACGGATTTGGACACTCGAATCACCCGAAACACCACTTTTTCTCCTTTTTCTCCTCTTTCTCTCTTCTCTTCTCTAAGGTGGCTGAAATGTGGGGGAAATGGGAAGGGTTGGCTGCCCTTTCCCCACTAATACCACCTCATTTCCCGACTTTTCTTCGTTGGCGAGTTTGGTCCCTCGACTTTAGACTTTATTTCTTTTCTTTCTTCGCTGGCTTCAAAATAATAAATTTCCGGGTGTTACACCGGGGCGGACAAATGTGGAACGATTGTTCATAGCACATGGAACTAACAAGTTGAAATAATATTAAATATCATTTTTATTAAACATTACAAGAGAATTAAATCATTACAATACAAACAAGCTATAAACAACAACATATGATTTTCAATTAAACTAAGTCCAAGTCCTATATGAGAACGAAGAGATCCTCAAGTATCAAACCTGAAACATGTTAAAAATAAAGGGGTCAATATAATGTTGGTGAGATGTTTCATAGTTTTCATACATAAGTATATAAAAGATGATAATTCATGTCATAAGTTAGTGAATAAAGTAACTAGGAATGTATGACAGATGTAACAATCAAACCTTGACAATTTACAAGATTCCACGTTTACAAGTTTATACGATTAGCTAAGTGTACTTGGATTAACCAAGCAGGCTTGTCAGGCCCATAGATCTATGAAGTCGCCAGGCTAGCAATAGTTAATGATTGCACATATAATCGTCAATACATGGTAATTACTAAAATCAACTAACCACAACATACAAGTGTATAGCCAAGTGTTTACAAGAATCAAACAAGTTTAAAAGTGTAATGGTTATAAGGTAACATGTTTCACCCCAAAGTGTAAAAATATGCAAAAGAGGTATAGAAATACTCACATGGTATATATAAGGTGATGATAAGAATTTAAACAAGGCTCCAACGATTTCTTTTACAAGATACCTACACGTATTGATTCCAAGTTTAAGTTCAATAGTAAAATTAACAATTAGATGTGAACTAGGGTTTCAATTGGAATATGGGGGTTTAAATAATTAAATAAAATAATGAATCGATTATGTTTTGGTTTCATGAAAATGATATAGATCAATTATCACCTCTTTCATTTCTTATATCTCAAATAAACAAGATTCATGTAATTCTTGTTGTATAACTAAAAGCCACAAGCTCACGTTTTATATATCTTCTGTTACTTTAGAAGCACCATTACGATTGTAATTTTCTAATATTTGGAATTCTCTAGTTAAATCTTTTGATGAACTTAAATATCAAATAATATTTGTTGATAAATTTATAATATATATATATATATATATATATATATATATCGATTTATCTTCTCAACATAAATCAAACTCCCTAACCACCTTTAATCGTTACCATAACTCGTTGAAACATATTTCAACATAAAAAATGCAACAATGTATTTAAACAGCGGAGGTCAATACCTCAAATTATTCTCTCACCTTGCATCTTGCAGTATCTCTCACCTCATCTTTCCGCCCCACACGCCTAAACACAATGGCTAGACAAACTATACCATCGTCACATAGTCAAGATGGGTTTAGCACTTCTATCTAACGTTAAAATGCCCTTAAAGTTTTAGCCACTTTCCTTTACCAACCACTTACCCACACCCACACTCAAACAATTCGTCATTTACTATGTCTTTCACAAAACACCCAACTATGACAAACTTTGTGAGTTTGGTTGTCTTTCCTACCCATGGTTGCGACCATATTCTATAAACTCTAACCCTAATCTAAACATTTCATCTTTTGGGCTACTCTGCATATCGAAGTGATACAATTTCATCGATCCACTTGCTAATCGTGTATATACATCCCGTCATGTCCACTTCGTAGAACACATATTTTCATATAATCTTTCGTCCAATCTACAACACCATCTCCTCTTAATCCCTATTCATGGTTGCCCTTAACCGTCCATTATATCCTTTTCTCCCCTCATCCACCTCATCGTACCAATGAACATTCAACAACATCCTCAGCTCAATCCACTATTACCCTACACCTCAATCGGCTTCATCACAACCTTCCCTAGTGCGCTCCCCCACTTATCACCCCCATCTTCACTCACGACACAAACTAAACGCTATCCAATACCTCCCTCGAAACACTCACACAACCTAACATTTTAGCCACCCCTAATCCTAGTCCAGCCAACAAAACGCGTCCTAACAAAAAAACCAAATATGAAATACCACAACTCAGATTACATTTTATACCGGTCAATCACACATACTCTTCCTAAATCGTCCATTATCACTCAAAATCTCAAACAACCATTATGGCATGCAATCCGAGGTTGATACTTTTCTACGTAATTAAATTTCGACTCTTGTTCTTCCTAAATTTGCACCTAATCTAGTTGGTTAAAAATGGTTGTATCACACTAAATCTACCCCTGATGGCATGGTTGACCGGCTTAAAGCACACCTAGTAGTTAAAGTTTTTCACCAACTGATAGATTGATGATTTTTGCACTAATAATACTTACTAATATATTTTTAAGCTTTATTTTATGTGTTACCGGTTCACATTTAGAGTTTAAGAGTCTTAAGAGACCACAAGTTTAAACGATAAATTTTAACTAACCTTGAAGCATGAGTGAAATATATATTAGTCTAAATCAAAAACAATTTTGAATAATAAAATACTAAATAAAAAAATGATCAACGTAAATTAGTTTTCTACATTTAAATAGATATTGAACAAAACAATCAGAAGGTTAAACTGAAACTCACATAGTCACACGTATTAAGAATTTTATTTAGTTTTGTTTTACTTAGTTGAATTAATTGTAAGTTCACAAGGGATGTAGGAATGTAGGATGAAAATTAATTTCTACTGGACTCTTTTTCAGTGGGCCTCAAGCCTCTAATGAAAATATCATAGAATGGGATTACGTTTGTTTTGAGGGCATAATCACACGGACGAAACGGCAGTTAGTGGTGGAACTTGAAACAAACCGAAAATAGTTGGACTAGTAGCGTATCAACTTGAGGACGTAGATAAAGAAGGACATCATGTATTTGATTATAGACATAATAAGACAAGTTTTTTTTAGTTTATTTCAAGGGAAGCTTATATAGTGACAATATATAATGTCACACCCCAACCATGACGGCGGAAACGTCGAAGTGTGAGGGTTAAGATTGTTCACAGCCACATAACGCTAAGTTAAAATATAATGCCATTAACCAATTGTTTTTCAAACATCACAATCATCCACGTCTTACAAGAAAACAATAAACAAAGAAAAAGAATCCAAATGTTTATTTAAGTCTAGGTCCATATCCTAAGCTTAAGCATTTCTTCAATCATCATTAAACTTGCACATTACCTGAAACATGTTGAAAATAAAGTCAACTAACAAGTTGGTGAGTTCTCATGATTTAAAATACCATAAGTATATATCATAAGAAAGAATGTGGCAATTCTAGTCAATGGTCACAAGATAGTAAGTATATAGAACATGCATAGTTACAACCAAACCTTGACTGAATAATACGAATAAGCATGATTAGCTAAGTGTATTTGGTTCCCTAGTGCACAAGCATACGGCTCCTAGGAGCCGGCAATCCCTCGGCTTTAGCACCAAATAGGCTTGTCAGGCCCAAAGATCTAAGACTTCGCCAGGCTAGTTATAGTTAATGATTGCACACGTATGTCACATCTCATATACAACTTAACATATTCAAATAACCACGACTATGTAAAGAATTGCACGTGCGTAATAAGTATCAAAGCGTGTATGAGTTTGTTTGTATAACCAACATGTTTCACCCCGAAAGGTGTAAAGTATATGTAAATGGGGCATAAGAACTCACATGATAATAAGAAGACTTGAAGATGAAATAAGAATAACCACGAATAAGATTCCCAATACAAACGTCACAAGACACCTAAATAAGAATAAGGTAACGCGTTATAATTGGTTTGATGATTAATTATTATATTTTAAGGTTCTAAGTTATAAATTGTATAGAAGTTGACAACTATTTATTTTATATTATTAATGAACAGGTTATTGGAACGAAAGAATAGAATTAGTGCGCGTAAGAGAAAAGTTAATATAAATAAAGAAAACTAAGCGCACGCTAAACTGATTTATAAAGGTTGTATTGATTGTAATAAGTCAAGAAATAAATATATATATGTATATATATATATATATATATATATATATATATATATATATATATATATATGTATACTTACTTTGATGTAATTATAAGTACATATGTATAAGTAATTAATCATTCTAATAGTTTGACAATATATATATATTTTACAATATATGTATATAGTTAAGAATAATAAATTATTCAAATTGTTTGTCAATATATACACGTATATATATACATATATACATGCATATGTTTTAAATAATCTAAAAATATATTTTTTTCTTACACATGTATTATCTATTCACATAACAACATTATTTTAAATAATTTAACAATAAGAAAAAATACCACATTGTATTTTAAATTTAACCATTTTCTTAAACCTTTGATTTAATAATAAAAAGAATACAAAAAGAAAAATGATTAAATAAGTTCTAAAAATAAATTTCTTAGAAATTTTTCAGAATTTAAAAATATTAGAAGAATTACACAATAAAAGAAAGAAAATAAAAAAAAAAAACAGGAAGGAAAAGAAAACAAAATAGAGAAAAAGAAAAGAAAATAAAAGAGAGAAAAAGGGGGTTGCCCGGGGTCGAACCCGGGTCTCCCTTGGGGAAAGTGGTGCGGGAACCAGTGAACCAGGGCCATGGCCTTGGTTCACTTTTGGTTTGTTTCGGTTTTAAACATGGTTTCCCAGTTTCCCCCCAAATCCGATGAACCCTAGGTTCATTGGATTCAAATTGACCCTCGATTCGCTGTTAATCAGCCGAATCATCATAGGGCTTTTGATCATTGGACCAAATCGAGTAGAATACAGATCTTAATTACCTGTTTTGATGAGATAAAAGGTGATTTCGAATTCGGTTTAGGTTTCGGGTGTTCTTGGTTTGGGGTTTTCTGATCGAGTGGTTTTCTTGTGAAATTGAAGGTTCAGGGAGTTTAGGAACTCCACAATGAACCGAAAGGCCACAATATATAGGTTTGATTTCATAGATTCGAGCTTAACTCGTTTGATTTTGAAACCGCGTTCCCGTTTACCAAATTTGAGAGATTCGAGTTGTAATTGTGTAATTATAATTGATTGATTGTTTGTTTAGGACGCGTATTAAGTTTAGGAATGATTGATTTGATTCAATTTTGTGAAATTGGCAAGATTCGATTCGGATTTGGTAAGGTTTAGGCACGGGTTCGAGCGGGAATTTCAAATTGGGGTTGGGTTTGGGTTCGAAACCCATAGTCGAAGACGAGGGGCGGTTTAATTGGATCAATTCGGTTTTTAAATGGGGTTTGGAGACCTGCCGGAGCTCGGCCGGAGCCCGCCGGAGCCGGCAGCCGGAAAATCGGGGGGGGGGGGGGGTGGGGTTTGGTTTGGTAATTTACACCAGCAGTCCCTGCAGTTTGGGTGGTTGGTTAAGTAGGGTTTAAACTTTTGTTTTTTTTTAAGTTTGATAAATGACAAAACACCCCCTGCACTTTGAGTTTAAAGAAGTTTGTTATTATTATTATTATTATTATTATTATTATTATTATTATTATTATTAGGATTATGGTTATAATTATTATTGTTACTTTTAGAATTATTATTAGTATTAATGTTATTTTTATTATTAATATGAGATGCTTATTTTTATTATAATATTTATTATTATTATTGCCATGATAATTATTATTTGTAAGTATTATAGTATGACACTTATAATTGCTTATTAATAAATAATATTGCAACCATCAATTGTTTATTAATCAAAATAAGTCCCCAAAGATTCAGAATGACATAAAAGGTCCACACAAGAAATAACGCTGTTAACTTTTAATTAACTCAAAAATACAGAATGTTACATATAAATTCTTTATTGTTATATTTGGTTAAACTTTGTAATTATCACCAGGTGTAGGGTTAGAATCATATTTATCTTGGTTTTTATCCATTGTGGACTTAAATTTTACTTATTTTATCATCTCTTATTGTTTATGTGTGTTATTTTTTATTGATTAAAACAGTTTATCAGTTAATCTAATTGATTAATCATATACTTATTAGTCTATGCATATATTGATAATTAATTAGGGATGTTTATTAATAATATAATCAGGTTTTGGTTTTAGTTAGTTTAACTATCTAATTTACATAACCCATTATCTAATTAGTAAGCATGTTTGAACAGGAATAACAAACTAATCATGTCTATGTGATTTTTAATTTGGTAAAGCCTATGTGACATAATTCCTTTCCATATCTGAAGCTCGGGTCTTTTAGTTTTGTTCTCTTAATCAAATATTTAGTTTAGTTAATCTTATCAACATCCATTTACAGTAAAAAAGATAATGCTTCAGTTATAGTTAAGTAATTTAGTCAAATAATCAAACGAATCGTGTAACACTAACCACATGCTCCCCGTGGATAAGATACCTAACTTACCCTACTACTTAGGTTAATTTAGGTTTTTCATGATCCTAACAATAGTTTATCACCAACGCCCTGAATAAGACTACTTTGAAACCTTTTTTCTTGTTCTTAAACTGGCTACTCTATGCCTCATATTTGCATTTGCTACCTCCTCTAATTAGTGTCTTAACAACTTGAAATAAACAATGCTTTTCTTCAAGGCATACTTAACGAGTCCGTATACATGAGTGAACCCCCCAGCTTTTTTGATCCATCCCTAGCTTCACGAGCTTGGTACAAAAAGCTAAATCTTGCCTCCTCTTAGTTTTTTAAACTGACTATCTCTGATCCGTCTCCATTCATCAACAAGACTACTTCTTCACTCATATTTATCCTAGTTTACGTCGATAATATCATCATGACTAGTCCTAATCCTTCTATCATTAATTCCTTCAACTCATCCCTTGCTACTCACTTCTTTCTCAAGGATCTAGGTGACTTATCATACTTTCTTGACATTAAACTTACTCCTTACACCAAAAGCTATCTTCTCTCACAAACAAAGTACATTCATGACCCCCATCCCAATGTCGAATTCCTCCATCATCTTGGTGCTAGATGATGACCCATTACCTTCCCCCATTGATTACCGAACACTTTTTGGGGCTTTTCAGTATTATTTGTTTACACGATCGGGTATTGCTTTCACGGTGAGCTAACTCTCCCGGTTAACCCATTAACGACAAAGGTTCATTAGGCCGCTTTAAAAAGACTACTTTATTGTCTACATGGAACCATACATCACGATGTTCTTTTTATATGTAGTTCACAGCTACAACTTCACACATTTACTGATATGATTGGACAGGTGA
This sequence comes from Flaveria ramosissima, assembly GCA_025215565.1. Lineage (NCBI taxonomy): Eukaryota > Viridiplantae > Streptophyta > Magnoliopsida > Asterales > Asteraceae > Flaveria > Flaveria ramosissima. The sequence goes on from CM046030.1 coordinate 58,506,737, forward strand.
TAAAATGAGCTATCATAGTACTAGTAGATATATTGTGTACCTTGGTTCAAACCTAGTTTCTTGGAGCTCCAAAAGACAACCCACTCAAGCTCGTTCTTCAACAAAAGCGGAGTTCTGGGGCATGGCTAGTACTATAATGGAAATGCAATGGTTAATATCCTTGCTATCCAAAATTGGATACAAATTCATTGTCGTTCACTACTTTGCTAATTCATTTTTTCATTTAAGAATGAAGCACCTTGTGTTAATTTTCACTTCGTTTGTGAAAATGTTTAAGATGGTAAAAGAAAGGTTACATATATTTTTTGCCAATCCACTCACCAAACACTTACTTAAACCTCAATTTCAGACTCTTCTTTTCAAGACTAGACTTGTCTCCTGATCGTTCAACTTGCGGGGGAACATTAAGCCTTATCCGAACACCCACACAACATAATGCCGAATATTTTTGAGTTCATTATATTGTTATGTAATCTTTATATATCTCCTATGTTGTTGTATGGTCAACGTAGTCTTTAGAAATAAGTTGTATTTATTTCAATTTCTCACATAAAAGAATTCATTAAAGTTTTGTACTTTTATAAGAGATACAGTTGTGGTGGACTGGTACCCATCACAATCACTTAAGATTGCATGTGATCTCCCTTCCTTAGTGTTCATTTATAAATAAGATCTAAAATAAAAATATTGTTAGATGCAATACATAAAAAACTAAAGAAAATCAAAAATTATTTATAGAATCATGATATCCCATGTCTTAATGGAGATAAGTCATGGTAAAAATATCATAACCTGGATGACAAAGTGATCATCCACACTTTACATTGTATACATACAACCTACACAAACCCAAAACGTCAAAGATATTCCATCGAAACCTTGTCAAGCTCAAAATCTAAAAGGACCGAAATGATTTCCATGAAGTCTGCTTCGGTTGTTCCAGGAAGCCTAATATTGCAAGCTTTCTCGATAATTTTCTCAATCATGGATTCCTTGTTGAGTGTCTCTCTACACAGAATCCGCCCTATGGCGTAAGGACATAGTCCTTTGTTCGCTCCTTTCTTTAGAAGCATAGTAGAGATGCGTAAGGTGCGTGCACACTCACGCGAGAGGTCCCATCCATTTGAGCTTAAGAGCGCCAAGTCTCGCTCAGCATCCAATGCTTGAATGTAGTCTAGGGTTTCCGGTGAATATGGTTCGTGGGCTTGTGGCCAATTGAGCCAATCAAATGTGCAATCTTCAAACTAAAAAAATCCAAGAATCAAGCGTTAGCATTTCAAAGGTGATTTATGTGTCAGTCATTTTAATAATTAATTTTGTTTCTTACGTTTTCTGGCAAACAATAACCATGGTCTATGGGGATTAGCACTATGTGTTCACCTTCACGGTTCATCAAAATGTTTCCAGCATGCCTATCTGCATTCGCGGTTCGTATATCAAACACCGTGATCTTATGAACCTCTTCCACAGGAAAATCGCGAGGACCCATATCCTCGCAACTTCCATAGTTTTTCATAAACATTTGTAAAGATCCAACCTTAACATTTCGCGATCCACCATCATAACCTTGTGGATGGTTAAATTCTCCATTTAAACACTTTGCCATGACCGTTGGAGGCACACCCGCGAAACCCATCGTTGTGTCCCCGGAAACCCTTGGTCCGCTCTTCGGGTGGTCTAGTATATATGCTGCAACTTCCCGCAATGCACCTTCACCTACTTTTGTTCCCCTTTTCAAGCCTTCACCATTCGACGAAACAGGTAGACCTTGAGGATTATTAACCGCCATTGGTTCTTCATCTATTGGCTTAAAAACTGCAACATACTTATTCCCTGATGGATGTTGCATAAAATAAGTTCCTCCCGTACCCTCCGACGACCTTATCGGTTTCTTCCCTTTTCGCAACCCTTCATACGCAGAAACTAGCATACTCCATACGGCTGAAGAGAGTTTTAAACTTGGGTTGACAACGATCGCCTGCAATGGAGAATCTATATCTGGGGGCTTCTTTAGATTCATCTGCTCCTCAACTTCTTCATGATTTCTTTCACCTAAATTCGACGATATGTCTATGCATTTTTCAACAACAAGATGAATGACTCCATCATGATGATTACATATATCATCAATCAATCTATGATCATCAAGCTTCTCGCCATTACATAAAATGTTATGATCTTCAACATCATCAAATCCAACCCCTTTAGCTTCTTCTAACACAAGTTTTTTCAAATACCTAACATTTCTAAATCTATCAACCTCAAACTCAAATTCTTTACCGATTGCAGTCTCGACGGTGATCACAAGGAGATCAGAAGCCCTGAGAATCAAATGAAGAACATCACCACTCGAAACACCATAATCTTTAACAAGAGAGTTGTTTCTTGATAGCTCTCTCCCATCAAAAACTAGCTTTTGTTTCTTCACCACAAACCCTTTGCATGTTTGAATCCTATGTTTAACTGTGGCAATGGAATCCGACTCCATAATTCTCATCGGTATCATAGCGCCGCCGACTGTCAGGTAAATCACTATGGATTCACTACTCCGAAAGCAGCCGGAGCCAGACTTTTTGAGCACAGGAGTCAAAGCAACGTCAGCAACTGACATTGTATGAATTCCGACCAACCAACTTTTTTTATTTTTTTACTTTTATTCTCTCTGTTTTGTTAATATAACTTTACACAATATAACTAGATATACAACCAATGATGATTGAAACAAACGTTTGGGTAAACAAATATTGTAAATTTCTATATTCAGAAACACAAAAGAGCAAAACCCTAATGCCCTTTCGATGGAAAGACCCCAAATAACCTCAAATCAGAAGCTTTGAATCTTGAAATAAAGATGAAGAATGTAGATTCAGAAGTGATATATTAATGGAGGATTGGGACACAACGGGAATGATAACAAATTGGGGTGTTTCTGAAGGAGGAAACTTTTTCCGAATGTATGGATTCTTACCTGATTTAGAAAGAATCAAAAGCCAAATTGAAGAAATTGGTCAACTTATATTGGTCAAGAGGATGGATGGACCATGAATATTTGCAGATTTTGTATGATGCTTACTGTAAATAGAAAGGTGATTGATTTACGTCCGATTTTGTAGCCGTTGAATTTGAACCTCAATTTCAGGTTTTGATTCGTGGTTATCTTAATTTCAGGTCTTTTCTTAGATTATGCATAGGATTTTGTGTATATTATTGTATATTATAGTTAATTATTTGTGTGATTATTGAGATAATTGCAGTTTTAGGATGAATGATTCATGTTTATTATATTTATTACTTTTGGTAATTTTAGGTCCATGCGAGTTGCTGATATTGTATACTTGCTTGATAGCCTATAAAGTAGTTTTAATAGTTGGGTTGTTTTAATAAAAAGAACTTGGATAGTTAGGTAGCATAAAGACGAGATCGGGTAAAATGCAGCTTGCGTTTGACAGATGGTTTCAAGAGTATTAAAGACAAAATCTTGTAGATGTTGGACTCTTAATGAGACCCCTAGCTAGAGGAACTCTAGACTTTACTAGCGCACCACCGTTAAAGGTTGAAGCATGTGCAGACAGGCTGAAGCATACATGAAAGAGTTTAGGGAATAATCTTGATTGGGTCAATTGGGTCAGTTAGAACAGGTTAATTGACAGTTTATTTAGTTATTAGTGTCTGTTTTAGTGGGTGTCAATCGTGGGATAAAAGTAGGAGTGGGATATAGACTTGTAGTATGTCGTTTATGTATATTCTTTTGGTGAGTTTCTTTATGAGTTCACAACGAATGAAAAGAGTAGTGCAAATTTCATAAAACCTTCTGTTTGTGAGTTTGTTTCCAGCAACTTTTGTTTTACTCCTGCAATTTTGTGTTTAAATCTTAGCCTGAACCAACAAAGAGCACATCAGACCATTGTGCAAGTGTGGGGTGATCATGTTGAACAACACATGTGGGTTGTTGGAAATGTTAAAAATTATTAATGAACAGCACGTTGAATCCGCCCAAAAGCTAGAAAATAACAAACAGATTTTTGAAATGTTCAAAATTTGATGCAAGTCATGTGAAGAGCTGTAGCTGAGGCCACCCAAAAGCGATTTCGGGTCTGAAAACTTCTAAAGAATGCATACGATAAAATCTTATTAGAGGCTGTGCAAAAGGTAAAAATAATCAAAGGGTATGTTAATGCTGCCCAAGACATAGTAAATGACATACGGAGTGCATATGTATTCTGAATAATTATGTGTTTGTCATTACTTTCAGATTTGTAAAGCTTTGAAGAATGCATACGAGAACACCTTCAGAGAGCAGCAGAATCATAAACAAGTGCTAGGTGAGTGTTTACTCCACTGTAACCATCATATCAAAAACATCTACTAATTTTTATGCTTAATTAAAATCCAATTAATTATTTTTAAAGTATGTTTATTTCACAGGAATGAAACAGCTTTACATGTTTAGCAACCCAAACTGACCCAATAGAAACAAACACTCAACTCTATATAACACCAAAGCTGTCCAAAAGACTAGCTCAAATGGGTATCTTGATTGCTACTAATACTACTATCATCTGTATAATCTATTACTACAAAGAATATGCATTTGTTGACTTTCTAAAGTCTGATTTCAAGGGGGCAGATAGTCAAACTGACCACACATTTTATCTCACTCCCACAAGCCCTTCACTAACATATGTCATGATCTGCTTGAACATGGCTGCTGGATGGCTTTCCGATCTGCAGACACTCGACTGGTGGCACCGTTGGTGATAGCAACTCGCCAAAAGTCTTCCAGCAAAACGCGTCATAAAGATGGTATCGTTCTTGAATTGGTTTTAGATTTATGCCATTTAGATGCACGTCTGTGCATGGCGTGCTGTCACTACACGCGAAGTGCACTGGTTTTACAGTATATGTTCCTCTTATTCGCTCGTAGTTGATTCCCGATAGTGCAACAGCCGACGATTGGTTTGTACAGGTCCTTTTATCGCAGTAGAATTGATCGATTACTATAGGTAATTGAACTTCAGAAACTTGAATGTTTGAGAACTGCACTCCTTGCACAGACCCTGATCCACCCTGCATAATTACAATTTGACCCAAAAAGTCAACTTAGATTATTTTTTTTGACCTGTTACTCAACCAGTCAACCCATCGTGTCACCTATAGTCGGTGTATTTTGTTTTTTAAAGAGAATACAACAAGAAAAATGCTACATTACCTGCCATGTTTTGATTCTTACACCATTCATGGTGTTATGCATCATGACATCTCGAACAGTGACATTTGAGACGCACGCTTTAGTGTTATCTTTTCCTAAGCTTCCAATACTGATACCATGACCCGGTCCACAATTTACATTGTGTATGTATATGTTTGAACACCCAGTTTGTATAGATACACAATCATCTCCTGCACAAATAACAAACGTCTTAAAACTGATCCTAACATATAACTACATGTGGCAATTTCGATCCCATCAAGTATCAATGACTCGGGTCAGGTTATGTTTTACACTTCATGGGTCACACAGACATGTCTTAACAGTCACCATAATTGTATTTCTAACACACAAAACTACCTAGGCCATTGATTCAAAAATCTAGGTTATTATTGAAATAATATATTTTTACACTGTTATTTGTGGTGTTTGACCCATACTTGTTTTGACTTGTTACCCGACTCACGTGTTTTAACACTTTCTACATATGTAACCATCAGGTTTGTTGAAGAAATTACCGCACGAGAGATGGGTAGTGTGGATCAAAACATCCTTAGAGTTTTGTAAGTGAATTCCATCTGTGTTGGGGCTATCAGCAGGGGACGAGGCGTTGAAGTTATATACAGAGACTCCCACACAGTTATCGAATTTGAGGTGACATTGAGGGCTGTTTTGAATAGTTATGCCAGTCACTGTTACATCAAAGCTTCCGTAAAACCGAATGGCCTATTTAAACACCATAACACATCTCAAAGATCTGTAAAACTATAGCAAAAACCTTGTTATAGGTAGGTAAAAGGGCACTTACAGTCGGTTTTATGCTCGGCATTTTGCCTCCAAGCGAGCTGCTAATCTGCCAAGTGAATCGATTCGGTTGGGTTATGTTTTATCATAAACTTGTTAAAAGGGTAAAAAAGTGGCTAAAAAGAAAACAAGTTAAACAAGTCAAGAGTCGTCCACAATGTATTTTTTTTCATTAGAATGTGTTAGTGGGCCAACCTGTTGACCTGTCATTTTATTAGCAATAACATGTGGTCAAAAGAAATGATTACCGAAGAATTTGTGGTTTGTTCGGTTGTGCCATTGATGGGAACTATTAGTTTTAGCTCATCATCTAACGGGTCGCTTAACGGAGAGTCTTTCCACCATATCGAGCCGCTACCATCAATAGTACCTCCCCCTTGAATCGTCAGCCCGACTAGTTTCGTGAACAAGATCCACTGAAACAGCCCGGATCCATACGGTTTGAAGCTCGATGGAGCAATAATGGTCCCATCAACCTGTTCAAAGCAATGTAAACACAACGTATTAAACGTTAAAATGATGCAAAATGTTATATTTCATGATCTCATTTTTTCAAGGGTTAAAACTGAAATGTATAAAACATTTAGGGCATTTGTGAGTTATATGAAACTAAAAGGGTAGAAAGTAAGAAGTGTATATACCTGAAAAATAATGTTTTGCTGGCAATATGGGCCTGAAAATGTAATGGGCCCAACAAGAAACTTGTATGGTGACGGCACAATAATTTTTGACCCAGTTACTTTACATGCAGCGGCCCAAGCTCCTTCAAAAGCCTAATTCAAATAATACAATAAAATTAAAAATAAATAATAAAATAGATAGTTCGATTAATATATTTAATATTTTTTGTAATTAAAATCCTATTAATCAGATGTAATTTTTAAAATAATCTTAAGTATGTTAATATTTTAAGTAATAGTGAACGTGTTTGAATGTAGACAGAATAAATTTTGTTCTAATTATGTTACAAAGAAGCATACAATAAAGTGTTTAACTTTGTAGTTACAAACATAAGAAAATTTGAATATCATAATTAATGATAGTAATAGCCCGGAAAATTTAGTTGTTCATTTAATATAATTCTTCGTTATATCTATATAATTAAAACCACTATTTAAGTTTATAAATGCATTTTTTGCTACTAAAAGTAAAAAAGAAATCACACTTTCGAGGAACTGACCATCGGCTTTGTGAACTTTTATTTTTCCCGAGAAAAAGTACCATATGGCTTCTATTTTGTAAGACATATGGGACTTATATTATCAAAATACAAAATAATTTAAATACTTTACAGCTTTTTTAGCTTTTAATATATATATGTGGGTTTGTCACAGATGCTGGTTTGGACTTAATCGTATAATGTAATTAAATTAAGAGAATCATTTACCTTTTTCTTTGTTTTTGTCCACATTTATGATCATGATGGACATCCACCAATTATATTGTTTCATTTTCACTTTTAGAATATAAACGTTAAATTCTTAAAATCTAGATAAAAATCATATTAATTTTCGAATTATGATAATTCTTTTGAAAAGGGCAGTGGGCGGACAAAATTTGCAAAATTGTTATAAAATACATGGAAATTTGATCTTAAACCCCATCGATTTTTAAAAAGGAACTCATATACACATTATTTAACTTCATAAATAATTTAAGGTAAAATCAAATCTTGAGTAGCTTTTGAGTCAAAATAAACATGGGTTTTAACTTCATTAAAAATAAACATTTTAAAATCAACCAATCATAAAAAACAAGATAAGTTAAGCTGATTAGACTTTAGCTGACACTAAAAAAGATTTGAACGTGGACCCACAAAACAACCAATTAGAAAACATCATGTAATCTAAACCGACTAAAAGTTAGTCGCATTTTCGTCAGCATGACTAAAATTTAGCCGGGTTGAGAAAAGCGGGCTAAATTTTAGCCGGGTTAGATGACGTGACGTTTTCTAATCAGTTATTCTTGTAATCCTATAGTGTTTTTCATTTTTTGTGTGTCGGCTAAAGTCTAGTCGGGTTAGCCGAGTAAAGCTAAGGTGGGCAACTCATTCGTTCTTTTTATACGTTTATATCGATGGGATTAAAATCAATGTATAAATTTGACAAAAAAATTTATTAGATATGTTTAGTTTGATAATTTTCCTATTATTTTATTATTATATTTAGTAAAATGAAAAAAAAAACTGTTGGGAATTGTTTCTTCTAAATCTCTGTTTTAATCTATGTTGTAATGTTACAATAATTAGATACATATATAATGTAATTTACAATCGTGTAAACACATTATAACCATATAATAAAACACAATTAACGACCAAAACTAACCTTTGTATCATCACTACTACCATCTCCTTTAGCCCCAAAATCCAACACATTATACGTAGCACCTCCGGCTGAACCACCACCGTAACCTTTCTCCGGCGGAGCCGCCGGAGCCTTACTCTTCGGCGGGGCCGCCGAAGACGACGGTGGCGCTTTATGAGAAGTCGATTTCGACTTCGATTTGCCACCGTTGTGATGGCGGTGGTTGTGGTGGTGGTTGCTTGATTTCTTTTTAGACAATGAAGTTGAAGTGCTTCTATCTCTTCTTGCATTGCAAGTGTGATGATCAGAAGCTGAAGTCCACACTAAAATGGCGATTAATATCGATAATGTGAAGCTTCGGAAGCTCGAAGAAGAGCTCATGGCTCCACGGTGGTGGTGGCGACGGTGGTGGTGGTTGCCGGTGGTGGTGGTGGAGATGACTGAGAGTTAAGGGTGTAAGTTATGGTGTATTTATATAAGCAGAAGTACTGTTTCAGCTCATCATTTGTTTTTTGTTGGTTTTATTATAGGTGTTACAAAAAGATGCATCAGTTAGCATAAATGAATATGTTTTTGTATGCTCTTAATTACGTCATCGCTTTTTAATTTTGGAAACGAGTCATCGATTCGTACGCTCTTAATTAGAACTTTATACCAGTAATATCTGTAAACTCAAGTTTATAATATATAAAACGTAGTTTACTCTCTAAATGACTGTAAAGTGGAGTTTACAAATCAAAATATTTATTTTATATATTAGTTTTGGTTATATCAAATAAATATATAATTAATATTTATGTATATGAAATAGATTAAGTATATATTTTTATAATTAAAAAGTAAAATAAAAGTTTAAATAGATATTAATATTAAATGTATAGTAAATAATATTTAGAAATTGAGATACCACTTCCATTGTCATGGGTAAGATACGTGCGAATAGTGAAATATTATTGACAAGTTCTTGGTTTAAAATTTTTAAAACTCAAGCCATGTGGGTAATATACATACCATCGCAAATATGTCTTCTCTCCTGCGCACAGTGTAAGTAGTAAAATATTCGACGAAATATTAATGGGTATCATAAATACCCAAACAACATACCATAGCAAAAGTGGCATTTTTTATTTATAAGTATCGAACATTATACATTTTATATAAATATACTAATTTCTATTTGAACAATCATTTTATTTTATATAATATAATTTATACATTTTTTATATTAAATATACATATTATTAAATAGATGTTTAATTAATATAAATTTATGTAACAAAGCTAAAAATAAATAAAATATTATTAATTTGGTCAAATCTTTGTAAACTCCAATTTACAAGTATAAACTGTCATTTACAGAGTAAACTACAGTTTACAAATTAAAACGGTCGTTTTGACAAGCCAAACTAGTGTATGAAACTTGGGTTCCATTCTTGAGGTTTATAATTATTGCACTCGACTTATATAAATATTACGACATTCGTACAATTGTATATTCAGAAATATTTTGACGTGACGAGCATAGAGCTTTTAAAATGTATCGTATTAAATGGGTCTGTGTTTGACGTGAGATGTCTAATATGCTTATTGAACCAAGATATAGTGTTCAACCAGACAGATTATTTACTTAAGCATCATATGGGCATGCTTTAAATAGTCATGTTACATGACATGATATGTTTAAAATGATTAATTCAACATGTTAATTTTGATCAGTTCAATAATACAAAAGACACAATACCTTTAAAGCAATTAAATATTACAATTTTAATAACACGAATGAGACATTTAACGCGATTACTTGTATTGAACTATTAATTTGAAGAGACTTTGAATTGAAGACTTGAAAAGGGAGACCTAAGTGTAGAAAGTAGAATAATAGATTTAGCTATATATAAATTTATGAATATTCGTCATTTTGATAAACATCATAAACGTGTCATGGCGATATTTGTTAACCCTTTTAACTCGATTACCAATTATATGTGTTATAAATGGGTTAGACGGGTTTAAGCTGTGCACACGTTTTTAACCTTGTGATTAACGTGTCCATCCATTTATGACCTAAATTCGTTTACTCAAATTCATGCCCATTTAACTTCATATCATAATAACAGGTCATATCATAAATTATCAACTCTAGTGAGATAGGTGATCTAAACTGAAAACCGAAGATGATTATATTTGATAATATTATATATTGTTGTGTAACACATTTTATGTAGTTTTTAAGGTGACAATGCACAAATTTACTAAATCAACTAAAAGAATTATTAGTTTTTTTTTCTTAAACAAAATTACCATTTATCGTATATATATGTGTTGTATGTACTAAATAATTATAACGAGAGTTGGAATGAGGTCATCTTGAACAAGAGGTTTCTCTCCTTTCTTGCTATTTTTTGCCTGGAATAGATTACGACGTTCCTGAACCCTACGTGACGATGGTGAAGACGAATAAACATGAAGGCCGATTTTGTTCTGCAACACAAAGAAACGAGACGTGTCGAGGATCTAATAAAATTTTATGCCCATACGATAAGATGAACATGAGGGTGGTTCGACTTCCTTGCACCTGAATGATTATCATTGTGGGTGTCCAACACAAATGGATTTTACTAATTACATTGAATTAGTTTATGGTTTTCTTCTATGAATGAGTAAAAAGGTTAAAGATTGCACTAGGAGCAAATTTTGTACTTTTGATCTTTCAAAACAATGAGAAGTTTACTTTGCATGATTTTTTTTAACTCAACCAGATTTCATTAACATGTACAAGATTTTGAGGCTGATCTCTTTTATTAATGGACTCCATTATATTCGATTTTTTGGTTCTTAGAGTGACCATATTATTGAAAGCGTAGAATCTACATATTTTACTGATGAATATGACATTCAGGACTGTTTTTTATCAACTAATATTGACCTAAAAATTCTACATCTGGTTTATTTTTGATAACCGGTTGCAAAACTACTTGATAAAAAAAAAGTATGTGCTTACTTTTTTTTACTATAGCAAGATCAAAATATTTAGCTCACTAATTATTTTATAAAAAATTAAAGTGTCTTCGCGATCATCATCGCAACAACCGCCGTCGTCGCCCTCGCGATCATCGCCTTTGGTACGGCCGACCACCACCACAAAACCCTAAAAACCCCCTCGTCGCCTTTGGTACGGCCGACAACAGAGCCACCGCCACAACAACCGTGTTCGGTAAGGCCTGCGTACATATAAAACAAGACCGAGGACCAAAGTGTAAAATTCATGTGGCCAAAACATAAAAGTAGAAAAGTTTACTACTTCTTCGCTTTGCTTTTCATTTTTTTTAAATATACAGGTGAATTGTCTTTTGATGATAAAAAAATAAAAACTACATCAGTAAACTCAAGTTTCCTGGAATATTAGTGTGGTTGACAGCTTATCCTAGTATAGTAGTTGTAGTTAAGAAAATAATGATGAGTTAATAGTGACAAATATTCTGTTTTATTCTTTTAAAAATTATTTTTCAATTTTCAATATCCAACAGCTTTATCAAAAGACACCTATTATTTCCTTATTCGGTATTAAAAATAATCCCTTTTAGTTTCAAAAGAAACATGCATGTTTTAGAATTTTGATTATCTTATTTGCCTTCGTATGTGAAATCAATTTTTCCTTTTTCTTTAAGAAAAAAGCAAAACATACAGCATCTTCTACTGTCACCTCACTTTCATATTAATCTCTCCAATTTTACACCTAATTTCTATGTTAGTTATATTTGTATTACCTCACATAGATATGAAATGTTTTTATATTTAAAACATATATTAAGCTATTTCTTTTTGAAATTAAGTACCATAATTATTTTTATTATTTCACCATTTGTTTAAGCTATATAACATTTATGACATATTTTCTATCAGATTATTAATTTACTTAATCATTAGTTAGAGCTGTAAAGACTTGAATGCCTCACGGGAGGCTATGTTTAATCCTCTCTGAGTGCATCTAACAATATCAAGCCCGCAAACAATGATCATAACATTAGAGTCCTAGATAAGTAGCATAACATGCATGTGAGACAGAGATAATAGTTCAGAATTCATGTCTAGCTACCTTGAATATTACTTGACCTGGGAGTTGAGTTGGGTGGCCGGCGTAGGCCAGTTAATGGGTACACGAACACTTATTTTCTAATAAGTTTACTTGGGGTGGCCGGCATAGGCCAGTTAATGGGTACAGGAACACTCATTTTCTATTAAGTTTACTTGATAATTATTCAAACTAGTGCTTAGTTGCAGGGTCACTTGATTTTGGTAAGTTTAGTGATCTAAACACTTAGAATCTAGTGAATATCTGCACCTGCTTTAGCGACTCACTAATATATCGTTACAGTAGAGTTACCAAACATATGTTATTTGGTAGGTCGAGATTATCAAGTAAAATGAATACATTTAAATGTTTGAATAAAACTTTTATCAAACATAAAATATTGTATCATGATCATTGGTATTTTATTATTAAATTAATACAAATAAAATTACAGGACACAGACACACTATAAATTCGTAGCTAATAGGATAACAATGTACAAACACAAAAAGGGAAAACATAAATGCTTTAGGCCAAAAATTGATTATCTACTGTTGTTGTAAAAAATTACCAAAATGTTACGTTAAACAAGAAACGGATTCACAGTGACATCAAGGTTAGCCACATCAAAACAATGAATATTTTTTTGGTTTATTACAACCAATGTTTTCAGAACCGGATCGGACGTCGAACCGGACGCCTTACTGGTTTGGTGGTCGGACCGGTCGGACCGGATTTAACTATATTTTAATTATATTTATATATGTAATTAAATATTTGTTGGAAATAACTAATAAGGGTGTGAAAGGGAGTCTCTCTAACACCTTTGTCCCACATTAGTGTGACAAATGAACCATTATGTGTTTATATGTGATAACAAGGTGAAAGGTATTGAATGTCTTTATGATACCTTTTACACCATGACCTACCTACGCGCAGGGGTGCAAAAACGGGTTTCTGACTGGAAAATTTGGGTTGCCCACACACGACATCCGAACACGAATGCCGTTCAAAATAAACCGGGTCCGCTTGAAGCCGGTTTTTTGCTTTTTATGGTTTAACACCCCGTTTTTACCCATTAAAACAAAAACCAAAAAAAATAAAAATAAAAATAAAATCCGCCCCGAACCGGTCCGGTTCTCCCGGTCCGACCACCGGCTCGGGACGAACCGGCCGGTTCAATGTCTCAAAAACGAATCACCCCTGACCGGACCGGACCAGACACCGAATCCCGGCCGGCCCGATCCGGTCTTAATAACATTGATTACAACCTCACAACCTTTGAAATCAAATGCTTTTATATAGCAACATTAGAGTCGATAAATGAACACGTAGATAAGTAGATCCATTGATTTCAAAACAAAGGGATGCATAGAAGACGCATGGACGTATAATCCAAACAGTATATATCATGGCTGGTAAATCATATAGGGTTAAATTGAAGACTCGAGAATACTAGTTTATTATGACTAAAAATAAAATGATTGCTATGCTAAATATCGAATATAGAAAAAAATTTCTATATCAAAACCTCCCCGAAATTTCAAATCAATATAAGCAATCCGATTTAATAGTGTTTAAATTGGTTCGAACGCACTTAACCCAAATGAAAACAATAGAGCCGCTTTCATTCGACCCATTTAGGGTCAGATGCACCTGAGTACATCATCACAACCGGTAAAAATGTAGACGCACATTATCAGGTACGAAATGAGGCATCGTCATAAAGAATTTGCAACTGAAAATTATTAGGGTTCACATTTATGAATACTGAATAAACCATTGAGTACAAAAAATAAATCTAAGAGCACCTCGGATGAGCGTACACTCATCATAATTGAGTGACTTTCTAGTAAACCACGAGCATTGTTCATGTTGTTTGTACCTAAAAGTCTTAGGGATAACAACCATCACCAACGAACAAATACAAATTAAAATTAAGACTTAGCTCACCTATACGAGTAAGGGTAATTAAAATCATCTTCACAAAAAATTTGTAAAAGGTGTAATTATAGTTCAATAATTTTAACTTAATTAGAAAAATAACTTTGAATTACAATTGAATTAGAAAACAATGATGTAAAGTAATAAACTTGATTGGTTTTGAGAACAAGAATGAGAAGAATAATCCACTTCAGGTTTTAGGTTTGTAAAACATAAGTTGTACTTAACAAACAATCACATAGACATGATCTATTTCAGTGATAAAAAATGAAACAAGTTGTAAATGAATCTATTTACAAGCTACCAATTCCACTTTGCTAACCAAAACCTAACACTCATAATATGCATGATGTAAAAAGACCAAAAACTAATGAGAATTAGATTAAGATTGAAAACATACTCAAATTGTTTAAAGAAGTCAATCAATGAATGAAGTTATATAGCTTAACATGCCAATCAAAACTTCAAATCAAACTAAGAATAACTAGTGTCAAATAAATATCATAAACACAAACCCAACACCCACAGAAGATCACGAGTGATTTAGCCACTCATAATCATAATGGAATCAAAGTTGGATGTTGTAGGAATCAATGGCATGAAAAGTTTGATCCGTAAGTGTTTTCTCCTCCAAAAATCGACCTTGTTGTAGTTAAAAACGAATTGGGGAAGCTTAAATTCGTAGCCCCCTTTTTACCCTACAAATATGTCACAAGAACCTGAATTTTCACATGTGACAGCATAGAGACGTTAAATACGTCCTCAGTGCCGCAATTTATGTCCCCTTAGAAAAATCACTTTGTGCCCCTATTGTACATTCTAATTTCCATACAGCCCTCCAGTCATGTTTTCATGCCTTCCCCACAGGTATATACCACGGTTCCCTCTGCTGCCTTCTCACCGTTTTTTATATAATTGAATTCTTCATAGGATGTAAATTATATCCATAGAGACATAATTTACGTCCATCTCCACAATGACCTTGTTTATTGTCTTTTCCAAGTCTTTTTTCCATCGTGAGTTTCCTACTTTCATTATAACTCCTGGAAAACATCTAAGTTGGATCTGTTTAGCTTCATACATCTGCAAGTCAAATAACTCTCAATGTAATTATGTTTTCACATTAATAAACACGTAAAAGCGCCAAATTAAATATGTTAACACACATAACAAAATACTACACATAATGAGGCGACAATCAGAAAGCCACATAAAGCAACATCACCATCGCATGAAGCCAGCGAAAACAATAATTCCCTGCGCCCATATCAATCTCTGCCTTCTGTCTTTCTCTCTCTAACTTTCTCTTTTTTCTCTATAAATTTCTCTCAAAATCCATAAGAAGATGTGCAATGGATCGATTTTAAAAGAAATACATGGCGCGGTAGGATTCCAACTTCGCCCACCTAGTTAAACTGCGAAAAGAAAAAAGAAAACAAAATAATGGTTAATTGGCTGGGGATGGGAGCCGCTAGACTCGAACTCGAGTGCCACAAAATGAAAGCTTATTTTGTGTTATTTAGTGAATTTTACACAAAATAATTACAAAAAATAATAATAACAAAATCTTGACCAACTAAATATACCTTAAGCATTGAGTTCTTCCCTCTTGTTGTTAATCAAATTAAGTTTGAAGTTAATACGTATATAATTAGAAATAATATGACGACCAATCTAAACTCCTTTCTAGAAATGATTCGCAAATTTATCATAAACTAAACCTTTCACAATCACGTTGTTCATTTTCATCTTTCCGAAAGGAGAAAAAACAAATAAACTCGTTTGTTTGGCACTCGTTTTTATAAATATTATTACTATAAATAAACATGAAATATAATACCAAGTATTATACTCATTTTTCTAATACATAAAGGAGCATTATTCTTTTACCACGTATAGCACAAGTTGTAATAACAATTTGGCCATTAAGCAAAACATGTAAAAAAAGCCAAAATGAGTAAGGACATGTGAGTTGTTGTGGGTCAATGTAAGAAGGCTCACATGCAACCATTCACGAGCTCGAGTTTACCCTTTTGTACTTTTGTCCACTTAACTCAATTCCGATCAAGGTCCCAAACCACCACACAACTTCCTTCATAATAATAATAATAATAATATTATATTAGTAGTACCGGCTTATATTCGGTATATTCAGTTTACGGTTGTAATCTAGGCTTAGGATGTATGACGCTGACCCGTTGTAGGTGGACCACTTGAAAAATGATTTCACCAAAGAAGTTATTTATGTGGCTATGAAACCCAATGCCAGTAATTTCAAGGACTTGTCGGTTGTCAATACCTTGATAACCAAGTAGATCAGATAAATCGCATCTTATGCTAGGCAAATGATCTTTAAGAGGTTATGACAGTGAACTGATGAAAGTAAGATTCATACCTAAAACAACTACTAGATAAGAATCAGGTGCTTAATTACCACTGCACGAGCCTTATATATCACAAAAAGCAGAAAAACTAAAGCAGCTCTCAAGCATCACATCACATGCCGGGTGCGGGCGCTTAGGATGTTATTTATTGTTAATCATAGCTTTTATAATATAATTGGAGGCTATAAAAAGTTGTTAGTATATAGACTTTATTAGGACTACAACTCACAAGCCATGTAACATACTTCTAATTCTATATAACACGATTATTTTACACCAACTTATCACAACCTACTCAATGAAAACTTCACTACTCTAATTACAAAAGAGTTTACCATTAAACACAACATCATTTCTGTTAATATATAGATACTCATGCGTTATCAAATATACTTCTTATTTTGATATATTAATAGAAACATAAATGTATAATGTAAATGATCAGCATGATTATTTTATCTCAGAAAAAAATTATATAATGAGGAGGGAGAATATTGAATATGATTGATGATCCCACAAGGATGATTTTCTGAGAGGTTGTACAGCAAAAGGTATATAACAATTGCAATACCAGCCTGCACAAAAGGCTGCTTGAAAATGATATGCACCCACAGTTTTCACAAACTGTACTTGTGGTTCTTTCTTTATTAAACAAATTGCTTAATAACTAAAATAACATAGGAAACATGATTAGAGTAATGCTTTGTTTATATGTGATATAATAAAATGTCAATTTTGTACATATGTAAACAAATGGCATATAAATCTATTAAACAACTTTTTTTCAAAAAAAAAAAAACATAGTAAATGGATACTTTTTAGATAAATTTTCTTGTGACTTCTGTATATCTATCAATATATATAAACATAAGTTTTCACTTTCTGCGAGTATTCGATACGTCTTGCTCTCGCGAGGTCATGTCTTTGAAGAACAATAAGGTATTCTAGTGAAAGTTCTTCTGATTCTAATGTTGTATCATTTAACTTTCATAAAGTTCATTGATGAAACACATTAAAGAAGAGGTTTAAAAGTACGTACATTGTTGAAGATACTAAACATTGAGTCACACTTTTACTATATATACGTGAAATGAAAGACGTCATATATTCATATGACAGTATTACACACTGTTAGTGATAAACCTAATAATCGTCGCATTATTGGTCAATATTCTATCTCTGTCGATGTTTTGTAAGAACTTGATAGATTAAATTCTATGCAATGTTGTTATCGAATTTAATTACTCTACTAGAGAAATGACCGTAATGCAAAAAAATTTTGAAGCAACTTTTCAAAAAAGGTTGCATTTGCTAATAAAAGGTTTGCATTAGCTAACAAAAAGGTTGCATTATCTAACAAAAACATTGTAAGGATTCCTATAAGTCTGATACAACCAAAACATCCAGAGTCTCTCTGCAAGCAATGCACTAAAGAACTGAAGTAGAATTGTTTTGAAAGTTTTACACCATGCACTAGAAATATTCTAAGTGTAAAATCTTCCGAAGCCAAGACCAATATCTTCCGAA
The DNA here is from genome assembly GCA_025215565.1 of Flaveria ramosissima. Taxonomy (NCBI): domain Eukaryota; kingdom Viridiplantae; phylum Streptophyta; class Magnoliopsida; order Asterales; family Asteraceae; genus Flaveria; species Flaveria ramosissima. The sequence continues at coordinate 58,524,983 of CM046030.1, forward strand.
GCCAAAAGTGAAGTCTTCCGAAGCCTCAGAGACAAAGTCTTCCGAAGCTTCATCTTATGAAGACAGATTTCTTCCGAAGACTTTTAGTAACATGCTTTATCTGATGTACTGTTCCATAAAGCTGGACACCTTTCCGCTGCATCTCTGTAAAGTCACCAACTTACATGAGTTGGTGAAAAGGTCCATGTTTTTGGTAACTGTACATTGAGGTCTTGAGTCTGTAACTTTTTACTTTATGTACTTTATCCTTTTTGTAATAGATAAGGATGTGAGCTATGGCATGTCATAGTCACAAGGTCAAAAGGCAATCTGCCTTTTGATTCTACAATTGATTTTGTTTGTGTCTAGTCAATTGTATCCAGCTGGCTTTCAAAGTATAGCCGGCTGTAGGTTGTAGTATAAGTATTCCATGTTCTAGTATCTTTCTTAATGCTTTGTAACACTTGTAATAGAACTTGAGAAAGCAATATACTACATCCTTGAAACCCAATCTCTTGTGTTCTCTTGTTCTGTCTCTTACTTGTTACTTGTGTTCTTAGCATTATTATTGTGGTTAATCCAGTTTACTGTTTGATTAAGTTTGGTTAATCTCCTCTTTGTGTTGTTATGTTGTAAGTGACCATCCTTTACCGGTCCTGCAAACGTTGTTTTAAATCTGATGCAACTTCATCAAATGCAGATTTTGATAAAAAGGTTGATTTAAGCTAATACAATATTTGTAAGGCTTAATGCAACATTTTCAAGATCTAATGTAACATATTACATGTTTGCATTAGCTTCTTTTTGTTGTATATGATCTATTTCTCTTTGATTGTGTTAATTGATGATCTTTCCATTGATCTATGTAAAATCTTATGCTTTTGGTTTTACATCCCTTCGTTGGTGAGGTCTTTGAAGTGGTAACACGTGTGTGTGTGTGTGTTGGCATCTTATGTAATTGATTCAATATGTTGACCTTTAAGCTTGTTTTTTATTGATTCTTAGTGGACATAACTTTAAACATGCATACATGTAACATAGACAACCTATCTGATATTGATTGATATACAACATCAAAATAATTTGAGGGATCTCATTGAATTAATCTGGATCTTCTATTTGAAGTTCAAACCCCACTTCTATTAACATGTTTACGTATTTTTAAAATTTCAAAAACCCTAATCTTCTATGATGATCTTGGAAAGAAGTTGATAACGAAGCAAATTCTTGAAGGTTCAAGGAGTGGACATAATGCGGATTTATTAATATTCTTGTGATACACTAAACATTATTCTGTTCTTGTGGTGACATATTTGTGTATTATATTTACCAATTTTACTTACATGTACTCACTTGAGCTATTATAAAACATATACATACATATAAAATTACACATAAGCCATTTACCTACTCTTAATTCTTACAATGATGATGAAATGCATTTGAACAAACATCGTATGGCATGAATAATTACAATATGATAGAACAAAATGTTTTTACACGAACATGATATCGTATTGCACAAATATAACCACACATAATTTTAATGACTCAAAATTAAATATCATGACATGACACAATATTAATGTCATGACAATGACTTAATATGACCTTCCACAATTGTAACAACTCATTGCCATTCTTACGAAAAGAAAACGTTATAAGCTGATAGATTGCTTTTATTATGATACCACATTATGCTACCGAGCTTTAGGTAAAACATGATTTTCGAATAGGTCTCTTCATGCAAGCACTTAGAGGACACTTATCAAGACTATCCATCATGTTACTTATTTAGTGCTCTCATGATTTTACTTACAAGTAACATTCGCATGTCATGAATATAGGATTGTTAGTTTAAGGGTTGTGTGGTAATCTTATGCTGAGTTATTAAAATGTCTGATTAAATAAGAGATAGCATCTGAAACTTACCTATAAAATAGAATTCGTTAACCATTAAAATGTTTCTTTCAAATGAAATAAACACACCTTTGATCGATTCAGATGTAATTATTAATACGCTACTAAATAGCCCTTACTTTACAAGTATCATGATTACCATATATCGCCCCCCTCTACTTTACAAGTATCAAGATTACTATATAATCTTCTAATCCAAGTAGTGTGGCAATTTTTCCTACAAACTGCTATTTTCTTTGTGGTTGGTGTAATTTAAAGGCATGGAATCAAAGTTTGTGTGTACTTGATGTCTTGATGGCAAATTAATAATGTGTTTATTAAAATAAGATAAAGACTTGTAATATTCTATAGGTTTCTATACTTTTACCTAGTTTAATGATTTTGATATTTAAAGAACCTCGTGAAGTAAATTTTTGTAAAAGAAAATACTGATTTTTATACAACTTATTTGAGGTCCCATCAACCATTCAACCCCCTATGTGTGACTTCTAAATTCACATGTTTGTGTATACCTAACATTTAAACCGATCATACAAAATTACTGAAGTATGCTGATTAATTTTAATGATATTATAACCAACTGACTTGAAAAGAAATAAATACATTTTGCTTTGAAATGAGTTTAATAATAAAAATAATTATAACATGACCTAGCATGACTGAACGAAGGACTCGCGTCTGATTCTTTCTCCAAGAAAATCCATAAAAGTAAAACTAAGCAATTCAAACACCTATAAATAGTTAAATTCGACATGTCCGTTGTTAGATTAGATTAGATTAATTAATTGTAAACATCCATATACACTCATTTCCTCTCGGATGTTACGTTTGTTTTCTATACATATTTTATAAATAAGTACGTACATATATGATTGGATACGTTTGGATTTCATGTTTGCCACCTTAGTGTCCGATTTCATCCGGTTGAAAGCATTGTAGGTGCTCTATGAGGTTGGTTAGGTATGGCGTATGCCTCTTAAATTTTCAATGAATCTCCCTGTAAACACTGAATCAAAATAATTATTTTGTTCTCTTTTAATGTTGTAAAACAGAAATATTACTGATATTATAAGTTGAACATGAGTGAGACGCAACAAACAAGAATAACATATGTACAACTAATAGAACCCGTCATAAAGAAGGTACTAACTTCCAATGCACAAAGTGCATATATATATGACTGTTTTTGATGGGTCAATTCGTGGTCATGAAACTAGAGAAACGAGCACATGTTATGAAGGAAGGCAGTTTTAGGTAGGGTAGGAATTGATTTAATGAATTTACATTTAGTGTTAAAGGTGTCCTTTTGTGTGAAAATGAAAATGAAAATGATAATAAAAAATGCACGTGAAGTTTGAGAGGTCTCGTGACACTTCCTATTTCTCTCTTAGACTTGTCAGCCCCCAATCAATTCTTGAAACACACCATCAATTATGCATTGTTACGTGTCATCCATCGCCCACACTCATATAATTATACAACTATAAAAACAAATATATTTCGGTTATAATAGTGCACTATCAACAAAAATGTTATGATTTTTTAAGTGTGATGATTTTGAAAGAAAGGCAGATGCATAATAGAGTGTGTGTTTGATAGTAATACAACTAAAATAAAATCTGTTAAATCTATATGACTCAATAACTCAATTTTCTTATTTTAGGTTGCTAGTCGTTTGTCAATCGCCAAAGCTTCGACTCTAAACACTTGTTTCTCAAAACTACCTAAAGTGGATCCAAACTATTCGGAAACGTTACTTTCTTTTTCTATATCGTTAAAGGTATTACCTTTAAAAAAAATATTCAAATAAAAAGGGCTTTAGACTTAAAAATTGTAAGAAGTAATGTCTACTATTTATTTTTTTAATTAATGATTGTGATCAATTTGTAGGAAAAAATTTGTTGGAGTATTATTTTAGAAATAACCACTTTTGTTGAAATTTTATAAAATTTTTAATTTTTTTAAAATGTTCATAATTTTTATGCACGACATTATATTTTTATAAAAATTACACCATAAATACGAGCGTTTTTTATCTTTAAAAAGAGTACAATATTGTTATGTAAAAAGATGATAACTATTTTTACGTTTTTAAACTCATATATCGTCATTTTTTCTTTTAGTGCAATTCATTGTATTTTTTTGTTAGTTATTGTGTTTTTTTAATACTATTGTGTTTTGTTAAAGTGATGAATTAAAAAAAATATGATGGAATAACATTGTTGTGTATCTCTAATATATAAAACATTATAATATATTAACAACTAATTAATCTAATACATTAAAAATAATAACAAAATAACATAATGTCTCATTGTGTTTTTTTATCGTTATTGTATTACCTTGAACATTATGGGTTTTGAAAAATACATTGGTGAAATAATATTATTGTGTACTTTTAATTGTAAAACACAATGATGGATAACAAGTTTATATAATATATAAAAAACAATGATAATAACATATTGTTTTATGTTCAACATTATAGATTATGAGTTCTGATAAATATATTGATGAAAATATATCATTGAGCACTTTTAATTGTAAAACACAATGATATATAACAAGTCTATATAATCTATAGAAATAATGATAAAAATAACATAAAATAATTTAAAACATAAAACACAATGATAAATACATGTAACAAATGATGTCTCATATATGACATAATGAACTGATAAGTGACACAATGAACGTATATGACACAATGAGCTGATAGATTTGACACAATGATCAAAATGCATTTTTTTATAATACAATATAAGGACACGTATCAAGCCCATAATTTTTCTTAGGTTTTTTTAGATTAAACACATTTTATCCTATAGCTCTACCCTTACCTTTAATTTTTTTTTCTTTTTAAAAATGAAATTCTGCAATATAGACAATTTATGGATCATTCCTGTAACTAAATCTGAAATATTCATATTATTCGTGTAATTAAATCTGAAATATTCATATGGATTATTTGTGTAATTAAATCTAAAATATCCATATTGATTATTCGTGTAATCAAATCTAAAACATATGAAGAATGCCAAAAAGAAACTAACTTGCATATGCTTCCAAAACAAATAATTGCAATGATAACAAATATTCTGGATGATTTATAAACACTTTTAACGTGTTCAACCAAAGGTAACTTATTTCGATATCGTTTGATCCCTAACATATAAAATGCAACTAAATACCGACCGATGAGAACATAAACTGTTCAATTATTAACATCCGTAGCTGTTTGCATTCTGAGTAAATACAATTCCTAGACATCTTGGATTCGTATAGAAGCTCCTTCAACTTTTCCAGCAACTTTCCAACGTTATTTTTACGCTCTTGTTTTTACACGTGACCTGTCCCAAAACATTCTCGACCTCTCCCATAAAAAACCAATCTTTCTACTTGTAGATCAAGACTATCACATGCTCTTAAATAACACCATCGCGAAAAACACATAACAACAATCACAGCTAGCCTTACCCAACTTGTACATCGTGCAGTAACGATTGTACAATAATATTAAAAACCAAATCAGCTTGGGGAAAGCGATGTAGCAGAGTGAAGATCCAAACATAAAAATTGTATGTTTGACATGTGAAACAATAATGTTAGAAGAACAAACTTGTGTTGTCATTTTGTCACAAAGTGTTTGTCATTATGTGTCAAAGGGTCACAGGGGGGGCTGGGCCTATGAAATTCACGGCTAATGTTTTGTAGGTTTCACGGATTATTTTGGTGGTTTTGAGGCCCCAAAATCTTCAACATTATCTAGTTTTTGGGACAACATGATCGATGGATATCATCTTTCTCTATTTACCTTGTGTTTTTTTGTTGTTTTTTAATCTGAAAACCATCAAAATGGCCCGTAATTGTAGGCACCGGAAAGGGTGTTTAGAATCTTTGGTGTTATCATTTGTGTAGATCATGTATGTATGCATATATTTGGGGCATACACACGTATACACATAGCTATAAAGTATGAGAAAGGGGTCCATTTATAAAAAAAGTTAAAAGTTTTGGAATAGGATTATAATTACTTAAATTAACAATTTGTGTTGGAATTTTGGAATAACTTCATTGTTATAAAATATTGAAGGAGATGATGGTGATATGATGATCATAATGGGTGAAGTTATTTACAAAAGATGTTTAGGATAAAAGTTCTATGAAGAATATCAAACAAACCTTGATTGGTATTTCAACCTTATTGGAACCAGCTTATCAAACAATGACGCTTAAATTTTATAGCTAAATTCAAAATTACCTAAACTTTAAAATCTAAAACGTAAAAGCTAAATCATAAAAGTTTAACACTAAGAATAAGATCGAATTGTTCGACGAGCCGGTGCCTAAACCTTAAAGCTAAACTTTAAAAGCTAAGATCATAGAGATTAATGAGCCGGTTTTATTAAAATAGCTAAATGAGTCTATCGAAGTTTGTTTGAGCAAGTTTATAAATGACTAAAAATCATTTTTAGACTTTTTAGTCTAAGGAGCTTTTTTATTTGAGTACAATCCTTGTAGTAATATATGTGTATACTATGTGCATGTATATAGACACACATTTATAGTAGGTGCGAATATTCTTGACATGACATGAGATACGATAGAAAAATAATAAGGTTTTAGGTCGACTAATATAACGAGCTAAAACTATTAAGGGGTCAAGCCTAAAATCTCACATTTAACGAGCTTGAGCATTGTAACTGTAGTTTGTAATAAAACTATTTTTAAATAGTAAAAGTAATGTTATACTACTAGTAGTAGTATTTTTCGTAGTTGTAGTAGTACTCACTACTACTAAGTAATAATTATAATATAAACAACAACAATAACAATAACACTAATTATATTAGATAAATTAAAATGTTTTATATATGCTTATATGACGAATAAAGTTATATTATGTAATATAAATAAACAACGTTTTTAGAACTGGATCGGACACTGAAGCAGACGCCTTACTGATTCGCTAGTCGGAGTAGCCGAACTGATCCGAGCTTCAAAACATTGGTAATGAATGTCAAATTATAATTCTAAATTTTTATATATACATATATTAATATAAATTATTTATAATTTAATTTATATTTAAATGGTTTAGTTGTTTTTTGAACTACAATATTTTTAACTCCTTACACTTACAACGATTTAGACCCAGTAATTTATATAGGGCTGAACACTAATACCAATAAAGTATAAGATGATAGGCTGAAATAGTTTAATTAAGTTAAATTAGTGAGATGTACCGTACGTTGCGACGGTTATGTTTTTTAACACCGAAAGGTGGATAGAAAATCTGACATGATGGTATATTTGAAAATCACAAAATTACATGTCGTTATACAAATGAACGTTAAAAAATACAAAAACGAACTTTAAAAACCTTTTAACCAAAAAAAATAAAACAATTAAAAAAAAGGTCGCATAAGTAGATGTATTATTACAAATTTAGTCTGTTAAATATAATAATTAACTAAAATATTAAGAGTAAACTTTAAAGAAATAGAAAAAGATTAGAAAGAAAAGGTTGAAACATACCATGAACTTTCAAGAACACTCTAACCAATAAAAAACACTGCTTTTAGTTTTGAAAACCAAGTCAAAACAATCACACGTGTGCCGGGCTAAAAATTATACTATATAAATTTAGACTAAATTACAAATTTTATCATTTATGTTTGGTGAAAATTATGGAATGGATCTTTCGGAAAATGACTTTCACTCAATGTCCTTTTTTATAAAAAGTTTTTACGTAATACGTCCTTTTTACTAACTGAGGTTAAATAATTCTGTTAAGTCAAGGGTTATTATTGTCATTTTATTCATAAAGGACTATTTTTGTAAGTGTTAAAGTTTCTTTTTATTCTTCAATTCTATTCATTTTTTTCTTTTATTATTTTATTAATTGATTATTTAGCTTATTTATTTTATATAATATATATTATTTAATTTATCTATTTTTATTATATATATATATATATATATATATATATATATATATATATATATATATATATATATATATATATATATATATATATATATATATATATATATATATATATATATATATATATATATATATATATATATATAATAGAAAGTGTTTTGTGAAAAATTTCGAAGACCAAAAAAGTTTGTGTCCAAATTCAAGAAATTAAAAAACCACTGTAACACCATAGTTGGTATTTAATATATGTAATAATGTGTTGAACACTCTCGCGAACGACTAGACTCCCCTCACTCGGTTAAAAGAAGAAAAACCAACGGCAACACATTGTGTTTAAGCACGGGCATTGTAGCCATTGAATGGGATCTAGGAGGTGGGTTATCTTTTAACGAATCATAAAATGCGTTTTTGATATAAATTTGTGTCTTTAACGTTTAAACTTATGTGTTATATATGTTTTTTGTAATACAAGGATGTGGGTGTATTTGGAGGGTGGAAGGGGAGATTTATGATTTCAAGAAATCAAATACTTGTATTACCAAAAAAAATTTAATATATCAAATTTAAATTGAAAATTGAGACGTTTGAATGTGTGATGAGTCGTTACCCTATAGGCCTATATGTTGGAATAAATACAAAATTTAGGCTTAAGTTTTTAAAATTTTGAGGCCCTATAGTTTTGGGCTTAAAGCCCATGCTTGTTTGATAACTTATGGGCCGGCATAATAAAGATTAAAAAAGAGAGGTAAAAAACAAAAACCCTTAAATCTGCGTCACTAGAAATTGATCATCAAACAAAGAACACAATAAGAAACTAATTTAAATATTATAACATTATAAACTTGCTTAATCAATTGGACAAAGAATAGAATTTGTTTAAGCATTGTGATCATAGTTAAAGTATGGGTATCTTAACCTTCCTTGATACGAACCGTTTAGTCTTTGGGTACGTCTTTACAATTTATAATTAACTACTTATATCATGACGTAGACCTATACAACTTATTGTACATATTTTGGTCACCCTAGTTATTGATACCTTTTCTTTCTTGATACGAACTTTTAGCCTTCGAGCATCATATAGATCCATTCAGTTAATTTGTTTTGTTTTGATTGTGTAAGCCATATCCTGTTGATTTTTTGTGATCATAACATATTTTGCTCAACTCTAATTTTGTTGATTTTTTATTTATTTCATTCTTGTTTGTGTTCATTCGGTTTGTTTTCAGGTCTACAATTGACACCTCATGAAGGATAACCAAACTTAAACAAAATATAGCAAATATAGTAACAATTCACAAACTCTATCCACAAAGACACTTTTTATTGGAAATTTTAGGGAACACCTTTATGAACTTAAGATGTGACATGTGGGGAAAATGAGGTTCATGGATCTTGGCATCATGTGGACTTAACTATAGGATGCACTCACATTTTCTTTTGTCCACTGAGTTATCCTTGAAAATTAAAATCACACCACTTAAAGTTTGACTGAAACTTCAAAAAATATCATCACTTAAACAAACAAGTCTCACTGGTATAAAAACTTGTCGTGTTCATCATTAAACCGTAATAGGTGTTACTAGTGTTGAAGAGAACACACGTGCTCTTAATAACAGAATTAAATCTTGCTTATGATATCATTGTTTGGGAATAAAGGCGCTACGCGAGTAAATATTGTTGCATGACGCTGCTGCAATATGGCTAGCAGTTGATATGAATTTCTTAAAAATAGTAATATAGGTACATCATTTCGAAAACACTGCCTACTTTGAAACGTTTTGTACCAAAAGTTGCATTCTTAATCGTTTATTAATAAAACATGTTTTCATATAAATAAGTTAGAGGTTTTTCTATGACTGGATGTTTTTTCTCACAGTCAACAGGTGAAATTCCAAAAGAGAGAAGTTAACATAGTTTTTGTTTTTTCCTTTAACGTAAACTAGCATAGTTTTTATCTAAAAATGTTCTTTTCAGCCGTCTACTGTCTACACGTCTATTTAACTCTCTTAACATACGATAATCATGTTTTATTCATACTCATACAGGTGAAGGATTAAGATAAAAGCCAGATGTCGAGTTGTAACCCCTTTAACCAATCGACTAAAGCAAAACGATGGAGAAAACTTAAGAAATATCTCAAGAACATGTGTTGTGTTTGTAGTTGCTGCAGATGTAGCTGTTTCGACTTAAGCTGCTGCGACTGCTTTCCTGTCACTTGTTCATTTGATTGTGCAGGTGCATAGGACTGAAACCGCCAACAATGGACGTTTAATGGTTTAATAAAATCAGTGGATATTAGTATATCAAAATTGATGATCCCTCATTATTTTCATTCTAAAATAATTCAACATTTAGAGAACTTGCAGCAAGCTTGTTCTTTTGTAGAATACCATAATAATGTTGTTTTTTTTTTATGTTAGATCAAAATACATTGTTGCCCTCATCAAGGTTTTTAATTAATGGATCAAAAAATCCAACACCAGGGTTTATGTTTTATGGCTTACGGTTTTAGAGACCGAGTAAATGTTGGGATCAAGTCATTTGATTGAGCATAACTTCCTTTAAGAGAGGTTGTGAGTTCGAATCCTACGTACAGTTGACAAAATGTTGTTAGTGAACCAGGTTTTAGCGCAGTGTGCCTTCGGATGACGGGTTTTCCCCGGGATTGGTGGTTCGTGAGCTTGGGATGTTTTTTCGCATTAGGGTACCCCAGGTAGCCAGGTTTAGTTGGCCGTTCAAAACAAAGGATTAATAATGCACACATGAACATAAGATTTATAAATATACTTTGTAAGGAAAGTAGATTTGAACTAGTAGAGTTTTGTCTGTAATATATATTGGATATAATAAGTATCAAATGAGGATTTTACAAGGTATTTATAAATGTAGGATTGACGGGTTAAATATCAACGGGTTACACCGGGTTAGTTAACCGCCAAATTAACCACCATAACTATATTATAACTAACTTACCTATAATCAAACTGTCACTCTAACCTTAAGATAACATAATTTAGCTATTTAAATTTAGATTAATTTTGAATACTTCCCCTTAAATTAATTTAGTTTAAGAAGATTTTCAATTTTCTTTTCGACCCTGGTTGTTTTCATAACATATTTGGTTCATCGCTCTCGCATCGGGTCCTCCTTTTTCGTTCATGTTGGGCATTCACTCTTGTAATGTTTAAGTACGTTACACTTGTGACACCTTCTGTGATTTTTCTTGTTGTACTCGACCACAGCCCTGCCTTTTCTAGAACACTGACCTTTGCCTTGGTCATGTCTAGTCTTTTAGATTTGAGTTTTCACAACCACAATGTTATATTTATGGCGTCTAGCATTCTGTTTATGTCGGTTTGAATGAAAGTAGTCGGTTTGAATGAAAGTAGTGTACTAGACACATCTTCTTCAATAGTTTACTTCTTAGTATATTCTTCATAGCTTTTAATATTCTCACGGCTTCTTGTGGTGCAATCTCACTAATTTTTCCCGCATTCACATCACGTGCCTCGTTAATACCCATCTTTACATATTCAAATTCTGACTTGAGTGTCTAAATACATGTCTCTTTAACCCTGTCAACTCTAACATGTCAAACCTTTAATCCGTCCTAAATATCTTTGGCCGAGTGAGATTAGCACTTTGCAAAACCATATTTTTGGAATTGTTTGTATTGCACAACAATTATTGCGTTATTCTTTTTCTTATCAACTTCAGATCCTAATGCTGGTTTGGCTGCTCGGATATCACTTTTTACGCTAAAAAATCATAGATTGATTACCTCTTGCATGAACAAAGTGTTTGGGTTCTCTACATATTTGCAAAGAGCCCTTAAGAACCAAATACAGAAAGAAAACAAATATGCACCCACAATACACACATTGAAATGTTGATCCAACAGAACGGTATTTATACCCTTACAAATGACGATTATATCACCAAACCAAACATTGTTAACAGACTAACTTTTCTACCTATTTTGACTTTCTATAATATATAAATTTGACCTCTAATTTGACTTCAAATAATAAATTTTCTGATAACATAATCACAACACTAAAATGAAGATTAACTGCAATTATACATATATGCATACCATGAACCTTCTAGAATTATCTAATACTTTCAGTTCGATCTGAGATCTCCCCCATAAGTAAAGGGATCTGACTTAACCAAAAGCGATAGTTTTAACATATGTTTTATTATTTTAGCGCTAAACAATTGTTTGTTAAATAAAAAACGTCAAATTTTGTCTAGGCTACGAATATGAACATAAATGAAGATATGATATTTCATGGAATCAAACCAAAAGTTTGTTCCATAATTAACCGGATATTGAGCCGAAACGATTAAACCAAAACGAAACGGTTTTCAAAATCTATCAAACTAGTCAACTAGACTTTTTGGTACGGTTACAATTTCTAAAAAGAAAAAAAGAACTACCCAAACCGTTAATAGTCACAATTACAACTTATAAGTTAGAATCACTCTAAAAAGAATGATGGTAATAACAATTAATAATTGATTATGATAGTAATATATTAATAAAAGCTTCTAACATATGCTTACATATAGAAGCATATTCTAAAGAATCTATATGATGTTACACTATTGATTCCACTAAAAAGAAAATCTTTTCCACTTCTCATGATTGTCTTCACATGAAGCCCCACCATAAATTACCCTCTTATTTCCTTGTCCTTTCCTATCATACATGTGTTTCTCTCTTCAATCAACTAACCCTTTTTTAATTGTAAAATTGCATATAATTTGTATTTTAAGCTAATTAATCAATTCTTCAAAACATTAAAGTATGTTAAAGGAAGTGACTTTTAACTTTAGTTTATGTTTATATTACAATTATGATGACTAATTACTTTATTATTTCTTTTAAATTATAATTTATGTTTAATAATAGTTTGTAGTGAAACTACACTCTTCGTGGTTAAAAGAGTTCTATATTGTTTGGTTTAATCATGGTTTTTAAACCTACTTTTGGACGTTGGCGGGCCTACTTACAAAAACAAGTTAATGTTACGTGACATAAGAAAAACTTTTATGTGGTACGAAATATCTACTGGTCTTAATATGTAATATATACATCACATCTTAGATGTTCGTGTGTTACACGAGTTGAAATGATAAATATGAAATTGTGAATATGAGATTGTGAGATAATAAAACATAGTTAGATTTGAGAAGATTGAATAGTGATGTACATTGAAACGAAGATATTATTTCACAATGAGTAGTTGTTAATTGTAATTGTGTTTGACTTTATAAATCTTGATATTTAAAAATGTTTGCTTAACAAAAACGATGTTCAAAGTATTTTAATTTTAGTAATGATTAGCTAGAAATTAAATTTAATTTTAATAAAATTAACTCTTATTAATTAAAATATTTTTAATGAAATATTTTATTTATTTTTAGAAAAAAGTTAATCTCTATACTTCTCTATACTAATAAACTAGCTTTATTAAACCCGTGTATTACACGGGTTGAATAAATAAAATATTAAATAAAATAAAATTTTATTAATTATAAACGATATTATAAAATATACGATTAAAATTATGTATGAGTAAAAATTATAAGTAATAAACAATGATATCAAATATTTATCAAAGTTTTTTTATGAGAAAAACATTGATATGTACATGAGTTAAAAATTTTAATTAAATAACCTAATTGTGACAATTAAAAAAAGTAACATATTGACTAATCTCGTCTCGAGTAATTTTAAATGACAAAAAACGTAAAATATGATGGTGTAAGTAAAAATTGCATGGAAATTTACTAAAGAAAGAGCCTCATAAAAAGAAGGGTTCATGATGTCTTTTGGTACTAATTTTAACTAATAATCATATACATATTTAATTGAGTTTACTATTAAACTTACACTCACATGATAATACTACTAAGCATGGACAATGCAAAAATCAATTAAAAAAACCTTCTAAATTCCACACTAAAAAATGATACTCTATATCTTAAGAGACTTGATTAAAAAGTTTTACCTAAATAAAAAATAATATAATAAAACTGGATAAAAAGAAAACATAAAGAAATGTAATCTAGTAAATTAAAAAAATCACTTATAAAATAAAGTAAAATATTTTAAACGAAATAAGAACATGTTTCAAAAATTAGTTACAAACATCTTAAATTTTGAAAAATAATGATTTTGTTGATGGTAACAAATAAAAAAGAAAAAAGAAAAAGAGACCGTAATGAAATAAAAGACAATTAAAAATATTGATGTTTAATTTAAATATATTTTTAATAGTATTTTATTTTAATTTCTAAAAGCAATTCTTTGTTTGTACTAATAGTAGTTTCTATAGAAAAAAAACATATAGGACATTATAATTGGTGTGCCTTTAAGTGGTACTATACAATCTTAAAATAAACATTTATTTTAGAAATTATGACTTATTTGTCTTTCAAAAATAAATATTTGATAAGAAGATAATTTTTAAAATTAACCAATATAGTTTGCTAGTAGTAAAAATAAGAGATATATGTTTTTAGTTTAAAATAGAAGGGTTTTAATTTATATCCCATTAATTTTGGATGGAATTATATTTGGAAACAAAATGTGTATTTAAAAAAATTAATACAAAAATGGTATATTCTTTTGGGCGGGAAAAATATTTATTGTTAAATGTCAAGATGACATATGACATTAGATGGATCTAAAAAGTGACATGTGTCAACCTTAGTTACTTTTTTATTAGAGTAGTAGGATAAAAATAAAGTTGTGCACGTGTCACCATTCTAGGTTATTTAATAGTTAATTTTCTCGTTTCTCTCTCCTCTTAAATAATAATAAATGTAAGAAAGAAATATTTTAACTTCAAATGTCAAATAAATATTCTTTAGTTAATAACTATCCATAAATAAAATTTTAAATTTGTTAACTTTAAATTTTCAAATATGTGTAATACATGTGTTTATTCAATACATATAAATACACAATGTTTAAGAGATAACTTCGTATATCATTAAAGATGTACCAGTGAATTTATAAAACCCGTATATTACACGGGATTTTAACCTAGTTTGATTAATATACTAGTAAATGGCCATTTATTAAGGAAACTATATTTATATATTAATTTATAACTTTAATTATAGTGAGTACATGTGTCTAAATCATAGATGGAGTCTAGGTGGACAACCTAAAAAATAACATGTAGATCCTAAAGATTTTACTTTATTAGAATAGATTCGACTCTTAAGCAAAACATGTTCAACACGTGTTTTTATTAAAACTTTTCGCTTAATTATGTAATTGGTTAACGAAAACCTAACTTAAAACGTTTAATTTTTAGTTTAAAAGATGGAATGATGTGGGCTTAGATAATAGAATTTTGAAGGCTTACACGCTTACTCCATGGAGCATTTCTGGATGATTTTATTTTTTTTTTTCAATTTTGAAGGCTTACATGCTTTCATATATAAAAAAGACTCTAGATCTTTATCATCAATTGTTCTCGAGTCTCATATGCAACATCTTGTTGTTCTAGTTCAAGAGTCTCATTTTGTATTAGGTTTAGGACTTTAGGTCTTAATATTAGGGTTGTTGAGTATTTTTTATACAAACGAATTGTTTTAGTTTCAAATATGTTTATAGATCTAGAGTTTGTCATTTTTGTAACATATTCCTGAATTACTTTTTTAGTTTAATCAATTCTAAATATCAGCTTTCACAATCGTTAAATAGGGACACATCTAGAAAAGCATGAGGTCGTCACTCCTTTTGGAGGAGTGTGGTGAATCATCATTAATTTTCGATAAATATTTTTTAGGTTGGAATGGATATTTTAGCTGCTATAAAGTTGGAAAATAGTCTCCACAAAAAGTTGGACGTACCTACATTAGGCGTTTTTAGCTAATTTGTCTCTGATAAGTCTTTTTTACAAATTTAGTCTATTCATTATTAATCTGTCGATAAGTACCAAGAACTTATTGATGAGCGCTTTAACTTTTAACTTTATATTTTAGTAGAAACTGTCAATGGTAATTGCCAACTGATATCCGTAGTTGGTGATTGTGATTAGTGATACCCACTTTTCTTTAGAGCTTTAGTTTTTTCTACAAGGACATGAAACCATAATGAGTAGATGAATCTCAATTATAAAGATGGCAACAAAACCCGAACCCAATTGATATACTCGAAACCAGAAACATCTGGGATAGTATAGCATCGGGTAATCAAGTATTGGCTGGGGCGTCGGGCCGAGTATGAGATCACTTCTCGGGTTTGGGATGGGTATAGACTTGGTGACATACCAATTTACCATTACTTGATAACGTATACGTGATTACACAATTATATACTTGGCATTATTTTTTTCACATTTGTTTTAAATATGTCATATATATCCTTAAGTAACATAAATCTCCTTACTTTAATAAAATGATAAATAAGGGTGTCACGTGTCAGCACTACGTTCATTCTCATCAAATTTTTCCCGCCTCTCTATCTCATATTATGAATATAAAAAGGCAAAATGACAAATCAATTTCAAACATGTGAAGTATTTAAATTATCGATGGACATAGAGCCTATAGTTCTACATTAGTTGGATGTCTCTATTTTAATACTGAGCACTACATTAATAATATTATCGATTTATTTTTACATTATAATTATAGTTACTTTTTTAATAAATTAAGAAATAGATCTTTTTATTAATGTTATTTATATAAAAATAATTTATAAAAAGATTTTTTTTAAAGTCAAAACTATTTTTACGTAATATTTTAAACTTGGTTTTTTAAAGTAATTATTTATAAAACAAAAATAGTTAAAATAGGGAGTTATAGTAAGGAACTTTTTAAAAATAAAATTTTTTTAAAAGTTATTTTGAAACAAAATGTTAAATTTACCTTTTGAAAAAAACAAAAATTTAAAGAGTTCATATTATTTTTATTACTTACAGTGATTACTCATACGTAATTCTAATCATATCATGTTTTAGTATATCATTTTATAATTAATAATTTATATTTTTATTTATCAACTCGTGTAATACACGAGTTTACTAAAGATAATTTCTTTTATATTTATGTTAAATGGGATTTCATGTACTTTTTCAATTGTATGCCTCACTTATTATATTTCCTTTCTTTAACATGATTTGTCAAACTCTTTTAATTTAAATAATATGAAATTTTTCTACACTGTAGTTATTTGAGACATTTTATGATTAGCTATGATATATGCTTAATAGTTACAATATTTTGGCCCGTGACTATACGTATTTAATAAATCAACGGATAAATCGGACACCAAAGATTAATTATCTAATAGATAGAACTAGACATGAGATAAACCAATATAAGTAGTTATACTTAAACCCTTTCCATTACCATCTAGCTAATATGTATATTAGATGCCAATATTTTTGTTTTATATTCATAAATAATTGAGGTGGCTCAAGTGATTTACAAACTTAAAAGGATAACTATATTTCGTTTAAAACATGTTATTTAAAACAAGATGCACAATGGACATGCACTTTAGATCTAAACTAAGGCTTGAATAAACTTATGTAATTCGTACTTTCAATAATGGAGGGTAAACTTAAATTAAATATTACCTCCAATCATCACTCCTTTCGAAAGAAAAGTAATACGACCTGCCGTAATATAGTATTATACAAATATTAGCTTTAGTAAACATGTATATTACACGGGTTGAACAAATAAAAAATTATATAAAATAAAAATTATTAGTTATAAAACGACATACTAAGACATGATATCATTGGAATTACGTATAACTAATAATTATAAGTAATAAAATAATAATATGTATTTGTAGTTTTTTTTGTGTTTTAAAGATAAATTAAACATTTTGTTTCAAAATAAAGTTTTAAAATTTTTTCATTTTTAAAAATATCCTTACTATAACTCCCTATTTTAATTATTTTTGTTTTATAAAAAATTTACTTTAGAAAAAACTAATTTTAAAATATTACGTAAAAATAGTTTGACTTCTTAGGAAAGAATTTTTTTTATAAAAAACTATTTGTATAGAAATAACTTAATAAAAAGATCTCTTTTTTAATTTATTAAAACACTAATTATAATATAAAAATAAATAAAATAATATTATTAGTAATTAATGTAGTTAATTAATAAAAGAGAAGCGGAAAGAGTTTGATGAAAATGAATGTGATGCTGACACCTAACACTCTCATTTACTATTTTATTATAGTAGAAAGATTAAAGTTGTGATATAATTATATAAAACAGCGTCCCAAATTTAACATGAGAAATTTAAATAGTGTTTGATTTAACCTTATTCGTAAATATCACTTAATCCTCTACCTAGAAGGGTTTAAATCGTATCATATTTATAATGAACTAATACTACCAGAGAACAAGGTCACGAACAACATACTTGAGCAAAAACTGGTAAATCACTGAGCCAACTTCCATCTCTCTACATAGTTAATTACACTCAAACTTACCTCAACTCTATAGCAAACATCAAATAGTGCTTCTAAATGGTCTAAAGTTCTCAACTATATTCTTCTATCACATGTAATAAGTACTCCTGAATATTATTCCAGAGACAACGTACACACATGTGAGTATGTGTTTTATTTTATTTTTTATTTTTTATTACGTGATAGGATGTTAGTGTTTATTGTATGAAAATGTCTCTCTAATCTCTTTTTATTCAAACAAAATACAGAAATAAGGTTGTTTATTAAAAACTTTTGAATATATTATTACGACATGATTATTTATATGTATTTTAATTTCGATATAAATTTTGTCCAAAACTGATCTCCACAACGCGTGGCCAAAACCCATGGCTCAAGTATCATATATTTTTAGTTTCTTTTTAGAACAATGTAATGGTTTTTTTTATAATTACAAATATATTGTTGTGACGTGTATGTATATATATATATATATATATATATATATATATATATATATAATATATTGTTTCTATATACATTATGTAAAATCGAGACGTACCAACGCTCGGACAAAACCTACTAGTTTTAAATCAAGCACGCTGCACGCCAGGCCACTTTTGTGTAGCTCACTCTTATTTTTAAATATATGATGTGATAAAGGAAACCATATAACTTATTAAATATGGTGGGTGATTGTTATGTTTACGAATAAGAGATCAACTAGTAGACATGCTATGTCCACGACATAGTCCTTGATGAAGGACACCAAATGCTTATTAAATTACCCTTACATTTAAACACTTGTAACACCCAATTTTCTATTTATTTAATAAGACTTTTGTTCAATTAACATAAGTTGGTGTTAACTATTAAACATGAAGTTTTTCCCAAGGAAAAAAGGGCAATTTTTGTTTCTTTGCTAGATGTAACTAGAGGGCTCACCATAAGAGCATCCCCATCATTATTGATAATTGGTTGATATACATGCACATATCATAGTTAATATTACGTGTTTAATATACTTTATGTATCGAATGGTATTACTTTGTTACGTGTTTGAAATGTAGATTAAATGAAGCTTAACGAACATTATTTGAGAAGAAAACAAAGGATAACAAGACTATGGCTTGAAAGGTGCTGAAAATGAAGAAAACTGTGTAAAGTGCAGGGAGGCCGTAAGCTACGACATGAGGCCGTAACTTACGGCCTTGTGCTGAGTCCGTCTGTGAACCCCGTAAGACAGGAGGTTTGGCCGTCTGGTTGAAGGTAGGCCGTAACCTACGGCCTATAGGCCAAAAGTTACGGTATAACGCGCTATTTTGAGGAGTATTTCAAATTTTAGAACTTATTTAATCCCTAACATTAGGGTTTCGAAAGAAGGCTGGCCTCCAACCCCAAGAACGAATCTTTGGACGATTTTTGAGCTTTTAGAACTCTTTCTAATCATCAATTGATCAAGGATTCATATGAGCAAAGTGAAGATTGAAGAGATTTTGATGAAGATACAAGGCTAAATCACTCGTGATCATCTCCAGGTGAACGGTTTGTGATTGGATTATGCATGCTTGTGCTTTTACCTAGTCAAGACATAAACTCTGATTGTTTAACAACGTTTCTTTATTTATGTGTTCTGAATCATGTGTTGATTAAAGATTTTTGTTAGTGGATTTGATTATTGCTTATCAAGTTATCAATTTTACATTGTTAACCATTGAGTAATAAGTAGGTTATTATCATTAATTGGTGATTACAAATAAAGTTTATTGATTGTGGCATTAGTTAGTTTACTAGTTAATTTACATAATCAGTTATCAAGTTGGTAATTACCTTTCAGCATATGTGATAAACAAGTTATGTCTATGTAACTTCAAGATTGGGTAAAACATATGTTGTATATTCAACCACATTCCTGAAACCTGGTTGTGATCCCTTTCCTCTCAATAGTTCCAAACCAAGTCCAAGTTTTCATTTTGCTTCATAAAGTAATCAATTTTAGTTAATTTCATCCACATCCATTTACAGTCAAAGTGACAATAGTTTAGTTTAATTAGTAATTTAGTTAAATAATCAAGCGAATCGTGTAACGCTAACCACATGCTCCCCGTGGATACGATAGCTGACTTACCCTAGCTACCTAGGTTAATTAGGTTTTTGCATGATCCCAACGACAGGTCATCACTTATTCTTCATCTTTTTCATCCGACTAGAGAGAGAGAAGCAAGGAGATTCTCATTTCCATCGTTTCCAAGCGAGTTTTGCAAGAAAGAGGTTAAAGAGCGGGTCGTTTAGTAACAGGAAGTAGATATAAGGGTTCAAACTTCATCATCCTCATTGTCAAAGTTTCGGTTTTCTATTTAAAAAAGAATATAGGTGAGAACTTTATGTTCAAAATTGCATGTTAAAAATAAATTATAGTTAAGATGATTTTACTCAAAGATTTTCTACAGTACATCTGTTATGTGAAGGTTTGTCATGTGAAAGTTTGTTATGTGAATGTCTATGCAAAAGGGATCCATGGAAAAGTACCTTACTTTCACACGAATGTTTAGATGAAAGTCTACAATTTTCACATGACACTCCACACGAAAGTTAGTACTTTCAGATTGCCTTATGCTTATGTACCTTGTTTAGATCATTAAGTGACTTAAACGTTATGTAAGAGTCAAGATCATCCAATTTACAATATATAGTAGCCATTTTCCCAATGTGAGTTCTAGGACACCCCTCCCTTTTACCTACTTTAGGGCAGTGAGTATACTTAGTAAAGGATTTTTAAAGAATGATTGTACAATTGTATGTTCCTTTAGATTCTTCTATAGATACATTGGTTTCAATATAATGGTCTGGGGCCTTTGTGGCTTTCCAATGGTTGTACATTAGGTTATGGTTATGATAACGACAAATAGTAGTAGATTGATGATGATCATTCATGAGGTTTTCACACCTCAAAACACTAAAATGTTTGGCTTACGTTATGATGTATGTCCA
>CM046030.1:58551273-58816273 GCA_025215565.1 Flaveria ramosissima
ACTGGCACTTTTCCTTTTACTTATCCTGGCATACCTGTTGGTTCAAACATGAGTTTAATAAAAAACTGGAAACCAATCGTTGACAAAGTTGCAAAAAGACTTTCTAAATGGAAAGAAAAAGCACTCTTAATTGGGGGAAGAATCACTTTGTGTCACACCCAACCACAGCAGTTTCCCGCGGGACGTGAACATCATGGAAACCATAGTCATTGATCAACCACTATATGGTTTAGTAAACATACATTGCAAATAAGTTTAAAAATATATAATTGTTTTCAGAGTTGAATTGCGGAAGCAGTAGAACTAATGTAAACGTTTTCAAAACTTGACAAATACAACAATAAATGTCCCAAACAGCATGAATGGCCCTAAACGTGATGTGGACCAAGCTAGCTTAACTTGATGCAAATGTACCTGAGAAAACATGCATGAAAATATGTCAACATAAAGTTGGTGAGTTCACAGGTTTTAAGTAACAGTAATCAGTATGTTGGACCACAAGACTTTCTATGATTTAATTGTTGTACATACAATGCCACAATATTATATAAGCATCGCAACCGAAGCTAGACTGTAACTGTAATAAGTTGCACCTACTCGTGCCTACCGTAAGCACGGGGTGAACAAGCTAATAATGCACCCGTTTAGACCTCCAGTCAAGGTTAGGGTAATTAACCCGGGTGGGGGTAGTCAAACGCAATAGTACTATCCATGATTACCTCGCTTTGGGAAATAAATTAACAGTCCAATAACAGTGGACTTTATACGGTAAGTAAACAACTTATACAACATGTGAAATCATTAACAAGTAAATGTGTCTAAGAAAATAGTAATTTACATGTAATCTCCCCCAAAAGGAAAATAAGTAAAATGGGCTGTGAAACTCACCTGACAGTGGTAAACGAGTATGTAAACTTGTAAATACCCAAAGTGCTCGAGGAAACCGACCTAAGCTATAGTCTAGGTCACCATTTCTATAAGGTTCATGCATACGCTATAGTCTAGGTCACCATTTCTAATAACCTAAATCCCTATAGTTATGGGCTCTGATACCAATCTGTCACACCCCAACCTTGACGGCAGAATCGTCGAGATGTGAGGGTTAAGATTGTTCACAACCACATAACGTTATTATTTAATCCAAATATTATAATCATAAGTTTCAAATGTAACATTACAAGCATAAGTCTCGAATATAAAAATAACATAACATAAGGAAATCCAGTTATTTAATTATGTCCAATCCTAGATGTGAATAAGCTTCAAAGATAGCATCAAACTTGGGCGTTTCCTGAAACATGTTAAAAATAAAAGGTCAACATAATGTTGGTGAGATTTCTATAGTTTTCAATACATAAGTATAAAAAGGCCGCAATTCATGTTATGAAATTAGGAACAAACTAACTAGGGATGTAAGACAGATGCACAATCAAACCTTGACATTTTACAAGTTCTCACGTTTACAAGTTTATACGATTAGCTAAGTGTACTTGGATTAACCAAGCAGGCTTGTCAGGCCCATAGATCTATGACATCGTCAGGCTAGCAATAGTTAATGATTGCACATATAATCGTCAATACATGGTAATTACAAAGATCAACTAACCACAACATAATAGTGAATTGCCAAGAGTTTACAAGAATCAAACGGGTTTACAAGTGCAATAGTCATAAGGTAACATGTTTCACCCCAAAGTGTAAAATAAGCAAAAGGGATATAGAAATACTCACATGATCAATAAGAATAAAAGTGATGACTATTAAGAATAATAAGCAACATTCCCACGTAAACCTTCACGAAATACCTAAGAATATTTATATTTACAAGTTTTTAGTTTAATTATAATAAGTTTAATGGTTAAACGAGAATTAGGGTTTTAACTGAATTTGTGGCTTGTCAAATAATTATATTTAACAAATGGAATTCATTCATATTTTCTTAAAAATATATATTTATATTTCATACAAAAATGTAAATAGAAATATTTATAATAATTTGAAAGATCCTTATATAAAGTTTGGATAAAGTTTTATAGCTGAAAGAAATAATTACGATTCAAGTAATTTAAATTGAAAAGAATGTTTGGGACCAATAATAATTTATTAATTTTTTTATCTACAATCCATTTAAGAATTTATTCAAAAACAAACCTTGTTAAAATGTTTTATTAACAAGATATATATTTATTTAAACTTAGAAAAATTGCAGAAAATATTTGGTGTCCTTTAAAAATATTTGAAGTTTATAACAATAAATTTTATATTTATTAAAAATTTTTTGAAATTGATTTTTAGGCTAAAAAGCCTTAAACATAAAACATGAGGGTGCCCGGGTTCGAACCCGGGACCTCATGTTTAAGAGGGTTGTGTCTTAACCAGTGAACCAGGGCCGCGGCCTTGGTTTCCTCTGGTACTAAATTCTTTTAAACCCTTTTATTGAATTTCCCCCAAATCACAAAAACCCTAGAATCGTTCTTGCCCCAAATTGAAGTTTCAAACGATTAAGTAAACGTTTGAAATCATAGGGCTTTTGCTCCCTATGATCATACGAATGTGTAGAAGATTTCAATTACCCGATTTGGAGTTTAATCACGCCAAGAACAATCGAAGAACAGCCGTGAGTATGTCGTGAGTAAGTCCGATTACAAAAGAGGATAATAATTCAATTAATTGCACAGGAAGCTTCCACGATAGTCGATGATTGAAAGCCCTCTATAAATTTGTAGGTTGCAAGTGAAATTAAAAGTTGTATTCGATTAAGGATAGGTAGATGATTGTTTATGTTGGATTAATTGAGTTATTAATATTGTTTTAAGCTCGAATGACTATATGATTAAAGGGTTTCGGTTATACCTTTGTTTGGGTTTGTAACCGGTGTTTAATCACAATTAAAGATCATAATTGAGTTCGAAACGCGTTAGTGAATCGGTTGGGATCATTTGGCTTTGAAATTGGACATTTATATTCAGTTTTTGGCCTTCGCCGGAGAGGTGCCGGTGGTTGGGTGGACATTGGCCGGAAAACCGTGGGTAAAGGGGGTTTTTGGTTTGGGTTTTGGTTAATTACACAAATGGCCCCTGTAGTTTGTTTTGTTATCATTTTATGCCAAAACTTTCATTTAAAGTTTTAAAAATCATAAAACAAACCCTTTTTACTTAAATACATTAGGTTTTAATTATTTTTAAGTTTAATAATTTTTATAAATCATTATTATTATTATTATCTTTACCATAATCTTAGTTATTATTATTATTATTATTATTATTATTATCCTTATTATTATTATTATTATTATTACTATTATTAATATTACGCATTGTTATTATTATTGGTTTTATTATTAAAGTTAGTATTACTATCATTATTATTAATAACATTATCATTATGCAATATTGTATTTAATTATAGTAGACCATTACTTTATAACAAATAAAATGAACGTAAACAACACATAAGTTTCATATATGGTAACAATGGCCCTTACAAGAATTAACAATACTAACTTTTAATTAACCCAAAATTACAAGATGTTACATGTTGGGTGGTGGTGGTGTATAATGCACATCTACTTATAAAGCCAAGTCATGCATTAGGTCCACCTCTTTTAGTGTCTTGCTAAACACCTATGGTCAAATGGACGAAAGATGGAGGTGGCCATTCATGGAAGGGCAACTTGATGCTTTAAACCATGTAAAAGTTGTTACATAAAAATGGCAAGTCTTGAGCTTCACAAAAGGCAAGCTTGTCTTGTGAGGATTTGACAAGGGAAGAAGAAGAAAAGAGAGGTGAGGGGGGAGGGGGCAAGGGGACGGTTATGGGGGGTGGGAAATGGGTTGATTTTTTTTATTTTTGTATAGTATGGGGTATTTGGGTGGTATTTGTTGTACAATTGGTATTTTTACATATCTTCATACTTCTACTCTTTACTTTTTAAAATACATTAGAATTTTATAGGTAGTTGTATAATATCATATCATTTAATATTTATGGTGTGTTAATGATACAACATGTATTTAGTAGTTGCGTTAAAAGGATTCGTTCCAGGTAAAATATTAATTTACGCGATTAGGTGTATTTATATATTTGAGTTTTCCCAATGTATTTAATTTGGAATCTAAAATGTTTTGAAACAATGGAATCTAAAATACTTTGAAACACCTTAAAGTATTTATTAGTACACATATATTAATTATCACCAACGTTCGTGTGTGTGCCGGTTACGCCGAATCACCGATGCATGAAATGTAATGCATGAAATTTTGCAATGCATAAAACGACTTCAATATTTGGAATTCAATTGAAAATCAAGTATTATAGGTGTAATTATAACCAAGTCAAGGTCGGGTATTGACCTGAATTTTCCGGTTGTCACACTTTGTTACAATCGGTTTTGGGGACTCTTCCTAATTATTACCTCTCTATCTTCCGTGCTCCTGTTCAAGTAATCAAGACTATTGAATCATTGCGTAGAAAATTCTGTTGGGGTGCATCAGAAAAAGAAAAAAATTGCTTGGGTATCTTGGCAAAAAATGTTAGCTCCAAAGGATCATGGGGGTCTTGGTATTGGATCGATTAAGACGGCAAACCATGCACTTCTTATTAAGTGGATATGGAGGTTTAAACAAGAACCCAATGCTGAGTGAGCAAAAGTGATTAATGCCATTCATGGGTCCAACAAGTTGGCAAAATTCATTCCATGTAAAGCAAATATAATTGGCCCGTGGAAGAATATTGTTAAGGTCGTTAATGACCTTGCAAACCTCGATATTGTTGTTAAAAAATCCTTGTGTTGCAAGGTGCGTAGGGGTGATTCGGCCCGGTTTTGGATTGATAATTGGTCCAGTGTGGGTGTGCTTAAAGTTGAATATCCAGATCTATTCTTTTTCAAATCTTTTAAGGAATGTAAGGTGATCGACCGGGTAAATATTTGAGGGCCAAGAAAGATAATTTTTTTGGCAGTGGAAGGCATCTTCTCTTGGGCTTGTGGATGCCTCTCAACTCACTTGCCTCTTATCCCAAGATATTCCATTAGCCCTCTCAAACGATGTGGATCAGTGTGGTTGGAGAAATGGGATCAATTTTGCAGTTAAAGTTGTGAGATCGGAGATAGAATAAAAAATGTTGACTCCTGCCTCTTTTGTGTTCCACTGGACAAGATGGGTTCCATTAAAGGTTAATGTTTTTGCTTAGAGGGCTGAGATGAACTGCATTGCCTCGAAAGATGCACTTATTTCCAAAGGAATCCAGATTCTACCTTCGTGTGCTTCATGCGGTGCCGAATTAGAGTCAAGCGATCATATCCTCATTTGATGTAAGGTTGCAAGTGAAGTATGGTTGGAGGTGTTTGAATTGTGCAAGGTCCCCAAAGATCTCATCTTTACCGTTAGGGATGTTTTGTTTGTCTACAAGTTGTAACCCTTCGATGAAAAACACAAGGACCTCCTTTATGCCATATTTTTGTCTACACTTTAGTGCATTTGGAAGGCTAGGAATAATCGGATTTTCTCTAATAATTTAAAAGATTATAGAGCGATCATTGGAGAAGTGAAATTGGTTTCGTTCATTTGGATTAAATCTAGAAGGAGATATGTTAGCTTAGATCGGGAATCTTAGTGTAATTTCAATTGTAATGTTGTTTCCATAAACTAGCATTTTGCTAACTTCTTCTAATAAAATCTTGAGTGTTCAAAAAAAAAAACAATATGAAGACATTGATAAGTATCTAACAAACTTTCTTCCGTAGTACTTTCTTAAAGAATCTCACCATCTTACATCTCTATGTCCCTTGTATCCTCTTTGTCATAGTTTAATCTTTCCCGAAACTTCATTTCAACACTAAACTCACAGACTCAGTTAATTATGTACTCCTAAATCTATATCGTATGCTCAGAATGAAACTTCATTATCTCATGACTTAATGCCTCTTGAATTTTTAAGTGGTGTGAACTTCACAGTAATCATTTCCTATAGGTGACTTTGCACTAGCTTAGAGGTTTATATAAAGAGAACATGGTGAAGCATGGAAAATAATAAGATGTTGGCACATTACATAGACAAGAAGAGAGTGATGATAGAATCACAACGTAGAGCACGTTCTAACTTGACCATTGGAGGGTACTTTCGAAATTTCAATATCAATCAAGTTTTTTTTCACACATTACAAACTTGGTACCAAGAAACTCGGGTCAAGCTGTTAAAACCAGTCTGTTCTTTAGATCGTTATTACAACACACTCCAAACTAAAGTGAAATCAAACAAAGTTCTTCTCACAAAACCTTAATAGGATGGAATTGTTTGGCTCATCATAGTTGGGCTTTATTTTCTTTATTAGTGCATTTTTCAACTTAACTTTAACATATAGTTAATTGTCAATTAAAAACATTATTGCTTCCAATATCAAATGCTAAAAAGCATCAAGGAATATGAATCGTCTTTAGTGGCCATTGGAGTTGGACGTGACACATATGCTAGGCTCAATAACACACGTATACATCCACACTGACCACACACACGTGTATATATATGTATATTTTTTTAGCTAACTATTTTTTTTCTTTCTAACCATCTTATCACCTATTTAAACTTTTATTACTTTTATAGAAACAATCATCAATGTTAAGATATTGCGATAATAAAAGTTGTCTACTTTTCAACTAAAAGTTATGAGTTTAAATCCTACGGAGTACAAATGTGATGTCTTACGAGTAAAATATACATAAAGTAAATATTATGTGTTTGTTAATAAAAGTAACTAAGGCACTAGGCCATGCCGCCATGGGCTTAAACATGTGCATGTATGTATACTATTTTTTATAAACGCCATATATATATATATATATATACATATATATATATATATATATATATATATATATATATATATATATATATATATATATATATATGTATATATATGTATATATATGTATATATATATGTATATATATGTATATATATGTATACTATATATATGTATACTATATATATATATATATATACTATATATATATATATATATATACTATATATATATGTATACTATATATATACATATATATATATACTATATATATATGCCAACGAATAATTTTTAAGTCCGGACACCCGGATAAACTCATTGGCCAAAGGCCACCCACGCCCGCTAACACAGACAAAGTTGGTGACCCGGCTCGCCCACCATTCCAAAAGAAACCCACCACTCAAAGGCCCACTATGATAAAACCCTTAGCCCACTTGAAGCATATTGCTCCTAGTGAGACCTCAACCCATGATCTCCACTTTAGAATATCATAGGATGTCTCATCCTAAACTAGTTGATCTAGGACTTATTGGTATAAAAGACATATATTACGTAATGAAGAAGATTATGCAAGTCCCAAGGTTTTTAGCAATGACAATTTACATGCACGCCATCATAATGATTTAAAAATAATAGATTATATTTTATTATTATTACACGAACTCTTTGGTTGTGAGAGGAGTTACTCTAGCTAATAGTGTAGTCCGTTAAGCTTCTAGTACAACTTGCTTGTGCGCTTTCCTTAAGTACATATTGGTATCTCGGGAGTTACTCTAGCTAAAAGTGCGGTTCGTTAAAAGTGTAGTTTGTTGGTGACCGGTGCATGGAGGCGGTCGTCGCCAGCCTTCTTTTTCCGCCTGTAGTGTCGGTAACCTTTCAGATTCTGACTAGATCTATCTGGTGCATGGAGGGGGTTATCATCGATATCCCATGTCTGCAAGTGTTGTCGGCAACTTTTTAGATTCCGACTAGATTTGGTCGGTGCATCGAGGCAGTGGTCGCTGCCCTATCGTTTACGCTTGTGATGTTGGTGACACTGTTGTTTCTAGTCGGATCTAGGCAGATTGGTGGTTCAATTAACATTGAATACCAACTCTTTTGCATAAGGGAAAGTACTGTAGCTAATATGGCATTTCATTTCTGTTCAGATGTAGGCGGGATCTGTGGTTGATGTTGTTCCAATCGTGGCATCTTGCCGGAAATCCACCCTCATCGTTGTCGGCCTTGTGATTGCATGGGTTGCCATGCAATGATTTTAGGTTTATTTTATATTCGTGGATGTTGTTGGTACCAAGAACTAGGCTCTGGATGTCACCAGATGCCTACTGTGACCGTCGTTGGTCTTTGATCCATTGATCTCTACTTTTACGATTGTTGAGCCTGGGGGTTACGAACAGCGGTGGGTGTCATCGGTGGTCGTATGTGTACTACTTGGCGATGTCTATTTCGGTTTTTGTTATTGAAATCTTTGTGGTTCAATGATGTGTTTGATCAATGATGTTGAATTTGGGTTCACTCGAGATTGTACCGGTCGGTGATGTTAAAAACATAAGTTAATGTCAGAACGTTTATTTCTATCTATGTCGGGTTTTCTTACCGAAATCTTTTTGTGTCTCGATGAAACTCCTTTGGGTCAATGTTGAATTTAAGTTAATAAAATACAATTACTACAAACTGCAAACAGAAGTTATTGAAATGGAATTCAAGCTAATTTAGTATTATGATAAATTTAGTTTTAACAACCCAACAACTAAACTAAATACATTATGGGGCGTTTGGTTTGTGAAATTTGTTGGAATTGAAATTGGAATTGGAATTGGAATTTGAACTGTAATTCGAAAGAATTGTATTTAGAATTTAATATTTTCCAAAGGATTTGGAATTCAAAGAAATTGAAATCTATAAAGGGAATTTAGATTCAAAATGCATTTCTAGTCATAAAACACTTATAAAAGAATTGGAATTTATCACCCGTTGGAAACCGCCACCACCTCAATAGCCACCGATCAGCGCCGCTACATACCACCAACCGCCGCTGCCACTGCCGACAATCGACCGCGATGACCAATCGCGCCCGATGCCAAAAACCGACTGTACCCTACTTCCGATAACGCCCGACGTCGACACTTCGGCAATTGTGGTCGGCGACAGTCGACGGTTAGGGGTGGCGGCGGTAGGCGGTTGGGGCAAACAGTTGATGGCGGTGGTCAGTGTCGGTGGCGGTCGGCGACAGTCGACGGTTAGGGGTGGCAGCAGTCGGAGCAAACAGTGGACGCGGTGGCGGCGATCGGGGTCGTCGGCGGTGGTGGTCGGGGTCGGAGATGGACGACGGCGGTCGGGGGTGGATGGCGGCAGTCGACGATCGGGGGCGGGGTTGGCAGACGACGGTGGCGGTCGGCGGTCGGGGGGGGCAGCGGTCGGGGTCGGCGGTATCGGCAGTCAGTTGGCGGTGGGCATGGTGGTAGGCGTCGATCGGGGTCGGCGGTCGGGGGCGTCGATGGTCGGGGTCAGCGGTGGTTGGTGGTCGGGTCGGCAGTGGTTGGTGGTCGGGGTCGGCGGGGGAGGCGGTGGTCGGCGGTCGGGGTCGTCGGATAGTGTCGGTTGGCGGTGGGCGGGGTGGTAGGTGGCGGTTGGTGGTGGAGGCGGGGGTCGGTGGAATTTAAAATCATTTAATATTTGAAAGGATTTTGAAATCCTTCATTTGAAGGAATTTGAGGGAATTAATTTCAATTCTGATTCTAATTCATTTATCAACCAAACACGTTAAAAATGGAATTCAAATTCCAATTCCAAGGAATTCATACCAACCAAACACAATGAACAATGAAATTCAAATTCCAATTATATTTAATTCAAATGAATTTCTGCATACCAAACGCCTCCAATATATGTTTTTTCGAAAACATATTAGTTTTAATTCTAAGACAAAGGTAGAAAAAGAATATTAACTCCAATCTTGGTTAGCAAATATAACTACTTGTTAAAAGTAAAATTATTCATAAGCTAGTAAAAAGAAGTGAATTCTCACAATATTTTAATGTGAAAAGTGTTGGTATTGGTTGTAGAATCTATTTTATATCCTGATAAGGCACAAGGAGTAGCTTAAATTAATTAGTGATAAGATGCAAAGCTTTTGCTCAAGATTTAATAAAATAATCAATTATCACTGCCCTTTAATTATTCTTTTGGAATGATTTATGACCTTTGTAGATGCAAAATAGCAAGCTAAGTGTTTCATTAAGATTCTTTTTTAGACTTGATTTCATAATTTAAAAAGCCTCATCCACGGGTACGTATATGTGTTATTTTTATTTTTTCTATAGTTTTTATAAGTGTTTGTTAAATTATTAAAAATATTATAAAATAAGAAAGAGATAACACTCTATGTGTA
Source organism: Flaveria ramosissima (assembly GCA_025215565.1). Taxonomy (NCBI): domain Eukaryota; kingdom Viridiplantae; phylum Streptophyta; class Magnoliopsida; order Asterales; family Asteraceae; genus Flaveria; species Flaveria ramosissima. The sequence goes on from CM046030.1 coordinate 58,561,464, forward strand.
GAGGTTCCAATGAAAGTTAACAAAATCATTTTATGTTTTGCTATTTGATTTTAAATCAAAAGTTGATATTTCAATGTCTTACATCTAAACCGATAGCAATCAACTCATCATATAACAAGTGGATTTATTAGTGAACTTTATGGTTATAAGTTTAATGTCATCTATATAAAAAGTGTATTAACAATGTGTGATGATGGATCTACTAATAATATCAATCAAACATTTTGTTTATAGATGATTAAGTTATTTAAAATAAAAACTTCAATACAAGACCCGTTTAATAAGTTATAAGGCATAGCCTGCAAAGGTTATTTGACTACCATGATATCTCAGTTTAGTGATTATGATACCATCACTTGCAATAAGATCAAGTCCCGTCTTTGCTGATCATAATGTCAAATTATGTTATTTGACTAGCATTATCGTTACTCGTTAAAAATACAAACAATTGAATTTGCTAATTTTCATATTGCTTCCTCATAATGTAGCCCTTCAATATAATTACCAGATTAAAGCTGTAACCTCTTCTTAGAACCCTTAGCTCACAAACTCTTTAAACTCTTTCTTAAATCCTAAATTTACATTAGTGTTAAGTTTGGTACTACAACCCACAACCTCATTGGAATGATAACTTTACTATGCATGATACCGTTAGTTTACTAGCTCTTTGGTACTTGTAACCTTAGACACAATATCATCATATAATTTGATAAAGAGTTACAGGTAACACTTAGTTTAGTGAAATCCGATATATAAAAAAATGTGAATAATTAAATTTATAATATATAATACATGACAAATATATAAAAACCGACACTTAGTTAAAATAACAAATAAAAAAATTGGGAAAGTTATAAATTTTAAATATTTAAAAGAAAATTAAAAAATTACAAACTTTCCAAATAAATACAAGTCTTCATACATCTGTTACTCTATTATATTAATCAAAATAATACCAAAATTTTCATTTGGATGGAAGCTCTTGGGTTTTATTCAAAACATGATGTAATTTAGTTTTGATGTAAAAGAGTAGATTTTCACAATATTGCTCCCCAACGATTAGTTTTGATGTAATTTAAGAGTAGATTTTCACAATATTGCTCTCCAACGTTTGACTAAATAATCATTTTCCTCCAAAATATTAAAAATATTAATTTATCTTCAAAAGTTTCATATGTTGTTTTAATTTTCCTTCAAAAGTTTTCTTATTTTAGATAAAGTTGAAACAATAATGAAACTTTTGGAGTAAAATAAAAACAAATTGTGAAACTTTTGGAGGTATATTAATATTTTTAATCTTTGGAGGAAAATGGTTATCTTCAATAAAATTCAAATAATAAAATTGAACTTAATTTTTAAAGAGTATGATAGTATGTTTTTTTAAAAAGAATAATCAATGTACAATCAACAATTAAATTTATAATACTACCTTAGTGTTCAGATATATGCTAACAACGAACTCTTAAACTACAAATCTAGACACTCAAATCACAAACACCAGCTGTAATATTAATAAAAAACTAAATAAAATAACCATGATTATCATTAACGACTTTTAATTAAGTTATCATGATAAGAAGTTGGTTGTAACCTTAATTTGATAATATTTCCGCTACTTATTTACATTTTTCGCACGTTAATAAACCAACAACTGAACATCGTGAACAGAACGAGTTGTCACTTGTACGGTACTACCACGTTGTGAAGACATTAAAACCTAGGATTGAAGGAAACGACGTCGCAGGAGCAAGATCTGATAAAACTAAAGAGTGGGTTGTGGTCCCCTTGGTAAGAGACAATGAAATGGGGTGAAGATTACTTGTGGGACCATAATTTACGCCATGTGGAATATTAGGACCACCATCACTTCTTCATTCATCGTATCCACATGGAAAACACATCCAAGTAAGTTTTAACATGTTGACTTTGGTGTCATATGATGGTCATATGTGTTTTATAAGTTACATCAATTGATAATGAAAATAATTTTAGATGATAGTGAATGAAGTTGAAAGATGTTGATGATTGTAGTGTCTTCAAGTTTATCTATTATTAGTTGTTTGTGATTTACTTAAAACTAAAATTACTTAAGAATAAACATTGATATAAGACAAGAGATGTGAAATACACGTTTGTTCGATGCATTAGTAAAACCAGGGGTAGCGCCCCTAGTAGGTTGAGGGGAGCGCGTTCTCTGTTGAAAAGCCATTAGAAGTTGTGTTTGAATTTGCATTATTGATGGATAGTTGCATTAGAAATGATTATTGGTGGTAACTAACTGTTGGTTGTGAATGATCATCAGTAGTAAGTTTGTGATGGTCAGCGACAACTTAATCTCTTAGAAGGAAATGATCGGTATTTAGTTACTACGAATCAATAAACAACTTGGTCATTAATTAGTGGTTAGTAGCGTTAGTGTCCATTTGAATACCGATAGTAGTTTGGTCTAACAATGGCAATCTGAGAGACATGCAACAACCGAGTTACTACATACAATCAATCATTAACCATAATTGAGTTCTTGTTAAGGGTTTTACTATTGATGTAACTTATAAAAATTGTAATCAATTGGTACCATCAAGTGACACGTCTTTAAACGAAGAGATGTGATATTTTCAACAAAACATTGTGATAGTTTTTCATTTGTTAAATGAAAAGTCTATATCTAGTAAGCTTTTTCACTTTTTCACAACAAAAATGACATACATGTTTTTAGGTGGGGATAGTGTGATGGTTGAAGATGCAACGATTATGGTGACTGAAATGAAACCTTGAAACTCATACATTAGAAAAAATAAGATGGTTTGAGGTTTTATGGTTAAAAAATAATTTAATTTATTTGTGTTTTTCATGTTTTTAGTAGTAAGGCAATTCTGATCTATTAAAAATATTAACAACGTATTTTCACAATGTTTGTCATCTAGGCTGAAATCTCAAAGATTAAAAATGACAAATTAGAGTATTTACACATAAATTCAAGGTCTATCTCTATCAACACATTGTCATTGTGAAGGGTGTGCATGGTCGGTTTGGTTTGATTTTATCCTAAAACCGAAACCAAAAATCGATATTTTGATTTTTAGGTTTTTAAAACCGTTCGGTTTCGGTTTTTTAGTTTTCGGTTTTGGTTTTTTTTCGATTTTACCATTTGGGCTTTAAGTTTTAGAAAAATTATTTTAAAGTAATGAATTTAAGGTAAACATTTTGGTCTTACATGTTTTTGTTGATCTCTAATATAATCTATATATTTTTATAAATTAGTTGATACTAAAATTAAATGCAAACCATAATATATGAGAACAATATATTTAATAAAACATTTAATCTATCAATTTAAATAAAAAGTGTAAATATTATTCTCGAAACCTAAATATTCAATCTCTTTTAGATAACATAAGTTAAATAAGTAACTAATAGGCTAATTATTTTTATATGATTACACCTCTAAATTTGCAAATTTGGTTGTATGGTTTCGGTTAGGTTTTTTCGATTTTTGTTACAAGCAAAACCAAAACCGAACCGAAAAATTCGGTTTTTAATATATCATCAAACCAAACTGTCAGTTTCTTAGCGGTTTTTGTTTTTCCAGTTCGGTTGCATCGGTTATTTTGGTTACGGTTCGATTATTTCGGTTTTTTGCACACCCCTAGTCATTATAAACTATTTTTTTATTTTAGATAAATAACGTCTCAAAGGACATCTAGTGTGAGAAAATAATATACTTTTAAATCAGATGACATGAATTAAATCGTAGAATGTAAATTAAAACAATATAAAGTTTATGTGTCGTCAGTTAAATGAAATAAAAAGAGATACATGAATAATTTTTATTTGTTAAATAAAACCCTCTTTTGTACTTATAACTTTCCCAAAATTTTAATGTAATCAATTTAAAAGTTGGTCTAATTTTACTTCAATTTTTAATTTACTTCTAATTTAGTAATTTGTTTTCCAATGAATAAATAATTTTTATGTTTTATAATAACAAGTGGCATGCTCGTAAATAATGGTGAGTTGAAAATAAAGGAATGGAGGACACTATGCCGGGCTTTTTCTGGCCAATCCTGTTGCCTACTCGTGTAACAGGAATTCAACTAACGCCGTCTACTAACGGCAACCCTCCGTTTGCTGAATTCCATGTTATTTCTTTATTACTTTTTTATTTATGTTTATAAAGCTAGTATTCTTCTTCTAAAATAATATTATCTAACTTAATGCACATTACAATTAAAGTATTGTAGTGTCATTTACTTTTAGAGTTAACTATTCAATTACACCCCTTCTTTTTCGAATGGCCAATTATCACTCTTTTAACTAACGGAAAAACATTTTGATATAGGCTTATAATTATCGAAAGATACTGATTTGTAAAAAGTAATACGTTAATCGCATATAAACTTAACAGAATCAACTTTTTCAAGTATTTTAGTAAAGTTACATAATTTTTTTTCATATAAAATCACCCAACAAGGTAAAAAATTTTAAAATGAATCTTGACATGAACACATATGAATTTTAATACCATCTAGTGATTTTATTAAACCTAACTTGAAGTAAGAGTTAATAGTGAAGAAAACATGTCACTAAATAATAACTAGGTTTCACACGTGTTCAATTAAGTCAGACTCGCTTTAGAAAATGTATAAAAGACTAAAAATTCTAATAAAAACCGAGAAACTTTAGAGACAAAAAATTTATTTAGCGGATTTAATCAAACAATTTTAGAAACTTCATTAATATAATCAAACTTGATTAATATAATCTAAAGTTACTATTTCTACAACAAAGTTAGAGTTAGTTAAAACTTAACTCTAAACCTTAATAAAAATGTTACAAAATTAAAAACAAAAAATACTAACAAGTTTATTTCCTTAATAAACAAACATAAAGCTTATTCGTACTAGTTTAGTTCGTTTGCAGCTTTAAATATAATATGTTACTATCGGAATATAAACCTGTTATTTTTTACCCACCAGTATATATAATTATAGAGAGAGAGTATGTGGGAGTATTTTAGAGAGAGAAGAAATCTAGGCATATTATATTAATCAATATTTGGGGTTAAGTAACGGCGTTTTCTCCATCTCCTGGATTCTAGTGAGAAGAATTGGAGCTGAAGCTGCATCATTGAGCTCTTGTGTTCTCATTATCTTCATCTCCTACAATAATATTGAGCTTTAGGGTTTCGATTCAGCTCTTTAAGCTTCATCAAATCATATCTTTCTTCTGTTTCTTGATGTTATGATCATAAGACTATGCATGTGGAGAATTTGATGATTTTAGAGCTTTACTTGTCTATTTTCTGAAGAAATTTCTGGGTTGGAAGAATCTTTACCGCTTTTGACCATGGACTATCGAGGGTCAACATTTCTCTCACCTGAAGGTGAAATTTCTTCGTTCTTTGTTGTTTTTTTTCGTTGGGTATGCTAATTTTGATGTCTGGTATCATGGGTTTTTGATTGGGATTGTTATTGACTTGATTTTTCGTTTAAGGATGAAATTAGATTCCTCTCTTGACTTCTGACTCTTGACTCGTGAGTCAATTGGGTTGATTTTGAATTTCAAAAGTGAAATATGTGGAACTAGGAAGAAGTACCAATCTATGTCAGTTTGAATATCGTTTTTGAACCCTAATTAAGGGTTGCAGGAGTGTATTCTTTATGTGGGTTATGGTTTTGTTTTGTTATTTATGCTGAATATGTTGTATTTTGTGTGGATTTTCTTTAATTTGAATATGAGCTATGGAAGATCTGCTGTATAAGGAGTTATGGAAAGCATGTGCTGGTCCACTAGTGGATGTTCCAAGAGATGGAGAAAGAGTTTTCTACTTTCCTCAAGGCCATATGGAGCAAGTAAATAAAATATGTTTCTTAATTTTGCTTTAGATTTACATTTTTCCCCTAATATCAAGATGCTTTTGACATAATTTTCAATATGGAGCAAGTAGATACATAGATTCTGGTTGGTTATGTGAGTTTTAATTTGCGACTTCTGCGTCTTGTGTGATTTGTTTAGTTGGAGGCATCAAGGAATCACGAATCGGATCAGAGTATTCCTCCCTTTAACCTCAATTCAAAGATCCTTTGTCGTGTTGTTCATACGCAGCTGCTGGTAGGAACATGTTCTTTCAGTGTTTGTTAGGACTCATAAACTCATGAAATTTTAGTACTGCATACATTAAATATGGTATACTGGTATAAGAAACTAGATTAAACAACAAAATGTAATTGTGATTCAATTTTTCGGCAAAGTTCAATAATATAATTTCGGCTCCACGCATATATAATATCTTAGGAGCCGAACGTCGAACAAACTAATTAAGTTCTAAGTGTTTTTTGAATGTGCATCATCAAATTGATTATCCCAACCAGTAAGTTATCATTGTTTGGATAAAGAAAATCTGCTTTTGGTTATTTATGCGTCATGTAATCAGCTTGATTATTGGTGATATATGTTTTATTGTATAAGTTGATCAGCTGGAATATTGTTCATATGTCAAAATACATATTTAGCTTCCAATCTGTCAGTTTTGTTGGACTTCTAATTTAAGAAAAGAAGGTGACGTATTCATCTGCTTGTAGGCTGAACAAGATACGGATGAAGTTTATGCTCAAATCACTCTACTTCCAGAACAAGATGTAAGAGTTCATCTTATAGATTTCATAATATTCAAGGTAAATTAATGCCTTCTGTTTTGGTTTTTGTGTAACAAATCATAGCAAAGTGATCCTACTAGTCCTGATAAATGCCTTGCTGAGACCCCAAAGCCAACTGTTCACTCTTTCTGCAAAGTCTTGACAGCATCAGATACGAGCACTCATGGTGGGTTTTCAGTGCTCAGGAAACATGCAAATGAATGCTTACCTGCATTGGTAATCAGCTTTTTTGTCAATAGCTGTTGCCCCTTTATCTAATTCACAAGTTTAACAATTCTGTGTTCTGATTTTTTAAAAATTCTTTGTATAGGACATGACTCAGGCTACTCCAACTCAAGAGCTAGTAGCTAAGGATCTCCATGGCATTGAATGGCGATTTAAGCATATATTCAGAGGTCAGTGTTTTCTCATATGTTGTACATATGTTTAGTGATAGCAAAATAGATGGGCCGTAAGGGTTGGGTAACAGGTCGAAAAGGTATTCTTGTTAACAGAGGAGGCCGCTTCACCTCAAAATTCTTTTGTACTTAAATTATTATTATTTTTTAAGCTAAATTGTTCCGAAAAGTTATATAATTATATGTTTCGATACTAATACAATTTTTGTTAGTTAAATGATTTCGGAGACTTTATGCATTAAAATTACACTTTTGACATCTTTCAGCCTGTTTGACTCATTTGACCTGTTTCCTTTTAAACTATTTTATTTAATTTTACCCATTTGACCCATTAGAAATGAAACATAACCCAATTTGGCTCATAATAATTTTCAAGTAAATTGGTTGAATTGCTACATATGCGGTAAATCACAAACATTTGTTAGATAGGGAGCCTGATTCAGACTGTAAACTGGTCTATGATTTGACAGTTGACATCTTCCAGTTTTCGATTCTGTTAGCTTATGAATTTTCTGCCACTAGATTTATGAATACATGATAAGAACCCTAGCAATAACTATGAATCTGAAGAAATTGTTCAACCACGCAAGAAATTGTTCAACCACCAGTTTTCTAGTTTCATTTATCATTACTATTATTTTGCTTAAACTTTGATCTTATAAGAATTATATATGTTAGATATCACTTATAGGTGCTAATCTTTACATCAGTTAATTGAAAGTTTGAAACTAGATATCTATCTCCATGAGGAGTAACTTCTCTTTGATAGAGCAGGTCAACCTCGAAGGCATTTGCTTACAACTGGATGGAGTACTTTTGTTGCATCTAAAAGATTGGTGGCTGGGGATTCATTTGTATTCCTCAGGTATTGCTTTCCATTTTTGCTTTATCTTGTTGCATAACTAATAAGTAAAATGTTTAGCAATTCGTCAAATATATCTAAAACACCCTTTTGTAAAGACACATAGAAAGCTCATGGACCAAAATCAGTGTCAGCAATTTACGTGTGATTATGGTAGAAGGATAAATTTGGTAGTTTTATTCGATCTTAAACACCAGTGGAGTTTTCGTGGGGCATCTTGCAGGGCGTAGTTAACCTCACGCATCTATTATTGTTATAGTTGATTTATAATTTGTACCATTGATAAATGTTTATACAATTATGTGATTATTAGGGGGGGAAATGGTGAATTACGTGTGGGAGTAAGACGTGCTACTCAACAACATAATTCTATGCCTTCTTCTGTGATTTCAAGCCAAAGCATGCGACTTGGAGTACTTGCAACTGCGTCACATGCTGTTTCTACCAAAACCCGTTTTCTTGTTTATTACAAGCCAAGGTGTGTTACTTTAAATTTTCAACCCATTTGATTTTTAATGGGTTCAATTTTGGTCTGCTTATCTTTAATGGGTCATATGGGTAAAAATCAATAAGAACCAAAAAGAAACAGATTAAAAGTCATCCAGAGTTTTCTTTTGGATACATACAACCTACTCAATCAATTCATTCAAAACAATATATTATTTATTTGTTATTGTGATAACATATTTTCTATAACCATAAGTCCATATTCAACATAAATTATTTGGTAAAAAGTAAATAAAATGGACAGAAAGTGCTTCAAGGCAACCCGACTCATTTTGATCTATTATATGGTGTATTGGTGTTGACTGTGACACTGTGTACGTATATTATTATCCACAAATAAGGAGGTATGGGGAGGGGGAGGGGTAGATGTTTGTCATTCTTCTTATAAATGAAGAGATGAAAAACTAAAACTAAAACGATAAATCCAAAGTATAATGAGGTCTTTTTCATATGTAAAAGAATGGCACCAAGTAAAAGTTTCATAATCAGGCTTAAGTTTAAGTGTATATTTATTTTACATAATATCTCTACTATATAACTTGTTAACTGATTATGGATATATATATATATATATATATATATATATATATATATATATATATATATATATATATATATATATATATATATATATATATATATATATATATATATATATATATATGTATGTATGTATGTATGTATGTATAACACAACTATTTAAACATTTACCTGGCTTTCTAGAATTGTTCACCCTCATTAGTCTCCCAGTATCCATGAAATGCACTTGTTATCTTTTCAAGGTGGGTTGTTCCTACATCTGATATGCTGTCTTTTACAGGACAAGTCAGTTTATCATAGGCTTGAACAAGTATATTGAATCTTTAAACAATGGATTTAGTGTCGGTACAAAATTCAGTATGCGATTCGAGGGTGAAGATTCTCCAGAGAGAAGGTACATATTATTTATATCTTATTGGTATTTAAGTTTGTATAAGGAGATGATTTCAATGAATATCTCTTCAAACAATTAGGTTTACGGGGACAATAGTTGGAATTGAAGACTTGTCTCGCCAGTGGGAAGGTTCTAAATGGCGCTCACTTAAGGTAAATGTCTGACATTATTTTTACATATCCATTATAATTATTATTATTTTAATAGGGAAATCTTTATATATCAGTCAAAGACCTGTCGTTTGACTCAAATAGCTGACCTACTTGTTGGGGTCGCTAGATGGCAACTTGCCGGTCTAAGTTGGGCTGACCCGACCAAATCACCTTTTCTCTTAAACTTGTATTATTTTCACAAAACACCTTTAATAGTAATGTAACTTTATGGATAAAGAGATTTTGGAGGTGTTGTGCATTTAAATACACTTTGTGTGACTTTCAAACCGTTAGATATGTTAACTATTTTATCTAGTTCGTCATCATTTTACTGTCTGTTGTCAAAAGCCCACAAGTTGCATGCCTAGAATCTCAGGCACATCCTTGTAAATCGCTTCAAAAGCCCCATCTTTAAGTATTCATTTGCAGTTTCAGGTCAAGTTTTAGCCAAAAATTATTTGAATAAATATGTCTGAAACAGATACACTAGCCCTAAACAAGCCTGAAATCAACCAAAAAAAACCTAAACTAACCCAAAACAAGCCTAGAGCATGTCCAAAACCCCTAAATATGGTATTTTTATAGTACGCGTCTAGCTTAAAAAAATCATTTTTTAAGCACCTTGCCTCTAGGCCCAAGGCTCACCCTTTGCCTTGAGTGCGACTTGCACCTTCAACAAATATGATTTTACCCGATTGACGTGTTAGAGACAAGTCATTAACCTTTTTTCCGGTTGACTCCAGGTCCATTGGGATGAATCCACATCAATAGTGAGACCAGAAAGAGTTTCTCCATGGGAGATTGAGATTTATACAACTCCTGTACCAACAAGCTTGGTTCAACCAGTTGCCTCCAAAAGTAAAAGGCCTCGACCTCTGGCCAGCATCCCAAATCTTGGTGAGTCATTTTTCTAAGTTTCTTTCTCCATATTTTAATATCCATTTTAACCTCTTCTATTTTGTACTTTTGCTGCTTAAAATTCCAGAACCTGCATGCTCGACTGTATCTGCTGTTTGGAATCCTTCACATGAGCAAACAGAAAATGGTAACAATGGCTGTTTTTCGAGGAACCAAATTGATGCAGGTTGGCAACTAACTACTAAAGACAAGCTGGGCTGGGTAAATGGTCAAAACGGGTCAGGTTGGGTTAAAACTGGCCCATGAACACTTATTTTAAAAAAACTTTTTTTATTTTGAAAAATAGTTACTTTATTAAAGATAATTAAATCGACTTTAGGATGTTTCATAGATTTGAACACACTTTAAATGACCTTTAAGTTTTAACCTGTTTGACCCTTTCTACTGGATTAGTCAAACATAATTAAATTCTTGTTTATATGTAAATGGGTTGAAGTTACCACCTATATAATGGCTATCATCATTTATGGTGAAATCTTTGTGCCTTGATTTGTAGGTGAAACAGAAGATAAGAAAGGTCTCTTAGGTTGGTCTGTCCATTCGAATTCGAATTTTGTTCCTCATGAATCCACAAAATTGAGCAAAGACTCAATTAAAAGCCCGGTTGACTTGAAGATGTCTGAACATGTTTCAACTTGTAGATTATTTGGTTTTGACTTGAAAACTGCCCCAAAGAGTGATATTGTTGTACCTGAGGTTGGCCCATATGTTGAAAGACATAAATTGGCTGGGATCTCAGACCAGAAATCTGATGTCTTATCAAAGGATCATAAAGTTGGTCAAACCAAACAAACAACTTTGAGCCGGAGCCGTACTAAGGTACATCTGATTCTGGGTTTGGGTTGGGATGGGCTGACCTGTAAACATATTTTGCGCAGTTTTTAACTTTTATGAATAAAGTACGGAAAAGGTTAACATTTGGTATAATTATTGAAGGTTCAAATGCAAGGAGTAGCAGTGGGTCGCGCAGTAGATTTAACCACATTAAGAGGGTATGATGAGCTCATAGATGAACTCGAAGATATGTTTGATATTAAAGGAAAGCTTCGTCCTAGAACTCAATTGGAAATTGTGTTTACTGATGATGAAGGAGATATGATGCTCATGGGTGATGATCCATGGCAGTAAGTAACCTTACACCAATTGCATCAATAATGAACCACACTTTTTCCATATTATCACTTACATAGTTGCAAAACGGGTCATAAGGGATTAAGGGGTTCAGGTCAAAATGAGTACATTTTTGGTATGGATTGGAATAAATTGGGCTAACCTGAAACGCTTTTTGTCCAAATCATGAGCGTTTTCACAAAGAACTAGTCAACTATGAATGCGATAACTATTTTGTTTTGGTAATAATCTGTTTTTTTTTTCTGAAAAGGTTATGCAATTAAATATACACTAGGGGAGTTTCAACCCATTGACCTGTTTCCTTATAAGCCAATTTGTTTGATTTCACATGCTCAACCCGTTATATATAAAACATAACCCAGATCGGTCTATTCATGCAGAGAATTCTGTAGAATGGTTAAACGAATTTTGATTTGTTCAAGTCAAGATGTGAAGAAAATGAATTCTGGAAGCAAGCTGCAACTTTCTTCCTCCAATGACATTGAAGTCTCTGGTTTTAGCGTGGAAGCCGCTGAAAATTAACAAAATTTGTGCTTTCTTACGTAATGTCCCCGGTTTTTTAGGTTTGTGGGTTGTGTTTTTTTTTTCCTTTCTTTTGAAGTCAGGTGTTTGAGGATCAAGGCAAGGGGAATAAGGGCATAAGTTATAAGATATTGAAGTTGTAGGAATTGAAACGTGATAGGATTGATCTGTGTGTAGCAGTTATTAAATGCTTAATGTTGTATGTGGAATATATGATCTTATATATGTTTTTGCAAGGGGATATTTGTATGCATATGGTAAGATGTATGTTGCCATTACTGATCTGCACATGTCTTTTGGACCAATTAATGTGATAACATATGGTTGAAACTTGAATGAGAAATACCATGTAGCCTCTGCAAGTAAAGTAAAATAAACAAACAAACAAACGTATGCAGTAACATTAATCATACAAAAGTAGAGTCTGGTCAGGTTGAGAAGATGACAAACATTTTATCTATCTCAGGAGATAGGTTTCACAAATGAGAATTCGGCTCAAAAATGGTTAATGGTTTAACGAGTAGTTTGTTAAAACTGACAATCTTAGGTTTTATGTGTTTTGGAAAAAACATAGACCTTTCTAACAATTTTTAAATTTGCTGATTTTGAAAGTTGTCCCTCTTTTGACCCATTAGTGGTAAAGTATAACCTAAATGAGCTGTACATGGTATGTAGTGTATTTGATTCAAGTCATTCATCATATATGGTTAATAGATGATCTATAATTCTAATGTACAGAAAAAGATTACTTGCATTGTCATGATTTTTTTTGTACGTACAACTTGGATAACACTCGGTACAACATTAATGCATGCATTCATGTTGTCTAAACGACTATACAACCCTTCTAGCAAAATTCCTCTCAAGAAAACTCAAGAATCATGGATTTGAACATTGACAACAACAAACTCTTCATTTGGATGAGACAACTTATTGTCCGTACTTGAACTAGATGACCCTTCAAATATGACCACCCTATGTTCCAAAGGAACCCCTTGCGAGCTCGACTCCACATTGATCACAGTGGCTGGTTGAGGAACCACAGGCGGCTCAGTGTGGCCACCTTTGGATGTGTTGATAACCGAGCATCTGCAGAGTGGACATGTGGTGTTCGAATGGAGCCAGCTTCGTATGCAATCACCATGAAACATGTGTTGACATGATGGTATTTGATGTAGCTTTTCATTCATCTCAAATTCTCCCAAACAAACACAACACCTTCACATTGAAAATTCATAATCTTCCTATCAGATTTTCTGACTAGTTTCATCAAGTCTTGTAGATTCATAGAAAACAACATCCATCAATGATTTGACTATTTTTTAAGATCGTCTAGTGGTAAGGCACCTGAAAGATCCCTAAGAGACCTAGGTTCATGTCTTTCCTAGATAAACAGTCATTGGCATTTTAAAAAAAATGACTTTTTTAAAACTATCTTTGTTGTGGGAAAGCACTGAAATGCTATAGCTTGTAAAAATGTGTTACTTTAGAGAATTATCACTACCTACAAAAGCTAGTGCTTTCAAAAGTTTTAATGATGATAAGGTTCAAGAAGTAGATCACTTAAGAAACTGATCACACTTTTGAGAAGTGGTATGCTTACATTGTATCCTTCGCATATAAATCTTGGTCGAACGTGATCACAGTAAGTTTATCTTCAAGGTTTACTTTCGATCCCACTACGCCCTATAAGAAAACAGGCATCAAAGTTATGTATATTTGTAGGGAGAGAGAGAGAGAGAGAGAGAGAGAGAGAGAGAAAGTAAGTTTATATATACTTACATATTGAGAGAGAGTTGAAGAATCTTGATTCCTTGAGGATGTAGATGAAGACGAAGAATTGTATCTGCTAAAAGTCCTCTTCAGGTAGAACAAGTAAAACAAGAGAAATAGAATTATGGAGAAGAGTATTGGGATGGAAAATATGAATGCCTGGTATAACTTCATTTGAAGTGCTTGAGAATACAAGTGAGAGTTAACAACACTAGTACTTGAAGATTGAAGGTACCCCATTTCTAACTACTTTGCTTCTAGTTAACCACCCCAAAGTGTATATAACAAGATTTCAAATAAAGATCATTCTATGGTTTTTATTTTGGACAACTCGATCAAAGAAACCCTACTGGCGGTTCCTTGAATGATCAAGGCTCCAAGTAAATGGATGCGCGCATAATATGCACAAATCAAGTTTAAATATTTCAAAGAAAGAGAAGATGAGTGTTATATGGTTTGCGCCCAATTACACCCACCTACTTGAAGTTTATATAACAAGGGAGAAAAGACACTTGTGCGTGTTGTGCACATGAAACTCGAAGAAACCTTAGTGGATTACCTGTTTCATGATTGGGTTCGAATCGAGTGTAATAATGCAAGTTAAGTGAAAGTTAGAATCTTTTGGTGGAATAGAAGTTGGGTATTATATGGTTTGTGTTTGAAACATCAACTTCAAGTTTATCCCAGAATATCAAAAAGACACTTGTTTGTTATTTAGAGATGCAACTTAAAAGAAACCCTAGTGGATGTCAAGTTTCTTGATTGAGGACATGAGAGTCTACAAATGCAGCAACTTGAAACAGTGGAAGTAGGAATCTTTTGAGAGAACAGAAGGTAGTGTTTTTGGTAAGCAACTAGATTCACATGTCAAGAGTTCAAAGACACTTGTTTGGTTTATATATCATGAGATAACTCAACAAAAGAACCATAGTGGATTCCTTCATTGAGTGGGTAACCAAGGGTGGGGTGTGTGGATCATGTTTGATAGGGATTTTATGGGTTGTGAGTTAGATGTGAAAAGGACACAGAGAAGCAAAGCAAAGGTGTGGAGTATGATCACTATAAGAAAAGGCTTTTGAGATGAAGCATGAATACATCAAATTGGAAACATGATGATTATTCCTTTCCATGACTAGCTTGTATAACATGTTAACATGGCACCAGACACCATGGGACCCTACAATGATAACAATATGTACACACACATCATGTATATGTATGTATATACACACATATACATACACACAGATGCAGCTCGACCATTTTAGTGGTCCAAGACGAAGTGAAAATTCGGATTGTTTTCATGAAATCAAGTCATATATTTGGCTACTTCGTTATGTTTACATATGTCCCAAAAGACAACTAAATCAATGTAGAAAGTTTATAAAATGAATTCGATCTTCTAAAACAATATATATAGTTACATAAGAGCCCTATCACCAAAACTTAAATTTGTTTGTGTACATATTAAAAAGAATCTTATAGAAATCACCTCTTTTTTCAAAACATATATTATTATATAGTTTATTGATTAGTTTAATACAAAAATAAAAAATAAATAAAGAAACATTTAGACTTTTAAACATACTATACTCTTAAATATACAAATAAAAGAACAAAGAAGATTTAACTTTAGAAAACTACTTTTAGGAAAATAAAAAACAAAGAAGGGTCAAAAAGCATAAGATTCAAAAGAATAGAAAATGTTTTATTTTTCTTTTTCTTTCTTTTTTTTGTGTGTGCTTACATGGTTGTTTTAATAAATTGACAGGGGGGGCGTTTAAAATAGAAAATTGATATATAAAGATTTGTTTTGATTTTTACTTTATAATTTATTTATAGATTTTCTTTAAATTTTACTTTAAAAAGTTGATATAAAAAGTAAAACTAAAACAAAATCTATAAATTGTTTTAATATAAAAACAAAATCTATAAGTAATTTTAAAAACGAAATAAATCCGTAATCTTAATTAAAAAGAGTATTAACATATTGTAGTGGTACTTCATGTTGGTGCACTATCTTGTATGCTTATTTTACTACCAAATGATTGATATTGGGTGGGTATATATTTAAATAGCATAAATATTATAGAGAATGCAATCTTGTGTGGGCATAACAAAGATTTTATACTTTTTGTTATATATTATTATTAAATATACACATGTTATGTGACTTTATAAATCGTTTTTGAGTTATTGGAACTTTGAAACTCAAAATTTTACTTCTGTTATATAAATTTGACTAGATTGAGCAGTTTATTTGAAACTCAAAATTTTACACTTCCATTTATATAAATCGTTTTGAAGTGTTGGTCCCTAACTTCGAAAAATTACAAGGTTTGTCTAAAGGTTTGACAAAACGTAACACAATTGGTCCCCTACTTAGATGGAGCTTTAACTTTTTAGTTAATTTTTAAAATACCTAAACTACCCTTACAAAAATATATATATATATATATATATATATATATATATATATATATATATATATATAGATATATATATATATATATATATATATATATATATATATATATATATATATATATAATACTATTTATATTATAAAATTACCCAAATACCCACTATCTCTCCCTACAACTCCCCTTCCTTGACACCATTGCCTCCAACACTACTGGAACGCCATCACTATCTCCACCACCATTGGCTCGCGCCACCAAAACACACCACCATCACCTTTCTTGAACCTACTTGCAACTCCCACACATAGTTCATCGCCCCATTTGCTCACTCTTCATTGATCCTTCTTCATCTTCAACCATCTCTACCAACGAGCCGTCACCTACAACAAATCAGGTATGTGCTTGAACTTCCCCTTAATTAATCGATTCACAATGACCCTACAATCATAGAATGAATCTAAAGAAGGATGTAGACTCCCAAAAAGGAGGATGAATGATGAAGAATCATAGTGTAACACCGATTATAAGGATGATCACATTTATCATCGGTGCTCTTGAGAAAATAGAAATGTGGTGCTCTTGAAAAAGGGGAAGATGGAGTTCATTGGCGGTAAACAAGTGGAAGCGGGGCCAATTGTTATTGTACACTTGTGGTATCATCTGGTGTGGTGATCAGTGATGGTGGTGATTTACGATGGTGGTGTGGTTGTGGTTGTGGTTGTGGTTGTGGTTGTGGTTGTGGTTGTGGTTGTGGTTGTGGTTGTGGTTGTGGTATCATTAGTCATGGTGCTTGTTGGTGGTTGTGACACCCTAGGCACTTGTTGGTGGTTGTGACACCCTAGGCAAATCCCACAAATGTCGTGGACATGAGAGATCTAGGTTCATAAGTAATGTTATGCCTTTAATATCAATAACGTGATTTCAACGTATTGGTTATGTATGAGAGGAGAACCCCGTAGTTAAACATGCTCAGATGAAAGCAATCTAAAGATAGGTGACCAAATGGGAAGTTTTCAACCGGGAAACCAAAAGTAAATCCGTGAGCTCCTCGTGGGAAAAAGCAAACAATATTGGTGGTATGAGGGGATGTGTATTACAGTGGTGATAGTGATTAGTGGTAGTGATTAGCTTAGATGAAAATCGAAGGTCAACAATAGTTGTGGAGCAACGGTTATGGGTTAGAAAAGAAAGGGAGAGAAGAATATGGTAGGATGGGTCCCGCTCTTATTAATATATTTATTTATATTATTCTTAAGTTTTAATTAACAAAAATATTTAAATACTTAAGGGTACTTTAGTCAGTTTATATGCGGTTAACAGAAACATTAACTCTACATTCACGACAGGGACCTTTTATGTTATATTTTGGCAAACCTTTGGACCAACATTGTAGTTTCTTGAACTTAAGGACCTAAAGTGAAATCAAGCCTCAACATAAGGACCTTTCATATAATTAACTCAAAATGAAACAATTTATGAACGTGAATGTCTCTCTCAAGTAGTGTGGTTTTATACATGACAACTTGATTTAGTCGTCGAGACTGTAACATTTGACCCATTTGAAATGTAAACCCAAATCCGTTTGGGTTAATTTTATAAATGGAATTCAATCTTTAATCATCTTACTTATCATGATGTTTAATCACATTAATTTTGTCATTTATTCAATTTATAATAATTTATAATTTATAAAATAATTTTTTTAAATATATAAATGTTATTGTTAATTATGAGTTTTTAGCTATTAAATTGAAATAAATAATTAAATTACAAAGCTTAATAAAGCTTATAAGATTATAAAGTTTTATAATTTAAAATGTGATTTTATTTCTCAAATTTGAGTTTCATAAAGTTTAGGGTCAAAATGTAAAATTGTAAAGTCAAATCCAAACTTTTTTACATAAAATAATATCTTTTAAAACAACAGGGATCAAAGTGTAACTTTCTTTTAAACAACCTAAACCCCCACCGTCGGCTACCCCTATTTCCAGCCAAACATCCATCCAAGCTCTGACGGCCACCAAATCCCTCAAGTTACACCGTTTCAACTCAATTAAATCATAAATCCTTGATCTCGAACCTTTTCTGTAACCATGGTACCCATTAATTCGATTAAACACCTATTTCGACATAGATACAACCGAAACCGAAGATCCTCATCCAAATCAAAACCATTGCGAAATGATTTTTGACAAATTAATCAAATCAATGAATTAGTAACGTAGTACTAATCATATGTACACTAAACATTTGATTAATTTCAATTGAAACAAAAATTTAACCTCGAATCAAACCTGAAACCCCTGAATAAAATTGAACTTTGGATCCGTAACTGATCAAATATAAGTTAAGAGAAAATAGTCATTTGATTCCTTTGAACTATCCAACCTCTCAATTTTATTCCAAGTACACAAAAACAAGCATGTGATCGTCATCTTCCTCTTGACCCTGTCGCGACTGTTTTTTTATCATACAACCACCAATTCAATCTTAATCAAGTAATTCCACGTGCACACACACTTGTCTAATCAAGGGGAATAGAAGCCCAAAGATCAATCTCATTATCAATTTTGTTTTGGGGATCAAATTGATTTCTAGGGTTCCTTGAAATTAGAGTTTTCTTTTAATGAGCTATATTATTAATTCTTTAATAGGCTAAATGAGATATGAGCCTTGTCATAAATGGTTAACACATTCCACCTAAATTGAAGAGACCTGGGTTCGAACCCGGGCACCCCCATTTTGTTCTAAATCTCAGTTTTTGAGTTTTATTACTATTTTAAATTTCAGAAAAAATATTATAATGCTATTGAATTGATATAAAATCATTTTTAATTTATACTAATTAAAATCTATTTCTGGAATATTTTAGAAATTATAATTTGATATTTTCTTTGTTTTAGTATTTCAAAGGTTATAAAATTACTATAAAACTCATTTATAAGTTTTAAATTGTATAAAAAGTATTTCAAATCAAATATAAATTATTTCAAAATATTTTAACCTAGTATTTTATAAATTATTTAAATAATTTAATGTTAAATTAATTATTTCTTTGACCAAATTTAATATAACTAATTATGGAATTAATTACTTTTCTTTTTCACACTTTAATACTCAATCTTTATTTAATTAATTTTTATAAGTTATATATTTAATTACTATTTAATTATTCAATTTCACTAATGATTTGTTATCATTTTCAATCCTAATTATTTATTCAATTTATTTCATCTTTCTATATAATTGGTTACATTTTTTAAACTAATTGTCAGAACCCCAAATCCCAATTGAAATCCTAATTTAAATCTAGTCCATAATCATATTGTCATTCTAATCTTAGGACATTGTTCCTTAGGTTGTTCACCTGTGAGGATTTTGGTGTTTATTCTAACTATTCACTATTACAATTTCATTTAAATACCAAATGAGTATTCATAGTCTACTTTTATGTGTTTTATTATTTTAGAGAAATCATATGATTCATAGTCAATCATTGTTATTTATTGTTATTCTATTTCAAAATTCAATTCAAAACATGCTATGTTACTACTTGCAATTATATGTGCATAGTTAGATAAACTAGATGATACACAATCATTAATTCATGCAACCTCGATAACAATGATAAATCTATTGGTTGATCAACCCACCCCATATGCTTATTCGAGTGGTGATTATAGATCTATTGTTTTGAAAAACCCCCCATATATAAATATTCAAGTGGTGATTGGAACCGAATTCAATCAATCAATCATAAGGCTATGTCTGCGGACCGAGACCACTCAATCATTTGGTTTGATTGTATTTGATTTGTCTTTTATGTTATATTATTGCACTTATAAGTATTGACATTGTCATGTGATTTGAATTGTTTTCAATCAATTTAATCAATCTATATATGTATGTCAAACCTGTGTTTACTCATCGGTTAATTCGTTAGTTGACTCGTTATTTTTTCATATGATTTTAGGAATGCATATTAGTGGACTTCTATATGCACATTTAGAGCTTGGACTTAGTCAAAGTTAAAGACAATTCTATTATGTTTACTTGAGTTTTTATTTGATTTTAATGTTTTGTTTGATTAGTATCATTCAATGAAAATGACATTTAATATTATTTTCACGTATTTACCTCCATGTGCTATGAGCAATCGATTCATATTTATCTGTCTTGATTATTTCGTAATCGATTGGGGTGTGACAGAGACTCGATCAAAAACAAAGTAATCACGAGGTCTTAACTGCATTTATTGTGTAAAGGTAAGCAAGATCTACTACACAAGGGATTGGTGAAAGTGTTCAACTAAACTACGTTTGGAAAGCTTTGAAAAACAAAATGTGAACTTTGAATGATTTTGAGGAACGTAATTGCAATAAACAACAAACTTTAAACAAGATTTTAGTAATTAATAAAAAAGTAATCACTCCCGGGTTTTTAATTCCACAAGATCAAAAACAATGAACATGTTAAACTAGGGTCTGTGCAAACATACTTTCAAAATTTCAACTTTTGATTAGAGTAATAACAAAAGAACAAGCTTTTAGATTTATTTCATTCACAACATTACCAATTTATCTATATCAAGTTACCTACTCTTTTTAGTGAGTTAACGATGAAAGAAAACCAAAAACTAATAATCAAGTAAGCAACTTTATTTATAAAAAAAACCTTTTAAATTAATCAAAGCTTCATGTACATTCACAATTTAACTGTTCTTTTACACAACCCTAATTGAAACATACCAATTGTTTCACTTAGCAAAAATCACCGGAAAGCAATCACAAAGGAAACTAATTGCTCATGGTCTTTATCATGTCTTTAATCTTCTACGAATAATGGTCGGTGATGAATTGAAATTAATTGGAAGCCCTTGAATCATCAAAAATCATCTGGAAATAAGCTTTGTTCATCTGGAAGTTGTAATTTGAAAACCAATTGAAGATATTTAAATACACTTGAAAACCCAAGAAATCCGGAGCATTTGTAACCACCGGCGTATGATACGTTGACCCTGGGCATATCATACGCCCACTTCAGCATTCCGATGCCCAACTTTCTGAAGAAAAAAAAAATCAAATACGCCGCCAACACGTCACTCGACGTATGGTACACCCATACACACTGTGTCTCTTCCCCAAGCATTTTTTTTATCATTTGATATTTATATCTTCTTTGTTGTTTTGCTTCTTTTACTCCAAGTTACTTTTAACTTCAAACACCTATGAAACAAAACACATACAAAATGAACTCGTTCCACTACAATAATAACATAAAATCACACATTTATATATATTTACGTGATTACGGCCAATTACATGTTTTCGGTATCTTAACTTAGGATTATCTTTAATTCTAATATTTCATTTCTTTTATAGGTTGTAACCGTTCTTGTAATATTTATTTATTCTTCTCAACTTTTGATATTGTTGATAGAATACTAAAATATATATCAATAAGCAGAAGAATGAATTTAAGGCTTTTCTTTTAAGTTAGTAATTGGTTGGTCCATAAAATAAAATAAAAAGGAGCAAAATGAAGTGTAAAGTTCAACATCCACATTGTATGGCTACAAATGAAGCTTTATATAGCATAAAGTGTTCTCTAACTTGCATAGTCTCAACGGTATGGGGGTCATTTTTTCCAATTTTTTATTAATTTTAGTGAATGATTAGCTTATGAGTAGCGAATATTACTTTGAGACCAAAAGTTAAGTTTTCTTACTAACGATGCTTGTTTTAGATAAAAATAAACAAAGTATTATTTACACAAAGAAACGATTTCAGCTTGAAAGTATGACTGTATTTAAACTGACATAAAGTCTAAAACTTATCATATTATATGCCTCTTTTTGCAACTAGACTCTACTTCATCTACAGAGATTATAAGTGATTAGTCTAAATCTACATAAGAAATTAGTTAATTCATATTATGTTTTCTCTGTATGTAAACAAACAGGCTAGACTAGAAGATTCGATTAGTAAGAAAAAGCATCAAACAACTTATATAGGTTGTCTGAGATGTACAAATATGTAAAATCTTCTTAGTCCTTTTACAAACAAAATAAGACTATTATTGTAGTCACATAACATTAATATAATATTTTACACATTGATTACTAATAAATAATATTTAAGAAAAAAAAAAGTTTGTTGGTGGGCCCAAGCTTAAAAAAACTCATTTTGACCCGTTACCCACTCAACTGAAAGCCCAAAACTCAAGCAGTATAGAGTTGTGTGCAAACAAAAATATGTTGGTATGCATAATCACCTCCCATTCCATTAATCTCCTCAAAAGAAAGATTCTTGAATACAAAATAACATAATCGTCTCCATAAAGATGCTGAGAAAAAAATGTGACATTTCTACAACATGATGCATGCTTATATGACTAAAACTTTCAAGAACTCTAGAAATTGGTTTAGAGTGCTATTAGATATAGGATTAATACTTCCTCTTCCTTACTACGAATGTAGACGATCTGATGACATCATCATCCGCGATCAAAGCTTTCTCCAAAGCCTCCACAGATTCGGGTTTCGTGAAATAAGTGAACAAAAGATAGATTCCATCCAAGTAAGTGTTGGTCTCACCAGCTTTGTTTTTCTTCTTGATGCTGTAAGCAAGAGGGATGACACCCCTATTGAATACCTCAACATACATGCCACCACCAGCAACAAGCAACTGTAAAAAAGTTTAAGTATGATTAACTGAAATAACCACTAGATGGAATAAATAATTCAAGATTTGTTATTCCCACTTCACTTTACATGTAATACATCAGAAAGCACTCAGCTTTTAATGTAAAATCTATTCAGTTTATAATTATTTTAAGTTAAAGCTGCACATTAAAAAGATAATGAGTTAAGACGTTGTCCTCACGTCGTGTTCTTGACTCATAAATGTGTAATGCCAGCCAACAAAGGGGATTATGAGAGGGATTCCATGTCATATGCATACAAAACAGGATTAAAAAGATAAAAAGGAAACAGTGAGCTAAAACAGACAACAAAAGTCATATAATACAAAAAGTAAAGGATTTGTTATACTGATGTCATCAGCAAAGACGAATATACGTAGCCTATAATTAATAAGCTCAAAAAAAATTAGTGATGATTTGATCATACAAACTTTCTAAACACCACTTTATAAGCTTATTTCATAAATCAGACCCAAAGTCGCATGTTTCTTTCTTCTAACCAAAATGGGACCCGCATAATGAAAATGTTGAATAATCAAAAATGATGATATCTTAAGTTTTAACCACAATTAAAGATCCTTTTAGCAGTCTTACCAACATTCATAATTATATTAGTTGTTTTGAAGCTAAGGGTGGGAGGGGTGCCCACACAATACACACCACACCACGCCACATGCCCATTAATCATTTTCTGCCACACCACACCATGTGAGAGGGGAGGGGAGGGGGGGTTGGTGCTCACATCGTGTGTTTTGGGGGGTGGGGTGGCTCTTTGCAACGGTTCTAAATGGGGAAGAAGCACGGCATGTGGATGCCATGGAACGGCCAAATGCCGCGGCAGGGGACCAGCGGCAGTGTTACTATGCGGCGCCGCCCACGCCGGGGGGTTCTGGTGTGGGCACCCTCCCGCCCTAAATGGCAAGATAAATTCTTTTAAAAGTTAATCACTCTACAGAAGAGACCATACAGGCTACAGCTAAAGTCTATCACGTCAGTTACTGACTTGCTTCACAGTGCTTTTGACCTAACAAAACAAGGCTCGTATCCATGTCCGTATCAAAATAAAGTAAAATCTTTAAAAGGTATTCTTTTTGAAAAAAAAAAGAGAAATTTAAAGATAGCCTCACAATCAGGATATTGCTGTTGAACTTGTCTTTTATTACATGTATATCTAAAGGGCTATGTGCATCTTGCCCAACCTGGACTTTCTTTCTATTGCATGATCGTTATCTAATAGTATTCATGTATATTCTAAGGCAATATCTACTTATGGACAACAAATTAGATACTATCCTTGAATGATATAAGATATCCACCTACCAAGATCAAATAATTACAACATACAGAATCATACAAGTTGAAAGAAAGGAAGTTTTGACAACAGAGGGGTAATTTTTGCTCGGGTCGAAATAGTCAGCTTAGAGTGACCCAAAAAACTTTTTTACCATAAGAGTATATTCTTCATAAATAACTAGCAAGTCAAACGTGGTAAAAAAATTATATTATTTCATTAAAGAAACTAACTGTTTGAATAAACTGATTTAAAAGGTTTTATGCATTAAAAATGTACTCCTGGAGATTTCTGATCGATTTGAGCACTTAAACACATTCCCTTTTCGCTTTTTTAAAATGAATATTTGACCCATTAGGGATAAACGAAAAAACCATCGCCCCATATAAATAAATTTGTCAAAATAGCCAGCTATAAATTTTACTATTTTACTAATACAATAAGTAATAAGGACAGAAAACTTCTAATGGAACTCAAGACGTCTATAAGATGGCAAGCTTCTATACATAACCAAGAGTATGCATTAACATGCACTCAAATACCCATGAAATTGCAAAAATGGTTTTAACTTAACCAAGTCTTGCCAACTTTTACATCCAACTGAATGCATTAGAGATAGGTGCCTGCCTCAAGGATTTTATTTTATTCTTTAATTTCATGCTCACTTTTCAACTCATATTATAAGATGACTAGAATATTAAAGCCTTCCTATAAGCAGTTTAAAGTGTATTTATAAAGCCTATGCATCTCTTTTATCTTGACAACCATTCTTATCCTTCCCTGCATATTATGTTAGTACACACCTGCATATTTCCAAGGTTCATTTGAACAGCATGATGCTAAAGTTGATAGTTAAAAAGTGTTGGACATATAAGATTATGACAAAAAGTGTTTTTGTGATCATTTTACTGGACAATATTTACAAGATATAAAAGAATTTGCACAAAAAATGTTATAAGTCAACCTCACCGGTACCTAAAATCCCTATTTTGACTGATACCCAACCGGTCCTTTTTCAAATCGAATTGAATAAGACCAAAGCCCAGATAAACCATGCTAAGAAGCCCAAATAAAAGCATGATGAATCCCTAAGATAAAAATGCATGAAAGCCCAATTAGCCCTAAAGAGACAAAAGACTTGAAGGAGCAACAATTTGTGGTCTATAACAAAATGAATGTACCTTTTGAATTATGAACAACAAACACTCACGACAGTAACAGGAACTTTTATCCAAATTCTATTTTCCACAACCAACTATGTTTACCCTTAAACTTTCTTAAAAGTTCAATTAAAGGTAATTTTTAACTTAGACAGCAACAAACTACATACCTAAAAACTGAATACATATTTTTTCAACAATGAAAACTCCATGTTATTCTTTTAGTGGTAGAAGATAAACTCCAACATCATGTCACCCTAAATTTAGTGTCAAAACAGTATTTACTGTCATCTGAGAAAAATGTAAAATGCCAACAAGAAATCTACAATGGTAAAATGGAACTCTTTTTAAGCAGGGAAGTAATACGATTATCAAGAAAGAGTGGGAAAATGCATATCTGTAGATCCAAATCATAACAAGAGAAAAAAAAATTCTGCAAAAACCATTCACTGGCAAAAGTTTATTTATTCAAATAAATCTTGAATATTGATCATAGGTCTGAATGAGAAAAATCAGTCCCACTGCATCGTTATTGAAATTATCAAGTTATCAACTAACTCGTCTATTGGCAAGTTTTCCTATGTTGATATTAGGCTACTATCAACAAGAAAACAGATAGATCAAACTATTTAGCATTTTTCACCAGCCGCTCTTTTTCTAACAATAAAAAGTTGCTAACTAAAGAAAAATTTTATCAAAAAGACAAAAGACAAAAGCCAAAGTTTTCTACTTCCCTTGCGAGTTCAAAACCGAAGAGTATAGAGCACAATTCATCATTGCCTTCTAGTTTTTATGTAAAAGTAGAAAATTCAACAAACCCAAATTCTGCCAAGAAACCCTACATTCATAAGCCCTTATTTCCCATGCAAGATACTTATAATTCCCTTTAGTAGAAAAGAAGATATGTTTCTCTTTCTTATAAGAGTCAACTACCTGCTTCATAGACTCAAACTCACAGCCTAATGGGTAACCATGAGATACCTGTGAGCAAGATTCGAACCCGAGCCTCTCCTAAAGAGAATGAGTTGAACTCATATGAAATCATGCTAAAATTGGGGATAACATCACTTAGCATTGCCCTAAAAAACTGCAAATAATTACTGGTACAAATTCACAAAACCAAAGACTCACAATTATAAGCTCAAACCCACCAATGCCAGAAATTTACTAAAAACACATACAAATTCGCAAACAATCAAGCAAATATACCTCTTCATACTTCTGGGTAAGAGCCAATCTTTCATCTTCCGACATATCGGGTCTCAAAACCGCCATTGTTTCATAGGGTCTCAACCCAGGTGGACACTGGGGCTCCTCTTTCTCTTCAATGGCAGTAGCAACCGACCCAGATGAGCTGCTGAGGTCATCTTCACCCCCCAATCCTCCTTCGAAGAATGTACCGGAGAAATCAAGGGTTTGGGCCCTGATTGAAAACCCATGTCTTTTAATCTGATGTTGGTGGTGAAATTGTGAAGGTTTGTTGATTGAAAAAGGGGCTAGGGTTTGCAGTAGAGGAGATGATGTGAGTAGAGAAGATGATGAAGCCATTGTTGTGTTGTTGAGGTGAAGAGATGCGATTGATTGATGGGGAAAATGGTGTAGAGAGGAGATGATAGAAGTGGATAAGGGCCGTTGGTCTCTTGTAATTTTTGTTTTATATTTTTTGAATGGTAATATTATAAATGTGTTTATTTACCAAACTAGTTTTAAAAAACCGGTGTAATACACAAACTAAATAAAATAAATAAAATTATATTAATTAATAAATGATAATTTAAAATAGTATATGATTGAATCTTACTTATTATAAATAGACTAAAAATTTAGTTTCAAAACAAATGTCTTTAAGAAAAATATTAATTTTACTTATTATAAAAATTTTACTTTTTTAAAATACTAATTTTATATTTTTATCTTTATATATAATAAATGAAAGTGATTTAGCATTTGGTATAATTTTAAGTACTGTGTTTCCGAATGACACCTTAATAACATACACTTGACACATGTCATTTTATTAGAAATATGGTTATAAAAGGAAACTTGTGAATCCTATTAAAATAGTATTAATGTCTAATTAGACAAGATTCTAAAATTAGAATTTAAATTTAATGATTAAAATGAAAACTTAAAAATTTCAAATTTTAAATTTAATATGCAATTCAATCTAAGATTTTATCTAAAAATAACGAACTAAATTAGTCAAAATTAAAATTTTAAAACTAACAATTTGATGCTAAAATGGAGCGTATGTAGTTCACAAATTCTAATTTTAAATAATACAATCAATTCAATATTTTGAGTTATAATTTAAGATTTTAAAAATGTTTTTATATTTTAACAATATCGTATAATATTTTCCATTATATAACATTATATAATTATTTTATTATAGATATACAACAACTTACTTTGTTTATTGTTCTTTCATTATCAAAGACATTTGATAATTTTACGAAATAATTTCTTTCATGATCAGAGTACAAGTATTTATCATGAAAACATCTCTTACTTCTTCATTATACACACAATCATTATGTTGGACTCATTTCTTTACACATTCAATTATAATATTATGTATATTTGGTTTTAAGAAATAAGTTTATAATTATAAACCTTAATGTTGACATTTTTTGTCCTATGACCATATGTATATTGGTTTATACGTTATCGATAAAATATCAAATTATATTGTTCAACAGTACAACATCAATATCACAATTAACTTTTTTAAATGATCTCGACATATCACGTTATGATTATACAATCAGGGTTCGTGTGTATTGTTTAAGGAGACAACCAAGATATAACAATCCGGTAGAAACTTACTCTATTGAGTTTATTGTGGGTGAGTAGAATATATTGTTCAACTAATCGAATTGTTATTTTATTTTTTTAAATATATATCTTATAAAATATATTTGTTATATATCCTTAATTTTTATTTTATATTATAGGGGAAAATTCTAAAAAGATGGGTTTTTTTTAAGTTTGAAAAATTATTGACTTAATCTGGTTAAAGATTTGTATACAAAAAAGATTTCAGAGATTTGTAAATATTAATATTATTTTTCTATGTATTTAATTATTTCATGTAGTTTACATGTATACATATTTCTTTAATCTATCTTCACATGTGTATATATTATAGATTTATTAATAGTAATTGATGATTTATATCTATATTTATATTTATATTTACATTAATATTTGCTTTAAAGTATTTCATATTTCAAAAAAAAAGTTTGATGTTTTAGAAAACTTTCTTATTTTATAAAAATTTATTTCTTTTGAAATACCATCAATAAAAAGATCTCTTTCTTCATTTATTAAAAAACTATTTTAAT
This sequence comes from Flaveria ramosissima, assembly GCA_025215565.1. Lineage (NCBI taxonomy): Eukaryota > Viridiplantae > Streptophyta > Magnoliopsida > Asterales > Asteraceae > Flaveria > Flaveria ramosissima. The sequence goes on from CM046030.1 coordinate 58,590,240, forward strand.
TTATAAAAAAATAAATAATATTATTAGTAATCAATGTAATTATTAAATATGAGAGATAAACGGAAAGAATTTGGTGAGGATGAATATCGTGTTATCACGTGTCCCTTATAATTAATTTTTATTAGAGTAGGAAAATGTTTAAACTTTATACAATTATACTATCCACATAACCCAATCTTTTTATTAAAAAAATAGTTTTCTATCTTTTACCATTAGCAACTCAACCTAACTCAACTTTTAACTCACATTAACAATGTAATCCGACCTAACCTTTTAAATAGAGAAAAATATTATTTTCATCCTTGATATTTCGTTGAAATCGCTATTTCAATATAAAACTTTTTTTACTATTTCAACATTGTAGTTTATCAAATGTTATCATTTCCATCCACTCCACTAATAACAATAAAAACCTCATTTAAAATTGAGTGTATTTTAGCATCTTTCAACACTCTAATTCTTTTTAACCAATAAATGATCCAATTAAATCTTTTATTAATAATTTTTTTGAGTATAACAAACCTCAAATAGACCAAAGAACTACCATAACATTTGTATGTATCACATTATCAAGTAGAACCTCAAACAAACCAAAGTGTAAAAGTCGTATCTCGTGTAATCGAACAACAACGGTTCCTTGCCTAATTGAAATATAAGGACCAATCAAATAAAAAACATAACAATGTAGAAATCAAAAAGCAATCCGAATGCGAATGACGGTGTTCAATCGAACAATAAAGCAATCGAACCTTAATCAAACAATGGAGTCGATGACAACAACATACCTCAATCGAATAGTGTTGAATTCCGAAATGTTGAAACCAAACATTGTATTCCCCTATTGAACTTTGTTGAAATCGATTTGTACTTAATACAAATCAATTGAACTTAATGTCATCGAACAGTGTAGAAATCGAAGCTTTATGGGATTGATCCGGGTTAATCGCCTAATCTCCCTAGTCACTTCATGTGTTTATTGATTTGTAATTGAATATTAATTTGCCCCTCCACCGTCTTTCACTTTCTCGAAAGAAGCCTTAAGCGGGTGGGGTATAGTTATGTTCTAGGTGCTTGGGGTCAAAGGGGTTGGACAAAGCAAAGCTGACAACGCAAAGCACGTTGGATGCACCCAAGGTTAACCAAAAGGATAATAGTTAGCTGAGGAAGGGCCTGAATTGACCGATAGGACGAAACCAATCGCAACGCAATGGGGGAGGAGCGGGCATAGGGCAAGAGGTTGTCCTCTCCCGGCCCAGTATTTCCGCAACTACTACCGTGGTTGTTGTTTTTTCACCAAATCATCATAGGCTATTCTATTTATTTGTCCACTATTCCTAAAGAAGTTGATTAGTTTTAATTGAAAAATTAGGGTGTTGAAAAAGACTAAAACACACTTAAATATAATTGAGGTTTTTTAAAGTGTTAGAAAAATAGATGAAAATGATAATATTTTGTAAACTACGGTGTTAAAATAACAAAAAAATAATGTTTTTGGATTGAAATAACTATTTCAACAAAATGTCAAAGACGAAAATGACATTTTACTCTTTTTATAATATGATTTTTTTAAACAAGACTATTTTTAATAAAATTTATATCGAGATGTTCACAAAAAAGTTAAGAATGTTTGAACCCAAAGTACTTGATCATGAAAATGAAGTATTTAATCTGCCCCTTGACATTCTTGAACAAATTATTAAGTACTTTAGCATCTTTGGATGTAAGAATGATGAATCCAAAGTGCTACATCATAAAGTATTATCCTTAGTCAAAGTTGATGCCGGTGAAAAGACCCCTTAAACTCCACTATTGGCACATAATCTCATAGTGGAGTGGAAATATGATCAGAAAATAAAATGCATACTTCATAACCAGATCAGCCGGTTTGAGATAGCTGACTTGACAAGGCGAAGACTAAAGAATCCAAGCTATGATTCTGAGGCATGGGAAGTGAAAAAAGTACTAATGAGGATCTACAAATCACATCTAAAAAGATCAAGGCAGGCTTTAGAACAAAAAAAGAAGAAAACAGAGTTTAAAGCTGCTGAAACCACACCATCTGTCAAGCCCAACAACCAACCACAATCACCTCCTCCTACTTCTCCACTTGCTCAAACTACTGAGCATAGTTCTCCACCAGTCCAACAAGCTACTAAAACAACCAAATCCCATACCCAAAGCCAATCTGAAAATTCAAAGATAAAGCAATCATTACCAATGTTGCTGAAAGAATAAGACATGGGTTGGAACATCCAGAACATGAAGAAGAACTCTCAGAATCTAAGGAAGAAGAAGACTCGGAGAATGATGATACAACAATCATCAAATGGGATTATGATTTGAAAGCTGAGAGTTTCTTCATAGAAGAAAAGAACAAGTCAAGATCATTCTATTCTATCTGAGCTGGAGGTTCTGAAGCTCAACCTTAAGGGCCTAAAAATGATGTATAAGTTAATCTCAGAATATGAATGTATGTCATACAAGTACAAATCCATGGCTGCTATCCTGAGAATAAAAATTTTAAAACAAGGCTGAGCAAAAGGAAGACAAGGAATAAGTTCTGATATGACTCATTTGAGCATTCATGACCCAATTACCTATTGGAGTTTCAATTCCTCAACCAACACTTTCTGCCTAACATATATTGGTGCCGGAAAAGTTGAAGTTAAAGAGTATGATCTTTTCAAACTATCTCGGTAAAACATAAAAGACTTGGTGAATCTACCTCATAACAATCCCTTAGGAGATAGAAGAGAATACATGTATAAACTACTTATAATCAGAATGCTTGAAGGATGAAGACAGAGTTTTGGTAGCATCATCCTTGGGGGAATTTGTTGATCTATAAAGAGGATGAAGCTACAGAAAACTCAAGATTTCAGCACTGGCTGCCAACTGCTAATGTGTGTTTTGATGTATATATTTTAATAATAGATATTACATAATTAAGCTTTAAATTTATAAAAATTATTTTCACCTTATGACTAACTACACACAATAGGCAAGTGTACATATCGGATAGTAGTATAGTTTTTGGTAAGAACCAAGTATCGATCCGTGGACACAAAAGCTCCTAATACTAAGTCTTTGTCATTATCTAGCCGATGAAATATGATTTGTGAATAATATGATCAACTAATTTAGCTAATAATTAAACTAACGAAGAAAGTAGACGAAAATGAAGATAATCAATTAGAGGAAGATATCATTTAGACTTTGAATCCGCTTAGCAAAACAATGACAACATATATGAACCTATGGTGAGATCATCTTCTACACATGTAACATGGATATAAACTAGACTCATGTCAAGGTTATCTAATTTTATAACTCGTTGGAAAGCTAAAACGATAAACACATAATAGCCACCTAAAATTATGCCATGAAGACCCAATGATATTATTAAGCCAAAGTTGAAGATGGTTAAGACTCCCGTCAAGGATACCAAACCCACAAATATTTGGAAAGTTAGCACAATAAACACATGGTAACCACCTCAATTCGTGTAATGTAACAATAGCTATGTAAATCTGTCAATTTATGAATGCCCTAACACGAATACACGAATCATAAATATGTGCATTATATATGGTTACACATACATAATGTTAGGAGATATTCATAACAAACACAATGGTTTTCACAAACATATGTATTTGGATGCACACTTGTTTAACTTGACTAGATAATCAACCATCATTTAACATTCCTAGTCAAATGCCATAACCGCATACTAATGTATGCATTTCATGAATAGATGTTCTAAAACACAAAGTTTTCCAACAATATGTGATTATAACACCCACAAGATTCATCATTTTACTAATTTCAACAAACATACATAATCATTGAAGAACATTAGCCTTGTAATAAACATTAACCTAATCATCATCAAAAGTTACAAATAATATGTCAAAGTATGCTAAGCTTCATCTAATCTAAGTGATAAAAAGCGTTTAGCTCATAATGCTTACAAAAACCACAACCAAGCTCATAACAATAGAAGAAAACATGATAGATCTAGAGATTTTCAAACCAAAGATGAGTAGAGGTGGGTTGTATGGAGTTGAATCTTCCTTTGAAATGCTTGATCTTCAACCTAGCTTGAACTCTTGAAAGAACTCCTTCAAAGTTGCCACAAGAATGGAGAAAAACTAGGGTTTCTACTCCAAAAATCGTCTCCCCCAAATAAAGAAGAAAAAGGGCTTAAAAGGGGGCCTGATGCGTGTTATGCCCATGACAGAATCAGTCATAACCATAATGCGCAGGAAATAGGGGCCCGATGCATGTTATGGCCCTAACGAAACCAGTCATGACCATAACAGCCTTTAAACTTCAAAAATCTTCATGTATTTCTTGGCTTTTTCTTTTGAAATCATCAAGCAACCATCCAAAACTACAAAATCCAAATTAATCATAATTAAGTATAGATAAAGATGAATTTGTAACAAAAACACTTAAGATGGGTAAGTATATGCATTATTAACATGTATATTTATTTACGTATCAACTGCCGAAGTAAGTCAAGTGCTGAATCCACTACCAAACTGCATATGCTAAATGACCGCCGATCAGCATATACTAAACAACTGCCGATCAGCATTCAGCAGATGAGCTGCTGATCGGGACTGCTGATGATCAGCACTGAACTCCATGAGCTGTTGATCAACTGCTACGCAGATAAAGACTGTTTTGTGCCGATGGTTGTTGTGTTTCACATTTTTAAGACAACATAGTAGTGAAGCTATCAACTCTGATACACAGATTATCTGTTTTTCTATAGATTCTGAACATAGAATAGTTTATTCTTATTGTTTAGATGTCATAGTATAAAAGTCATCACACTTATATAGTAGAGACAAGCTTTTCAAGCTATTTGGTTCTATTTGCCGTTTGTATCATTTGTACTCAAAAGATTAATCAAGTGAATAATTTGAAAGAACTACTTGTGTATTTACCTTTCCTCAAAGTATTTGTGTATTGTTAGTAAGTACTTAACTTAGATTCCGTATTCGTTAATTACTGATCAAGGAAGAAGTTATTGTTAATCTATAACCCGGTCCAACAATCTTCTTAAACACTAATGAAGTTTATCACAAACTGACACACTAGAGGTCTGTGGCCATTCAATATCTCACCATCACTCATCCTAACCTCTTGTATGCTATAAACCATATGAGCCAATTCCTACATGCCCTAACTAATCAACCATGAATCATTACCGGTTGGCCAAATGAATCCTTGCTATATCAGACGTATGCTATCCTATGGGCTACATTTCTCTTATCCTACAACATCATTCTCAGTAGGATATTATGCTGATTGAGACAAATGCATTGAGAGGCGATGATCTACTTATGGCTACTATATTTTTCTTGGAAAAGAATCTTGTTTTTTGGAGTGCTAAAAGACAACTAACATCTTGCTCTAGTTATGAAACAGAATGTCATGCAATGGCCAACACTACTACCAAAATCATCTGAATTACTTATCTTCATCACAATCTCAATGCCTTGTCTTCGGAGTGGCTTACTTTGCCTTCAACTTAAGTGTGGTCTTTCTAAGTCAGAATCATCTTTCTTATTGTTGGGCAGGCACATCAATATAGACTATCATTTTGTTCGTGAGTTTGTCTCCTACGAGAAGCTTCACACCAAATTTGTTCCCACCAAGCTTCAGGTTACTAATATTTTCACTGAACCCACTGATCAATACGCCCCTGGTTCAGATTGTGTAGTAAACAAGTTAGATTGATATAAGAGAAGATTAGAAACCGTTGAGGAAAAAAAACTTGTTCAGTTATTTTTTTACGGCTAAATCCTACCCTCATCACTTTACTTCAGTTGTCTCACAACCTGTCTTCCCAGCTAGAGTTATTCTCCACCAAATGCCGCTAAGCTATAATGCGTTTGTCGGTTATACTTAAACGATTGAATTACAAACAATTTTAACAAGTTTACTAACCCTAAGTACACCTAATGGCTACAAAGTGTTAACCAGAGTCATAAACCGCCACTTGTTAGTTTTAACACACAAACCAACTGAAATCATGCAACATTGACTTGTACTTTGTGCATCACGACTTGTACCCAGCTTGGGGTCACGCCCAAACATCCTCGTGGTACCTTTAATGGTTTACCTTTACCATATTCCTGCAAACAAATCTGAATCAGACCCGACGAACAAGAAGAACCCCAAACCCTAATTTCTCGCTCTTGAGGTTCTATAAACATGGTAAGTTGATTGAATCATCAATCATGAATATACGTTTCACTTCTGCTACATTTTGATCTAACAAAAAGCTGTCTTTTTTGATGTGTACAGTCGGCGTTATTCAATTTTCACTCATTTCTAACGGTGGTGCTGTTGGTAATCTGCACCTGCACTTTCTTGAAGATGCAGTTTCCTGCTATTCTTGAACAGAAAACTGGGTTAGATCCTCTTTTACTAAATTTCCCCATTATTCGAAAACCCCTAATTAGAATCTAACAAGGTTTGGTGATATGTATGAGTTCTGTTATTTGTTTCTGTGATTAATATGGATTTGAAAACCACTGAATCAGTTTTGTTGGAGATGTTCTATGATCCCTGAATTTGAACAGGGGCGTTCAGGAGGCCTAAGGGAACTTAAATTAAGGATCTTTTCCGTATTTTTTAGGTTATGTGTTGTTGTGTGGCTTTAGATTAAGTTTATGGTTCTTGACACGATCTGTGCAATACATAGAATCAAATTGCATGATTGGAAGTTACGAATGTACAATCGTGGATATATACGCAATTGTAAGCAAAGGGCTTGTAGCCCAGTTGTATTTCATGTGGTTATGGGTTTAGGGTTTAAGTAAAGGTGTTCCTCTTGAGGGTCCTGGTACCATGGTGGATGTTGGTGTAGATTTAGGAGTAGGTTTGGAGGGTGTGTGAGTTAGCCGGAAAAATAAATAAATAAATAAACGCTGTAAACATTTTTATCGCCAATTTGAATACATGAGAATGAACGGGCTAGGTAATTGCAAAATATGTAGCAGTTGTGTTCACATGACCTAATTATTTGCACTTTTTCTATGGCTCTTCATCTGCAGATAAAAACTAATGCCAAAACCTTATAAGAATTTGGGGCCCTGTAAACATGCGGCCTAAAGAGGCCGCTTTTTGTTTAATATACAAGCCGGCCTAAAATTTGAGCAACAAACGACTTTTTGTTTTTCATTGATGGTGAGCTTAGCTGCTTAGGTTTATCACCTAGAACTGGAGGATGTGGCAAAAGAGTAGGAAGAAGAACTGTGATGATTACTGGTTAACATGGAAAAAGAGTACCTTTTGAATGAAATTAGACACAAGAAGTAATTTTAACTTGATTGATGCTTCCTAGCCTTATAAATTGGGTTGTAAGTTGACGAAGTAATGTTTTATGATGGTAGGGGTAGCTAATAGGAATAATCATGCTTGTGACACCATGATTGAAGGTTTCCAATGGAAATGCAGGGTATGCCATTCATTGCAGATTTGTTCTTGAGGCCTTTAGGGGGTTGTAAAAGTACAAATCCTTAGGCTGGGCACACTTAGATCTCTTGAATTACACCATTGACTTCACTTTGCTGGGGCTAAACGCCTAAAATTGACTAGAAATCAGGGTACTTAGATCTCTTGAATTAAAACCATTGACAACCATTGTTTGTTTGTTATTCCCACTTTTCCCAGGTTCTTACTTGATCAAAATATATCAATTACATGCTTAACTCACACAATTGAATCAGTTACATTATTGTTTCCAGTTTAAATCAAGTTATCTAACTTGCATCGGGAAATTCTAACCAAAGAATGAACTAAAGAACAATTAGTTGGAATAAATGTTACTCATCCTAATCATTGTTGAATGGTTTTTGAAATTGCAAATGTACGCAAATACCCGAATAGCAACGACCTGAAACTAATGACCAGTGGCTCATGTCTTCAAGAGACTTTGTTAACTAGTAATTCGAGTAGATTTCAGTTAGTATAGTGTAATATAGTTATGAGACCATACGTCAGTAATTTGGAAATGTTTTTATTTCAATTATGTAATTAGAGAAGTGTGAAAATTTAAAATTTGATTGATGTGGGTATTTATTTTGCTTGCCACACATGCATGACATTTCATGATTATTAGGTTTTCATGGTAGTCTGAAACATTGTTTTAGTTGCTTATCTTAATTTTATGCCCTCTTTTATATGTTATGGTGCATATAATTGGTTAGATTTTGTTTGATGCTAATCAAATAACTTTACCATTGTTTGGCAGATTTCGAGGTTTCTTCTGGAAGGCTGCAAGAATAGGTAAGTTTCTATTGCCATATCTTGGTTTAAAAAGGTGCGCCTAACGTGCAAGGAGCGCTAGGTGCTGAGGAAATACATCATGTATTTCTGGGTAAAAGTCGGTCAAAATTGATCAAAGATAGGGTGCATAGGAGGTTTATACTTAAAAACACCCTAAGGTATGTAGAAATTTTAGTACTTTATAAGTAGATTTATGCAGTTTAGGCTATAAATAAAGCATTTTTGGTTGTAATAGACACGCCGTAATGCGCGTGCCTCGGTTTTTGGTACCAAAACGCTTTGGAGCCCCCGGAATTATTTTAAACAAAAGGCCATATATGCCAGCATCATGCTCACAAACTAACTACTACAGTACTACGTACTAAGTAATTTTACAAGTTAACTTAAAACAACCAAATCTATCTTGGGACCCTTCTAAGTCATATGGGCTCTATTCTTTTTGTCTATATAGGTTTTGTGGGCTTCATTTATGTTGTCTTATAGGAGCAATGATAATGTGATATGGGTCCTATTTAGTTTACATAAGTGGAACATTTAACATGTTCCATGGCATTCTCACATTAAGATTCTATAAAAAACGTGCATCTATCTATAATCCAGATTGTATACGTAGCATCTTAACCGCGTTAACACTTGAAACAGGTGAACGGTTGAGCCCGTGGGTGGCGTTTGGGTGCTTCACAATGGGCGTCTCGATCATATTTTTCTGAGTAACATTTCACTTATGTTGCCAATTGAGTCCTGTAACTTTGTTCAAAATCCCTTGTAGCAGTAAAGATTTATTTTCTTTTGTTTCTTGAATACAACCACTATGCTAATATAGATCAACCCAAACATGTATGTACACCAGTTCAATACTGGTTGGATTTGGTTGGGTTGGTCTCACATCTTTTTTTGTTAAAGTTTTTATAAATAATTAATATTTTAACTACTTTCTCGACACAATTAAATAGAATACTACGAGATTGAAATGCATATCTTGCGGATTACATAAAATGATTATCTAACTGGATAATTGTCTTTCTCGTTTACTACATCTAGTTAACGTTGCTTATAAATGCTTATGTAGTTTTTATGAATCTCTACTTAAATTAGATCTGTATTCATAGGGCGCGTATATATTCCACCCTCTTTCTTATTTTGGAAACTTATATAGAAAGTTGAATTGAAGTGACAAGAAAGCTTTTCTTGATTCGGTGGACGCATCAACTTATGTTTAAAAAATTGAAAAGTAAAGGAAAATTTAATCGGATTATTCGTTAGATTTGCTACAATAAATACTTAATAGCGGCTCTAAATATGATGGTAGATCACCATAATACCTTTAGCATTTTTTAGTAAGCAATGACAAATGATATCTAGATATTTACCATGTATTATAACTTAAAAAAAGACTATGTAGGCCATGCCAACAGTGACAAATATACGAAAAATATTCAGAATCGGAAAATTAAATAGTTTTTGGAGGGCATAAATGTCATTTAAATGGATGCCATCATTGACTTGTAAATATTGCTTAAATAGTCATTAACTATAAACTAATGAAGCACTAAACGAAATCATTAGAGCGGTTAAGAACATTATTAATTTATAGTCGACTTTGTATTCTTTAAATGGCTTTATCTGCATATTGGTTGTCTTTAATGATGGTTTTATTATATAAAAAGTTAAAATTAAAACAACTCACGACTAATACTAAATTCATCTAACACTAATAATTGTACCTTTTTACTAATTAATTCACAATAATGTTTAAATAAGAAAAAATTGATAAATAAAATCAACAATTTTTTTTTTTGTTTTTTAAAAGTTACCATTGAAATATGCATTATGGATAAACTGCTAGCTTTTTAGAAAGGGAAAATGCTAGTTGACTCACTCCAATGTTCTATAGCTATTTAGAGGTTTTAATAAACTCTTATTCAAAAGAAACAATTGTCAAGGGCAATATTATATCCTAAAGTTAATTTTCCCACTTTATTAAACGGATTTCGCGTTTAAAAAAATTGTATAGACAATCGTGATGATGAACATGTCTTTTCTTTGAAAAATACGCACGCATATATAAATTAGGAATAAATCGATATTGTTATTTTATATATTAATTATGATTTTTAGATTAGATAATCATTGTCTCTTTGATATAAAAATATAAGTATACTTCCTTTATTTCTTGCATATAGAAGTTTTATGTATCATTCTTCTAGTTATCTCACATGTATGTATACGTAAACCTAAAGTAAGAGTATGATAGATTTGTCGTTAAAAAAATTTTGTAAACCTAAAGTATTTATGCCATAAATCATACCCCGAAACATTGTGTTTAATAGATAACTATATGTGCATGTACACACTTAAAGAGGAACTGTTTCTAAATAAAATTCAAATACATTGATATGTGCATGTATATGGAATGTAAAACTATTTATCCCCATAATAAAAATTTAAAAAATACCACATCTATAATATGCACACGTGCATGAAAAGTCCATAGGCGAAAACCACTATATGCACATGTCCATTAAAAACTATGCATGTCAAAATAAAATGCTAAAAATGGAAGATAAAATCATATGCATAAGTATATGTATATTATTTGATTATTTACATGGTAAGACAATACAAAAGACAAAAATAGAGGAACATCATAACAAAATCAAGTGATATTCATGGTTTGTTTGCTTCGACTGGAGAGGGAGGGGGGATATAGAAGATAATAGGGAATATTGAAGTGATAATGGCAATGATGTAACTACTATCTCATCATCAAATTAAGTTGTTCATATATATATTTTTTAATCTTATACCTTTTGCTTTAATTAGTGTGAGTTATATTACAGACACATGTATTAGTTATATAAAAAAACACAACTAATTTGATCTATTCATATATGTTTTTTTTAGTTTTAGAAGAGATTAATAAGAAAGAATAACTATTGCATTTATATTATTTCTTTTATTTTTAAGTTTTCTAATACTGAAAAGATTAATGATTCATTTATATTTAATTGTGTTTATACTATATAATAAATAAATGACTTATGTGCCACATGCCACTTTTTTAGAGCAACTCCTAGCTCATTTTCCCACAAAAATCATGTTCCATACGTATATTAACTTTAGAAATTTATACTTGATTTCCGAAGAACCATTTTATGGTTTTGATTTTCAAAAGAAATATGGAAAATGAATGGTAATGTATAGTATCTTAAATAAAATTATTAATTAGTATTGATAATTAAGTGTCATGGATTGTGGTCATGTTTTAATCAAGAATTTGCCACTATTATTTTTTGATTTATGGTCATTCAATGTTTATTTTACAGTTTGTAAAAAGCCGAAATCAATTAATAATTATTAAACGGTAACATATATCAATTAGTTTAAACTAATTCAAACACAGCCACGAATCATTTTCTAGCATGTTCATGCGATCTTCATTTAGGCTGCACATAGTATCGTACATATGTTATCAAAATAATAACTGTAAAATTTTGGTAAAATTTTGTTTTCAAATGAGTTACCTTAATAAATGATCATTTACTACTATATTAATCAATTAAATTCTTTATAAAAATAAATAAATTATTTTATTAAAAAATACTTTAACGAGACTTAATTTTCATAAATATAGTTTAATTTCTAAATAATTATTGTTAAAACTAAAAATAATTTCAAAAGTTATATAAAGAGGTAATTTATGAATATTTATGCATAATAATTATCTGTTTTTCTATATTATTTTTTTAAACTTAAATATGTTTGTTATATTAATACTTTTATTGATATCAATACATAGTATATATATATATATATATATATATATATATATATATATATATATATATATATATATATATATTATACATATATATATAATTATATATTTTTTTATTTTAAACTGTGTACGTAATACACGAATTTTTGAACTAAATATATGTTACAAAAGACAAAATGGTTCCTGCACTTTGAAATGTTACATATTTTAATGTATTGTAATTTAATGTAGTGTCATATGCCACTTAGCTGTATTATTTATATGTAGTACTTATTTTATTAGTACTAGTATATTAATTTTATATTAACTTATTGCATGCCTATTAGTCTTTCTCTATATTTTATAAGCAAGTCTATTTGATTTTATGTTTTATATATATCCAGTCTTTTCTGATTAGTTGTTTTTCATTAATATAAATTCGACGCATAAACTATAGTTATTCAGATTCAGATCAGTTTATATATTCATAAAACTAATACTATATCGTTTAAGTAATATTTATACTCGTATACAATTTAAGAAGTACAAGACTAGTAATATCATGATATAGTACCATCTTAAAATATTTTCGTCAATCCTCATTTGTATATAATAATGTGTATAATTTTAGTTTTGTAATCAATTTGTCACAATTAAAATTAAGTCAACGTTGCATATGTCCTACATCAAAGAAACTATATGAGAAATTGACGACTTCTTCGAAAAATAAATATGGGAATGTGAAACCTATAATATAAGTTAGCATTGCATATGAATGGATATTACACAATTTTACTTTTGAGAAAGATCTTAGCTACATGTAAAAATTTTGGACCAATTTTCTCTTGTTTGTTAAAAAATTTCTGTCATAAAACGGACGTATACTCAATAACGCCAAAAAAACATGATTCTAGTTATTAATGTTACAAACAATCTTTAAAACAATTTCTAAAGAAACAAATGCATATTCAAAGGCTAATAAACAAAAGATAAGTTACATAAACCCGTCTATATGTTTTTAAAAAAAATTAAACACTTCCTACCTCTATCCTTCTAGTGATCAACTTTCTCTGGCTGAGTGAAATCATATGCCTTGCATGTGAGGTCTTTATGGTCATTTTCTCCCTCTTCAATCTCTCGATAGGTTAAATGTTATAACCTTTGGGTTAGACAGAATTATACAAAAAAAAAACCATTAATCTAAGTTGCCTATAATTAGGAATGCAAACGAACTGAACGTTCAGCGAACAGTTCGTGACCCGTTCGGCAGGAAGTTCGTTTATGTTCGTTCGTTTAGTAAATGAACGAACACGAACAAGAAAATTACGTTCGTTTAGTTAAACGAACGAACATGAACACAAGCTGCGTTCGTTCATTTATGTTTGTGAACGTTCGATAATGTGTTCGTTTACGTTCATTAGTGTTCGTTCGTGAACGTTCGATAAAGTGTTCGTTTATGTTCGTTAAGGTGTTCGTTTATATTCTTAATTATTGTGTCAGTTATTTTTATGACTATTATATCAAATATTTTTTAATATTTATGTTAACTACTTATTTATTTTTGATTAATTTTGTGTAATCTTTGTAAAAAAAATGTAAACTTTATTCTAAAATAAAATTTATAATAATTTGTATTCGTTTGTGTTTATGAACTTTTTTATGTTTGTCATGTTCATGAACAGTTGTTTGAGTTCGTTTGCTTTTGTTTGTGTTCATTTGCGTTCGGTAAGTGTTCGTGAACAGTTCATGAACATGTTCATTTTCTTAATAAACGAACACGAACACGAAATCTCGTTCGGTAAGTGTTCGTGAACAGTTCATGAACAAGTTTATTTTTAACGAACGAATACGAACAATGCATTGTTCGTGTTCGTTCGGTTCGTTTGAAGCCATACCTATAATCATGATTCTAGGTTTATATCTCTTAAGATAACTATATATCACTCCACCCGACTAAGAATCAGATAAAAACAGCAACCCTTGTGCAAAAGATGAGTTCAACTGTCTTAAAAAAGAATCGACTAAAACATTATTCATATGTTCCCCTTAGTTTTACGTTTGTTCCTTTACATCCGCACCAACTAGGTAGTGGGGATTTGAGGGCTTGACCAACAAGTGTGTCGAGAGAGGTCCATCATGAACCAAAACAACAATGGGGAACAATTTGATTGTTTTAATGTTTTTTCATGACATATTTGTTGTAAAGCCCGCAATGAAACGTTTATATAATATTTTTGACATACATTCATATATGTGTATGCATAAGTATTAGTATTAGTTACCGGCTTTTCCTTTAACTTATGTTAAACATGCAATGGTGTCATTGTGGTGAACTATAACAAAATCTCTAAAATGATAACGGCTCTGTGTTAGCAGTAAAAGCTTCAAGTTACTTCATTTAATCATTTGTACTTCTTTCTTTCTAACGAATCCATAATCTGAAGAACATTAGACCTGCCATAAGGTTGAAACAAAATGAGCAAAATGACCACAATGCTCTCACATAGGAGACGTGTGGCTTAACTAGAGAAATATATATGACGTCTTTAAGAGAGGAAAGAAGTATGTGACAAAACGTTGAAAATAGTGACTATCCAACCAATTAAATCATAAAGGAAAACATGTCAAACTGGTCTAGTTTATTTGATTTGGTTGGTTTTATGTCAAAGCATGCACATTTGTATCTATTTTGATAATGTGTTAGTGTTTCTCTTTGTTAGTTTTAACAATCATACATGTTTAACACTTTTATTTTAATTAATTTATTTTATAGAGTAGAATATGGTTAGACCCTTTCACATTAAATAAAGTCGTACTCCACAATGTTGGTGCATTTGGACTATGATTCTTATTCCATTTGAAATTTTATATTGGTAAAGCATCATTATTAAATCCCAAAAAATGAATATAATAACATACATAAATAAATAAATTATAAACAAATAAGTAAGTAAATAAATAAATAAATAAGAGAACATTGGCATTATATTGCATGGTAGATTGGTGGTGCAAGTGGTACACATTACATTGCTAGGACCACACAACAAGTGGTTTGGTCTTGTGTGGTTACAACTAGGCTACAAGAATCACAAATAAGATAAGAAAACCAATGTCGATTTTATCATCACTCAATATTATATATCATTCAAAACAGATATAATACTTTAAGATAAAAAGTATATCATTTGAAATTCATTTTACATAATAGTAAGAGAAAAAGTATTTAAAACAATTTACATTTGGTTATTTCTTTAATTCAAGCTAAAGATGTTATAATATAAGGTTTCTTCTTTAATTTTGGTTCTTGTGATTATATACTATTCGATTTAAATTACACTGCTTTAAAAACCATAAGGTTAAATTTACGCATATGTTGAGTATCATCTTTATGTGTAAATTGGTGATAGTATGTGAATTTATTTTTTTGTTTAACTATATATAGCATGAGTGCGCTTACGTATGTAGAAAAGTTGAAATATAAAGAGTTTCTATTGCGCTGCATACTTTACTTTTGCTTAATTATAATAGTGAACACCATTGTAAAAGGACTTGATCACACATTTGTTTAGTCTTTAAAAGTAATTATTAAATATGTATATGTATATGTATGCGTATATATGTATACATATATGTATGTGAGGATTAATTGAGGAATACCTGAAAATGGATCTACTTAAATGATACCATACAATTGTATGGTGTCTTCTAGAGGTTGAGCGTTCAAGTATTGTCATGTACAAATGATGTTGATTATGATTAGTTTTAGAGTGGGTGTGTCTATAGTTAGAAAAAAGATTAAGAAACATCTGAAAGTAAAAACATAGAACATGATTACATACTAAATTATATATATATTAATTACCAACTTGTATATATACTAATTACCAACTTGGTTATGCATAATAAGTTGTACAATATGCTAAGTGAGTTGTACTCACATTACCTTTTGTCTTTTTTGTAATCTTTAACTCTTTATTTTAAGTTTTTAACCCAATACTTTTACATATTGTACAATTTATCCCTAATATTTTTTTGATTTCAACTTTAGTCTCTTATAATTTTCATATTTCAAAAATTTTTCGCTTTACGTTTCGATCCTAATTTTGCGAGTTAACACGCCACAACGTGCGTGTGTGTTTCAACATTTTTACGCATACATGCCCTGTTAACGGCCCTATTGCAAGGCATTGGTCATATATCGACTTATTTATTGTTTAGATGTTTTACGTTTCATCCGTGTGGTTCAATGTTTTTACGTCTAATTTTCATTCGGTAAAGTATTTTTTTAATACGAGCTATTTTGGTGTTGGTGGTCACTGATAGTATGTGTCATTGGTGTTACTTGACATGCTTTTTCGCCCACCGCTGCAACGCGGGGGGCTTAATACTAGTTTAATCTAATAGCTATAAATAAGTAAGTTAATTATATTATACTCTAAAGGGCTTTCAACTAAATAACATTTAAGTTTTAATCGGGAGACCTCCCACATATAACCCATACATATAAATTTTAAAATAATTTTATTTTCAAGTATATATGTCTTGAACATGTTTTATAAATATTGGATGCAATTATGACCTCCTCAAATGTCAATTCCTTAGTATATATTGGATGTAGTTAACTTCCTTAACTAATGTAGCCTCCGTAACTGACCAACACCTCTGTAAGTGGGTGATGCCTCTGCAACTCAAAAACCTTGGTTAAATTTCATGAAATGAACCTTCATAACTAACCCACACCTTCGTAAGTACCATGCCTTAGACAAAATTTGACATCTTAGGCTCTACAACTAAATAACACCTTCTCATCTCTCATAGTCTTCATAACTCCCTAGGTCCTCCATAGCTTAATCCCCCTGCCTTTATATATGATTACACTTATGTAATCTAAGAACATGTTATGTGACTATATAAGAAGTGTGATGCTAGGTGTGAATGTGATAAGGGAAGAAAATACTAGTAAATAAAGTTTTGTATTCATACAAGAGAATAAAAAAGGTAGGATGATTGATATGCTAAGTCTTACCAAGTGTAAAAATTGGGTCATATATAAATAAAGATATGTGTGTATATAATCAATATTTATGTTAAGTCTTACCAATAAGCGAAAAAAGGGACTGTATAGCGTTATGTAGGAGTTGTATTTGAACATCTAAATATACATATGTGATCTAAAATGTATAATTACAAATGCATGTATGATTAAGTCTTTTCTACATGACAAGAAAAGGAAACGACAAGGGATAATTAAGTTCTCCCTTGTACAGGAAAGGGATGCATGTCTTGCTAGTGCGACGGGAGATACAAGTCTTGTAAGAAAGGGCGAATGATGTTAAGTCTTGCATATTTTGCAAGAAAGAAGAAGTCCTGCTTTATGCAAGAAGGGATACTAGGATCCTATACCAGTATGTTTAGGAATGCAACTTCAATTAGCATTCAAAATGTTATATATAAAAAGGTTATGGATACTAACTTAACTATGATATGTTATATGATGCTAATGTTGTGCCATGATATGTTATGATTATGATTACAAATACATTATGATATGTTATGATGAAAAGGTTAATGATATAATGTTAAATGTAAAGTTATGCTTTGAATTTAAATCTAGAACACACTCAGCAACATTGACTTTTAATATACATATCAAAGTTGAGCATGTAACCAATTTTTAATAGTTATGATAGTTACTGTTTGTTATGTCATGTTTGAGTCACTTGAATATCTAATGATAATATGTGTTGTGCTATAATGAGTTATGAATATTTGAAGTTTAAGAATTATGTTTTTGAAAAGACGTAAGTCTAACTATGAGATTTTTTAAAAACAGGGCTTTAAAAATTGATATCAGAGCTATAGTTTATATATTTGAGTTTGGTACTAACTACTAAGTAAAGGATGGCACTATGGGTACCATAAGCCAAGAGATAAAGTTAAAAGTTGCACTTATAGTTAGAATAAAATATAGATTGTTACAACAACAATAAATGATAACTGATTTGTATACATGTATATGCATAGTAATGTATAATGTGACATAGTAGGTTTAGATATAGTGTGTCTTATGACAGAGAATGTTTAAAACATGACAAGGTAACTAGTTAATTACAAATAATATTATCATTGGACACTTACAATATTTATCATGATCTAAATATAATATGTATGTGTTAGAATCTTTGTAGAACCACGTTTAATTACATAATTAAAAAATCATTGATTTATATAAATGTAAATTATCAATCATTGATTTACATAAATGTAAGTTAAGCCTAGTTATATTTAGTTGTTTCATATAGTTTATTATTAATGTCTGATATACACAAATTTAAAACAACTAAAGTATCGCTAGACTTGATTTATATTAATGTAAATCAATGATTCTTTTGTTTCAGAAGATAAACAATGATTCTGTTATGATCATTACCCTAATATGTATATATCATATATGTATAATATTATATATCACTATGTATAGTTTATTTTATACATACTTTTAAAATCGGCCAAAAAAATAAAAGAACTAAAAAGAAGTATATATATTTTATTTTTTTCAATCACTAATTGACATTTAGTTTCTAGTATAATATTATATATCACTATGAATACTCTTAGATGAAATATCAAAAATATTAAGAAGGATGATTAACAAAAATAACACTATCCCTTTAGTAACTTCATTAATGTGTTTGTTTTACACACAACACAACAATACAACATAAACTAAGGTAGCGTTTAGTACGCAGTAATGAGGGACGGAATGGAATGAACCATTAATGGTGAATGAATAAATACATGTTTGGTCGGTGAAGGTAATAGAATGAACCATTACATAGTTGATTCTATTCCTTCAAGTTCATTCCATCCACCCCCCGTTCTTTTTTTTCATTCCATCTCTTCTTTACCAACACCACCCACTCACCCATCACAACAACCACCACCGGCCACCAAGATCGTTTGTCACCAGCAACCACCACCACCACCGGCCACCGCCGTTGCCGCCAACCACCGGCCACCGTCGTCCCCGCCAACCACCAGCCACCGCCGTCCCCGCCAACCACCAGCCACCGCCGTCCCCGCCAATCACCGCCACCGCCGTCGGGAATCACCACCGCCGGAAATCACCGTCGGCCACCCCCCTGCCGGTCGCCGCCGCCGGACCCCGCCGCTGACCACCATCGCCGCCGGAAACCACCACTGGCCACCACCACCACTCGCCATCACCAGCATAACTACTTTTACATTTCATTGCTTCATTTTTTATAGTAATGATTCATTTGTTCTTAAAAGGTAACCAAACATGCAATAAAATGTAATGATTAATATCATTCTCTCATCCATTTCATTCTATTATTCAGTATTCGTATATTCCATTACCACATACCAGACCCTAAATATTACATTGTTATAATAGCTTGTTAGAGATGAATAATTTTCATCGTTTGCTCTTGAATGAGTATGTTTTCTTGGTAAAATTGGTCATTAAAAAAGTTAAGCATTCAATTATAAAGGGCATAAGTTAAATAACTAGAACAGGTTGAAACCATATGAGTATTAATGTTTACTCTACTCTGGCCCTTAAAAAGTTAAGCCATCACTACTTAAACGTAGTGCATATCAAATTTAGTTGGAGAAAGAAATAATATGATTACATTAATAACTTATGTATTATAATTAAAACAATAAATGGAAATGTTTATATGGTTAATTACCCTGATCAATCTATATATATATATATCTATATATATATATATATATATTATATAACAAAGAAAAGTAAGTGAGTAATGTTGTTGAAGTGGGGTGCTACTTTCATCATCGAGGGACCAAGGGAGGTAATGACTGGTGAGGGTGAAAACCAATTATGAAACTCTAGTCTCACCATTAAAATTCAAAGTCTACCTAAATATTATGATAATATTGCCAACACAAACACACAACATTTTAATTGAGTTAAGGTCAAAGAGAGCGTGTATATATAGAAAATGACCTTTTAAGACGTGGAGATTTTATAAAAATTTGAGAATGTTAAGTTTTTCTAATATGCTAAAAATATTCGACCACAAATCTTATTTTTCAAAAAAGAATAAAATACTTGTTTATAATATGAAAATTTTAAATTAATATAAAAATAGAACCTAGCATCGACGCATAAAAAATGATCCTAAATCTTATTCGTTATTTGATCGACAAAGTATTCCAAGTTAAAAGGTTCTTTTGGCAACTTGTATAGAATTAAAAAGAATCACAATTATTCGTGGACAAAAGCCATAAATCTTTATATTGCAATGTCGATTCTAAGTTCAATATAAAAAGTGACATGAATTCGTTGATCTAAGCATCCACCAATGAAATATAAAACTCTTAATCAAAAATCTACTATATAAGCATATTTGCCTTTAATCTTTTTTGTTTTGTTATTCATATTTGCCTTTAATCTTTCTTGTTTTGTTATTTATATTTGCCTTTAATTTTTCTTGTTTTGTTATTCATATGCATTTAAAACACAAAGATAAATAGTATACTTTTTGGTTGTTTATTTTTTTCACAAAACTTTAAGTATTCTTACTTTACATTTTTTTATTTCAACCTTCATTTTGTTTAATTATATTTCTTTCTACGTTTTTTTCATTAACGTTATGTTTATTGTTACATTTGTGTTTGTATTCGGCCTTTTCGACATTAACTTTTACAGCGAAGTACACTTTTGGTTGTACGGTAGAGTGAACGTCACTTTTACAGAGTACACTTTACAAGTGAGTATACTATAGGGTTTTATGACATAGTGACGGCTAATGTGTTGTGTTTTTATTTGCGTTTTGATATTCGTGATCACGTTGCCGTTAACAGTCTTGAATCGAGTTTGCGCCCACCCAAATATTTGTGTTTTTTTTTGTTTTTGTGGGTTTTTTCATTGTATTGGGTTTTGTAAGGGTGTAGGTGTTGTTCTCACCTAGGTTTGTTCGGGTTTCATGATGCATGTTGGAATGATCGTTTTTACGACGTGTTGGTGTCCCGCATTTTGATATATAGGGTCATGACGCAATTCACAGTGCAAAGCGCAAAGAGGGAAACCTACTCAACGTTAATTTCAATATATACGTTCTTTATTAAGCAATACATATGTGTAGATGAATATTCGATTAAAAATCTATTTTTTCTAAGAACGCTGACAATAATCTCTGCTTTTATTTTTTTTCATCTATGGTTTGGAAGAAAATGTAAGAAAAAAATAATGGAAGGTTATTTTGAATATAACTGCATTTGTTGACTTTTTTTTTTAGTTATTTTTTTCTAATGTACATAACTTTTTGTGATATTTTTTATTTCGAATGTAAAAATGATGGAAGGTTATTTTGACTATAGTTACGTTTGTTGACTTTTTTCTAATTCATTATGTTTTTAGTAAGTGTTAATAATTTCTAAATGATTTTTTTTTGTTAGAAAAAGTAGATTAGTTTTTTTCTTTTCAATTTGAGTACATGATTGGTATATATTCTCTTGAAAACAGTGACACAGTTGCGAATTTGTGTTGTTCTTACGATAAAATACGAGTTTTTTTAAGGGTGTTTACAGTTAGTACGATTCCGAACTTTTTTAGGTATATATGTTAACCAAACTTAACTGATTTGGAAACATATTTAACTGGATTGGATTCAAATTATCAATCTGAATTCATGATTCGGATTTGGATAAACTTGATTGAATTTAAATAACCGAATCCAATAAGCAAGATTTTGTAAAACCATAACCGAACAAAAAATTGAACCATACCAAAAACCAAATCCGCCATTCCGATTTAGTTTTTTCCTATGACGGATAGGATTCGTTTTTCATGTTTGTTTGAACACCCCTATAGTCTATGATGTTTAACTGGAAAAAAAACACTAAACATCGTTATATTTGTTGTTTTAGAGTAAAACATAATTTTCTCAAAATAACAACGTTTTTAAAGCATCTTTTAGAATATATAACAAAACCTACTTAAAATAAAAAAATATCTTGCTCTAATAAAGGTAAACACTAAAAACTTTTTAGCGCAATCTCATACAATTTTTCGCATATCTCTCCGATATTGAATAAAAGAAATTATATGCTAATTATACAAGCTACACTTTTCTTTAGATTAACAAAATATATTTCTTAATATATCAGTTTTTTATTAAGTCACATTATAGAAAAGGACCCGATATAAATTATTAAAATTTTAAAATAAGTTTTTTTTAAAACAACGGACCTTTTAAAAAATAAAAAATATTTTAAACTGCTTTTTTTAAAAATAATATAATCATCTTATTAGTAAAAGTATATACTTATACGTAAGTTATTAATACTTAGATCATAAATCTTTATTAATGACTTTGTAATATTTTTATTATTCAACTCGTTTAATCCATGAAACACTACCCTAAAATTTATTAAAATTGAAGACCTTTTTAAAAAAAAATAGTTTTTAAAAAACATAATATTAGGAAAGAACTTTAAAAAACAAAAGTTTAAAAGCCCATATTATTATTTATTACTTACCTATCACTACTTAGACGTAATTTTATTTATAAATTATCTCCAAATATCAATTTATATTTGAAATTTTGTATTACTAACTATTCAATATATTTTCCTACTAATAAAATAAATGGTTAAAATAAATGGTTAATTAGAACGTTGGTCGTAGTGATATGTTCAAATTGTAGAATTGGCCTAACTATGAGAAATTATATTAGAGCATTCATAACTCGTTTTCTAAATTTATGTGAGTGTATTCCCTATATTATATGATATGATTATAAGTGGTTGTGAGTGAAGGATGTGAGAAATTTACTATTTAATCTGTATTTTTGGAAAACACTGTTCAAAACCCTATATTGTTTTTTAAATATTTTAAGTAGTTGAGAGTAGAGATGATAGAAAAAGTAATGGTAAAGTTGAAAAGAAGAGAGAAAAAGTAGTGATTTTTAGTTTAATTATATGAATAAATATAAAGAATGAGTTGTGAATGCTCTTATTGGTACCAACATGTTCCAACTATTTAATAAATAATAACACTCATGGTCCTTAGAGTAGATGATTGCTAATCTTTTGTAATAATTTTACTAAGATGACCAATATACCCTTGAATGTTGTTGTTATCGTGGTTGTTGTTGTTGTTGTCGTCATCGTTGTTGTTGTTGTTGTTGTCGTCATCGTTGTTGTTTTTGTTGTTGTCGTTGTTTTCATCGTCGTGGTTGTTGTAGTTGTTATTGTTGTCGTCATTGTCGTTGTTTTTGTTGTTGTCGTTGTTTTCGTCGTGGTTGTTATTGTTGTTGTTGTTGTTGTTGTAGTTGTAGTGGTTGTTGTTGTCGCCGTCGTCGTTGTTTTTGTCTTTGTCGTTGTTGTTGATGTCGTTGTCGTTGTTGCTATTGTTGTTATTATTGTTGTTCTCTCAATCTAAAAACCCTAATGAGTATACCTCCCCCACAATACCACCACCATTGACTAACCACCTATGCCCACCGCTAGGACCATTGACGACCATTGATGCCTACCACTAGGACCATCAACGACCACCGATGCTCACCACCATCACCCCCTGACCATATAAGGGGTTCAAATACTTCATATCTCCAACGCAACACCAGCAACAACAAAAACAACATTGTCACCATCACTGGCCACCCTCACCTCCTCGTTTTGGTTGTTACCAGATCTTCGATTTCAACTTCGATTTCTTTACGACCACCACCCAAATCCCTAAATCATCATTGCCACCATCCATCACCATAATCACTGATGACCACCACTCAAATCCCTAAATCATCATAGCTACCATCAATCACTATAACCACTGATGATCACCACCCCAAATCCCCTCACTGGTAAAATCAATGATGGTGGTGGCTGTAGAAACCGAAACCCCCAAATATGTTTCTTGTTTGAATATCATAACAACCATTGTTAGAGCTAGACCAAGAAGAAATCAATGATAGTAATGGATGTAGATAACGATGGGATCAGAACTTGCGATTAAGATCCACCAAAGAAGATTCCAACGTGGTCGTAGAGTGGGAGGGGTTGAAATGGAGTGGTTTATGATGTTAAGATGGTGGTGATTGACTGATTTCGCTAACTAAGTTCCTAGAGGAGGGTGTGACGAATGAGGGTGGTGGTGATGGTTGGTGGCAACAAGGAGGAGGAGGAGAGGGTCTGTGGTGGAGGTAGTTGGTGCGATGATGATAATGCAGATGTTGCGATGATGACGGTGGTGGTCGAACTGTGGTGTTGGAGATGTGAGCGATCGTGGTTGTGCGACGATGGTGGTGGTTCTCCGCCTAATCCACGGTGAGGGTGGGGATTTGAAGTTTACATATTATTACTGCATATAATATTAAACTATTTAATACATAAATCAATTAATTAAAAAGAAAACATGTCTCACAAGCATTTTAGGTTTTTTTTATAATTTTTTTCTTTTCGCTCATGTGTAAAAAAAACATGACACTCTACTTAACCGTAAAACTTAAAAACCACCCATACCAAAAACCACAAATATTATGTTCTTAGCAAACAATTAAAACAAAACTTTAAATCAATCATGCAATCCAATCATAACATTAGACTATCCACAACGCTAAAAGCAAACCCTTCCCCACAAATAATCCCAGTCAGCATGTCATATCAGCTTCCACTAACTTTCATCCATCCTTCCCACAATAACTTGTTTACTTTTACCACTTCCCAACAAACCATACTTCCCACAAACAACCATTAAAAACACAAAACAACACACATTTTTGTGCGTAAGCCTCACAAAATGCATCCATGGAGCGTCCTTGGCAAATGGCGGGTGAAGGACGGATGTGTTTGCACACACACAGCCCTTCCGAAGAGCGGCACGAATAAGGCTAAAGCGGGACTAAAGACACTACGTTACGGACGGTCTTAGTAACAAACGTGTAATAATCCCTATGCAAATAAACAAAGAATTACACAAACCGAAAACAAAACCAAGTAAGCAAATTTATAAATCAGAGTCCCAAGAAAGAGTTGTGAATGTGATCTTGGTGTAGACCCGACAGTGGTGGAGAAGTGGATCACGCCTTTACAATATTTTTAACCCTCCAATTCCACACTCAGATTGCAACTATCAGATTCCATCCATCTCTTCGGAATCACCTCCACCATAATTATTATTATTATCATCACCATCATCATTTCCACACCCTTCTCACCTACATTTATCTCACCGGAGCCTCTGCAAAATCCTCTATAATGCCCGAAGTCGACGACGACCACCGCTCAACCACCGCCTCTTTCACCAAGGGCCCGCCGGCGACGGAGGACTTGCCGGTGATGATGACTATGGATCTCGACCTCGATGGATCGTGGACGTTCGATCAGATCTTCTCGTCGGACCCTTCGCCCTCGTTTATTATTCTGTCGCGACGGAGCAGACGTTCTCGCCGCTGTGGGCGTTTTCCGATGAGAATCATAATAATGAAGTTAACGACGGGGAGGAGAAGCTCGCTGGAGGTGCGACGTTGACCTCGACGCTTGGTGCTCATCGGCTGCTTTCAGGTGAGTTTGTGGTTTGTTAAACTTGATTTGAATTGATTTAGGAATTAGTCAATTAGTATTAGGTTATTAACTATTGATTAGAGATTGAAAAGGCTACCGGAATATGTGATGATGATGTGATGAATTTCATTAATCTCTACGTAATAGTTCGTCATGTGATTTCTTCAAGTGATTCCGGACTTTCAGTCGATATCCTGTGAGAGGATAAGGAACGAATCAAGTAAACAAGTTTTATAGCAACTGAAAACCTTAAAACCTGAGTTAATCTGAGTTTAAAAGCAGTTTTGATAAATTCGTGTTTGAAGATAATCTGATATGGATTCATTTCAGCTATGGTTAACCTTATGGACCATGATTTGTTTATGATATAAGGAGATTGAAGATGGGGTCTATAAGCAATGATTATGAGTGTTAGATCTTAATTAGTTTAAGTTATTATGTGTTGAGTAATCTAGATGATAAGATGAGTGTGAGTTTTTAATTTTGTGTGTTTTTGCACTGGATACAGATAATACTGATCAAGTAACAAGAAAGCCGTCAAGCAATGATGTAAAAGGCAGCTACCGGTGCCGGTTTTGGAGGTGAATCCATCGGAATATCAAGATGCAACGTGTGTGATCAAGGAAAGAATGACAATGGCGCTTCGTTACTTCATAGAGTTGGGTGAAAAGCATGTTCTAGCTCAAGTTTGGGCGCCTGTTAAAACAAAGGTCGATGTGTGCTCACAACATCTGGTCAACCCTTTGTTCTTGACCCGAACTGTACTGGACTTCATCTATACAGAATGGCTTCTTTGACGTATATGTTTTCTGTTGATGGTGAGACCGATGGAGTTCTTGGGCTTCCAGCTCGTGTTTTCAGACATAAGCTTCCTGAGTGGACTCCTAATGTGCAGTATTATTCAGATAAAGAATATCAAAGGCTTAATCATGCTTTGAATTATGATGTTCGTGGAACACTTGCTTTGCCTGTGTTTGAACCTTCTGGTCAGTCGTGTGTTGGTGTGCTTGAGTTGATTCTGACTTCACAGAAAATAAATTATGCTCCTGAGGTTGATAAAGTTTGCAAGGCGCTCGAGGTTGGTTTGCCCACTTGCTTCTTTTTATGCTTATAAGTAGAGAGTGCAAAAATGGGCTGGTTGGGTTGGTTTGGGCAAGGACAATAATGATGCTATGAGAACTGATACATAGTAAGAGAAGCAAAATGTTTATTTTTATGTAAAAACAACTGTACGAGATACAACCTGTGGAGATACTGTATCAAAGAAGACCCGTTTCACCCCCATCTTTTGGTTGGGTGTGCCCTTAGTCGCCCCACATAAGAGAAGCCATACCTTTAGGAAGTTTGACCAAAAACACTTTTGTCCAATTTTAAATCTTTTTATATACTAATGGAGTAATAGTGTGTCATGATTCCAAAACTTATATTATTGCAATAAGTATGTTATATGCATTAATATTACATGTTGGAATATTTTCTACCCACTGACCCCTTTCCTGTTAAACTGTCTTTCTAAAAATTAACACATTTGACCAATAGAAATTTAACATAACCCCAAGCGACTGTTCGTAAGTAGATGGTTGATCTTTACGCCTATACTCGTATTGAGTTTAGCACAATGTAGAGTGGACCTTGAGCCTTGAATGGGAACCCATGTATCCCAAGCTTGAAAGACCAGGAACATAATAAGGCAAGCACAGGCTTGGGCATGGTTCAAACATACTCACAAACAAGAAAAACTTACCCTTCATGCCTATAAACATTATATTCATACATTAAACAATCATTTATTGAGAAATATGTAATAAAGTTTCAGCTTTTTTGCAGGCGGTAAATTTGAAAAGTTCAAACATATTGGATTCTCCGAATACGCAGGCAAGCAGTAAGATGAAATAATATGTAATTATTTAATTTTCCTTTTCTTTCCTCGACAATCATCTCAATATGTACCTAGTTTTTTCTGTAACCCAGATATGTAACGAAAGTCGACAACAAGCCCTAGCTGAAATCCTGGAGGTATTGGCAGCAGTTTGTGAGACTCATAATTTCCCACTGGCTCAAACATGGGTCCCATGCAGGCACCGAAGTGTCTTAGCGTATGGTGGTGGGCTCAAGAAAAGCTGCAGCAGTTTTGATGGAAGTTGCATGGGTCAAGTATGCATGTCAACAACTGATGTAGCCTTTTATGTTGTTGATGCTCATATGTGGGGATTTCGTGATGCTTGTGCTGAACATCACCTTCAAAAAGGCCAAGGTGTAGCTGGACGAGCCTTTGCAACCCGCAGTTCATGTTTTTGTGAAAATATCACGCATTTTGGTAAAACTGAATACCCGTTAGTCCATTATGCCCGTTTGTTTGGGTTAGTTGGGTCTTTTGCAATTTGCTTGCGGAGTAGCCATACGGGTGATGATGATTATATTTTGGAGTTCTTTCTTCCAACATGGTTGACTATAAAGATCAACAAAAAATGTTGGGATCATTGTTGACTTCAATGAAGCAGCATTTTCGCAGTCTTAAAGTTGCTTCTGGTGAAGAAATAGGGGAAGATGGTAGATTTGTTGAAATAATCAAAGCATCTGTTAATGGTGATACTATTGATTCAGGAATTCATTCCATTCGACTATCGGAATCTGTTATATCAAATGGCGCACGATTAATTACTGGACCAAATGTGATAAATGGAAATCGTGGTAAAATAGAGACGGTGGAAACAGCCAAGAAATCAGAAAAGAAACGAGGAAAAGCTGAGAAATCAATTAGTTTGGAGGTTCTTCAACAACATTTTGCAGGAAGTCTTAAAGATGCTGCAAAGAATCTTGGTGGTATGCTTATACATCTTTGCTTTTTATACATCTTAATTTTTTTTCCATGTTAACTTCCACTTAAAGAATGTTAATGATTTTATAAAAAAAAACAAAGCTAATTTCAGTTTCAAAATGGGTTATTGCATGAAGTAGCAACCATTATACTAACCCAAAAGTCTGTATAGAATAATGTTATTATATTATCATTGGTTTTGCAGTTTGCCCGACTACAATGAAACGAATATGCAGACAACATGGAATCTCCAGGTGGCCTTCTCGTAAGATAAACAAGGTTAATCGCTCGCTTACAAAACTAAAACGAGTGATCGAATCAGTACAAGGTGGTGACGGAACATTCACTATTCCTTCTTTAGCAACCACCCAACTCCCTCTTGGTGTTGAGTCCCCATCTTGGCCAACAGCACCAAATGGTTCACCAACTAACCAACACAGTTCCCCTGGGTCCAAACCATTTGACCTTCCATCTCCAAAGAACGATCAAGGTCCAACCAATCAAACATCTTGCAGCAGAGAAGCTAGTACTGGGAGCCCAAACTCTCACAGGTCTTCCCAAGGTAACCCTTTTGCTAAAACTAAATACTTGTTAAATCATAATTGAATTGTTTCTCATAATCAGAAATATGTCGGAGTAACAGAAGTCAACCGTTTGAAGTCAAAGCTCCGAATGCTGCTGCTGAGTTTACCGTATCTGATGCTCTTCAAGCTGCACAAACAGAAGAACCCTCTAGAGGAATAATGTTCATTGAGGATGCTGGAAGCTCCCATGATCTAACAAATCTTTGTCCAGTCACTGAGCCTCCTGAAAAGGTACAAGAACTCAGTCCGAAGGTACAAGCTTTCACAGCCAGGACTGAAATGAAAACGATAACAATAAAGGCGACTTACAGAGAAGATATAATAAGGTTTCGCGTGTGGCGACAAACTCAGGTATTATCACATTAAAAGAAGAAGTTGCAAAAAGACTAAAGTTAGATGTGGGTACATTTGACATAAAGTATCTTGATGATGATCATGAATGGGTTCTAATAGTTTGTGATGCAGACTTACAAGAATGCATCGAGTTGTCGATGTCATCCGGTTGTAACATAATAAGGCTTTTAGTTCATGATTTGTCGACTAATCTTGGGAGCTCGTGTGAGAGTTCAGATTAAATATTAGGGTTAGGGTTTTCAGAACAATGTTAAGTTGTAGATTATGTGGTCATGGAGACATGACCAAATTTTAGGGAAGTATTTTCCTCTATTCTTTGTTGTATAAGATAAAACTGAATGTTGAAAAGTGTTAATTGTACATTGGGTTGTTTTTTGTTTTGGTTTTCATATTTTTTGCTCCAGTTCTATGTATAAACATAGGGCACTAAGTTGTAACATAAAATGCATCATGCTGGTCTTGAAAATTTATAGTTGGCCTCGAGTTTTCGCCTTACGGGGCACTGATTTTTTATACGTATAAACATAATGTTGTGGCGGTTGCATTGTTTATGTTCTCTTTACTACTTTTAACTCATTGTTATCCTAAATTCATGATCTTCATCTCTTGTACATTGTCGTAAAACATGCCACATACACACAAGAACAATTCTCAAGAAGACCGTTATATGAGCAATGGACGTATGAGCAAAAGAAATTTCAACCCAATTGTTAAGAAGCATATCCAAAAGGAGATCATCGACATGAAAGTGCGCCGATGGTAAAGTTCTAAGACATCCGATCGTTTACATCTCACATTTCAAAGTATAGGCTAATACAACTAAAATGAGTTTATCACAAAGATATAACCAAAGTAACTGTTTACAAACATTCTTTATAACAAATACTATAACCACAATCATACCCACTATAAACTCGTCCATAGCAAGGCTACAAATAAGGTCTGGGAGGAGTGAGATGTAAGCAAATCTTACCCCTATCCGAGGGGATAAAACTGCTTTCAGATAGACATCAGCTCTAAGAGCGTATCTAATTTAAAACAAATAAGATATTTAATTTATCTTTATTTAATAGTTTTAATTTATATTTATATACCGAATCTATCTTCAATTTGTGTTTATAGAAACTTTATTAGAGGCGCACAAATTGGCATATCGCCCAAAGCGGTTAAGATTGGGCCAAAGATGGTCAACAACGATTTTGGCCAAACCCAATCGGGTTCGGAACCAGTTTTCAGTTCTTGTAGAGAAAAATGATCGGTTCACTTCAAAACCAGTTTGGGTTTTAAACCTGGTTTTATCCTGTTTGGTTTGATTTTGATGTATACCAATGCATTACGAACCCTACATGTAGGGTCGGTTCCAAACCGGTTTCACCCAAACCGGTCTCAGTACCATTAACCATTATATTTAATCTAATCTTGGGCCGACTAATTTCAAGAAAAAATAACGGGCTAGAACTAGTTTTCAATTGGCCCAATAAGTTCAAGAAAATCTTCCATTCAAGTTTCAACCCACAACTGCAAGGGTTTAACATTTGTTCTCGTCATCGTCTTCCAACCTCCGTCGGATAATCAGCTCCGGCACCGTACTGAATTGCTCCGAAAATGACCGAAGTAGCGAGCAACGTTGTTCACGAAGTGTTAGGTCCACGAGCACAAGATCTGGACCAACCGATCATCGATTACATCGTTAATGTTCTCGCTGATGAGGATTTTGATTTCGGATTTGAAGGCGAAGGCGCTTTTGAAGCTATCGGAGAGCTTCTCGTTGATTCCGGATGCGTTGATGACTTCTCTGAATGTCATTCCGTATGTATTTGTTGTTAATTTTGTTACGTTTTCACGGTTTTTATTGATTTTGCCTAACTTTGCTATGCACTTAATTAAATTGTAAATCCATCGATATAAGTTTTCAGTTATTTGTTTCAGTTTGTTAGAAAGTTTCTCTGAATGATGACTAGTTGGAAGTATTTGGGAGTTACCGTTAACCAGCTGATAGTCAGCTTAAATTGCGTACTTGTAACCCCTAATCTAAGTTATTTAACAATCTTTTGGAATTTGATATCTCCAAAATGATTTAGCATTTGTGTGTCATACACAAAATGCTTTTTTTTAGTGTTCTATAGCATCTTTTGGGAACTCAGATATTATTCAATGCAAGTCTGAATAAGTTGCATCTCATAGACATCAGTGTTATCTAATCAAATGAGTGCCTTTTTTAAATTGGGACAGGAGGGGATTATAATATTATGATAATTATGATTGAAATCTTTATAATTTGATCGGATTAGTAGACTACTTAACAATGGTTTCATTACACAAGGATCAGTTAGTTCTATGCACAGATTGGTAGAAGTATTTGATTAGATGCTCCCTAGGACAAAGAGGATGCATGATGAATCATTAATGGGGAAAGAGTACCTGGGTTTGGATCTGCAAGAACAAAATATATATTCATGACGTTAGGAAGTCTTGATGGATCAAGCTTATGGGCCGTGCAGGCATGCAATGAAATAAAGATGATATGTTATGACTCTATGAGTGAGGTTTTGTTTAATGCTTTAGTTATATATGCTTTGCGGTCACTTCGTCTCTTACCTACACCAAATATGTCGCCCAACTGTTAAAAATGTTTAAGAAAGATAATTGTTTCAATTGTTGTTTCACAATAAGATGATGTAATTCTTTTCAACAGATGCAGTACTAAACTATAGTTCTAGTTTTACTGCTATTTATGCCTTGTTACTGATATAGGGATATCAATTTGGTTGATTTTGAAGGAGAAAAAATTTAATAACTAACTGAACCCAATAATAGATAAAACTATATTCTGTCCCTTTCAAATTAAATAGTTCTCTATGTGCTCAAGTGTATGCATTGAAGAGATTTATATTTTTTTGTGGTATAAATAGTTCAAATCACCATTAATATAATTTCTACTTCTACAAGCTTTTAACTATATTAATTTAAGTTTATGTTTAACCAAGTCATGCATAGAAAGTGTTATTTATTTTACACACATCCTATTAGAAAGACCTCCTAAGTGAATCATTTAATCCGCATGAAATATACTTATTGAGTTTGAATGATATACATAAAATTTCTTCTTCAAACAACTTTGTAGGTTTGTGGCAGACTATCAGAGAAATTTGGAAAGCATGGGTTGATCAAAGTGAAGCCGGCCGTTAGAAGCCTTGCCACACCATTTAGAATGAATGAAGGAATGGATGAAGTGAAAGCCCCTAAAAAGAAGCCTGAACCTGTTGATGGTCCTTTGCTTACTGAACGTGACAAAATCAAGCTTGAAAGAAGGAAGAGGAAGGAAGATCGCCAAAGAGAGTAAGTTCCAACAAAACACACACACACATTACTGTATACGTGTACATACATACATATATATATATATATATATATATATATATGTATGTATGTATGTATGTATGTGTGTGTGTGTGTATATATATCAGTGTTTCTGGCCGCAGGGGGGGGGGCTCTTTTTTTCGTCGGTAGTGTTAAACTTTAGTCCGGTAGTGTAAATTTTTATCTAAAACTCGAGTCCCCCCCCCCCCCCCCCTACGGGAATGTTCAAGCTCCTCCATTGTGTGGGAGCATGCTGGTTAGGTTCATTTTTGGTTTAAAAATGCATACATCTGCCTGATGGCAATGCACATGATGCGTTGCTGTTAATGCGATGTGATTCCACGATACACATGTGATGTACTGACCCGACGCCTTATGCAGTTGACCAATATTTGAACAAATTAGAGTATCTATTGCAATGGGTTTGAGTTTTTCATATATGAAATGAACAAATCTTACCATCCATTGAACAAATCTAACCATCTGTTGAGCAATGAGTTTGAGAGTCTGAACAAGTTATCGGTTGAACCAATTAGATGGGAGATGATAGTGTTTAATAGCTAACAAGTTAAAATGTTATCTGAAAATAATTTCTTAGTATTCTTTTTTAAATAATGAACGCCTTGCATAAGTG
Organism: Flaveria ramosissima; assembly: GCA_025215565.1. Lineage (NCBI taxonomy): Eukaryota > Viridiplantae > Streptophyta > Magnoliopsida > Asterales > Asteraceae > Flaveria > Flaveria ramosissima. Next base: position 58,623,614 of record CM046030.1, read on the forward strand.
ATGCGCACAACTCACGTATCCGATTTTGGGATCTAAATGCCTTGGGGGCCTCGCTGCTTTTAAATTCAAGGGTTCTTTATGTTAGTTATATTTGTTGACACATGTGTACCTATACTTGCTGAGGCTTATGTGTGATAAATGACTTGGGCTGACGTATAGAGGCTTATCTATGAATTAGATGAGGCCATTGGTCACTCCATACATATGTTCTCAGTTCAGTCAGATAGAGATTTTTTTCCTGCACATGTTGGTACAATAACATGTCATTTTTTTTTTGATTGAAGGAATGTGGTTAGTTTTATATTGGAGTTCTTATGTATATTTTTCATTGGTCAGATGCAATACCAGATGCATGTAGCAGAAATGGAAGCAGCAAAAGCAGGAATGCCTGTTGTATCTGTAAATCATGACAATAGTGCTGAAGGATCTACAGTTAGGGATATTCATATGGAGAACTTTAATGTGTCTGTTGGTGGACGTGAACTTATTGTTGATTGTACTGTTACACTTTCTTTTGGACGACACTATGGTGAGTTTTATTTTTATTTAAAGGCATATTAAAATAAATCAGAATATATAAATTATCTGATCTGTTCGGATATAAAGTTATTCTATTAAGAAATGTTCTCTTTTTTTTAGAACAGCAAACCCACACACCTTAATCCTACTCCTAAATCTATGTCATTGTCCACCATAGGACTTAAACCACTATGTTGTATGTACACACTAAATACCATTGCATTTATGTTTTTTGTGCATGTGTATGTGTCTATTGGTGATCTTTGTTGTTCAACGAACATTTATTAAGAAGTATACATTTTTGTTTCTATAGGATTAACGTATCCTTTGTGATGACACCATGACGTGTGACATATTTACAGGTCTTGTTGGCAGGAACGGTACAGGGAAAACAACTTTCCTAAGGTATATGGCTATGCATGCCATTGAAGGTATTCCTAAAAACTGTCAGATATTGCATGTAGAGCAGGAAGTCGTTGGTGATGACACATCTGCATTACAATGCGTCCTTAATTCTGATGTTGAGAGAACACAACTTTTGGAAGAAGAAGCCCGGTTACTAAAATTACAGGTATTTATTTCATTTTCTTTTTTTTCCTCTCACTGTATGTGTGAATGCACATGGAGAAACCTGTGACTAACGCGTGTCATATCTTTTTCCGTAACGACTTGAAATGTTAATGAAATTTCAGAGAGATGCTGAGCTAGACGCTGAAGCTAAAAGGACCCAACTTTGGTAAATGACAATGATGGAATTGCACAAAAGCTGGAAGTGATATATAAAAGACTAGAGTTCATTGATGCATATTCTGCAGAGTCTCGTGCTGCTTCTATTCTTGCGGTTACTCCCTACTCTCTAAAACATTAACTAATTAATCAGCCCACTAATCTCAAGACTTTACTTTGTGAACTGAACGTAATATTTAGAGCTGAGTTTTACGTTAAGCCATTTTAAATATTTTGTTGTAAGATAGTAATTTTCTTGTTCCTTGATTTATCAATGAAATGATTATATTTTACCATGGGAATTTCAGGGTCTCAGTTTCACACGCCAGAAATGCAAAAAAAAAAACAAACAAGACTTTTTTCTCTGGAGGATGGAGAATGAGATTAATAGCTCTTGCTCGTGCTCTTTCATTGAGCCTGATCTTTTATTACTTGATGAACCTACGGTTTGTCACACAAAAATCCTTGATTGATGATACTTTTAGGCTGTAAAATTATTAAAAAATGACTTCTTTTTCTTATGTGCAGAATCATCTTGATCTTCATGCAGTCCTGTGGGCTGGAAGCTTATCTAACTAAATGGCCAAAAACATTTATTGTTGTGTCTCATGCTAGAGAATTTTTGAATACGGTAACATTTTGGCAAATTTGTATTTCATTATTTGGTAAAATCCTCTGGTATATCTCTTGTTTGTTTTGTCTTGCAGGTAGTCACAGATATTTTGTACCTTCAAAACCAGAAGTTGACTGCATACAAAGGAGATTACGATACATTTGAGAGGACACGAGCTGAACATCTTAAAAACCAACAGAAAGCATTTGAATCAAATGAGCGTTCAAGGGAACATATGCAGGTTTTGATCGTGCTATATTACTCTTAAATAAGTTTCATAATTTGTTATTGTGATTTTAGAAGGAACATATAGTAGTGTTCTTTGTTGTTATTCTGCATTAAATCTACACAGGTAATGGTGTACAGAATAGCCAGCCGCACATCATGTTTTCATTCTAAATTTGATCGGAAATGAAATTCAAAAGCCATGCATATTGTGTAGTTGGGTACCACATTATATTTTGTAGAATTAACACTCATTATATCTAATGCTGCAGGCTTTCATTGATAAATTTCGGTATAATGCGAAACGTGCTTCTCTTGTTCAATCAAGAATCAAGGTAAAGTTCTGTTTAGATTATCATACTTTTTAAATATCAATTACTAGGTTTTATGATGTACTTTGCATTTCTGTTTAACTAATTTCAGGCGCTGGAACGCTTAGGACATGTTGATGAAGTTGTGAATGATCCAGAGTGCGTACCACTCCCCTGCGCCTTTGATATAATTGTGCTTGCTGATGTGTACATGTTCGAAATAGAGGTGGCAATTTTGAACTATTTGCTTAAGAGATTTGGGTTAATGCTTAATCTCTAATGAGTCAAAATGGGTAAGATAAAGAGAAAAATGGGTTATAAGTTGCCTAAAGTGTATTTAAAATGCAATACTCCCTAAATAATTTATTTCAAAAGATCAGAGTAGGGTAAAAAATATAAGTCTTGTATTCAAATTTGAAACACTATTTGTTTATAAACAATTAAAGTTCTAGACAAGAAAGTGTTCTGGGTCAATCTAAACCTTTTCTGACCTGGCACAAAAAAAACTTCATGTTATCCAGGCGTCCTGCTATTTGCCACCTCTGTATGGGTGATATTGCTAACTATTGATTATATCTAGGCTATTCTAACTTGTTATGTGTTTGTTTTGTGTATGCAGTTACAAGTTTGATTTTCCTACTCCAGATGATAGGCCTGGGCCGCCAATAATAAGCTTCAGGTTTGATGTTTGAAAACAAATATTTTTAGTCCTTAACCCGTTTAAATTATTCTTGTCAAGAAATCAATCATTGAGGAACAATATGCCTTTTTGTTCTGTATTAACTGGTTACATGGGTCACCGCTCTAATCTGTATATTAAAAAGCTAATGTCATCTGAGGAACAATGGGCTTTTTAATCAAAGGTTTTGTTTTTCAATTTTGATGACAGTGATGCTTCATTTGGCTACCCGGGAGGCCCAATACTGTTTAGGAATTTGAACTTTGGGATCGATTTGGACAGCCGTGTAGCAAGTAAGGATAACGCTTTAAAGTTCCTTTTTTTTATTTTTTTGAGTGCATTTAGACATTGTATCTGTATGTATGTATACATTATGTACATAAGTATATATCTTCTGTGCACGTCCCAGTTTGTGTGTATATTTATATGAATGTTTGTATATATATATGATGTATACGTGTGTGCATGTGCTTATATATTTATTATTTACATCTATATATACATATATACACACACATCGATATCACATGTTTGTATTCTTATTTGATATGTTTAACATTTAAAAAATCTTTATGTTTTTTGCTAAGTATATCTTTATGTGATTTGATAGCGGTATCAAAATAGTTTCATTCATATATTTAGCCTTGATATTGCATATTTGTTTCAGTTTCTAACAGTGGTATGCAAATTAATTTTCAGTGGTGGGTCCTAATGGTATTGGTAAGTCCACTATACTTAAGTTGATTTCAGGGGAGCTTCAACCAACCTCAGGAACAGTTTTTCGTTCAGCTAAGGTGAATATAATAAGAGTTGCTTAAAAATACTGATTAGTGAAAATGCTATGTCCATTATTATCTTTTTCTATGTTATAATATGTTCATCTGATGTGGGTGTTAATTCCCTGTACAGGTTCGTATTGCTGTATTCAGTCAGCATCACGTGGATGGACTTGACCTCACCTCCAATCCACTTCTATATATGATGCGTTGCTTCCCAGTGAGTTCCTATATGTCAACTTTTGCTTTTGTGTTTTTTATTTCTTTTTTTTACTTTTTACGTCTTAGTTCAAATCACTATCACATAGATCTTCTCCCATATTAAGATTATTAATACATTTTTAATGCAGTTTACACGCTTTGGCCTAAATGTAGTTTAATATCATTCTTGTATGTATATTAGGTTTAATTTATGATTTTTGGCTATCACAGGGAGTGCCTGAACAAAAGCTTCGAGGTCACTTAGGTTCTTTTGGTGTAACTGGGAATCTGGCACTTCAACCAATGTACACGTTGTCTGGTACACATTCGTTCTTTTATTGGCTTTTTGCTATTTTATATATGAATCGTCTGGTGGATGTGTGGAGCATACTGCTTTCACTCTCTTAAACTTTTAATTAGTGGTGCTAAAACCACTTCAACACAAACACAGCTTAGTACTCACTATTGTTAGTGGCGTCTCAGGTGGTCAGAAAAGCAGGGTTGCATTTGCAAAGATAACGTTAAAAAAGCCTCACATTATATTGCTTGATGAGCCGTCAAATCATCTTGTAAGTCTATCATTGTTTTTTTCCTCTAAATATTCTTTATATTGAAACCTTTAGAATGGTCTTGTGGTTATTATTGAATTGACCATCTGTTTCTTGTCCTCCTTTTTATACTATATTAAAACCATTTATATGTATGCCTCACTTTATGCCACCATCATTGTGCTTGTGGGATATCACGGTACATTATCATAAACTTTTTCATCATTATAAATGTGGTGGATCATCAGAATCATCCAATTTGGAGCCTAAATTTAATGATTTCCTTAATTACCCTTTTTTTGGAGTTGGATAAAGACTCATTTTGTTAGTTTTTCAACAAGAAACACTTTTTTTAGGATTTGCTAGGTGTCGGGTCAGGAGGTTGGTCAAGGGGCTGAAATGGATTTATTTCTTTATTTACAGAGAAAAGTGTTACCAAAATTGACGGGTTAACAATTAAATGGGCTAGAAATTGCCACCTTTAAGTGTAATGCTGGTTTACCAGCGACAATAAGACGACTGTAACACATGATTGATTAACCGAATGTTTTAACAAAATTTGTGTTCAAATGCAGGATTTGGATGCAGTGGAAGCATTAATACAGGGTCTTGTTATCTACCAAGGAGGAGTTCTGATGGTAATTAGACCCTAACTCATTTGAGTTTTTTTAACCTTCTCACTTTATGAGTCTCATTTATATGATACGAGACTCGTGAAGATGTGGGTTCCATTAACTTAACAGCGGGAGTACCAAATTGATATAAGCAAATAAGCACTCGGGTCCTCCTTTATATTATTCAACATTTTGTTATGTGGGTCCCACTTAACGTAAGAAGAATGAAAATGTGGAATGACTGAAAACCAAAATATAATGGAAATCAAACTTGGAGATTTTTAATTATGTGGGTCTTATTCACATGATATGAAAAATAAACTCTTGATCTAATACTTCTGTCACAAATTATTTTAACTTACAGGTAAGTCACGACGAGCATCTGATTTCGGGTAGTGTTGACCAGTTGTGGGCGGTATCAGAAGGCAGGGTGACACCTTTTAGTGGAACCTTCCAGGATTACAAGAAGAAACTGCAATCTCACTAACTTCCCACACGGGTATATGAATGAGTATACTATGATATACCAAAGCGCCTTTATAACGGTTGTACTTGCATTTTGTATGTTGTTATTGCAACAAGACTTGGATAAACATGATTGTGAAGTGATATGAGTTTAGTTATGATTTTCAAAAGGCGAACATCGTTATGTTGCTTATCAATCAGTTGCAAATGACCTGAAGTTACCGTTGTCCATCTTACATACTCGAGACATGCACAATTCAACATAGGTGCATCTATCGTATGTATTTTATCTAATTAGTTAGGTTTGAAGTTTGAACCATATTTGACCTAAACTTGACTCTTTGACTCGATTGACCCGTCTCTTCAACGTTTAGCCAAATGATATTACTCAATATGCTAGTTTCAAAATGGACAAGTTTTCATTGACTCCATAAGGCAGTGTGTAAAATATATATTTACACACTCTATGTAGGTACCTTAGTTTTTATTCTTATATTTTTTTTACTACATGGATCTGCATGTTACTCAATCTTTTGTTCCGTACCCAACAACTTATGAACATTAATTGTGTTGGATTTGTGTAGGGTTTGCACTGCGACGAGTTGAGATGGATATTGGTTATCCTAGTTTCGTATAATATTTGATTATAAAATCGTGTCCATATTGTTAGGTTTCCGATTAGTCATTACGCGTAGGGTATTAGTATGCTCATTTGTTCGTTAACAGTAGCTATTGGAATTTCTAAGTATATTTTTTACTATTTAAGTTAATATAATTTTATTACTCAAGAAAATTAAAAATATAAAAGCTAATGATAAGCGGTATATTCTCCAAACATAAAATTATAAGTTTTTGTTTTATAAGTTGCATGATATCATAAATTTATTTTAGAAAATTTCAAGTGTGTTGTTCATAAAAGGAAAAAAAGTTAAAAAATAATGTGTTATGGACCATGAGGAGACATATCACTGTTTATATGTAATGAATACCCACAAACTTCAAAACCGGTTTCACAATCATCCACTATATGTATGTTTGTCAATCTCTTTGTCGCTCTACTATCGATTTTTCTAGATTCTTTCTGTTTCTACTTTCCTATGACATGTGATTTGGTAGACTATTTCGCCATCATCGTTGGGCAGAAATGTCCATGATTTGTCCATAGATTATTTTTTGAACGGCAAATGTACGACCATACTTCGGAGGATAGGTGTTATCTTAATCGGGCCCATCTATCCGTTTTCCAGCCGGGACCGCACCCCCCCCCCCCCCCCCCCCCCCAGGAAGAAACCCATTGCTAACAAAACCTTCTAGCTCAACTCTGAGATTTTTTGCTTAGAATGAGACTTGAACCCATGACTAATATTTAATCATAACAATAGCTATTGGAATTTCTGAGTATATCTTTTTCTGTCTAAATTAATATAATTTTATAACTCAAGAAAATTAAAAATATAAAAGCTAAAAGTTTGGTAGACTAGTAGGTTACTCAAACACCCATGAGCAAAAGAAAATAAAAACAAAATGGAAGTGTTGTGGGTAAACAAATATGTACATTTTATGTAACAAGTTCAGAGTTTAAGACTTTTAAACTAGTCCTATGTCAATGTTTAAGTCCCAGATGTTTAGGTTTGATTTAAAGTGTAAGCGAAAACTAGTAAAACTAATAACCATAACACCATTGGTAAGGTTATTGTGATTATGTGAAGATCCTCATCTTAATGATAAGCGGTATATTCTCCAAACGTAAAATTATAAGTTCTTGTTTTATAAGTTGCATGAATGATATCATAAATCTATCTTAGAAAATTTCAAGTGTTGTTGTTCATGAAAAGGAAAAAAAGTTAAAAAATAATGTGTTATGGACCACGAGGAGACATATCACTGTTTATATGTAATGAATACCCACAAACTTCAAAACCGGTTTCACCATCATCCACTATATGTATGTTTGTCAATCTCTTTGTCGCTCTACTATCGATTTTTCTAGATTCTTTCTGTTTCTACTTTCCTATGACATGTGATTTGGTAGACTATTTTGCCATCATCGTTGGGCAAAATGTCCATGATGTATGTCCATAGATGCCTTGTAGTCTTTCATCTTTTCACTATATTTTTCATTTTAATATCCTTCATTAGCTAATAGACATCTATGACGGTTACAATCTACGAAAGTCCCAATCAAACTGATAAAAACTGTTTTAGAAAACGATAAAGTAAACTAGTTATGATCATGAAACTGTCAGATTATGTCAAATTATTCAAAATGATCTTGTATAACTCGTTTTGTTTTAATCTTTTCAGGATTATTATTGTTGTAAATTGATTAGTATATTAGACACACATAAAAAGAAAAGCAAAATTCAGCCAATTTTGTTTACAAACCTATTCCAAGAAATTAACTGTCGCATAAGTTAGTTGGCTTAGCTAAACTGATCAAGCTATTAAAAAAGATTCGATTCTATCTGGTCATGTTAATGCTTCTTTCAATATCATTAGTTTGCTTTAACTTTTAAAATTTAATCAATATTATAGAAACGTATAAAATTGCGTGTTCCAAATTGAAAACATATATAAGAAAAGTAAAACTCGGCTGATTTGTTTTAGGTAATAGGTTCTAAGACATAAACCATCAACCGAACCCTAAAACTCGGTTTTCCAAACCATTAACCTTAAACCAATCCATATAAATGTAAAAGTGACCGGACCATCCAACTTAGTTGATTTAAATTCAATCTTATTGATTCATAAACAATCATAACTAGTTATGTTCTTATTTCTTTAATCATCATCTCCCACTTAATTGGTTTATTTATCTATTGTTTTTACATCTCAGCTTGTGCAAGTGTAAATTATAATATTATAAATGTAGGTCATACATGCCTAATTTATTGGAGATTGCAAACAAAAGTGTTAGCTTTGTAAATGAATAAATAGGACAAAATTTGTAATCTTGCCACCCTAGTGGAGATAAAGAGAGGTTATATATATCATATTCTAGTCAAATATAGATGCGGGTGTTTTGTGGTGTGGTTAACATCTTAACTAAACAATGTGTCAAATTTTGATTAATGAATTATAAATTCTATCATGGTGTTTTACAAATTACATCTGGACGTTAATTTTAACATGGTACTAAAACGGCATGCACAAAAGGCAAATCATGTACAACATGTCCGGTTCAAGCCTTTTAAATAAATATATATTTTATAAATATGTCAATATCATACTATATTAAAGATAAAAACGTTTAATTTAATAGTATAATTTTAAAAAATTATTGACATTAAAAAATTATAAACATTTAAAAAATAAGAAAATTACATTTGACTCGCATGTGACTCTCACGATGAACTTTCACCTTATACGTGTCATGCTCGGATGCCTTCCTAGGATTCCTTATTGCAAATAAGATCCCTTGAAGTTTTGTTCTAACTAATTTAATGACTATTAGAAATAAATCATGTAAAGATAAAAATAGTTGAAAGGAAATAAGGTAATAAATGTTGACTTTTTCTTGAGTTTTCTACCCTTAAAATGTACTTTTATCAAGAATTTTATACTCAAATAGTTACCAATTTACTATATACCTTGTCATTAATATAACAGTGCTTCTAAACTACTTAGACGATATGTTTAACTTACAAAAATGTCTCCAAACTCTTTATGAACACATACCTGCGTGATTACAATGGTATTAAAAACAATTTATAATTAAACAAAGACATATACTTTTCTCCTAAAATATACACGTGTCACATCTTAAATCTTTCATACAAATTTACTCACACAAACTATTTTGTGTCTTATAAACATTAGTGTCAAACTGTATATAAAAACGGGTTCGTTTATTATAACACATATCATAACAAAACTGTTGATAAGACTCATATAACTAAATTCACATATATTATGTGTGTTGGGGCCACTAAAGAGAATCGCAAATCATTGAATACGAATAGCATTGAATGATTCCACTTCGATAGTATTATTGGTTTAGATCAGGAGATAATGGGTTAGTGGAAATCATTAATGCCAAGATGCTTGATAATATTTATTGTAATCTGTATATAGCGATTAGCGACAAGTGTTTATTTAATAATTGAATATGATTTATATATATATATGCAAACCTTAAGTATTAGTATGACATTATTTAAGAGATTAAAAGGGTCTAGATTGCGATTTTGAGAGCTTTTTAGAACAATACATTTGCTTGATTCTTTAAATTTAATAAAGGGTAGTCACTAGTCAAATCTAGTTGGCTACTAAAAGCTACTATATAGTGCATATGATAGAGAAGGGTGTTGCTCTTTACACCCTAGTCTATAACACCCTACTCCAAAATCATTTATTATTATCTAATCATTAATTAACTAAGCATTAAAAACCTTCTAACCACTCATTAGTTATTAATTTTGAATCACACTCATAACTATTATTTAAGAAATAAATATCCCTTTAATTGAAAAAACCCTCACGTCTTCTAAACAAAATAAATAAAAATACTTAGCCTTGGTAACTTTTTGTTCAAACTATGATTTCTTACATTATATATATATATATATATATATATAATATATATATATATATATATATATATATATATATATATATATATATATATATATATATATATATATATATATATATATATATATATGCATGCGTACATATAGTTTTTGTTTTTTTTTTCAAACTAGATTCACACTACAAAAATAATGATTATATAAGGGCTAATAAATTATATATACAAATTTTATTATATTTATATAATATTTATACAAATTATTACTAGGGCTTTTTAAGTCGTTCGTCTCCCCTCAATCGTTGACGATCGCTCGTAAAATAATCGGAACATGCCCACTTAATTTCGTCTCAGTTGCAAACAAGTCGGTTGGATCTAATCGGTTACTAAATAAGCAAAGCACGAGCAAATGTGTGCTCGACTTGGTTCAACTTGGATTATATTTAAATTTTATAGCTTATTACTATAAGTGTATTTTTGAAAATTTAATAAAAAAAACATATATTCTCTTGATAAAATAGATAGGAAACATTGAAAAGAAAATAAACAAAGTATAATATGTTAGTTAAGAAAACAACAAATAAACTAATTAACTGTATTTTGATAAATATTTTCCATCTATCACCCATTTGATACTAATTTCACGAACAATTTAGAAAAAAAACTATGTTTTATTTTTCTATTAAAATTTGGTTTTTGATATATGTGTATGAGTTAATGAGTCAATGTATCATTTACTTCTTTATTAATTATTAGTTATTTACTCGTAGATTTTAGTTTTTTTTCATAAAGAATAACTTTGATTGGTTTGTTAAAATCAAACATAATTAATGTCTAGACTAGGTGTAAATAGAAAATAGACCAGGGTGTATTTAGAAGGACCCGATAGGGAAAGGAAGCATTAAAAACCCTAAATAAGTAGCTTTTGGGATTTCAAATCCATAAGTGTGGTTATGTGGGGTTTCGTATCCAAACACAAGACAAACCCTAATGACACCTACTCCTAATATGTATGTATATGTGTGTATCTATATAATCAATTTTAAGTAAAGGATTAACCTATTTTACGATAATCATATCATATAGTGAGAGATAAAGAGAAACGATTATGCAATTTTATAACTATTTTATGTTTTTCACTCAAAGTAACAGATATAATTGTTTATACGATTCTCTATTTAATTTAGTTTTGTATTGAACATTTGTTTGTATGTGTGTATAAAGCTAGAAGTAAATGTCAAATAATTACACATGCTTGTTTTATGAATTTGTATGTGATAATGTTATAACTTAATTTATGTAAACTTATAATTGAATAATGTATAAACAACACGTTCTTTAAATTAAAATAATTATGTAGTAAATGGAAGTAGTCGTAGCCTAACATACTATGAATATATTTAATACATTTCTTACAATATGATTATTTCTTTTGGCCGGTAACTTGACTATCATGAAACGTTTACACACACTACGGATACACTTATCTTTTCAAGATACGCATGTTGAATATTGGACAAACCTAGCTTCTCTAATTCAAATAAATTTAAAGTATGAAAAAGCTATTGAGACAAATTGAAAAAGTTTGGTTTCTTCATAGATTAAACTTTGCAAAAAATAGAAGGTAGTTGAATATTCTCGCAGGAATTAAAAGATGAGAGATGTTAGTTGTTTGAATTCTAATGGAATTTATTGTTCCTCCGCTATCTAAACTCTTCTCTATAAGTACTGATTGTTAGCGTTCATCGATAATTGATTCTTAGAACAAAGAAGTTAACATCCGACCCCTTTAGCTAGTAATGGTACAATGATCGATAACGTATTAAGGCTTCCTTTTACTAACAATAAACTCTTGCTTGACCAAAATATACACTTTAGTGTACACAACAATAAACTCTTACGGATTATTTAAATTATTTTCAATGTACTACAATAAGAAATTTATTTGTAGAAAAATCATTACTGTATATATTTTTTTAATATAAAGTCAATAACTCGTTTTGTATGTTATTGAATATGAAAGTATTAGAGAACAACCGTAGCTAGGCTCTCTCTACGCTTTTGTTTGAATTATCATTTAAATTATTTTGTTAATTTTTAACGCAATGGTTAGTTTCATGATGCAAGCTGGATAACGCAATGGTTAGTTACATGATGCAAGGCTACTCTCTATTAACTTACACTCAACACTAATTATACGATTTTACACATGCGTTAATTAGGATAACTTAAAATTTAAGATTATTAAAGATAACTAGTAATGAAAATGTTTAAAACACTTGATTTTAAATTAAAGTTTATGATTTTTAAATTCAATTTAGTAACATTTAACTATTTAAGTGAGCTTAAATTGTATACAAAAAGTGCATCACTATTTTCGTGAAATCAAATAAGAAAATAGTATGAATTGACGGTTTCAATATGGAGTAACATGAAACACGATGAACGGTTTTTAATTTTAGTTTTTCCACATCTTTTTGGGAGCAAAGTGGAAGAATATAACCATATACATTATAATATACACCACCTTACCATTTATCCCGTCAACCAAATAATTTTCTATAAAGCATGTTTATCTTAAACAAATTATAATATAAGTGTTTGACTGAATATTATTCTTTGCCGTTTTTAAATTTGGTGATTAACGGTGTTGGGTTGTTTCTTATGACGTTATAAACACATTAATGAGAAGCTAAAATTCAAGTAAATTAAAACAAAGATCGACTTTTAAATTATGATATGTGAATCAAATTCGGATTTGATTTCTTGGTTTGAATTTGGTTCGAATAATAGAAATCACACAATTTAGACAATTTTTAAGTAACCAAAATGGGAGCTATCTTGTGATTTAGGGACTAGTGGTCTCTCCCAAGCAATCCAATGGATCTTCTTTAATGATTTCTTAGCGCCTCATAAGAATCGCTTTTTGATCTGTTAAAGAGATTCAATGACGTTTAAACATGTATTGTGCCAACTCTAATTTTAAAATTTTTTACTTTTTAAATTTTTTTTATCTTAAGCCTAGAAGCAAGGTAAAGTACGAAAGTAATCTTGCCAAGAAGTAATTAAATTGACTCATCAAAAACAATTATACACATATATAACCTTCCAGAACTAGTAGGATATAAACTTTACATAAAATTAATTTATAAGAAATAATGTCACAAAACTTCTCTATACACTTACTTAACCCATACTTGTAACATGTATAAAACATAATTTTTGGTAGATAGAAATAAATAAATTAGTTGTACCTTATGTTTGTAGTGGGTTGTCACCTGTACTTAAGTCAAATATTGAATTTGTTGGTTGGATGCATCGAGCAGTTCGCCTCTTGGGATCGAAGGAGACGAATCTTTGACTTCTATCAAAGTCAAAATCTACTTCCAGACATTCAAAATTAAATTATTTAATAACGTTTACTACATTGTGATATTATGTAACTACCGGGCCGGTCTCGAGAGTTTTCAAATAATTTTAGGCCTTGGTTGGTAGAAAAATGGCCCCTATAAATATAGTGTCAATAACAGTATGTTAAAAATCTATAATACGACAATAATTGTTTTACCAATAAATAAAAGTATTGTAACAAAATAATCTAATTTACTTACTTAACCGAATCGTAAGACCCCCCTAGCGTTTTCTAATTGAGTTTAGATTGTATCGACAAACTAGTTAAAATGCTAACGGATCCTAATTTTCAATTGATCAAGATAATTAAATTGCTATTGGGTTTGTTAATTAGTTGTTAATAATCTATAGTTGTTTTTATATATACATACATATATAATATTTTTTTTTTTTAAATTTTGGGCACCTGATGGGATTAGGCCCTGGGCGGTCTCCCACCCTGCCCACCCTCAGGGCCTCCCATGTAAGTACGTTAGTACCATGTGTATTACACGGGTTGTATAAATAAAATATTAAATTGTTATTAATAAAAAGTAATGAATTATAAAATGATCTTTTGATATAAGAAATGATTGACATTACGTACGGGTGATAATAAAAACATATCGTTTTTTAAACTTTTTGTTAATTTTTGTTGTGTTTTTTTCAGAAAAAGTAGGTTTTTAAACAAATTGTCAAAACAAAACGTTTTAAAAGAGTATCACTTTCAATAGTTTCTTTATTATAACTTTAAATTTATTTTTTTTTGCTTCACAAGAAGTTTACTTTTTAAAGCTACATATTTAAAATATATTGTGTTTTTTTAAAGTTTGATATTTCTTTTGATTTTTTTTTATTTTATAAAAAAAGCATTTCTTTACAAATGCATTTGTAGAAAGATCTCTCTTTTTAGTTTAATATAAAAAAATTTAAATATGAAAATAATTAAATAAGATCATTTGTAGTTAATGTGATATTTATTAAAATGGAGAACCAGAAAAATAAATTTAGAATATCCAGAATTGTGACAAGTGGCTTACAAAACTTTTTTTTTATTAGTATAGATAGATTAAATTAACAACAAACAATAAATAAAAACATAAAAAAGAAAATTCGATCGAGGAACCTGGCATAAGGAAAAGAAAGCATAATATATAAAACATCATTAGTTTCTTAAAATTGATTTTGATCGCGTCATCTACTCTAACAAAACGAAATGTCTATTCGTTATATGATATTTTTCTACCCCTCCACCTAGGCTATATCTAGGTATTGTACATGTGCCATTATTAAAATTAATCATAACTATTTAGTAATGCATTAAATACTAATTATATTATTTATATACTTTACAAATTATGAAACAAATTTTTTGTTACTTTGAAAACATGTGTTTTTTATTATAAAAATAATTTTTTTTAAAATAAAGTTTTGTGAAATATGAAGTTTTTAATACAAAAGACTTTTAAAAAAATGACATTGCTCAAAAAAGTATTTTAAAAAATATTTGAAGTGTTTAAAAAAGTAAAATTTTAAAGCAAAATTTTTTTAAAGCCGAAAGTCTGGAAAAATATTATTATTGTTTTATCATCTAAATTAACTATTTTACGTAATTTCAATGATATTTTTATCTCAAAAAATATTTTTTTTTATTTTTCAATATTAATAAATAACTATCAATATAATATTTTTATTCAATCCTATGACGACAAGATCTATGGCAACGACATGATGTTGTCGCTATAGGTCACCATGTCGTCGTCATAGGGTCACTTTGGTTTTTAGCTATTCTAGCCCTATGAGAACGACATGTCGTCGCCTTAGGGTGGCTTATGACAAAAAAAGTCATCGTCGTAGGTGTAGAAAAGTCATCACAGTAGGTCTATTTTTACTTTTTGATTTATTAAAATAATGCTAGAATTTTAAAATTATGTGTGGATTTAAGGCGACAACCTGTCGTCACCATAGGTTAAAAACATTTTGTTTCTTTTTTTATCTAAAATAACTAAGAGGGAAACAGTCTAGCAATTATAAAAACTCTATGGCGACAACTCTGCGGCAAGGACTTGTTGTTGTCATAAGTAAAAAACAACTTTTTTTCGAAATAACTAGAAGGAAAATAGTCCCGCCATTATGAAATCTCTATGGCAACGACATCTCGTCGCATACAGTTATATGATTTCCTAAATATGATATTAATAAAAGTAATAATTATAATTAATAATAATAATAATAATAATAATAATATATTATTATTATTATTATTAATTTATGTAAATGTTATTGTTATTGTCATTATAAGTAGTATTATTATTATTTATTATTATTATTATTATTATGATTATTATTATTATTATTATTATTATTATTATTATTATTATTATAAGTAATAATAATATAATAATAACTTTTTTATAATTATAATTATAAACGGTTAGTGTTAATCATGGTCAAATATTTGATTATAATAGTTGGAATCAATTGAATATGTCAAAGTTTAGCTATGACGATGACATGTTGTCGCCACATGGTGTAGTATATTGAAAACAATGATTACAACCTTATCACTTTCACTTTCCCAAACCAAATCCCACCCGCGACTATTTATCTCTGTGAAAACAAACCAAAATCCGCTTAACACCACCATTGCTAGCCACCACCAACCACTTCCATCACCCCCATTACCCCTCCCATCTCACCCACCATCAAAATCTACCTGTGTTGCCCCCTAACCGACCTTAAGTGGCACTACCACCGCCATGTCTACCACCACCACCCTATTTGTCGCCCCCAACCACTCCCACGCTTGTGAGTGAGCTCACAACACCAATACTGACGCCCCTCTCACGGATGGTTGGTGCAACGTGTGTGTGAGAGTAATCCAATGTGGATGACACCCCTATCTTTAATCATAAATTATAATACCTCATCTCGAGGTGTTTAGGTGTGTCGAGCAAAACTAGCTTTCTTGAGCTCTTGATGTAAGATCTATCTCAATGTGAACAATCTAGGGGAGACCAATGGCCGAAGTTATGATATTCCCCTTCGATCATCATCTTCATGAGGACGTAAAGACTAAATATCTACCCATTATTGACCCA
Organism: Flaveria ramosissima; assembly: GCA_025215565.1. Lineage (NCBI taxonomy): Eukaryota > Viridiplantae > Streptophyta > Magnoliopsida > Asterales > Asteraceae > Flaveria > Flaveria ramosissima. Next base: position 58,640,310 of record CM046030.1, read on the forward strand.
CTAAAACTATATAGAAACCTTAAAAAGAGATAAGACCACCAAAAATATGTTCTTCTTATAAAGGCTCAATACAAATGAGTTCAGGCTGTAAGAATTTAAGGCTGTAATCTATATTGTAATCTTTCACAACACATCTGACTTAAGTTATATGATGAAATGATCACCATTTGTGACATGCTAGAAATAACATCATCAACATTCCACACCTCAACTCTACTCATACAACATCAATGTTAGGAGTGTGGCTTTAAAAATAGTTTTGAGTTGATCACATGCCTTCTCGTCACAGAACAAAATCATAGCTATAGTTAAGAAACCAACAAACTTAGCCAACTAGATAAAGCATATTTCCTGAAGCAATGCAGCACCATACCAAAGTAAAAAAGCGAAAGGACATGGTCTTGAACCCACCAAAGGCAGTTGGAAGGGTCAAAATAATATATAGCGGGGAGATGATCAATATCCTAAGTTAGATGACACTCATGTGGTCATAAATAATACAAAAAGATCCTCCAAAGACAAAACTCAAGAAAGCATTAGAGTTCCTACCATAGATATAGCATGACTAATCACTAGTCTTGCACTTGTCACGTTTCAAAGCCTTTGACAAGTCCTTACTACAAACTTGAAGAACTAGCGTATCTTCGGATAATGGATCTTTTATGGACATTAATTGACCAACTAGTCTTTTGGCATAAGCGTAATATTTTGTTATTGGTTAACTTCTTTGTCTAACCGGTTAAAACTAGAGTTTCAGTTATGGTTTATTTATTGTGGCTTGTTAAAAGTAAGTCTCCTATAAGATTTATGACACATTTGCTAGAGATATAAACTTGGTGTTTCTCACTGCAAACTAAGTGCAGAAAACGATTGCAATTTGTATCACAATAAACGTAATCGTTTGTAGAGTAAGTAGCTATAAACATGTACAACAATTGATAAACAAAATAATGAGGCTTATAACACGTTACCCATTATGACAATTTGCTTTTGGACCATCATAACCTATGTGTGTTAGAAATAATAATTATATTATATGTATACTGGTTAGAAAATATTATGAACAATGGCTTGCATATATTAATTTAAGGATTGTTTCGTTAGTAAAATATTTTAAGATAATGTAAACAACTGGAATAAACACACGCACATATATATATATATATATATATATATATATATATATATATATATATATATATATATCTATATATATATATATATATATCTATTCTGTATGGGTCTATATATATATCTCTATATATATCTCTCTCTCTAAATTTATCTATATCTATCTCCCTCTCCCTTTCTCTATATCTCCCTCTAAATTTATATATATATACATCTAAATTTATCTCTATATATATCTATATATATATATCTTATATATCTATCTATATATTCTATGATTGTTTTTTTAAGATATAATGGTAAATGAATTGTTCCACTGGTAGTATGATCATGATCTGAATCAATTACCCATTACGACTACAAACCAATATTGAGCCATGGCAAAACAATGAGTAACCATTTTTTATCATCACTTCCTTTAAGTATTAGAACAGAAACATGCCCATTTAACAATTCATGTTACGGCTCCAACAACATTGTTGTCCCGTCAAAACAACAAACACAAAAAATACTTTCCTAACAACATGAAATTGAAGGCTCAGGATAGCAATTGTTCGTCGTCACAGCCTTCCAGCATTACAATCCAATACAGTGAGCAAGTGCTCATCACCATTAGGTTCTTGTCAGAACTTGATAACCACTTTAACAATGTCTCAAACGACCACAAGGGCATTAACATCGACACACGTACAACCACTACCGATCGAGCATCCGTTCACCGTCCTCTAGTCTTAAATTAATCCGGGGTTTAACAATTGCGACTCATAAAGTAATCCTTAACATGACTTGAAGTAGCCTTTCTCACAAAGATCATCATTCTAACTAGAAACTTTGCGTGAAATTAGGCTTAAACTAAGCATTTGAAATCCACATCAGTGGTGAACGAAGACAACATCATATGAACACACGTTTATCATCATTGACTAAATGGGTAACCCAACAAAAATCAGTTTCAAAGCATTGCAAAGATCAAACCATCATAGGTGAGGATAAGACAAAGAAATCAAAAGGGAGGAACAGGAAAGATCGGTGATATATCAGATGGCTACTAGCAGCAATGGTAACACACAATCGCTCTGTTCCACCTTTCTCTATATGTTGTGGTGCGTCTTTCCGACGTACACCCTTGCCATAAACCCGGTCTATGCTCTGTTCCACCTCCCTCTACATGCAATCCACACGATTTTTTATTAATATTATTTTCTCCCCTCATACTATATGTAATTTACAAAATATTATTTTCTCCCCTCATACTATATATGTAATTTACATTCTAGGCATGTTTTATTTTCTAATAATTTTGTTTTTTTATTAAACTTTTGTTCACAAATTATTTTTAAAAAAATTGAACGTGTGGTTGTTTTTATTACTTTTTTCAATGTTCCACTATAACATTTATTGAAAGCGTAGTTGTAAATTTTAATCAATTGTTTTTTTGGTATCGTAGGCTATACCAACAAATTTACCGTGACAAACCAAACCGGTCATGAGTGAAAAACGTTATCGGTACTAGTATTATGGGAATCGGTTTCAGTATTCACTCTTATGGTTTTCAACGAGCCGGGACGAGAGCGACCGAGCCCAAATTGCATAACGCCAGGGAAAAACGACCAAACTCCTGCTTGGTGGCGCAGGGGAATAACTTTCTTTCGCTAGTTTTTTTTTAAACTAGACATGCACGGCTCTCTTTATTTTTTTTTTTAATTTTTTGTCAACTTTTCGATATAATTTTTTAAAAACATAGTTGTATTCAAAATCAAGTATTTTTTAGTACCGTATGCTATAGCGAGGGCAGTAACATTACGAACTAAACATTATTGTTACCCTATTAGTATTATCAAAACTGATATAGGCAATCACTTTTATAGTTTCATCGAACCAAGGTGATAATAATCAAACTTACAGTCTTACATTGTGTAGCAGTAGGGAATAACAACCACCCGCCGCATAACACGAGAAAAAAAACCAGTTAAGAATATAACGTTCACATTTTATTTATGGAATAACCATAACAATCAACATGTATGGTAACTAAAATCTGAAAAGAAAAATAATTGTTAAACGACTTAAAACCTAAAATTTAAACCTCCAATTGAAAGTGGGGGCACCGCAGGAGCGGGACACGGGTCAAGTGGGGTTGATGGCTAAGCCTGCGAGTCCATGGTTGGGTTAGTCTACTTGAGGGGGATGCCTATGCCATGTGCTACATGAATTATGAAATATTTATTATTATTATTGTTATTATTATTATTATTATTATTATATGTACACACGTAATAACATGAAGTGTATATTAAAAACTATTAAATAACTTTAAAAACAGAATAACTTGTTTTAGTCAATAGAATATATTTTAGTAAATGTTTAACATCTTCCTCTCCTTTATCTACCTTTCTAACTACATGAATCTTGACCATATTGTTTGTTTCATTATCAAAAACTAAACATTAGTTATCTTGTTTCTAATTTTTAATGATTTTCATTTACAACTTACCTAAATTACTAAATACAATTTCACATTTTAAACTAAAACATCTTATTAACATCCATAAAAAAACATCATATTCATGTCCATCGTTATGAGAATATTAGAAAACTTAGTAGCAGTTATATTAATCACTTGAATCGGTAGCACAGTAATAAAAGTTAAATAAACTTTACAAACCATCAAGTTTCAACCTAATTGAAAGTTTTTCAAAACGCATAAAATAAACTTGTTTGTTTAAAAATTAATAACAACCAAACTACAAACTAGAAAGTTGAACATTATTTAAGCAAAATTTCTTCTTATTCTAAGATAATATCACAAACACGACCACGAATCATCTTCTCCGATTCGATACGTTCCACCACTATCCCTATTTATCATCTCATCTCCACAACACAACTTCATATCAATCATTTTCAATTCAATTTCGATCATTCAAAGATACTAAATGATGGATACCATCAACTACCTCATCGGCTCCACCGGACCCAGCGGTTACGGCTCCAAAACCACCGCCGATCAAGTCACCGGTAACTGCCTTCGAGAACACTCCACCACCGCCATCATCACCGGTAACAATCATCAATAATCATCATCTTCATCACCACTAAGCTTATAATCATATACATATTCAGCCACATGCACACTCATCATTGTCCTATCATATCATATGTTTAATCTAATTAATCTTTATCTATCAGGTGCGACGTCGGGGATCGGAGCTGAAACCGCTCGAGTCCTCGCGAAGCGCGGCGTTCGTCTCGTTCTCCCTGCTCGAAACCTCAAATCCGCCGAGGAGATCAAGGCGAGTATCCGATCAGAGATTCCTGATGCAGAGATTATCGTTCTGACGCTTGATCTAAGCTCAATTCGCTCCGTCAGAAGCTTCGTTTCGGAGTTTCAAGCTCTCAATCTGCCTCTCAATCTCCTAATGTAACTATAATTTGATTCAATTTCGTTTTTTCTTTCGATACAACAGTTACATCACAATTCACACACTCGTGAATGATGAATAATCTGTATTGATTAATTTGCAGAAACAACGCGGGAAAGTTTTCTCACGGGCACCGGATAACGGAAGACGGAGTAGAGATGACGTTTGCAACTAACTATCTCGGTAAGTTTGTTTGAGGGATGCAATATGAGGAGTTTGTTATTATTCGGTTGGCACGCGAAAAGCGTGATGACGAACTTGTTTGATAATTAGGTCATTTTCTGTTGACGAAACTGCTGATGAATGATATGATCGAGACCGCGAGAATGACCGGTGTTCAAGGTCGAATAGTGAACGTGTCGTCGGGTATTCATACATGGTTTTCCGGTGACTTGATTCGTTACGTCGGTGAAATTAGTCGAGATAAGAGGTAATTTTACTGGTTTTTTTTTTTTTTTTTGAAACAAAGTGATCAAGCCCGCGAAAATGGAGAGGTAGAAGATATATTTTGATTGCTTGTTGATGGTTTGTATTTGTCGAATATTCTTTTTGCTGATTATGCGTTCTAATGGCTCATAATCAATCCTCGAATTTGTTGAAAGTATAAATTTATATTTTTATTAAGAAAATCTTTAATTTAGAAAAGAGAAGAAAGAGGGGCGGAATATAATTTTATTTTGTGTTTCAAAAAAAAAATTAAAGAAACAAATATTATGTGTTCTCGAGAAGTTATAATTTTATTATTATTTATTTTAACTTTTTAATTAAATTAAGTTGGAAATGTAACATCCTTGCGATTGGGGAGACAAGCCACTAAGAATGATTATTATAAAAATCTTTCTTCCGATTCATTTCACTTCATTTTGTTTTACATCACATTAACTTTAAAACACATAAATATTACATTCTTTTAAAAAAATTTAACTTCTTTCTTTGAAAAGATTTGAGAACACAACGTAAAAGCATTTGCAATGGGTTGAAGGAACATACTTCATGTCAAAAAACATAGGCGAAATAAAAAACCCGCGGACTCACTTGGCCTCTATCTCCGTCCCCTCGGTCTTTCCCTTCTTTCTTTACGAACCAATATGTGTAGACGGACTTTCTCCTTTAGAACCCTCAAAGTCTGTCGCCCATCCACTAAAAAATATTTTAAATGTTATTTTCTGTCATAAATCTGTCGCTTTCTTGTTGCAAAATTAAGTTTAATTTTCGTGAAATATTTGTCGCAAATGTGTTGCAATGTGATAAAAATTTTGCGTCGAAGAATTTTTTAGAAAGTTACTTCAATGACAGCTCACCTACGTACGTCAAGATGAAAAACCTCCCATTATGGATGATTTAACTTATATCTTTGTCAGAAAAGTTTTCCAATCACGATTTTTACGAGATTAATTTAAGAGACTTTTCTATTTGTGAATTTTGCAAGTCCTACAAAATAATAAAACATAGTAAAAAGTTAAAATTGCATTATTAGTCCCAAAAAGGTCTATAATTAAAGAAATGTTTTGCTACAATTATGAATAAAAACATTAATTGTAGATAGATTACTATAATTAACAATGGTTTCAATTAGTTATTGTGCATATTTGTCTTGTGTGTATGCAGTCAGTACGATGCAACACGTGCATATGCAATCTCGAAGCTCGCTAACGTTTTGCATACCAAGGAACTTGCTCGGAGACTCGAGGTACTATTAGCTACATACATGTTCATCCATCATGATTATATATATATATATATATATATATATATATATATATATATATATATATATATATATATATATATAATATTCAATTAATCCCACTTGATTAATATTAAACTATTATAAGCTAATGACAAAACTTATTTTTTTTAATTCTTTATGTTTCCTCTTTCTGGTATACATCCTGACAACATTAATCTCAGTGTTACCATGTTTCTACATCACTTTGTTCTTATTATTTAGTACTACTAGTTGATGCATGTCATTTACGAGATATACATTTATAAATTTATGTGGATATTAATAAAACGAAATGAGTATATTATTATTATGTTTGCAGCAAATGGATGCTAATGTGATTGTAAACTGTGTGCATCCTGGGATCGTGAAAACGCGATTAACAAGAGATCATGAAGGCTTCTTTACGAGTAACTATCTCCCGCTTATTACATATATTTATTCATTATACTAGCAACATAAGTAATTTAAAAAGTTATTGTACATGTAAACTCTATAAAACATATAAATTAAAGTATACTAATTATTTGCATTGATCATATGTACATGCAGACCTCATATTTTTTCTGGCTTCAAAGCTGTTAAAAACAATTCCTCAGGTAACGTAATTATCCTCTTTCTAAGTGTGATGATTTTAGAACTGAAGTATGTTAAAATAAAGAGTGTATGTTCGTCGATTACAAAATCGTTATTTTTTTTGTTACATATGTCAATTTTTATGTTTAGGAAAATCATGAAAATAATCATTTTAACCAAACCTTTTACGGTCATCAAGTTTTTAAAATCATAACCATTTCATAACATTAATATTTTTCCGTTTATTAAACAGGCAGCTGCAACAACTTGTTATGTTGCAACCCATCCTAGACTCACAAACGTGAATGGTAAATATTTTGTCGATTGCAACGAAGCTTCACCGTCGAAACTAGCCTGCAATCCGGATGAAGGTGCTCGGTTATGGTCGTTCTCTGAACTCATAGTATCTACCGAACCCAAAACAGTCGTTGACCATTTCCATTGATTAGATTAATCAAACACATATATACTATACATCTTATAGCATCAAGATTAAAAAAAGATCCAGATCGATACTCAAAGGACTATATTTATATTAATTATATGAGATTAAAAAAGATGTAGATACTCAAGGAACATGTACATTATGTTTACAACATATACTCTAAAGGAATTAATTATAAGAATAATATTGCTGGCAGTACGTTTAATATATGTTCATATACCTAGATTTAACAGTTTGTCATGTGAAGACAGTTGATGGTAGGTTTAATGTTGGTACTGCGGATCGTTAATGAAGGTTTTTTTTATATGTTATGTCCAACACATTATTCTTTGTTAATATGTCGCATTTTTTAGTGTACTCATTTAATGAATAAGTAATTTATGTCGTAGTCTCTCTTCCGCTAGCTAGAGGAACGATTTGCTCTTATCTTATCCTTCCTAAACTCTATTATCGAGTTAAATTTTATCCTTCTCATTTTTTAGGTTTTGCGATTTAGAGTTTTAGGCATGGTTGACTTGGAAGGTTGATGTTGCATTTTTGCCTCACCTTGTTTGTGTTAGAATGCATATATTTTCTTTAATAAGATAACAATACAATCATACGCAACAAATATAACCATAGATGTAACTTTGCAGTAATTCGGTCTTATTTGCGTGACCAATTTTTGATTAATGAGTATAACTTGAAGTAGATATACCTTGTCATGAAAATCATCACAATGTACATCACCATGGTACTTAATTAAGTTGAGCATCACATCTTTAGGGTTGCTTGTAAACTAAAGAAAGCTAGGCCATTACTCCACTCGCTAATCGACGACGTGAAACCAGAAAGATAGAGACATGTAAGGCAGGGACTAAACAATGTATGGGGTATCTAGACTCATGGTTCAAAGATTAGTTCATTGTTTTGGTGATCATATCATCCACATATATAAATTGGTGTTTTAAGTGAAATATGTCACCCCAAAAAAAAGTTGGGTCCATGGATCTAGAAAGCCATGTTACCAACAGCAAATTAGGTCCCCAAACAACAAGTTGATTATGATACATCTCAATCTTTCACAAACTATATAGCACCACATTTAGGCATTACATATTGATATTTTGTTAATGAAACAGAAAACGAAATCTTTTATATACTGATATAGTATAGCCATTATTTTACTAATTTTAGATATTATATATATATATATATATATATATATATATATATATATATATATATATATATATATATATATATATATATAATAGTATGAAATACACAAAATATAATGCTTTTATTGAATACATGATGCTTGTTGCAACAACTTGATTTTAAATATAACTTACATCAAAATTATGTATATTAAGAAGCATGTCGTAACGATATGTTTGAAGGTTAATAAAACACTATAAAATGAATAGTTGATGTGAAAATGGGCACTAATGAACATGAAAGGGAAATAAAAATAAAAGAAGTAAAAACATATTATATTTGTCTAGTTCTATATACAAGTGCGCCATAGATAAACAATAAAACATAATATATTGTATTTGACTTGCTTGTTTTTTAATAAAATATATTAAAAAATAAATAAATATAATATACTGCAACAATAAATATGAAATTTAGAAAACCGTTATAGATATATTTAAAACAAAACTTTATGTGAAATTAAGATAGAAAAAACCTTAAAATAAGTAAAAGTAAACTTATAACAAAAACCTTAAAATAAAATGTTTAACTAAAATAACTTAGAATAAAAGAAACAAATGTTTAAACAAAGAAAAGTAAAGAAATCATGAAAGAAATGGCACAAGTAATGTGTGATTGTGGTATTTTTTATTCATATCCATAACCATATTTAAAATCAAACCCACTAAATCTCATATATTGTAAAACTATTGTGGTATTATTCATCACACATGCAAACTAATAAACGTATATAAGAGTTCAAATAAAATAGATTTTTAATCTCAAAAAAGTTTAAGAAGTGATCATAACCATCAATTTTCTTAACTAGTGGATGATACTAAATTATAAAGAAAAAATTTATTAGAAGAGTATTTTAGGTATGATCAGTTTTGTTAACTCTTTTTTTAAATTTTCTTACTTTTTTAAACATTCTTAACTTTTATATACTATATTATTTTTTTTATAAAAATTACATCATAAAAATATTTTTATGAATAAAACTACTACAATATCATTATTATATAAAAAAAATAAAAATTACCTTTTCTAGCTCATTGTGATTTCTACCCATCATTGTGTCTTTTTGTCTATCTTTGTGTTTCCCTAAGTAGCATTGTGTTTTCTTAAAATGATGAGTTATGAAAAACAAAATGGGGCAATATCCTTGTTGTGTTTTTTTCTTGAATGTAAAATACAATTATAAAACAAATAATTTATCTAATACATTATAATGTGTTATTTTTCTGTTCGTCATTGCTAAACAATTTTTATAATGGGTTTTGGAAAAACGTATTGCTGAAATAACATTATTTTGTAATTTTTATAATAAAACACAATAATAAAATAATAACAATTTTGTATAATATATAAAACACAATGACAAAAATTACATGAAATGATCTAAAATATAAAACACCATAATTAATACATATAACAAATCATAAAAATATTTGACAAAAAGACTTTGTCATATTAGACACAATGAACCGATTTATTTAGTACATGTACTAACGTATTTGACACAAAGATCATAATACTATTCCCATTAAATATAATACAATTACATATGAAACCCAGAATCATTTTTTAATTTTTTATTAAATACACTTTTTACTATAACTTTTTTTTTCACATACATGTACAAATTTATATAATTAAATAATTTAAAAAATGTTTTTATTTGGGGTTACATCTACATATTAGACTTTAATTTAAAGTTAGTCCCATTTGGGTTGATCTACAACCAATATTTTCAGAATCGGATCGGACGACGAACCGGATGCTTTAGTAGTTTGGTGGTCGGACCGGATTTAAGAACCGGATGACGTCATAATTATTTATATAGTTTATTATATATATATACATACATATTATTTAATATAAGTAATTTATGTGTGTATTTTATAGTTATATATAAAACTTAACAGTAATCTTATGTCCAACATACTAATTTATTGTTCAGCTTCTTATATTTACCCATTAAAATGCAAAAAAAAGTCAAAATCCGGTCGGACCACCAGTCCGGTTCTCGGTTCGACCAGCGGTTCGGGACGAACCGACCGGTCCAACCAGTCATAAACGAACTACCCTGAACTAGGTCGGCCCACACTCCGATTCCCGGTCAGACCGGTTCAACCGGCCGGTCCGATCCAGTGTCTACCACCATTCTCTGTCTCTCTACGAAGATGAGAGATGGCCACATTATGCCCATTTCTTTCGTTCCCAACATCCTTTTATTATGGTTTATATCCCTTTTTTATTTGTCATGTGGGATCTTAATTGTTTTTACTTAACTTTTAGAGCTTTAGCTTAATCCACACTTCTTATTAGGTTTCAGTCAAAATTATACAATAATCACATCACCGTAAGCAATTACACTATAAACAGAAGAAAATACGGTCTACCCACAAAAAAAATTAAAAAACTTGAAATCAAATTTGGATAATCTGAGAATCGTGAATATCATTTTCAGATCGAAATTATTCGATTGTTCATCCGAATATATCAATCGGATATAACTCAGACGAGATCAAGAACTAGTATGTATTATTGTGTGATTTTCGTGAACCAGAAGAAGAAGAATTCGAGAGAGCGACCAAAATTCTTAAAGACAATTTAATACCAGGGAGGGGGGAAAGCTACCATTTAGCAGTCATTATTTCAAATTAAAAATGATTAACATTTTTTCCACTCAAATTTCACATGTGAAATTCTAAAAGAACAATTTTAAATGCATTTTTAATGAAGTCTTTTTTATCAAAATAAAAATTTCCAAGCTGTAACTCCACTAATTTTTTCCATTTTATATTATTGTCTATTCTATTTCTTCATGCATTTCATTTCCCATTACCAACCAGATCCCAGGTTTTTTCTGTTGCGTTTTACCATTGCTTTAATCTATTTCAATAGGTGATCATTATAATTGCATTTTTATTTTGTCAGTTCTATAAAATAAAAACAGTTTAATGCTAAAATTTATCATTTACTTCTACACATTATCTCATCCGTGCGTTTGAGAAAAAAAAAACTGTCAACAATTAAAAAAAACTAATAATTTTACTACTCTAATAAAATGGTAACTATTTAGAACACATGTTAACACCACATTCATTCTAACAAAAAATTTTCCGCTTCTCTCTCCTATTAAAATTACTTTAATTACACAAATATTATTTAAGTTTTTTTTATTAAAAATAGTTTTCTAATAAATTAAGAAATATATCTTTTTATTGATGTTATTTCTAAAGAAATAATTTTTTATAAAAATAATTTTTTTTCTAGAACATCAAACTTATTTTAAATTTAGTGTTTTTAAAAGTAAATGTTTTATAACCAAAAATAATTAAAAATGATAGTTATAATAAAGATATTAATAAAAATGTCAATTTTTTAAACAAAATGTTTGATTTTCTTTATGGAAAAAAAATTATAAAGTTGATATCATTGTTTTATTACTTATAATTTTTACTTTTACGTAATTTAAATCATATATTATTTAGAATAACGTTTTATAATTAAGTAAAATTTAAGTATATTTGATATTATATTTATTTAACCCGTTTAATACACGGGTTCACTAAAGTTAGTAATGGACGATAAAAGCGGTTAAAAAATAATGTATTATTAAAAAAGCAAAAGATGAAGCGTTTAAATTGATATATGTCATTTTATTTCATGCGTCGCATAAAAACAATTAAAAAAACACTGAAAGCGTGAAGGTGGATGAGGTGAACCATTTTATTTTGAGTCAAAATCTCAATTGTGAGCCAAATTAAAAAATAAAAATAAAAACTAAAAGAATGGCGAGCCGGTTCAAAGCGGTACGATGGTGGGGAAAGAATAGCCCAAGGTGGTTTGAACTTTGAACTCATGCGATTGTTAGATCCGGTCCGACCAGCGGACCAGTTCGTCGTTCGATTCGTCGTACGATCCGATTCTGAAACATTGATTACACTTGCCTACCCGAAGGGAGGCCTACATTGGTACCATAAGATCACCCACACCCTATGATTTTTTTTATTTTTTTTTTTATATTCGTCGTACGATCCGGTTTTGTTTTTTTTATTACACTGACACTTCAAAAATATTAACACCGACCCCCATAAATTCTTAATACAGACCCCATGAAACTTTGATATGCACCTTAACAAGTTTGACACTATCCGTCAAGAAATTTAATTTTAAATTTTACAATTATAGACTTAATATAAATAATTTGACACAACTTTTAATATTTTTATAAACATAAGTATCCCATAAACTTTTGATGGTGTTGTTTGATGGTGAAGATGGTGGTGTGTGATGGTGGAGTGGTGGTGACGGTTGAGATGGGATTAAATGAGGAAGAAGAAGGGTAAAATTAGAGGTGGCATTTCGGGTTTTGGGCCGTACCCGAAACCGGGTACAAACTGGGTTCGGCCCAACCGGGCTTTTTGTACCCCGGGTTGAGGTGAAACCGGGTATGAACCTAGGTCGGGTTCACATATTTGAAAACCCTACCCGCTATACCCAGGTAGGGTCGGATCAGGTCCAAAACCGGATCCAATACCGGGTTTAGTTTTTTCTTCTTCTTCTTCCTCTTCTTTTCTTTTCTTCTATGTGTGTGTCCAATATCGGGTTCAATCGGGTATTACCGTACCCGGGTCGGGTTTGAACCCGGTTTTAATGCCCACCTCTAGATAAAATGGTCATTTTATAACTACTTAACGGAATAAATTAACGACCATTTGACCTAGGGACGAAACATGTTACATGTTTCCAAACCTTAGGACTAAACCTATAATTCTTCGATCCCAGGGACGAATGTGAAATTTGACTAAACTTTAGAGACGATCCGTGCAATTTTCTCTTATATTAAATTGAGTTTAGATTGGGTAAATGGTATCAGACTAAACTATTTAAAATGATAATGAGCTTGTTAAGGTTTAATAAGCTAAACTAATTAAACATTTATTGAGTTTGTTAATAAAATAATTAATAGTTTATACTTTTTATTTAACGATAGATGTGCAACCATGCTTCGTAAGATAATTGTTATCTTAATTGGGGTCAACTATCTGTTTCTCAACTGGGACCACACCCAACCCCTCAGAGAGAAACTCACTAACTCTGAGTATTTTGTTTATAGTGATGTTTGAATAATTGAATCCATGACCTCCTTATATTTACATGTCATGTTTATCCCACATTAACCAGTTAGTTTATGGATTATTGGTTCATAGTTTTTTTTAAATACATATATATAATATATAAAAATAAAAATTCAAAAATTCTACTCTCCTAAGAATATCAAGCCCTAAATAGTCACCCACCTACCAACCCTCTGGGCCGCCATGCTCGGTAGCAACACCTAAAACGGAAGATGGAGCAAATGATAAATTCGAAAGTCGATACAAATAGTTATTTTGAATCGGTTGTGACCATTTTTAAGTCTATATTTTAATGTTCCAATCTTGAAAAAAAATAAAAGTGATTTCTTTATGCTTTTTTTCATCGTCTACGAAACACGAGAAAAATTAATTACAAACATAAAAAAAAAAAAGTTAATATAACCTTTCTACCAGTTTGTACCCTTTCAACTATCATTAACTGTCAAAATTTACAATACACATATAATCATATATTCAGTGAAGTGAACCAGTACCCGTTTTAGCAGGATACTTTTCACTCTTCAGCATTGATTCCAAAAATTCGAACCTTATGCATGTGGGGGAACTTGGCGATCACTAGCACAAAAACCGCCAGTGTGTTCAAGAACAGCATCGGGTTCTCATAGTCCGTTGTATGGGATGATATCAAGTACCTGCACAAACATCCACATAACAACAAATGAGTTCACATGAAATTAAATCCCCATCATATAGACCAAAAACGCCGAATAAAGATAAGGGGGATTAGCAGGAATGTTATAGTGCGATAAAACATTACTTCATGTATCAACATATGATCACTCTAGTCTTTCATAATCACAACTATGGTGCTGATGAATAAATTGTTATTGCTTGTGATGATGCATCTTTGGCATTGATCTGAGATTGTTACATGAATTACCTATTGATGGCAGCAGCCCATAAAATCATCACAGAAAAAAGCAACATTTTGTTCTTCACATGATCATTGATTATCAAGAATTTAACTGATCATATACATTGTGTGCTGATCTGTGAATTAAAAAAATGGCACGTAATTTCTTCTTGTATCCATTTCTAAAACTACAAAGGATGCCACCCTTGCTGCAAGAGAACAGACAGGCGTACAGGACCTCCTAGGCTCATAATCACTAAAAGCATATATTTCTACCATTTCGTTATTCCTAGGATATCCTTCCTTTTCTTGCTTTAATTTTGCATTTTATTAGGAAAAGTTTAAGTGTGTATCTCGGTTTTGTGCACTTCTCTTAGCAATATTGATCTAGATCTATACTTTTATTATACTATTATATGATGCTAGCTTAGATCTTATAGATGCTTCCATCAAAGGATAAACATTGTTTCCTTCTCCTACACCCTTTGCTCCATACACTGATGTCTACTATCTTTCAATAAATAGTTCAGTGTCAACTCCATTAAATTGAGATTACATTGGGTACTTCTTTGACTGTCAAAAGTTCGATCAGGTTCATTTATTGCTTCTTTTGCAAGACAGGCATACAAATTATAATTACCCATAGAGCCGAGTATGCACTCTAATAAACTTCAGACTGAAATAATATCGAATCATAGTGATGGTAATATGAACTCTAAGAACCTGCTTATGGGCTTCACGAAAGTGAGAAACTGAGAGAACTTACAGGACTACATGTACAACAGTAAGAAACTTCCTGTTGCGAGTGAGCTGCTTGCCACTATCAATTTGCTCCCACCAAGTCAACCTGTTGTAGATGCCCTGGTCATCAGCAAAAGGTGTTCCCTTCTTCCAGTGAAAGAAGTAATATGTAATCTGATGTAACAATAAAGCGATAAACAACTAAATTTAGCTAATACAAGCCCAAGTAAGCACACATGCAAGCAATAGAAACAGAGTATGATGGTAGCTAACATTCTCAAAGATCATTTGTGGACCTTATCAGAAGATAGATACCCAATGGTTGGAGAAAGTGTTTCAGTACAATAATATTACATAAATGTGAGTCTGTTTTAACTCAAGATTCAACTCTTCATGAGCAAACAACTGATCATACCATGGCATATAGACATGAGTTTGCAATCGTGCCTTCTGGACTCTATCGGCTCCTAAGTACCGAACCCGAATCGACTACCAAACGTCTTTAGCATCCTTATGTTTAGCAACCTGCAAAAGAATATCTTCCGGTAATGTTGAAAAAATAATAGCTTTTGTGGTATGGTTTTTCTTTTCCTCTACGGTTGCTCCGGTGACCGGTGTTATTGCCTCCCAAAGACCATATGCCTTAAGTATTGTCTCGATTAGGATCGACCATGACGTGTAGTTTGTTTCGGTCAACTTGGGGCATTGAAGAGACACGTTTCCTTGCTCTCGAACCGTTACAACTCCTGCGTTTTCTGCCATTTTTTTGCTAAATACTTGCTATCTTACTATCCACTCTTTCGATTTCTTGCTCTCTCTTGGCGCCTCTTGCTTTACCTTGCTGCGTCTTGCTTTAACTTGCTACTGATCGACCCAAAATTTTTTCATTGAGATCCTTGCTGCTTTTTACATTGAGATCGCGTATGTGAACCTAAAACAGAATCGCAACTTCAAGTTCTCATCCATACCAATAAACTCGAACTAAACTAGCTCTAACACGAACAAAATCAAGTGATCGCGTACGTAAACCTAAAATCGAATCGCAACATCAAATTCTCCTCAATACAGATATAATCCAACTTAATCGACTCTAACACAAGCACAACCAAGTGATCGCGTACGTAAAGCTAAAATTGAATCGAAACTAGAGTACAAAAACAAAATCAAAAGGTTAAAGAACATAAGCAAACCAGAGCGTGAGAGAGATTAACGGTGGTCCAAGCCATGCCAGTAGAGCAAACGGTGACGGAGAGAACAACGAGCCAAGCGAAGAATAGTATGACTATGTAGATGGTCCAGACGCCGGGGTACATGAACCACTCGGTGTTTCTGTTGAGATCCGTCGGAGGCACCGCTTGTACGTACAAGTTGGCCATTGTTGGGAGTTCGTTTAGAGCCATAGAGGATTCGTGTGTTGAGTTCTCCGGTGAAGGTTCGGTGTGTGTTCGGTTGTGAAGTAGGTGTGTGTAGGTCGGACGGTGGTGGTGGTGGTGGTGGTGGAGTGAAGATATGGTTGCTGCTTGGTGGATGGTGGTGACGGTGACGGTGACGGTGACGGTGACGGTGACGGTGGTGGTAATAATTAGAACGCAAGATTAGACGTGTAGTGTATTACCATCCAATAATGAATTCACTACTTATCGGATAATATTTATTATGAATGGATAATATGGATACAAATACATTAATTAATTAATTAAGTATACTTTAAAAACCAAAATAGAAAGTCTTAAAGCTCAATGTATAAATAGCTTATGCATAGCACTACAAGAAAATAAAGCTAATGCAACTCATGTAAAATGTTGCGTTAGGCCTTGAAAATGTTGTATTATGCCTAATGTAACCTTTTATCAAGGGCTACATTAGATAAAGTTGCATTAGATCTAATGCAACTTTTTAATTAGATAATGCAACTTTTTTTAAAAATGTTGCATTTGCTAATCAAATGCAACTTTTTCAAGATGCAACCTTTTTTATATGCTAATGCAACTTAAATTTTACTTTAAATGTAACTTTTCTAACACTCAAATGCAACCTTTGCTATACCAAAATGCAACCTTATTCCACATCAAATGCAACACTTTTTAGTTTTTTAATTTCAACAAAAGCAATTTATTTATAGACAAATGTAACTCTATAACTCATTGTTTGAAGTAATGCAATTTCTATTAGTATGCAATAGTATCTCAAATACATCAACATAATAATTATATAAATACATACATAATATATTGTAATGCAACATGTGTTCGACCTTAAAATAACAACATAAACACAATAAAGTTGTTAATTACTATTATAAAAAAGAAACAAAAACCTCCTAATCATCTCTAAGATCCTCAAGTACTCCGGCAGGTAGCTTTTCCATTATATTCCGCATCGTAGCTTCAAAGTTTGCTCGTTGACTATCAAAATCTTTTCGCATAGCTTCAATCTCAGCTTTTTTCCTTTGATGGTCTTCTTCAATCTCTTTTCTCATTTCAAGCAATTGTGTTTTTTCAACATCAAGGCTCGCTTTAAATGATTCCATAAACCCCCCTGAAATCATGTATGGTTCCTCACCACCATTCATTTTTTTCATCATTGTTTTAGTAACACCTTTGCCATAAAGTCGAAGGTAGCCATCACGCTCCTTGTCCATTACAATCGTAAAAGGATCAACCAAAGCACTTCCATCTTCTGAAGGTTTGTAATTCTTCATTTGTTCCTTTAAAAGAGAATAAGAAAATATTTTAATAATACAACCAGTAAAACAATAATACACAATACAAGTTGCTTGTTAAAAAGTATTTAAGTAACAATATAAGTTGGTAACCAGCAAACATGCAACAACTAGGATAAAGGCTATTGATGTGGAGGTTATATGCAAGCATGCTTATATGTATATTTTGTTATCACACCACAATTGCTAAATAAATCGTCTTCATAGTTAAGTGCTTAGAACTATACAACAAACAATTGACTTTTACAAGTCAACACATACGAAATACTTTATTCTAGATACTCAAATTGAAAAACTAAAAAGAACTTACAATTTTCCTTGCAGTGTCATCATATGATTCAAGATATACACGTCCTTCGGTCCTTTTACGTGTGCGTTCAAATATTTGGGTTAAACTAGGTAACTCCTTGTTTGGGTCATCATTTCTCTGTATTCATGATAACAAGCATTAATAAAAAAATCAACATATTGAACGACAAAAAACTTAAATCACAAGCAAAATAAAGATATTCTACCATCTCGTCACGAATCCTAGCAAAACTTTTTGGGCCTGCAGTATGCATATTTTTTTGAGACATGCACATTTCTTTAGCCCGCAAACAACGCTTCTGAAATACACATTAATATAAACAACTTAACAAAAAAATTTTAAATAATAAATACTAGTAATAGATAAATTATCTAGAAAATTACCTCCACATCTTTATTGTTCCATAACCTCAACAACTGTGAGAAATGATCTTCTGGAATGTTTCTAGGTCGGTTCTTCCATCTTGTTTTGTTATCCTTATATTGATAAAAGTATTTTTTCTTAAACCTACATTTGTGGACTTTATATGACTGTCCAATACTCTTTAAAACCCAACTTTTAGCAGCATTGGGCACATCGTATTTTTCCTTTAAAGAAGATAGAATTTAGTTAAAAATAAAATATAAAAAATAAATGAAATAAAACTATGTAAAGCCTTACCAAGACATACTCCCATATTTTGTCTTTATGTGGCACCTTCTTCCATGAAGTATGAATCAATGGTGCATAACTATGATTACGAGCTAGCATACCTAAAAATCGAGAGAAATGTCCAACTATATCCTTCTCCTTTGTTAACGGTCCCACGGGTTGTCCTAATTCATTACATATAATGACCTCTCGCTCATCAACTTTTCGAGTGTGCACAAGATGCAACATTGTTGGTCCTCTTTTTTTTGTTTTAGATTCTAAACTCAAGCATGTCACACCCCAACCGATGGCGGAATCATCGGGGCGGACGAATGGGAGACGATTGCTCATAGCACATGGAACTATTAAGTTGAAATAATA
Organism: Flaveria ramosissima; assembly: GCA_025215565.1. Classification (NCBI taxonomy): domain Eukaryota; kingdom Viridiplantae; phylum Streptophyta; class Magnoliopsida; order Asterales; family Asteraceae; genus Flaveria; species Flaveria ramosissima. Next base: position 58,659,597 of record CM046030.1, read on the forward strand.
TTAAATGTAATTATTCATTAAACATTACAAGACAAATAAGTAATTACAAAACAATCAAGATACAACCAATAACATAAGACTTTCAATTTAAACTAGGTCCAAGTCCTATATGAGCACAAGAAGATCTTCAAGCATCAAACCTGAAACATGTTAAAAATAAAAGGGTCAACTATAAAGTTGGTGAGTTCCCATGGTTTATACACACGCATATATGTATATATATAAAAAGGGTTACAAGTAGCAATTCATGTCCATGGTTACAAGTTAGCAAGCTTATAGAACACATACAGTCACAACCAAACCTCGACTTCATTACAAGTATATAAGATTGGCTAAGTGTATTTGGTTCCCATGATGAACAAGCATACGTCATCAGGAGTCGGCAATACATCGAATTTAGCACCAAATAGGCTTGTCAGGCCCAAAGATCTAAGACGTCGCCAGGCTAGCAATAGTTAATGATTGTAAACAAAATATGTATCTCATATAAGACTTACAATAACACAAATAACCATGACAAAAATATAAATATGAATTGCATGTGCATTTACAAGTATCAAGATGTTTACAAGTGTAAGTTTATAAGGTTAACATGTTTCACCCCAAAAGGTGTGAAATAAAGTAAAAAGGGGCATGGAGAAACTCACATGGAAAACTCATAATAATAGTGATGGTTGTAGAGTACATAAGAAAGCTTGGATGTTCAAGAGTCAAAGGTGATGTCCTAAATGATAAAAAAAACAATAACTTGAGGTCGGAATTCATTACAAGAAGTTAAGACGCTTAGGGAATGCTAAAAAGCGAAAGGTAGATTGAAAAATAATTGCATCAATTTTAGATTCTGGACAGAATATTTGGTATGTGTTTGAACAGGTTTTAAAAATAGCAAACGGTTTCATAAAATTATAAATATTTATACTTGACTAGTTCAAAGTCTCCCGGACAACTTTCATTCAGAAACATTTTTATGAAAAGATCTATAAATAGGTCAAACAAGCATCACAAGACAGAAGGTGCTGAAATGCGCACTTATCTTGTGAAGGCTATTGTTGAGTCGTCCGATTGAGTTTGAAGACGTATAAACTGTCGTTGAAAAGGTAATTCAATGAACTTAACATTGGAGTCTGAGTTTACCCAAATTTAGTTTTTTATGATCAAGTTATGGTCGGTTGAAGTAAGACTATATTCTGCCAGAATTGTAGTAAGGCACTTATGTGCACTTTTAAAATTGTTAATACATGAAACGGGTTAGAACAATTTATTATGTTAATATATGGTATATTAGTCTTCATTTGAGTTATAAATATTCTAAGACTTTGGCATAGCCATCATTTAGAACAATAATCTTGCGAAATGACCGAATGCGACGGCATAGCCGTCCATATGCAAACGGGATTCTTTGTTTATGTTAGTGTGTTGTTAGCTTAATTTAGGAATGTTAGTGATCAAATGATAATTATTAAAATAAAAAGAGATTTGGTAGAAGAAAGAATAATAGTAAGAACATAAAATCATGAGAAGAATTGGATGTTAGGATGATTAAAATGTATAATATAAAAACAATAAAGGATTACCTTAGTATTAAGAATTCTTGAAATTTCTTGTAAAATAAAATTCTTCAAATTCATCATAACCAATGGATGAAAGAAAGATATGAGAGTGAGGTTTTTAGAAAATGAGCAAATGAAAAGTGAGGACTAAGCCTTGCTTTTTTACTTGAGGTTAGGAGGAGGTTATGAATGGTTTTAATGGTGATTTATAAGTCTTTTAAAAGGGGGTTATGATTGGAATTTGAAATAAATATAAAATTAAATAATTTAAATAAATAAAAGAATAATTATAATTTAAAATTTAAATTCTTGAAGACTCTAATTTTAATAACTTTTTTATAAAGTATTTATAGACTTTATAAAACCAATTTGAATAATCAATCAAATTATTTATTTGTTAATCTTTATAACTTTTATAAAACTTGTAAACTTTATAATTTGATTACTTATTTTCAATATTTAAAATTCATAATTACTTATAAAACTTTATAAGTTTAATAAAATTCATTTTATAACTTTATAAGCTTTAATAAGTCTTTTTCATTTAGTTATTTGTTGTAGCATGATTAATAAACTTTATAATTTTATGAAAAAGAATTATTTATAAATCAATAAGTTATTATAAGTTGTTTAAATGATAATTTGAATAAATCAATTTAAACTACACGTCTAATCTATATAATTCATTAATATAAATAAAATAAGTTAAATAAAGAAATTCGTATCGTAAGAAAGTTCGATTTTAGTTCGGGTTCGGGTTTATAACTTGAAAATGGCGGATGTTACAAAGCATACATCAAAATTTAATATATATGTATATAAATGAATATATAATCAATAACAAAGCCAAACACATGATATAAGAAGTTAAAGCTAACCTTTTGCCTTTTCTAATTCGGGTTGTTGTAATTGATCTTGAACTAGTGTGTCGTCCTCGTCTTCCAAATCGTCATGGCTATCATCTCGTTCCATCTCATCATCATTACTTGCAGATGCAATAAAGTTCATGTCCTCATTTTCATCATCTTGGTCAACATAACCTTGTCATTATTACATACAACACCATAAATAAATATAAATTACAACTAACTATGAATAACCAAATAAATTTAGAGTAACCTAATGAAAGTTAAGTAAACTAATCAGCTAAACATAACTTGCCTTTATCATGAAAGTTAAGTAAACTAATCAGCTAACTAACAACTAACTATGAAGAACCAAATAAATTTAGAGTAACCCCCTATTATGTATTTGGTTAAACAAGTAATAATGAAAGAACTTGCCTTTCTTTTACCATGAGAAATTTGATAACAAACTAACAGTTTAAACATAACATTTGCAACTTGTCTTCGTTTTTTTCCTCCAAAAGGATGGCCACCATTCACGAATATTGGTTTGCCTGATATATTTTCTCCCTCCAAATCAACACTATCTTTTGCACCCATATTAAGTCTTGCATTAGCTACATGCATATAACGTGAGCAAAAAGTCAAACATTCTTCAATCAAATACCCTTCTGCTATTGATCCCTCTGGTCGGCTCTTGTTTCGCACATATGACTTCAACTTGCACAAGTATCTCTCCATAAAAAACATCCATTTATATTGAACAGGTCCTCCAAGTCTAACTTCATTTACTAAGTGTATAGGTAAATGCACCATTATGTTAAAAAAAGCCGGCAAGAATATTTTCTCAAATTCGCAAAGTATTTCTGTAATTTCTAATTGTAGTCGCTCAAGGTCCTCGGGTTTAATTACTTTGCTACATAAACTCCGAAAAAATACACCAAGCCTAATCAAAGGGATAACAACATGCTTTGGTAATGATTTTCTCACAGCAACCTGAAGCAAGTAATGTAAAAATACGTGAGCATCATGACTCTTGTAACCTGAAAATTTCTTTTCCGAAGGATGAACACAACGTGCAATATTAGACGCATGCCCGTAAGGAAATTTTGTTTCCTTCAAAACACGGCAAAAGCTAACTTTCTCCTTTGAAGACATTGAAAAACATGCATTATGGATAATAACATGTTGGCCGTTAGCAGAAAGTACTGGTTGAAGCCTTTCTTTAATGTTGAGTTCTAAAATGTCAAATCGGGCTTTTGGGTGATCTTTTGACTTCCCACTAATATCTAACAAAGTCCCTATCACATTATCACATATATTTTTTCAATGTGCATCACGTCAAGATTATGTCGACATTTATTAAATTTCCAATACGGTAAATCAAAAAATATTGACCTTTTTTTCCATGGGAAAGTGCTATCATTTTTCTTTTTCTGTGTCTTTCCAAATATATTTTGAAATTAGACAGCTCAGTCAAAGCTTCAACACCTGATAAGGGTTTTGGAGAAAGTCTTTTTTCCATCTTCCCATTGAAAGCACTTTTATTACGTCGCCATGGGTGGTCAGCATCTAAAAATCTATGGTGATCCATATAGCATGTTTTCTTACTATGCTTTAAGTAAATTGAACTAGTTTCATGATTGCAACATGGACATGCAAAATTTCCTTTTGTTTTCCACCCTGACAACATTGAGTAACCTGGAAAATCACTAATTGTCCATGTTAATGCTGCATGCATTTTAAATGTCTCATCTTTAGATTTATCATATGTCTCCAACCCATTAACCCACAAATCCTTAAGCTCATCAACTAAAGGTTGTAAATAAACATCTATGTTATTACCTGGAGATTCTGGTCCAGGTATTAACAAAGATAGCATAAAGTTTTCCGGTTTTAATGCCATCCATGGAGGCAAATTGTAGTTAACTAACACCACAGGCCAAGTGTTGTGAGCAACGCTCATTGTTCCAAATGGATTAAATCCATCACTTGCCAACCCTAACCTCACATTTCTAGTTTCTTTTGCAAATTGAGGATATAAAGAATCAAATTCCTTCCAGCTTTGCCCATCTGCAGGATGTCGTAAATTTCTATCTTTAGGACGTCCTTCATCATGCCATGTCATATGTTTAGCTGTTTCAGAACACATGAAAAGTCTTTGTAGCCTCGGTTTTAAAGGAAAATGCCAAACGACTTTAGCCGGAACTTTTAAAGATTTTTTAGAATTTTCACTATGTTTGTTCTGTTGCTTCTCGTTCACTTGTTTCCACCTAGAGGTGTGACAAATGTGGCATGCTTCATTATGTTCATACTCTTTCCAATAAAGCATACAATCATTTGGACAAGCATGAATCTTCTTATAATTAAGCCCTAAATCTCTTATGATTTTTCTAGCTTGAGTAAAACTTGCTGGAAGTTTTGCCTGTGGAATCATTTCTTGAACAATTCGTAGAAGATCATCAAACGCCACATTACTAATCCCATGAAGGGTCTTGTAGTGAAGAAGTCTGACGATGAAAGATAGCTTCGAAAAACTTTTACACCCGGGGAATAACTCCTCCTTTCCATCTTCTACCAGCTCATAGAACTTTTTAACGTTTTCATTTAAACCTCCTTGTATTGTATTTGTTTCATCTATAGTATCTCTAAATCTATCATGCAATAATTCATCAAAATCATCATGCATATCATCTTCAATATCATCTATGTCAATATTCAATCTTGTTTGTGAGGAGGTTTCTCCGTGAAAAACCCATACATAGTAGTCTTCTACAAATCCGTATCCTTTTAAATGATCGAATACTTCATCTCTTCGATGCCAATAACGATTCATACAACGTTTGCAAGGACAACATATTTGAGACCCTTTTGCCGCGTTAGAAAATGACGCATTAAGGAATTCAGTAACTCCAGCTTCAAACTCAGGTAACCGTCTAGGTAAATACATCCAGTTTCTAGCATTCTCCATGTCACTAGTATCCTAAAGATTATAGCAACAATAAGGTTTAAACACCGGTGTTCCATTCAAAATCATTACTATAGCCTATAAATATCAAACATTCACATTATACCTACACCAAAACACTATTAATATTAGATTCACATATATGATAGAAACAATCCAACAGTGAAAATTATATGTTCTTTGTATTAGGGATAACCCCACTAAAACCTCATTTAACTGTTTAACCCACACTTACAAAAAAACACCAGATTGTGAAAAATTCTCATATTTAGAACACCAAACAACATGATAAATGAAATCTTAAGTCATATATTAAGTCACTTTTTGGTGATTAAATTTTTAACAAAACAACATATATATTTTCAGGTCACTCGATCGGGTCGGGTCGGACCAACTATTTTGCCTATCTTAACATAAAATCAATATGAAAAGAAATAAATTAAAACTTACATTTTATAGTAGTTCCCTATGCTAATATTTTATTTAAATATTTTAATTTTAAACGACATATAGGTTGCATCACAACAAAAGAGCTTGTAACTGTGATGAAATCCGCAAGGTAGAATCTGACTGAAGTTGAACTACTAACATGCTAAATGAAGCTGATGCTGATGGCAATGTGACCATTGACTTCCTTGAGTTTCTAAATCTAATGGCCAAAAAGATGAAGGATACAGACTCAAAGGAAAAATTGAAAGAGGCATTTAGAGTTTCTGACAAGGATCAAAACGGTTCATTTTCACTACAGAGCTTCATCATGTGAAGAACTAAAGAAGTAACATGGTGAAATATCAAAATTAACAAAAAAATTAACTTGATTCTAGATTTGTAAATACCCAAATCAACAAACAATTTATACATTCTATATTTTAATATCTAGCAACCTATAAAACCAAATCAACACCGGTGTGTTCAGCAAAGTAAAATGTATTAGCAACATGTAAAACCAAATAACAAAACCCAGACAAGACTGTAGGCCCTTCAAGTTATCATACCTTTTTGTATGAATAACAACACCAAAAACCTGGTAAATTTCTAAACATTATCCCTGCCACATGCTTAACATATGTGTTCAACAGCAAAAGAAGTCCATAGTGAGTTTCTAACATAGCTTTCTAAATATAATCCCAGCCACATTACTAACATATTGGAGTTACCAGATACAAAAGTAGTTCCATATAGTTATTAAAATTTATTAAGAAATATGCTCAATAAAAAAGTCATGTGGTACCACCATAGTGACTTAATGTCTCAAATGTTCCAAAAGCAATTTTTATCATCTTTGTGTTCACAGAGAGTTTAACTTTAAACATGGTGAAATATCAAAATTAACTTGATTCTCGATTAAATACCTCAAATCGATGGCAGCAGCCAGTACGCGCAGCAAGGCGAAGGAGGCCGCAGGTGGCCGGAGCACTTGAGCAGGCAACGACGGGGGGGGGGGTGTGGGAGCAGCCGAGCAATGAGGTTGGTAATGTCTGTGATTTTTGATTAGGCGTATTCTTGATTGAGCTGCTGCCTTCTATAACTAGGTTTAGTTTGGGTTTTTTTTAATGTAAAGATCTGATTTTAAGAAATTATATTAAACTAAGATGGAGAATGAAGTCATATAAATAGCCTTTGGTTTAGTGGTTAAGATTTATGTTTGCATATCACATGACCTGGGTTCAATTCAAGGGAGAAACAATCTTTTTTATTACAAGTTTTCTTAATTAATAAAAATAACTCCAATAGTGAACCTAGTCATTTTTTATCACATATATTTTTTAATCAAAGGCATCTACACCACACTAACATACCAAAATCACGATTCTCATTAATTTCTCTTTATAATATTTTTATTTTAATTAACAAACTATATTTAAGAAATTATATTAAAGAATCTATTAAGTTAATTTAAATTCGGAAATTACATAATAGATAAAATCAATTTAAAATTCACTCATGCATCTTAAAATTAAATTAAAATTACATCATTTTAACTCATAGCTTTTTGATATCTTCAAACTTTAAATATGAACCAACCATCCATCACAACCTTTTAAAATAAGTTTCGTATTTAACTTTTAACTACGTACCATTTTCAAAAATAGTTGCATATATATGGTTTTCATTATGCAACCATGTCAAAAGTTACATATAGAAATACAATTTGCAACCTTCTAAGAAAAATGTTGCAATATTTACTACAATTTGCAACTTTTTAATAAAAAAGTTGCAAATTTAATATTTTTTGCAACCTTTTTTATAAAAAACGTTGCATTAAATATTCAAATGCAACCTTTGTGTTTAGCGAAGTTACATTAGAGTTAAATGCAACTTATTTAAAAAAAGTTACCTTTGAAAAGTTACATTAGGCTTATTTTCTAGTAGTGTAGCATACTACTTCTTTTTCTTTTTTTTATTATTTTAATACTTTTGTCTTTTTTACTTAATATTTTATTATTAAAATTAGTTTTAAAGTTATTTTGTAATTCCCATATAACTTCTAAAATATGATATTTTGTAGAACTTTAAATATACTGTTGTGACGTGCTTATTTTTATCTACATTTTGATATAAATTTTATTTGAAATGCAGTTATGCGTAATAATGTACAAGTCATTAAAACACAAACGTACGAGTCGTTAAAGTTGTTTCAAGGTTTCGAAAGCATTTTAACGTTAGCATTTTTCTCGATTTCGCTCCCCAACCGCAACGTGGTGGCTTTATTCTAGTTTTATTTAACTGGAAGGGCAAATAAATATACCAAAAATGTTAAACAAAGCTATTTAGAAAAAGTGTTACCTTTTATAGTTTATGTGATTGAAGGTTAAAATTTCGAAAGCGGTTTAAGTTCAAAAAGTGAAATTGTGTATGCCTATTGTTAATTAATGACAACGATAACAACGATGATGACAATAATGATAATAAAAGCAGCAATATTCATATCAATAAAAATTAATAATAAGATTATAAAATAATATTGTATTATGAAAAACTACAAATTTACTAACAAAATATAAATAATGTATAAAACATATAAAATTAAACAATAAAATTCCAACATGTTTAATAACTAGTGACCTTGATGCTTAACTTATTATATTGACTAGGTTAGTACCCCGTGTATTACACGGGTTGTACAAATAAAATATTAAATAGTTATTAATAAAAATTAATAAATTATAAAACGATCTTTTGATATAAGATATGATTGATATTACGTACGAGTGATAAAAACGATATCATTTTTTAAACTTTTTTTTTAATTTTTGTTTTTTTAAAAGTTGGTTTTTAAACAAATTATTTCAAAACAAATCGTTTTTAAAAATTGATATTTTTAATAATTTATTTATTATAACTTTGAAATTTAATTACTTTTGTTTCATAAGAATTTTATTTTTAAAACCACAGGTTTTAAAATATATTATATTTTTTAAAAGTTTGATATTTTTTTGAAAACATTTCTTATTTTATAAAAAAATTATTTCTTTACGAATTGGATTTTTAGAAAGATCTCTTTTTAAAGAAAAATTATATTTTTAATATGAAAATAATTAAATAATATCATTTGTAGTTAATGTGATATTTATTAGGAGAGAGAAACGGAAAAATAAAACTTAATAGCTCTATAATTGTGACAAGTGACATATAAAAATCTTCTTTTATTAGTATTGATAGATTAAAGGTTGAAGTATCAAAAAGTAAACAAATATTTAACATTTTCGAGTGAATTTAAGGAAAGTATTTGTAACCTTTTGCTATCTATATACTATCGATTTGTTTGAATTTAAATAAAAAATATAAAAGTTTGAGGGAGTCAGTATTGTTGTGGTACTTATTATTACTTGTTAAGTCTTATGGGCCATGAAAGAATGAAGTTGCCAGAAAGACGATTCAAAAACCAGATAAGTGGTAACAAAAGGAGGTAGAAGAGAGTGGTGTGAGATTGGAACCAACGACTCCATCAGAGAATGTGTGTCTACCAGCTAGAGGTGAAAAAAATTGTTTCAAAACTGAAACTTTCGATACGAACCGGTACATACAGGAAAGTAGGAACCAGTTTGAGATCGATAAAAACCATGGGTTTCTAACCAGTTTGTATTCCTCACTTTACACTGGTTCGAAACCGAATCGGTTAAACCGGAACCAAATCGGTTAAAACTGCTTCAAACCGATTAAAAATCTGATCAACACCTGAATAGAGCCGACCGGTTTTGACTTGGAACCGATACCTATAGGAACCCATTGAGGAGAAACTGGTTTGTGTATCTTTATTAACAGTTGGGTTAATTTTCATTTGTTATTATAGCAAACAGAATATATATAATAATTTACAAGTCTTCATTCATTAATATAAAAGCAAAGCAAAAAAAGAATAAAAAACTTTAAAAATAAAACTATACAATATGAAAGCCGTCACACAAAGTGGATGAGTGATGTAGCAACATAGTACTCATGGGACACCCGGCTGTGTCTTTCTCGTTACTGAGTCCTTCCTCGCTTGACCAGCTCTTCATTCTTCTCCTCGACCATTTTTTGTACCAAGATTTATACTTCACCCCCACTAAAAGTCATGTGGTTGTTTAACACAAAAAAAATTTCATGTTATAATATCACAATAATTAACACAAGATTAGTGTTATAACCTTAAGAACTTTTAAAGAGAATTACAAGAGCAAGAAGAAGAGAAATGTATAACTTATAAAAGTGTATACAAGAGGTGTATCTTCTCCTCTACATTGAGGTGGTATTTATACTACAAAGATCAATCATTTTGGTAGACAAGGAAAACTATTTTGATAGATAACTAGCATAGTAAACTTATCTACAAGTTTGACAAAGAGTTTATCCACTTGCTATGATAATAATTCATAATACTCCCCCTTGGATGACACTTTTCAAACTTCAAGAGTTTAAGTACTGCCTCGTTAAAAACCTTGCTAAAGAAAAACCCAGTGGGAAAAAACCTTAGCTAAGGAAAAAAGAGTGCAGCTTATAACTCCCTCTCAAATTGTCTTTTGTAGATCATCACATTACGTGTACGTGCCGCATGCCAATATCATAACCATGTTTTCTAAAAGTAGTTTTAGGAAGTGACTTTGTGAAAAGATTAGCTGAATTGTTGCTAGATTGAACGTATCTCATTTCAACTTGTTTATCTTTAATAAGATCTTGAGTGTATGAAAAGAATCTTAGTGGTATATGTTTTATTCTGTCACTTTTGATATACCCTTCTTTCATTTGTGAGACACAAGCTGCATTATCTTCATAGATTGGTGTTGTATTTTCATCTTTCTCCAATCCACAAGAAGTTTATATAAGTTGTGTCATAGATCTTAACCATATACATTCTCTTGAAGCTTCATGTAGTGCAATGACTTCAGCATAATTTGAGGATGTCGCAACAAGTGTTTGTTTCTGAGAACGCCATGAAATCGCAGTTCCTCCATTCTTAAATACATATCCAGTTTGAGATTTTGCTTTATGGGGATCAGATAAATAACCTGCATCTGCATAACCAACCCACTCTTCTTTTGAATTATTAGGATAAAACAACCCTAAATCAATAGTACCTCGAAAATATCGAAAAATATGTTTAATCCCATTCCAGTGCCTTTTAGTAGGAGCTGAACTAAATCTTGCTAACAAATTAACTGCAAAAGAAATGTCAGGTCTCGTACAGTTAGTAAGATACATAAGAGCTCCAATTGCACTGAGATATGGTATCTCTGGACCAAGGACCTCTTCATTATCTTCACAAGGACGGAATGGATCATTATCAACATTGAGTGATCAAACAACCATCGGTGTGCTTAAAGGATTTGCTTTGTCCATATTGAAACGCTTTAAGAGTTTCTCCGTATAAGTTGACTGATGCATAATTATTCCATTATGCATATGCTCAATCTGTAAACCAAGACAATATTTAGTTTTTCCAAGGTCTTTCATTTCAAATTCTTTCTTTAAAAGAGCAATTGTTTCATTTATTTCCTTTTGCGTCCCAATTATATTTAGATTATCAACATACACAGCTATGATCATAAATCCTGATGTTGTTTTCTTAATGAAGACGCATGAACAAATAAGATTACTTGTGTATCCTTTACTTGTCAAATAATCACTCAAACGATTGTACCACATCCTTCTAGATTGTTTGAGTCCATACAAGGATCTTTGTAATTTGATGGAATACATTTCCTTAGGCTTTGAGCTTAATGCTTCGAGGAATTTAAAACCTTCAGGAATTTTCATATAGATGTCACTATCTAGTGATCCATACAAGTAAGTTGTGACAACATCCATAAGACGCATCTCTAAATTTCTAGAGATTGCTAAACTGATTAAGTATCTAAAGTTTATTGCATCCATAACAGGGGAGTATGTTTCCTCATAATCAATCCCTGGCCTTTGTGAAAAACCCTGAGCTACAAGTCTAGCTTTATACCTTGTAACTTCATTTTTCTCATTTCGTTTTCGTACAAAAACCCATTTATACCCTACAGGCTTTACGCTCATCGGAGTACTATAACAATACGTCCAAAGACCTTTCGTTTGTTAAGTGAATCTAATTCAGCTTGCATAGCTCCTTTCCATTTATCCAATCATGTCTATTTTTATAGTCACTAACTGACTGTGGTTCAGGATCATCATCTCCACTCATGATGTCACTTGCTATGGAATAAGAAAATATTTTATCAATATTTTCTATTTCATCTTGATTCCACAAGATATGTGTGTGACCATAGTTAATTGATACTTCTTTGTTATTATCATCCAAATTCTCCTCATGAGAAGTTTTGGTATGTAGCCGTTTCATCAAGATCATTCACTTTATTGTCAACTTCCTTTTCATGAGTTTTTCTTTTTCGAGGATTTTTATCATTGGAATTGATTGGTCTTCCGCGTTTCAAACGTCTTTGAGATTCATAAGCCTTTGTGTTATCTATTTGCTTATTTAAAATCTCAACTCGAGTTGCAGCATTAGCAGTTAATATATGAGATTTAGTAACTCTGTTTATATTAGTAAATGAATCAAGCAATTGATTTGCAATTTCTTGCAGGTGTATTATCTTTTAAACTTCTGTCTCACGTTGTTTAGTTACTGGATCAAGATGCAATAATGAAGAAACATACCATGAGACATCATTTTCTTGTTTTTTCTTTTCTCCCCTAATGCCGGTAAAACTTCCTCGTTAAAGCCACAATCAGCACAACGTGCTTTAAATACATCACCCATTAAAGATTCAAGATATCTTATGATGAAAGCTGATTCATATCCAACATATATTCCCAACTTTCTTTGAGGACCCATTTTTGTGCGTTGTGATGGTGCAATAGGGACATACACAGCACACCCAAAAATTCTAAGGTGGGAAATGTTTGGCTCATTGCCAAGTTGTAACGGAGAGCATTTAAGATTTGCACTTGGTCTCATACGAATTAGTGATCCAGCATGAAGAATTGCATGACCCCAAATAGACACAAGTAGTTTTGTCCTCATTATTAATGGTCTAGCTATTAGTTGTAGACGTTTGATTAACGACTCAGCTAAGCCATTTTGTGTGTGTACATGAGCAATAGGGTGTTCAATAATAATTCCCACAGACATGCAGTAATCATTAAAAGCATGTTATGTGAATTCACCAGCATTATCAAGTCTCACCCTTTTAATAGTATAATCAGGAAAATGTGCTCGTAATTTGATAATTTATGCAAGAAATTTCGCAAATGCTACATTACGAGTTGATAACAAAGAGACATGAGACCATCTACTTGATGCGTCTATCAAAACCATAAAGTATCTAAATGGTCCACATGGTGGATGAATTGGTCCATATATATCTCCTTGAATTCTTTCAAGAAACAAAGGTGATTCTTTTTTAATTTTCATAGGCGAAGGCCTTGTGATTAATTTCCCAAGAGTACAAGATGTACACAAAGGAATTTTTTTCGATTGTGGATTTTTTGATATTTCAATGGATGCCCATGAGTGTTTTCAATTATTCTTTTCATCATTGTAGATCCTAGATGACCTAATCTGTCATGCCATAAGTTAAATGTCACAGGATCATAAAATTTTTCTTTAACTGCCATATATACCTGAGGCATATTGATGTGTGTATAATGTAAACCAGACTGAAGCATTGGTAGTTTTTCTAATATCTGATCTTTGCTTATGATATGCAAATATTTTTTATTATCAACAGTCCTTGACTGAGTATCATATCCGTTATGATATATGTTTTTGAAACTCAACAGATTTCTTGTTGATTTTGGGGAAAATAAAGCATTCTTTATAATAAGCTTTGTACCATTTGGTAATGCTAAATTAGCTTTTCCCACTCCTTCTATCAGGTCTGTAGGGCCTGATATTGTATTAACGATTCCTTTTGTTGGTTTAAGTTCATAAAAATATTTTTTAGATCTAAGTATAGTGTGTGTGGCTCCACTATCCGCTATACATATATCTGCTTCATTTGTTTGATCTTGCGCTCCAGTGATGTTCATTTTAATCTTGAAAGTATAAAGAAAAATAATAAGTGAATAACGACGACATTGTTATATTTTAATAAAAACTTTATTTAATCGAAAGAAAACATTACATGAAAAAAATACATGATTAAAGATAGAAAAACACTTAATTGTTGCATATAACTGTATTGGTAAAGCAATAGGTGTTTCAAAGGTCTGTGTCAAAGTCTGCAGTGTTCAACTCAACATTAAGATCATTAAAATTATCAATATGGTTCACTTCCTTCTCTTTTCTTTTAAGAGAGGCTTGGTATAGTTCACACAAATGTGGAGCTGTGCGACAAGCCTTCGACCAGTGGTTTGTGCTACCACATCTAAAACAGGAAGTGCCATTGTTTTCGGACCTACCAGCTTCATTCCCCTTGTACTGGTTGGAATTGTTTTGTGGGGCGTGGTAATTGACTGTTCTTTGATTTCTACCACGGCCACGACCACGTCCACGGTTATAAAAGTTACCTCGGTAATTATTATTACCTTTAAAAGAATGGTTTCGGTTATTAAGGTAACTTTTATCAAAGGAACCTCGGCCACGACCTCGTCCCCACTTTCTTCTAGAGTTTTTAGTAGCAACATTTATCTCTGGAATTGCTAATGATCCTGTGGGGCAAGCTTGATGATTTTTCATCAAGAGCTCATTGTTTTCTTCTGCTACGAGGAGAAATGAATTCAAATCAAAATATCTTTTAAATTTTTGCAACCTATATTGTTGTTGCAAGTTTATATTTGATGCATGAAATGTGGAGAAAGTTTTCTCCAACATATCTTCCTCGGTTACAGTTTGCCCACAAAATCTGAGGGTCGAGCATATTCTGAACAAAGCAGATATGTACTCGTTTACTTTGTTAAAATCTTGGAACATGAGATTGTTCCATTCATCTCTAGCAGTGGGAAGTAGAACTTCCTTTTGATGATCAAATCTGCTTTGTAAGTCTTTCCATAAAACATATGGATCCTCACAATTTGAATATTCAAATTGTAACATTTCATCAATATGTTTATGTAAAAAGACATCGGCTTTCGCCTTGTCTTGCTCTGAACAAGCATTCCCCTCTTGTATTGTTTCTAAGACACCCATTGATTTAAGATGTCTTCTCACATGGACCGTCCAAGGCATATAGTTTTCTCCATTGATACTAAGAGCCGGGAATTCAATTTTTGCAATATTCGACATTCTGATTTCTAAACAAGAATTAAGCAAATAGTAAGATGATTATTAGAATCCATATATATCAATAAACATTGCGATACAATAAAGTGGTAGAGCTATGAACAAATACAAAAATAAGAAAAGTTTAAATTCTTTGGGTGGTAGTTCAGCAATGAGGATAAGAATTAAAATAAGCATTATGGTTGCCAGTATTAAAACCGGGTGTATCATCTTGAAAGATTTTCTTGGATAAACTTGAGAGATGATCTGTTTATTGTAAACGGAAATAAATTGATATTGGTCAATTTATAGTTTAAAATTATAACCGTTTGTAACGGTTATGTGATTGTTTACAACGGCTATATAACCGTTCATAACGGCTATATAACCGTCGTCTATGTATATATCAACAATAATTTTTAAATAAGTATAAGATTATGTTATAAAAACATGAATTTAGTTTATAAAAACAAAATAGAATAAGAACGACAAATTAGGATAAGAATAAGACGTTAGTACGAATAAATGTTAGCAATATAATCAAAATGTTAGTTGACATAAAAGGAAATGTTAGTTGTATAAATAAAGATTAAGTAAATGTTAAATGCATAAGTAAATGTTAGTTGACATAAGATAAAATGTTAGTTGCATAATCAAAAAGTTAGATGCATAAATAAAAGTTAGTTTATTAGTAGTCCCATGGTTATCAAAATGTCCATAATAAGATCTCCTTTATGCTTATTTTATTTATATTAGTTATCTTCTCAATATAAGATATTATATATTATTACTTAATGAAGGTCTTACCTTGATTAGTAGATGGATTTGTGCTCAATTAGTCTTCTTGATTAGAGTTTAAGAGCTCTCATGCTGATAACATGTTATAATATCACAATAATTAACACAAGATTAGTGTTATAACCTTAAGAACTTTTAAAGAGAATTGCAAGAGCAAGAAGAAGAGAAATGTATAACTTATGAAAGTGTATACAAGAGGTATATCTTCTTCTCTACATTGAGGTGGTATTTATACTACAAAGATCAATCGTTTTGGTAGACAAGGTAAACTATTTTGGTAGATAACTAGCATAGTAAACTTATCTACAAGTTTGACAAAGAGTTCATCCATTTGCTATGGTAATAATTCATAATATTCCAATATTTATAAATATCTTTATACTTTAATAAAAGAGTATTTTGAGATGACATGTGGCAACACCACAATCATCCTTATCAAAATTTTCTCACCTCTCTCTTATCTTTATTACTAATAATATTATTTTACATTTTTTAGATTTAATACATTAAAAAGTGATTTATTTATTAATGTTATTTCTAATAAATAAATATTATATAAAATAATTAATTTTTCTACAACATAAAAATTTTTAAAACTAAGAAATAATTTAAAATTGGTATTTTAAAAAAGTAAATTTTTTAAAACAAAAAAAATTAATTTGGGAGTAACAATAAGCAAATTTTTAAAAATGACATTTTTATACGGTTTGTTTTAAAACAAAATATTTTTTTGGAAATAAGTTTAAAAATAAAATTTTAAAAAGTTGATATTATTGTTTTATTACTTATAGTAATTTCTCGTACGTAATTTCAGTTATATTATATCCTAGAATATCATTTTATAATTAATAAATTTTATTATATTAATATTTTATTTTATTCAACCCGTGTAACACACGGGTTTACTAAAGCTAGTAACTATATATAATAATTTCTTTACACTTAAAAAATACATTTATGTATCCGAACTAATTGTAACACCATAAACCCTAATACCAAACACTAAACGAAAAGAAAAAAACAAGGAATAACCGAAAAAACCAGTGTAGAATTCCAAATGTGGGAGACCCTAACCACAAGCAACCAATAATTATAAAAGCCACATTCAACAACAACAACAATTTAAAGCTTACCGATCGTCCGGGCATGAGAAGATGAAAAATTAGTCTATAGATGAAAATTTTCATATGCTCTAACTTTTTTTCTCCCTTTTAATTGTGGGTTATGTAACCCAAATCACCCCATGAAAAATTTTAGTTCTTTGATGAAATTTTGAGAAAGATAAACGTCGTGCTTTCTGATTACATTTGTATCTCTTAAATTCGATGGTATAGAGAGAATTCTAGGGTTTCATATATTTTTCTGATGATTTAATTACATACAATCAAGGAGATTAGATAAAGCCTACCTAAATTAAAAACAAGGAAACAAGATAATGGTAGGCCTAATTAACAAGAAAAGATAACAACTAAAATAAAAAAAATCATATACTTACTCTCAAGATAGAGCATGTAAATCTTTAATATTCATCTTGCTTAGAAAAAAATTAAACTGCTGAAGTTCCAAAACCTTTTGTAAGCAAATCCGCATTTTGTAATGTGCTATGAATAGGCGTAGGCATGATCTCCTTGGAATCCACATGTTCACGGACGAAGAAACAATGCTTCTCGATGTGTAATTTTCATTCGTGAAAAACTTGGTTATTGGCAATATGACGAGCTACCTGATTATCACAAAATAAGAATGTATGAGTTGTTATGTTAACTTGTAGGTCTTTGAGTAGCCACCTCACCCCCAAAGAATTTCACTAATTGTCGAAGTTGTAGCTCTATATACAGCTTCTGCTAAATAGCGAGACATAACAAATTGTTTCTTAGTTTTCTAAAAGAAGTAAATTTCTAGTTCTTCATCGTCTCATGTACGGGCACCCAAGCCAGTCATCATTGCAATTGGCAGTTAAGATTGATTGTCCTTCCCGAGGAAGAATGATACCTCGCCCTGGTGCCCCTTTTAAATATCTCAAAACTCGATTTGCGGACTCTAGATGATTACGATGAGGGTCCTAACAAACTAGCTCAAAACATTGACTGAACATGTAATATCAAGCCTTGTTGCTTTCAGGTATAATGTATCAACCACTAATACTATTAAGTGACATCTATTTGAGCCTCCTCTTCTCCCTTATCGAGCTTATTCTTTGATCAAAAGAAAATGCACTATAATACACTCTAACATTCCGTTATCTTTTAAACATCTAAGGTGTGTTTTCGTTGATTAAAACCCAATCCATCGGATGTTTTGGCAACTTCTTTGCCAAGTAAATACTTTTTGTAGCTAATATTCTTAATATTAAATCCTTCATCAAGTTGCTTCTTTGTTTGTTGATTTTTTTTTCATGACTCTTTATGATAAATGAAAAGCGAGTGATCAACCTCAGATTGGTAAAAATTTAAGTTGAAAATAAATATGATGAACTTATGATACTAATTTCTTGATGCTTGTTTGAGATCATAAAAATATTTTTGAAGGCTACATACACGTGTCTTGTTTTTCTTTAGGAAACCTTGTGAGATCTTTATGTAAACTTTCTCATCTAAATTGTCATGCATGAAAACATTATTTACATCTAGTTGATAAATATATCATCTTTCTTTGCGGCTATCTTTAATAACTTTTTTACGGTCACAAGTTTTTCCACAAGAGCAAATGTCTCATGATAATCTACTCCTTCTATTTGAGTGAATTCTTTGCCAACAAGCATAGCCTTGAATCTTTCAACCTCTCCGCTGGATTTATACTTTGTTTTATAAACCCGCTTCGAGTATTATGGTTCGTTTTCCTTATGACAACTGTTCCAAAGTCCATTATATGATTTGCAATAAAGCCAAACCATATATATATATATATATATATATATATATATATATATCCATATACACACACATATATATATATATATATATATATATATATATATATATGTATATATATATATATATATATATATATATATATATATATATATATGTATATATATATGTGTGTGTGTGTGTGTAGAAAAAAGAAAGAAAGAAAAACAAAAAGCCTACTTTGAACAAGAGACACTTGTCTAAAAAACTTAAAACCTAACAACTCCAACTAAAACCAACTTTTCGGAAACATTAAATTTAAATTAAATAGAGTGGAATAAAAGAAAAAATTAACATTATATGTTTCAAAAATGTTTTCTTGAACAACAAATGCTAGTAAGAACGATTACACAGTATAGACATTCAAATTGAAATCACACTAATAGTCACAATCTAAAGATACAATTTTACCTCCAAATCCCGAGTCATTCTGTTGAAACACTATCATTTCTCCACTTCTATATATGTCAACTGAATTGTTGTGGACGTGCTTTAGAGAATTAAGTAGCTCCTTCATGCATGCATCTAGATAGAAATTACCAACTTTGTATTCTGCCCATTAGTGATTTCGCTTGTCTGCATCGAGTGAAAAGATTGGATGTTGTTTCCATATCTACACCAGTTTCCATATCTACACCACAAGCCGAGCATAACGCATTCTCCACCATAATATTCTTCTTGGCGAGACTTACCATAACAGGAATCTTATCTTTCATCGCTTTCCAAACAAAAGTTCTAGCCTTGATAGGAATCAACAATTTGTTGTTAATTTTCGATTTTAGCCACGCTACCAAGAACAATCTTTTTTATCGATCAAGCCGCTCTCTCTCACTCCACTTGTCTAACTATCTTCACAAACTTGTACAATCGATATCTCCATAGACCGCCCATTGCCATACATGAGGACCTTTATGAAGATCTATGGAATGAAGAAAAACAATGATAGAATTTAATTCCAGTATTCTTTGCACTTGAGAAAAAGCTTTCTTTCATGACCATTTAAAACACTTTTCATTAGTAATACCATTTAATCTCTCATTAACCATCACCATTTTGTTCTTTTAAGAAAAAATAAGTTAGGAAATATGGATTTTAAAGCCCAAATTCCACTCCTATTGTCTATCTAGAATTGTATTGAAGGCTCGTCATTTAACCTGCATTTAATGAAATCATTTTGGTTAATTTTTAACTTCATTAAGCCATCTGTAGCTTTCACAATATTCCACTACACACGGAGATTGATTTCCACCATAGAAAAGAAGCAATGTTCCTATTAAAACCATGAATAACATTTATCACTTTTAATCATAAATCTTCCGCTTTCATTTTATATCTTCTAACCCATTTTTCTGATAGTGTTAGATTTACAGTCTTGACGTACCACTAGGACGTTTAAGCGCCATGCATTTTTTCCATGCAACCCGTGCAAGTTTCTTATTTTGCTCTGATCCTCCTTATAAAAAACTCATTCTTTATACTTTTATAATCTTTGTATAATTTTGGATGAGGCTTTATCTAACAATAAATAGTACAGCGAAAGGCTACAAATGATCAAATTAATAAAAGTCAGGGGCTGTTTGGCAGCCTCTTAATCAGCCTCTTAATGGTTCAGATGTCTGAATGGTTCAGCATTTAATGGTTCAGACTGTTTGTTTCGTGAGCACATGTCTGAATGGTTAAGAGATTTACCTCTGAATGGTTAAGCATTATATTGATGCTGAATGGTTAAGTGGTCTAATGCTGAATGGTTAAGACATATTATCTGAATTGGTCAGACATTTGTCTTTGAATAGTTAAATTATATACTAGCTCTTAATGGTTCAGACCTCTTAATGATTCAGCACTTAATGATTCAGACCTCTTATTGGTTCAGCACTTAATCATTCAGATGTTGTCAAACAGCCCCTCACTCTTTTTCCAAAAGAGGTGTTTTTAGCTTTCCAAGGAAATAATATTTTTAACAATGTTTTTAAAACCGGACCGGACAGTAAACCGGACGCCTTACCGGTCCACTGGTCGGACCGGTTTAACCGGTCGGACCGTATGTAAGAACCGGATAAAATTATAATTATTTTTTTTATAAATATATGTAAAAATAAAAAAAATAAAAAACCGGTTCAACCGGTTCGGTTTCTGGTTCAACTGGTCCGGTTCCCGGTCCGACCGCCGGTCAGACCGGTTCAAACGGTTTGACCACTGGTTCCCGGTCGGGCCGTCCAGTCGGGTCCATTTTTCAAAACCATGATTTTTAACAAAACCTACCATGTATGAGAAGTAATTATACTCACAACTACACTCTTATAATAGATAATAATAATAATAATTTACATTTTTTTATTATGTTTGGATTATCTAACTTGAACTCTTCCTCTACCACACCTCTTTTCATTTCATACCTCAAGAGTCAAGACATACGAGAATTATCGCACAAGAAACTTGCATTACTAGCAGATTTCATCTTCTTCCACCATACTTTCTTCTCAAAAACCCTAATCTCATCGATTCTTAATCAATCCTCCGATCAAACTCACTGAATTCCAATACAAATTGATCAACATACACAGGAGATGAGTGATACAGCCGATAAACTAGCTCAATTTCAAGCAATTACAGGCCTCGAAGACGCCGATTTGTGCACTGACATCCTCTCCGCTCACGGATGGAACCTTGAACAAGCTATCTCAAGCATCACTTCAACATCAGACTCCGATCGCACCAATCCTCCGACTTCTTCCGCCACCGCCACCGTCGCAACCGACAGATTCGAGGATTTAGGGTTTATGGCCGATGAAGGTGCAGCTCCACCAGGTTTAGCATGGAAGCTTATTACGCTACCGATTTCCATCGTTTCTGGTAGCCTAGGGCTAGTTTCCGGTGCTGTAGGTCTAGGTTTATGGGTGGTTGGTGGTGTTTTATCATATTCGTTAGGCATGATCGGGTTAACTAACGGTGGATCGTCGTCGAATCCTTTGGTTTCGGTGTCGACTGCAGCGGCGGAGGCGATGGAGTTCGTGTCGGAGTTTGAGAGTGAGTATGGTGATAGGCGTCCGAATTTTGTCTCCGAGGGTTTTATGGATGCGTTAGAGCGGTCGAGGCGTGAGTTTAAGCTGTTGTTTGTGTACTTACACTCGCCGGATCACCCTGATGCGCAGGCGTTCTGTGAGGGTAGTTTGTGTTCTGAGGTTTTGTCAGCGTTTGTGAATGAGAATTTTGTTGCTTGGGGTGCGAGTATTAGGGCTAGTGAAGGGTTTAAAATGAGTAACAGCTTGAAGGCTTCTAGGTATCCTTTCTGTGCTGTTGTTATGGCAGCTACTAATCAGAGAATTGCTCTGCTTCAGCAGGTATCTAGCTTATGTTATGATGTTTGAAGAGTGTTAAACCATTAGAACATATCAGTGTTTACCCTATTACACAAACTGAAATCACCATTTGTCACACTTGTTTTGAACTTTTGATAGAGTAGTAGTTTTGAACTTTTGATAGAGTAGTAGTTTCAAACTTTCTAGTTGGGTGGTTGATATTTTATACTTGTACACAGTGTTAGCTACAACTTTGAGTAGGTAAGTCGTAAGCATTATGGTTGGTTTCGTTTTATTTCGTGCCTTTTTAAGTCGGTGGTCATTTATATCCATTCGGGTAGTTGCATCTATGAGACTAAATTTATGATCATGGGGGTGTTTGGATTGTTTTTTTGGTATTGGGTTATCTGATTAAGTGTTAACGTCATGATAAGCGGTTTCAGATGTTCTGATAAACAAATATTGCTTCTAGTTTTTTTGGAAATATTTAGGGGTAAAATTATCGGTTTCGTACCTAGCAATATAGTTAGGTTATTATAGGTTAAACTAAAGTAATCTAGTAAACCCTTTTTTTACCTAATTTGAGAAAATTCACTACCATGTAACAAGATGTTTCTTCTTTTTATACAATACCACATTCATCGTCACTTTTTTCCTTAAATAATCAGAATCTGTCAAACCCTCGAATAACTTAATATTACAATTTTAAACAGTAGAAGCAGATTCCAATAACCTGTTTTCGTATTCTGAATTTCTGATTAGTAAATTTCATGTTATCAATATCTATTAGCACATTCAAACACCCCTAAGTAATAAAGAACCGTGGATTCCAGCCTTGGTTTAAAAAAGCGCGCCTGAGGCGCGCCTAGGCGCAAGGCGACTCTTGAGGCGAGGTGTGGGGCTTTTTGTAACACAAGGCGCACACTGTACAAGAAGCGCAAGAAAAGCGCGATTTTTTGGGGAAAAATCCCCCTGAGGCTCGCGCTTCTTGTACAGGAGGTGTTTTTTTGCTTAAAAATGCTATAAGTGTTGCTAAAGAAGTTATACATACATGTAATTTATACATTAAAGCATATATAAACATTATTTATAGCTATATTTTGGGTGGGGATGTTAAAAACCTATAGGATTATATTAAAAAATTTATATAAACACTTAGCGCTTCGCGTACGAAAAGCCCTCCGCTTTTGCTCTTCGCGCTTCGGTTTTAAACCTTGTCTCCTCGGAGCGCTTCTCGCTTTTTAAAACCAAGATTCCAGCTTGTCTTGACAAGCGCAAGTATACAATCCATAAAACAATTATACACATGCTAAAGATTTGTGTATATCATCCTTGGACACTATCTTTTTTTAGTATATTTCAATATCTGAGTTCTTGCACACGAACCCTCGTAATGAGTGAAAGCTACACGTCTTCTTAATTCTTCCGTGTATGCATATTATGTAATGGCCTGCACAAACCCCATATCATCTTTATACTATGTAATGCTTTGTGCAATTTTACAAGGGTAAAAGTACATTATATATTTGCATTTGTTGTAGGTCGAGGGACCTAAATCACCGGAAGAAATGCTTACATTATTACAGAGGGTTGTTGAAGAAAGTGCCCCTGTCCTTGTAACAGCAAGACTTGATGCAGAGGAACGTAGGAACAACATAAGATTGAGGGAGGAGCAAGATGCTGCATATCAAGCTGCTCTTGAAGCTGATCAAGTATGTTCTAATTTACTTTTCTTATTCTGAATTATCATCTGATGATTAGGACCTTATTCATGAACATGCAGATTAGAGATGGGATACGTGTAATTGTAATGAAATCTTAGAAACGAAACGGGTCATATGGGTGGCCGAAGTATACATCTAACGCATAAAGTCTTCTTAATTATCTTACTGAAATAGTTCAGATTTATTATTGGTATAATATTTTGTGTAATCATATTGCCTAACTTGTTTATGTGAAAACAGGCTAGGGAACGCCAGAGGAAGGAAGAGGAAGAACGACTAGAAAGGGAAGCTGCTGAAGCCGAGAGAAAACAAAAGGAAGAAGAGGAGGCACGTGAAAGAGCAGCAATTGAAGCTGCTGAAAGAGAAGCTGAATTAATCAAACTGCGAGAGCAAAAATCCTTGTCTTTGGGCCCTGAACCTGAAAAGGGGCCTGATGTTACTCAGGTATTCTATACTCTTAACTTCCTGTCTAATGATAATATATGACTATATGGGCATGCTAGATTTTCATAAGAAATTTGTTCTAAATTTTATTAGTGGAGGTCTGAATCTTGTTCTGAGAAATATACAGCTGTAATAAAATGTAATAGTTTAGGGAGAATTATATATAACCACTGAACAAAAGACCTTATAATTAGAGAGATGACAGTTACAATCATTTATAAATAAATGGGTCAAATCGGGTTATGTTTTTATTTCTTATCGGGTCAAAACATGTAGAAAATGAAAAGATCATCTTAAAAGGAAATTGGCCAAATGTGTCAAAAATCACAAAACATGTATATTTAATTCAAAAACTTTCTTAATCATTGATTCATAAACTTTAGATTATTATTGAAAATCTATAACATTAAGGATTTTGGCTATAGAATAAGAACTTACTTTCCTTAATGTACCAACATGAGTGACTTGCTTTTTCTCTTTCTAATTACCATGGCACTTTAAAATTTTGTTCCGATATGCAAGGTTGTTGTAGCATGATGGCTCTACGGGTCAAAATGTAAAATGTGACGTTTGCATTTGTTTATTAACTATAATGAAGGTGAGGAAGACGCCAAAGTTGATTGTAATAAATAAACAAGTACCTTGATATCCCTCTCCCTCTCTCTCTCTCTCTACATGCCTCCTGCCACTACCACCGGAGTGCCACGTTGCACAAGTTCCCCTATCTTCTCCCTTTCCCCATCAGCACCTATAAATCTATGGTTGTGACGCCTCCTACCTTGGCCCATCACCGCCACCTTGTTAGTCAAAGTCGCAAGGGACAAATGAACACTATCATGGCAAGAAAAAGTACAAGTAAACCACCTTGATGTCATGTGACAACCATGTCAGGTCAAAACGTTTGCAAAATGTAGTTCAATGGTCATATTGACACAAAAAGTAACTTAGTCGTATTGGTACATTAAATAAAGTAAGTTGTTATTCTATAGCCAAAACTATGTATTTAATCATTTTAACTTGCTAATTATTGCTAAAATATGTAAATCCTTTGGATAAGTTTTTCGGACCAAACCAACCCGACCCGTTTTGACCTATACCACAATAACCCATTTGAACCGTTACCAACCTTCTAACCCGACCATTTTCCCACCTCTCCATATAATAGTAGGGCTTAAGTTTCTTAGATATACTAATATATAGATCTACATAGGAAACTAAGCATGTTCAGTTATTCCTATAAATCTTAAATTCTGAAACACACATTAGTGTAAAGATCCTCTATACTCGTGTTGTTTTAGTAACCTGTTAAATGCAAATGTCAAGTTAGATTATGTTTTGACTATTACTTGTCCTGACAAATCAATGTATTTTTTTTCCCAAGCACAAACTTAAATGTGATTTATTTATTAAATGATGTAGGTACTGGTGAGATTACCGAACGGGGAAAGAAAGGACAGGCGGTTCCATTCTACTGCAACAATACAGTCTCTATACGACTTTGTTGATTCTTCAGGAACCTTGGAAATGGGAAGTTACACCCTTGTCACCAATTTCCCTCGCGTTTTATATGGCCCGGACAAACTCTCGTTATCTCTCAAACAAGTTGGATTGCATCCTCAAGCCAGTCTTTTTGTTGAAATGAAATCTTGAGGTTCTTTTGTGCAGATTAATGTTAGACCAATTCTGTGTTTAGATCATGTTGTTTTCTCCCCATAGAATGCATATGTCAAGTGTTCATTGTGGATCATGTGTCATGCAGATTCATGTTAGTATTGAACTGAAATAAACTGATAAACAGAATTTCTTGTTCTTTTTTTGTTTTGATACGGGGCATTAGGGTACCCGGAGTGTAGCTTGGGTAATTGCATTGTGTTGTTAGAATACTTCGAGGACAACACCTCGGGTCTCTAGGGTAGTGACATTGAGTTGGCTTTAGGGTTCAAAAACACGCTCCTGAACCTGAACCTGTGTGTGTGTATTAATTTAATCGATTTAATTTTAAATGTTAAGGGTGGTTTTGGGTTAAGAAAATAATGTGCTCCTCTCTAGGGTACTTCAGGTTAAGAATGAAGTGTTAGATTGTGATTAGGTGAACTTTAAGATACTTTTTTTTTAAGTTTAGTTTGTGGAGCACTTCTAGTAGGCTTACATGTTCACAATAGTGCTTTATTACATTTTAATGTGTCAAATGTCATATGATGAACATGATAGATTAGTTAAGCAATTGATTATGTTTGATCTTTGAGGAACAGTATGCTTATATTAATAAGTTATGACTACAGCGAGCCGGCAAAATCAAAACTATACAGAGAAGATTAGCATGACAATCAGTAATAGCTTTGGTGCTTCGACTCTTGCATAAAGTTCTTGCTTCGACAAAAAAAAAGTCGGAGAACATCCTCAATTAAAAATATTAAGAGCATGTCTAGTCATCACTTGTCAAACTCTCTTTTGTCCCTCTCAAAACCTATAAAAACTAAAATAATAAAAAAAAAACATTAAAACTCTATTCTGCTCCTCTCTCTCATCTCCTCACAAAGTTGATATTTTCAGATTCTTACCCCAAATCTCTTTCTACTTTCTCTCCTTGTCACTTTTCTCCTTCACATCATACTCTCCCTCTGAAGAGTTTATGGACTTTGAATATTTTAACAATGATTTCTATATAATTAATAGAGTGCTCATGGCCAAATCTGGTTTTAAGAAACAAGCTAAATAGATTACTGCTGTTTCTATATGGCAAACCGAAATCGTACAACTGATTAGATGTTCCTTCATACTTGAATATTAAATTAAATATATAGTAACCACTTATCTAAAGCATAAAAGTTAAAAGGAGTACGGTTGGACTGTTTTAACGTTATTCCCGGTAAAAGTTTTAACTTTTAAGATTTGACCTAGTCACTTTTAAAATTTTCTAAGGTCTGTAGAGAGTTTAATACCGCCGTCCACCACCACCCACTGTCCACCACTACCATCCACCATCACCACCATCCACCATCACCACCATCAACCGTCCACCACAGTGGCGGATCTAGAAACAAAGTTCAGGGGTAACGTAATTTTTTTTTCCGTACATTTATAATAATAAAAGGGTCCGGAGTAAGATCATTTAAATCATATTTATTTGGGATCGCAGGAATTGAACTCGAAAGAGTTGTTGACCTAATATCATCATCAATATTATTAGAACCAATATCTCACTCTTGAAATTTTCTATTAAAAATTTACCAATAAAAACTTGTTTAATCTCTAACTTTATAACAAATAACCTAGTAAGATTACAAATTGCACTTAGAAATAACACAATTCAAATACCTGATTTCAATATCAAATCTTTAATTCATCTTTTAAATCCCTACTTCATATACCTAATTGTATTAACCCAAAATATTAGAAATTGAACCACATAACCATTGATTTTTATAACAAATAACATTTAAATAAACTTAAATATTAGAGAATAAACAACATTAATCATAAATCCTAAATTTCATAATGTAATAGAGTAAAAAACACTAAAAATGTTACATTGAAGTGGATGGTGAATTGATTAAAGATCACACGTGAGTGGTGTCAAGGGCTGCCGCAGCAGGAGGCAATTTGGCGGTTAGCAGCCTGATGGGCGGCGGTGGGGGACGTGGGGTGATTGACATTGTGGGTGGATGGTGGTTGACTGGTTGTGGCCTAGGGAAGGGACGAAAGGGTCTATGGGGCATGGAGTGATGGATAGTGTTTTTTTATTTTAAAGTTTATGTTTGATTTGGTTATGGGTATTTCGCCTAATTAGTTACGCTTTTAAGTTGTTTAATGTTTTTTGGGTTTATTTTTATTTTGGGCTTGTTAGTTATTATTGTATTGAATTATTGGGTATTTTGGGCTTATAAGTTATTTTTGTTTTTATAAAATGTAATGTTATTTATAAAATATAAGGTTAATTTTTGTAATATTTTAAACTTTCAATAAAGTGTTGAGTTTAAAAAAAATTAGGGGTAACGTAATATTTTCTCAGGGGTAACGTAAAACCGTAACTTTTTTATTTTTTATTACGTATAACCGTAAATAAATTACTTGTAAAAAGTTGAGGGGTAGCGGAGGCTACCCCTAAACTCCATATAGATCCGCCCATGGTCCACCACCACCACCACCCACCACCCACCACCCACCGTTCACCATAACCACCACCATCGTCAAGTCGTCCACCTCCACCACCACCGTCATCACCATCCACCGTCCACCACCACCCACCACCGTCCACCACCACCTACCATTTACCACCACCACCACCACCGTCCAGCAGCGCCGTACACCACCACCAATTTATTTTAGCAGTTACAGGCGTTAAAAACCAAACAGTCTTCTTCTTGTAGAGTGCAGAGGTTTGGTCCACCTTTTCTTCTATAGATGTCTGCAGATGTGGTTCGCATACTGTAGACATTTTACCTCTAAAAAACAAATTGCACCTAAGTAATTAAGGATGATTTATTGTATAACATGCCCAGGTATGTGAAAAGGTTTGGAGAAAGTTGTAGCTTGGATTTAAGCATTTCAAATCAAGCTACAACAATCCTTTAGTTGAAATTAAAGCAACTTGAGTAGAAACATGAATGTAACGATTAAAGAGTGTGGCCAAGAACCATGTCGCGTATGAAGTGAGGATCAAACTTAATGTGCTTAACGTTGATGAAAGACAAGGTTGACAACAAGATAGGTAGGTCCAAGATTATCACACCAAATAGCTGGAGATTTAGGTAAAAAAATAGTAAGCTTAGAGAGTAAATACATGATCCAACAAACTTCAATAGTAGTATGAGCTAGGGTGCAATATTCTGTTTCCATATTGGATCAAGTCACTATTTGTTGCCTTTTGAAACTCCAACTATTAAGGTTTGAAACAATGAAGCCACAACAACCAGTTGTAGATTGATGATCATTTGGGTAGCCAACATGGTCGGCATCGACATAGGCATGAGTGGAAAAATATGAAGAGTGTTAGATAGTCAAGCCATGTGTAGGGGTGCGTTTTAGGAAGACATGCACTTCGATATCACTAGGGATCAAGTAAGGGATCTTCGAAGCGGCGACGTAACTTTTTTCTCAACCAAACAGGAACATGTAATGATTTATACCGACTAAGACTTGTCCGTTTGGGTAGGTCAAATATATATCTTTGATGAGATAGATGAAGAGTACCATCATTGAAGGTCACTTGGATGCCCTAATCGATGGTACCATAGTGCATGACCTTTGGTAGTCATCGAGGGAGAATGTAGATGAAATGCCTTACGATGTAGGCAGTGGATGACTTGGCCTTTATGGAGAAACCAAGACATAATAACGTAATGGTGATAGGATCATAAGAAACCAGTCGAGTTATAAATAAAAGATTTTTAGTTAAATTGGAAGCTATTAAGGCATGTTTAAGTAAAATTTTATGGTTAGATAATGAGAGTGTAGCATGGCCAACGCGGGAGATGTTTAGTGCCATACCATTACCCACACTAATTTTCCGTGACCGTGATATCGAATGACATGATCCATCATTGATACGTTTTCGGTCATGTGAGTTGTTCCCCAGAATGTGGAATCCAAGAGTCTAATTGTTCATATATGTTCGTAAAATCCGAATCTAATTGTTAAAACCCAAACTAGTGGGACTTGAGGATTTTGAAAGCCACAAGTCATCAAGTTTGTTGTAAAAAAAGTGGAATTAAGATTGTACTCGTTATTAATGTGTGAGATTGAGTAGAGTAGTGGTGTGGCAAACCAAAGGTAGATGATAATTTGTAAAGTAGGAAAAGAGATCTGATGGGCCTATTGATTGGGTTAGCTATTGATTACGCTAATCATCAAATAGCATTAAGCATTTCACATAATAATATCTGGTGACCGGCTGACCGTTGTGTAGTATGGTAGTCTTTCTTTTATTGATGGATATTTCAAGTCAGGTAGTAACATGGTAGGTGGATTAAAAATAAAATAGAATCTTTTAAAAAAATATAATTGAAAAATGTTTTCTATCTAAAAACATTAAAGAAACGATATCCACATTCTTAGAAACCATGAAAACCCTTCAAGGTTGTTACAACCATATTCACATATGATGTTCTTTTTTCCAAGTTTTTTAATCATCGTTCATACATACATTAAGGTGTGTTTTGTTGACTATCTATGATAATTTAGAAACTAAAATCATAAAACTTTTGGGAATTTATTATTTAATTGAACGATATTTAAAAACATGGGCAGTTTTGACGATCGTATCAAAAGTCAAGCCTACAAAAATGACTATCAAGTATTGAGACGTTATGGATAGGGTTGTTAAAAAATATCCGAATCCGAGAATCCGATCCGAAAATCCGAATCCAAAATATCCGAATTTTCGGATATCCGAAAAATCGGATATCCGAATTTCGGATATCCGAAAATTCAGATTCGGATAGTGATTTTCAAAAGTTTTGGATATACGGATATCCGATTATCTGAAAACAATTTTTTTTTTTTTTTGAATTTTAGATATATTTTTACTTTAGGTTGAGATTTTTTAGTGTATATTGTGACTTTTATGATATGAGTTGGTTTTTTTATGTTTTTTTATAATATTATATGTTTAATTATTGTAAAAAACTAAAAAATAAAAAAAATAAATTTCGGATATCCGAATCCGTATCTGAAATTTCGGATACGGATTCGGATAATGATATTTACTATCCGAAATTTTCTGATATCCAAAATTTTGAATATCCAACTTTAAACACCCCTAGTCATAGAAAAGTATAGCATTTTGGGTATACACTATGCTTCAGTTTTTTTATTAATAATGCATTTATCTAATTCAATATGATTAAAATTTTATGTATTAAAATATACATTCTGAATTGCTTTAATATTACGAATAATGCAAATATTAAGCTAATTAAATTATAAGACAATCCATTAAATAAAATACAAAAAGTCAGAAATGTATTATCATTTTTTATTATTTATTTAAAACAAACAGATTAACAGATATGATCATATATATTATTATTGTTAGACAAATTAGATTTTAATAATTTAAGACGTATTTGTTGATAATAATCTATACTATCAATTTGGCCGATAATAATTACAACTTTCAGTTTTGTTACCAATGACAATCTTAGTAGCATAATTATTCATTTGTTTACACTTGATTTCCACTTGATTTTGCTCACGATGGTGATTGAGAATAAAATAAGGAGACACATCATGAAATAGAATGAAAAACGAAAGAAAATTAAGTGTAAATCAATAAAAATTATGTTCATAGAATTGTTATTGGTAACAATACTGAAAATTGGGATTACTATCGGCCAATTTGATAATATGAATTTGGATTATTAAAATCCAATTTGCTTATTATTTTCCATGAGTTTACCAGATTAATTTAAATTTGAATGTTATCATTTAGCGAAGATTAAGATATTGATTGTTATTAAAGAAAGATTATAGGATTATGTTGCCGCCATGTTCGTGGAATTACGGATATACTAATATTATTCTTCGGATGACCAGGTTGGTATCACTGTTACACAAACCACACCTTAGTTTCATCAAATTATAGAGTTAACTACTAACTTTAAAAAGTTACAAGTATAAACCAAACTTTTAGATTTGGTTTTATATAATCTCGTAATGTATTCTTTATATTTATCGACACTGTCTACGCAAATGAGTAGTGTATTTAGCATTGTAAAAATGCGATCATGGTCTTTAATGGGTTGATTTAATAAGGTCAAAGTTGTTATCATAACGATTTGACGAGAAATTATTAATGTCAACTGTGCGCGATAACAGTGTTTGGAATTTATATCAGACCAACCAACCTACTCATTTAATGTGGTTATTTGCTTTTAGCGTTTTTAAAATATTCAAATATAGATATACTTGATTAAGCTATGGACTGTGAATTGAAAATCTCTGGTGTATTTTTAATAGAAACTTAATCATTTACATCTTTAAAGAGTGTTTTGAATGTTAACAAAAAACATAAACTTACTGTGTAAATTCTATGACTTGATTATTTCATTAAGTCTTCTTCAAATGTGCTAATTACAATTTACAAGATCTATCCATATATTATTGAATATCATATGAGTTTAGTAATTTAATAAAGACCTTCTATACAAATTTTAAAAACATATTTATACCATTATCGAATTCATATGTGACATGCTTATGCCTTATAATAAGAGTAATAATGCCATCTTCAAACTTTTTTCTTTTATCTTTTTTGTACAATAAACAACAAAAATACCTTAAATCAAAAGTATAAGATGTATCATAATTTACGTATATTGCAAGCCTAAAATTTAATAATAGTTTTTGTTTTTATTTTAAGTTGCGTAATACGTTTCTCTACACAAATGACTTGCATATTTGATATCCAATAATTAAATTCATTGTCGGTCATAACATATAACGATCACCAACTCATTTAATGTTAGACTGACAACCTACTCATTTTACGTAGTTATTCGCTGTATATACAACTGTTTTTTAAGATATTTAAACAAAAGGATATTCAATTAATTTTTTAAACATAAAATCAAATTCTGTTTTGTATTTTTATATAATATTATCGTCATCTACACCTTCAGAGAGTGTTTAGACGTGTTAAAAAATATGTTTAAGAGATAATTATAAATCTCTATAACATGTAACGTAAAAATACAATAAAAGTAGTTGGATAAAAACTGAAAAC
Source organism: Flaveria ramosissima (assembly GCA_025215565.1). Classification (NCBI taxonomy): domain Eukaryota; kingdom Viridiplantae; phylum Streptophyta; class Magnoliopsida; order Asterales; family Asteraceae; genus Flaveria; species Flaveria ramosissima. The sequence continues at coordinate 58,692,523 of CM046030.1, forward strand.
TAGTCAATAGATAAGGGGTCTTTCTTGTAACTTATCCATTCCTAAAAAGAAGCAAATTAAAATTGAAACACACTTCAAAAACCGATTTCATCGTTCTAATTAGATAACTATTTTAGGGTTCTATAAATCCCATAAAGCATCATAATCCCCAATTTTGCTTCCAAAAATTACTACTCAATATCATCAATCGTGAATTCTACTTCTCAAATCTCATATTGAACACTTGATTTCTGAGGTTGATTTTCTTAATTCTTCCACAAATCGCTCAATTTCATCGCATAAGCGTCTGTAAATGATTGGGGATCTGAAGGTTTTGCGGTATGGCTAAGAGATTTGGAGAAGAAGCACAGCTAGTTTGCATAGTTTCGATTCGTTTGAAGAGTTTACACACGTTGTTGCCGATGAGTTTTGCAGGAAATTTCTTCAGAATTCGATCATCAATCGATTCGTTCTACGTTGCTTGCGAAGCGTTTTCTGAGCACTGCCGACTCTAGCGATTTCTTCGTTCTTCGTTCGTTCGGGAGCTGGTGTTGTCTTCTGCGTTTTTGGGGTCCGTGAGGTTGTGTTCGGTGGTGCTAATGGCTTCTGAAGTAGGGTTTTTGGTGACTGGTGATGGTGATGGTGATGGTGATCTGTTTGCGAAGTTGAAGTTGGATTCGAAACTGAAACCGGAGATTGAGGATCCTGATGTTGTTGAAAGATGCCCTCACAATCGTTACGTTCGGGTAAGACTGAATTTTAGTTCATGTTGTTCATATATTCAAGAGTTTTTAAGATGATTAGTATGCATAGGTTGAAGTTTGTTCTGGTTATTATGTTGCAAAGTGAGCATATGCATTGTTGAAGTAGTTTTAAATTGGTTTGAAAACATATTATTAGAACCAGATATAACCATGATTAATAAGTATATTTGTTATGAACTGCTACAGTTTACAACTTGTTTAATATTTTTTATCAGATTCTTAAGGTTTTTTTGGTTTCCTTCTTTCAGTATAATGAATTGCTGGGGAGGGGAGCCTTCAAGACTGTGTAAGACATCTAATTTTATTTCCTTTTGTTTAAATTTGTATATTATACTGGTCCCACTGGTTAGCACAGGCATGAGTTATCCCTAACGGGTTCTCGTGGTTACGAATTTTTTTGCTATATTATACTTGTAGACGTAGCTTTATTTTGCTGATGAGTTATCCCTAACGGCTTCATGATGATGCTTATTTTTGTCTTTTCTGTTTTTTATATGGTATTGGCAGATACAAGGGATTTGATGAAGTTGAAGGGATTGAAGTTGCTTGGAACCAAGTGTTTTTAAATGATGCTATTCGATCTTCTGCGCATCTCGAAAGAGTTTATTCTGAGGCTCACTTGCTAAAGACACTAAAGCATGAGAACATTATCAAGTCGTATGTTTCTTGGGTGGACGAAGAGAAGACAACTATTAACATGATTACTGAACTGTTTACCTCAGGCAATTTGAGGCAGTAAGTGGTTACCCCTTTGTTCTTTTTCTTGCATTTATTTAATATATTTTACACAATGTTTAATCTATGTTTTCATTTGCATTTAGATATCGCAAGAAGCATAAGAGTGTTGATTTGAAGGCTATCAAGAATTGGGCCAGACAGATCCTTAAAGGCTTGGCTTATCTGCACAGTCATGAGCCTCCTATTATTCACAGAGATTTAAAATGTGACAACATATTTGTCAATGGAAATCACGGAGAAGTGAAGATTGGAGATCTTGGATTGGCAACTTTAATGACACGCCCCACTGCCAAAAGTTTAATTGGTAATTTATTTAGATCATGCTTTTGATAGTGCCACGGTTTTAATTATAAAAAAATTAGCAGAAGTTTTCATTGGTTTACTGGATTGCAGGAACCCCTGAATTCATGGCTCCAGAGCTTTATGAAGAGGAATATAATGAACTTGTCGACATATATTCATTCGGGATGTGTATATTAGAGTTGATTACTTGTGAATATCCGTACAGTGAATGCAGAAGTCATGCACAGATATATAAAAAAGTTACTTCTGTAAGTTTCTCTACAGTTGATCATCTTCTATTATAGGGGAGGTTTAGTTCTGTGTTTTGGAATCAATTATCTGATTATTGTGTGATCTTGGTCTTTCTGTTTTGCAGGGGATAAAGCCCGCTGCTCTTTCGAAAGTCAAAGATCCACAAGTCAAGGAGTTCATAGAGAAGTGTTTGGTTCCGGCATCTCAAAGATTGTCTGCAAAAGAGCTTCTTAAAGATCCATTCCTCGCCCCAGAAAGAATAGAAAAGCATGTACATGAGCCGGTTGATCTCGACTTGGTCAACCTGTCAACATTTCCCATGGACATAGACTGTAATGACAATAAGATTTCATCTGGTAGCTCATGTGCGAAGAGCAGCACCAGCAGCCCGCGTTTTCCATTACTTGAACTTCAGTCTCTCAACGAGAGAAATGACATCCGACTAAAAGGAGAAAGGAATGAAGATAACTCCGTCATGTTATATTTGAGAATAGCTGATTTTGGTGGTAAGAACTAATCCTGTTGACAAATTGTACGGGTCGGGTAATGGGTTTAGATTATTCTTTTGCACTATTCAAAACGGTTTGGTTGGGTTGACCCACACATATTATGTAGGCACATTTAATGTTTTTGCAACAATAATTAAACTTCTGAAAATAAATTATATATTTATGTTAAATTTTGATTGGTTTTTGTTAACAGGTGGTGTGAGGAACATTGACTTTCCCTTCTCTCTTGACACTGATACTGCACATACAATAGCTCAAGAGATGGTTGAAGAACTTGACCTTTTGCACGAAGACGTGATAATCATAGCAGAGCTCATTGACGACATGATTATGAAATTCGTGCCAACATGGGAACCATCATTCGGGAAAAAGTCCATCTCTGGTGGAGGAGTTAGTTCACAAGAAGGCTCTATTCTTGTTCAAAGCAGTCAAATTGCATGCGGGCCAACAAATGTTCCTGAACCGGAACACCACAGTTCCAAAGGGTCTGCTAATTCATCTTTGCTTAAATACTCGGGTGATTGGATGAAGAGCTCGGGCTTGTTTTCTCATGATTCTTGCAAGAAAATTACATCTAACGACTCAGTACTGTGTGAAGATGATGGTGTGAAGGATGTGTGTGAAGATCTGCAGAAAGAGCTTGCTAACATTGAAGCTCAGTATAACTACTGGTATAGCGAATTACAGAAGTGTAGAGAAGCTGCAATTGAAGATGCAAAGAGGAAATGGGATTCGAAGAAGAAAGTGTCAGTTTTTTGAGTTTGGTGTAAATATTAGCTAATGACATTTGTTTCAACTTGCAGTTTAGTTTTATTGATTCTTTTACTTCATAGATTTAAATGGTTTTGTTCTAGACTTTGTGAATATTTTGATGATTATTAATTCAATTTAATCATTTTTTAAATACTTGTTTGTTCGAAACTCTAAACTAGAATATCAAAATTGCAAAACTCAAACTGAAGTAACTTGTTTGTTTGAGTTGCATAAGCCAAAATTAATGCGGCATAGTCGTTCTGTTTTCAAAACGAAATGTTAAATAGAAGCTAGAATGATTTAGGGGCTGTTTGGCAGCCTCTTAATCAGCCTCTTAATGGTTCAGATGTCTGAATGGTTCAGCACTTAATGGTTCAGACTGTTTGTTTCGTGAGCACATGTCTGAATGGTTAAGAGATTTACCTCTGAATGGTTAAGCATTATATTGATGCTGAATGGTTAAGAGGTCTAATGCTGAATGGTTAAGACATATTATCTGAATTGGTCAGACATTTTTCTTTGAATAGTTAATTATATACTAGCTCTTAATGGTTCAGACCTCTTAATGATTCAGCACTTAATGATTCAGACCTCTTATTGGTTCAGCACTTAATCATTCAGATGTTGCCAAACAGTCCCTTAGACTTTGTTGCTACTTGTCATAGTGCATGCTCGTTGATAGCTACTATTCTACTTAACACTTCCTCAACGTCTTGGTATTGACTATGTTGAAACCATTAACCCGGTCATAATACTTGCTACTCTCAGACTTATTCTCTCTAATGTTGTTTCTCAAAACGAGACACTTCGCCTACTTGATTTCAACAAAGCTTTTTTGGAAAGAACCTTAACCAAAGATGTATACATGACACAACCACCCGGTTTATTTATCCCTCTTTTTCTAATCATGTATGCAATCTTTATAAAAGTCGATCTATGGTCTTAACCAAAGATGTATACATGACACAATCAACACTTCACTTTCATGCTTTCACTAATGTAGAATGGGCGGGTGATACAAGATTACCACTAGCTATATGGTCTCCCTAGGGTCAAATCTCATCTTTTGGAGCTCTAAAAGGCAAAGCACCCTAGTACAGACCTCCACCGAGACTGAGTTTCGAGTGATAGCCTCTACAACTACCGAGGTCCAATGGCTTAAGCATCTCTTTATGGAACTTGGTTTCACCTCTTCAATCACCCCAACCATTTACTATGATAATCTAAGTGCGACTATATACTTCGTTAATCCTGTTTTCCATTCTCGCATGAAGCATCTAGCTTTAGATTTCTACTTTATTAAAGAAAATGTATAGAAAGGCTCCTTAAGGGTCATCCACATTGCTAGAGATGATTAACTGGCAGATTTACTCTGGGCGGGAGATACAGGAATATCACTAGCTATATTGTCTAGTTAGGGTCCAATCTCATCTTTTGGAGCTCTAAAAAGCAAAGCATCCTAGCAGGGTCCTCACTGCAGCTGAGTTTCAAGCGATAGCCTCTACTACTACTTAGGTCCAATGACTTAAGCATCTCCTTATGAAACTTGGTTTCACCTTTTTAGTCAACCCAACCATTTATTGTGATAATCTAAGAGCTATCGCATACTCTGCCAATCCTGTTTTCCACTCTCGCACGAAGCATCTAGCTTTAGATTTCCACTTTGTTAAAGAAAAGATGCAAGAAAGCTCATTAAGAGTCACCCACATTGCCGAAGATGGTCAGCTGGCAAATATATTCACAAATTCTTCAACTGAGGTTCAACATGCTTTTGTCAGTGATTGGACTTGTCTTCAGACTGTCCATTTTGCGGGACATATTAATTCCACCACCTAGCCATTACCCCTTATCCCTCGTCCAACGGCAATTTGGGTTTGTATTCCGAGGTTTGGTATTAGTTACGATGAGCCTCATTTTTTATTGATTAATTACGTTTCAAATTTATTTAAATTTAAATTAGTTTATATATATTGTAATCTGTATAGCCAAATATTGTTGTAGTCTTATTTATCTCCTTGTTAACGAGTTTTCATCATTCTCTCTGAGCCTTCATATAAATATATGATGAAACAGTTGGTTAAGTTAATCATCAGTTGGATTTACATATTTGTATGTGATTAGTATGAGTTAATCTGTTCGTGCGTGATTGATGTCTTCCTTTATCTTTGTTTTATGGTACGATTTACATGAAAAGGAGCTTGAAACAGAGGATAGTTGTGAGATGTGTATGAGCGGTGGCAGAGCCACTACAAAGTGGCGATAAACCACCATGAGATGTATGTGTGTTCTATATACACTATCAAGACACTCGTGCGATGCGGCAGTGGTGGCAATTTACAACGTGTTACTGTTTTCTATTAAGTGGATTATGCTGAAACTTTGACATAAAAATGGATTATTATTCTGAAACTTTGACATAAAAATGTTTGCATTTCTGTTCATCCTTGAATGAAAACACAATTGGGGCCTTGGGGTTACACAAGAGCATGAAGAGGCTCTACATGACCCCTGATAAAACTATGATCAACATAATCAAACAAAAATATAATATCAAGTGAACAGAACAATGAAAGCTCACCATTGGCAATTCTCTACAACCTACATATATATGCAGAATTACAAATGCCAAAATACTTAAGATCATTTACACCCATTAATTGACACAAAACAAACATTTAAGATTATTTACACCAATTTATTTACAAAGACCAGAACCAACAAAAGCTGTTCATCAATCCCATCATCCTAAATACAAGTTTCCATGAGACAGAAGAATCGACAATGAATCAAGAGAGGAACCAACAGAGAGACTACGAAATTATTGGATAGCATGAACACTAAACAGACATTTTTCATACACTTACGAAAAGATAATTTAGATATATGACCTTTGGTTAACTGATTAATTACTAGCTAGTAGCTACCAATTTTCTTTGACAATTTTGGACTTCTCAAGAATGAATTTACCTTCCTTGTATTTCTGTGATTCTTCATAAGCGCGTTCATATTTCCAACCCAAAACCTCGCGACAATCAGAACAGTACACATCAGCAACCGTGTGGAGCCCAGTCATCAGGTTCCTGTCTTCTTTTGGTCCCATTGAAACATTCATTGCATGAGAGAACAAAAAGGCTCTACCATTCCTCCCCTAAAATCAAACACAAAGCAATTATAATTCAAGATCAGTTATCACATTGTTAAATAACAGACATCTTTACCTTAAAGAGGAGGAGGGGGGGGGGGGGGGGGGGGGGATGCGTGTTCTGAAGGTGAAGACTAGTAATCAGGTAATCATATGTAATAAACGATTTGCTAAAAAACCATTTCAATGTGCTTTTGATACTTAAAGCTTTGATTAGTAAAAATAAAATCACCAAAAAAGGACATTCTTGTGTAAAAAGAAGATAAAGTAGTTCAAATTAAGTTAAAGGAAGGGGTAGACAAATAAATTTACTATACCCTTACGGCCTTACAGGCTTAGATAACAGTGGTAACTGAGTAACCAAATTTGATTATTTAATCTCAACATATAAACATAATCAGATATGTTTATCCAAATTAAACCATCATTATTGCAACTTGAAGTTACGATAATAAGATAAATAAATTTAATAATCCAAATACAAACACCCTTTACAATTTACAAAAGCTTGGGAGTTGTCAGATTAAACCTCATATCTCAAATAGCAAAATGGATATGGTATGATATGATACGTATGACAACTATATAAAGATGAAACTTCTATTATAAAGTAATACTCTCAAACACAAATGTATGCACATAATGCATCTGCTAGCTTAACTTGTTATCCCTATTTTTATTCTTAAAACTTGTTTCAGCTCCATTTCAGTAAAAAAATAATAAAAATAACACACACACACATACCGGCGTCTTCACTACAGGACAGTTTCAGTGGAGAACTGTATAAACACGTGTACATTAGTGAGAGAGAAAGGCAGATGGTTATAACTAGAAAACCTCTAAGCATTTGTATGTAGTGCAGGCCACATACAATATGAGAAGAAAGGGAGCTGGTTACACGGTTATGTAGCACAGTTAAGTCACAAATTCGCAATAAGTCTTTATATTGTCCTCGTGGTTCCTTATATAGTTATTGAACTATAAATTCTTTCAGCAATAAACATCAACACATAGAATACAATCTATTCAAACAACACTGATGTCAATAATTTCATCACATACTTAAGAAAACTCACTTCAATAATCAGCAATTCTGTAAAAAGATTCATTTTTTCTCACCTGAAAAGCTTTAGAAATGATATCATCGTGAAGGGCAACATGACTACGACAATTACAGCAACCGTACAACCTCGGACCAACAGTTTCCGCCATTGATGATCAAACACCGAAACCTTTGATCAAATCTGTAACAGTTAGCACAATCGAGTAAATACCCAAATCAAATGATCGTACAAAAACCCTAAAAAAACACTCTTTTTTCCTAAAATCATATCATCAAGAAAGATTAACACGCAACTTATATGCAGTTCTTTGACCAAAGTATTTCTTTTTTTAATCTAAACGATGAAAATCGAAATGGGTGATTAATAATCATATTTGTAAGCTCAAGAACCGTAAAAAAAATGGGAATTAGGATCAGAGAAAGCGTACCAGTAACTGAAAGAAGCTAAAAGTGAAGATCATGAGGATCTGAAGTGTGAATTCATTGGATTTGTGTGTATTTGTATCGTATGGGAAAATGATTGTAGAAGTTATTATTTTTATTAATTAATGTTTATCTACACGCAAACTTTCAAATCCGTGACGTGGGTATTCTGAATTTCAGAATTGTGATTGTGATGAATAAACATCGAGACGGTTAGGGTTTTCATTTTTCTTGTTGATTAATTTGTTTGCCGACCCCTTTTGAATTATCATATTTATCCATCTAATTTCCCACAAATATTCATTCTTTTTTTTCCCTTCGGATTTGTATGATATTTCTGACTCAGTGCAAGTATTTTCAGATTGATATAATCTTACTTTGTTAAATCTTTTATGATAAACTAATTCAACTTGAGGTCGTAAAACTACCAAATTTATACGAGTGATTTATTATTTCTATACAATCAAGATCCATAACCAGAACGAATATGCAGGATTTTGTATGCATAATCATCAAAATTGTTCAAAAACCAAACTAATATAACTGTGTGAGTACATTTTACTGGCGCCAAAATGATTAATTTGAAATGATGTTTCTAACATGAGTAAAAAACAAAAGAATACAAGTACAAAAGTAAAAAGTTGCTTTCTTTATGAACATCATTAATGTTGATAAAATACATAAACCAAAAAAACTACCAAATGTAGAAACATCTTTGTTAGAAGATAACCAATGATGATGTTTAATCTAACTATGATAACTGCAAGATACTCTATCTTAATGGTATACAAAATTCCTTAATCTCAAAAAGACCTTCAAAATATGTCATTCATGTTGTTCATCACCACCACCACCAATGGCCTCTGAAATCATCTGATCTCCAAAAGACATATATATTGCACATTACACACACCTTCATATAAGAACTTGTTTGTTGACTTTGACCATTTCTTTATATGTATCTTGATGCATTATATATTGAGCGGTTTAGCCTCTAATTCCCTCACCCTATCTTGCCCTGTAATCATACATACAGATTCAACAATTCACCATCTAGATTTACCAAAAAACTGAGTTTATATTTCAGAAAAGAAAAAATGATGAAATCCAATGATATAGAACATACTGATCGGGAATGTAGAGCACATTCCAAACATTACACTGATCGGGAATGCATCAACCTTACAAAAAGGTAAACAAGATTAATAACGGTTTGACTGTATATGTGTGCATATATATAGAGATATGGAGGAATCTCACGTTGTAAAGCACGACGCATACGAATATGTTAAGGGGAATTCAGAAGAAGTTCATAATCGTGCTTCGAGCCTCTTCTGGAATGTACTGGGACCACATTTTCATTACCGATGGCCAAAATAGACCAACACAAGCTTCAAACACACAGAATCCTAGCAATTGGATACACCCTGCGAATTTAATGCTTCCACCTTTCTCTAAAGAGCCATCAAAAACTGTTGAAAACATATGAAAATCAAAGAAATAAAATCACCTACATTCATAAATAAAATTAGAGGTGGCAATTTTGACCTATTATAAATTTTATATACAAACACTATGTTCTACCACTCATTTGTTATAGCTAATTATCTAATTATGGTTATTAATATCATATAATCATATCTCACCATTTTATGTTCAGTCCACAAGCCATGATTCAAAGGCTGAAAATAGTAGAGAAGTTGCAATCCCTCCCAAAATACGTCCCACCATCAGAATTATGTACTGAGGTGAATGCTTAGTGATGCAGCTCAAAATGTAAGTGATGCAGTAAGTAACTGAAGCTCTTTTTCAACCACTGGATTTAGAATAACAAGCTTAATGTAAGAATTGCTATAGTAATCATATAAACATGAAAAATATTATTGAAAATGGAAGAACAAAGATAGCAAATTATTGTTTATCAGCTAATGATCCAACAATTGTCCCAAAAAGCATCGAAGATCCAAATCCAGCAATAAACAGCTGCCCGATATCTCCTTTCCCATAGTCGTATGTCGTGTAAAAGTTATACACATACAACCCCTGCAACCAATCACCAGCTACAACCACCATGAAATTTGTCCCAAATAAGCTTTCATATATTCCAAAAGAGAACATATTTTTAACAAGAACACTTTATCACCAGACTATCCATGCATTTTGGATCCAGAGACTACATCTAACTAATTTACTAAATTGAATAAAGATCATAAAGATTCACTAACATAAATCTTGAATAACCCTTATCTATTTCAGAAGCATTATCACCCTAGATCCATTAAAGTTACAAACTTTAGCAACAACTAACACAAATCTTGAATAACCCTTATCTAATTCATAAGCATTATCACCCTAGATCCATTAAAGTTACAAACTTTAGCAAACATCCATCACAAACCTTGAACAACCTTCATCAAATTTAACCTCATAAATGCCAAATCACAAGAGAAAACTCAAATCAAGAACAACTGACAACAAACAACCACAGATAATGATAATGTGGAATAAACCAATGTAATGATAAAGATTAGATAACCATCATGAGGGAGTAAACAAGGAGGTACTTGTTCTTAAAGGAATTAAAAGCAGAGGAAGTATTGATTCGATCTTTATTGCTCTTGCTGAGCTCCATTGTTGCAACAACAACAGCTAACCCCCCAAACACAATCAAGTAGAAAAGCTCCATGATTTAACTGTTGATTTCAATCTTGATTTTGATCTGTGTGTATAAGAATATGTGTAAATGGATAAATAGAAGACTACAAAGCAGAGATTCTACCAAAAAACTCTGTTTGCAGTGGAAAGGAAGAGAAGGTTTGTTATATTAACAGCCGGCAACGAGCATTGGGATCCACATGTTTAGGTCAGAAGCCCTTCACCATTCTAGCTTTTTAAAATTAATTGATTAGTGTTTGTTGTTGATTCAACAATTAGATTTCTTTATTTGTATAATTCAAAACAAGAAAATTTTGGTTTGACAAAAGATGATGTGGTTGTACAAAGTATATACACCTACAATTGGAAAATATAGTTTGCTTTTGGATTATTCAACAAAAACATACACGTAACGTGATCTTATGTAGCTTAAAACAACGAACATATATTAAACAAGGCATATATAGGCCCATTAGTATAAAAGTCTTTATACACATATTTTTAATAAAAAAATAATTTGTTATGATCTAATGTTATACGGTTCTTTGTATATAATAATATAAGCATGATAGTGAGCTAAACCCGAAAAGTACAATAAAGTGATGTGCGTAAGAGCACACTACTCTCAATTTCTCTCACATCTACTACCTCATCATGCACATACATAAAAGAATAGGTACAACACTAATATGTCCCCCTCAAGTTAAATGTGACATGACGACATGAAGGTTGGACTCGAAGAGAGCCAAAACGTACTAAAGACAACCTTTTGGTCAATATATTAGCTAGCCGCAAGGCTAAGAAACATAGTAAACATGGAAACTTTGAGCAAATATCTTTTCTCGAATAAAGTGCATATCAATCTCAATATGTTTAGCGCTGATGAGACACCAGATTGAACGCTAAATTTGTCGCCACAATGTTGTCACACCACAAAGTAGGTCGATAAGAAAAAAACATTAAGATATAGTAAAACCGATGTAATAAAATGAATCTTATCAGTAGAATGATCCAGGGCATGATACTCAGTCTTAGTACTAACATATTGTTTCTTGAAACTCTAACTAATAAGGTTGGGGCCAAAAAACATAATAGCTAGTGGACCATCAGTACCCAGGGCATCAAACCCAATCAACATCAGAATAAGCATGGAAAGTCATATATGCAGGTCTTTGAATAGTCAGTCCATGAGAAATGATGCCCTTAAGGTGCGTTAAATAAGCTCAACAGCAATCCAATGATGATTAGTAGATGTTTGAAGTAACTAAGAAATCTTGTTGATAGTATAAGCACTCTCAGGTCGTGTGAAGGCAAAATGTAGCTCCCACAGTGATGTGATATAAAATAGGGTCAGGTAATGGTACACCATATGATGAAGAGTCAACTACGAGTAAAGATGTTTGTTGATACAAGACGACACTGAGTGATCAGTCCGATGCAATAAGTCTAAGTAACATTGTTGCAAAGGATGTAATGTATCATCTGAAAAGTGACATGAACTCTCAAGAAATATAATTAAAGGGCTGTTTGGCAGCCTCTTAATAGTCTCTTAATGGTTCAGATGTCTGAATGTTCAGCACTTAATGGTTCAGACTGTTTGTTTCGCGAGCAAATGTCTGAATGGATCAGACATTTGCCTCTGAATGGTTAAGCATTATACTAGTGCTGAATGGTTAAGAGGTCTAATGCTGAATGGTTAAGACCTCTTGTCTGAATTGGTCAGAATTTTGCATTTGAATAGTTAAACGATATACTAGCTCTTAATGGTTCAGACCTCTTAATGGTTCAGCACTTAATGGTTCAGACCTCTTAATGGTTCAACACTTAATCATTTAGAAGTTTCCAAATAGCCCCTAAGTGTCCAAATCATTGAGAGCAAGCTAAAAATGTAAGCGCCAATCAAATCTTTTACGAAAACCAAAGAGCTACACAAGTGATAATAATGTCATCCACATAACCAAAATATAACACATATATGACTGCTATAAACAAAAATTGATGTATCTAATATGCACTAAGAAAACCCGCAAGTAAGAAGAGCCGAGTAAAGCTTGGAAAACCAAGCTAGAGGCGTTTGCTTCAAGCCATAAAAAGCCTTTTTATGTAAACATACATGATGTTTTATGGTCAAGTCAACAAAACCTATAGGTTGTAACGTGTACACAATCTCATAAAAATCACTATGAAAAAAATACATTGTTGACATTAACCTGTTAGATATTCATTTCACAAGAAAGTGTAACTGATAACAGAAGACGAATAGTTATGAATCTTAGTCCATGTCTAAAACAAGAAGAAAACTATAAGAAAAAGATTGTAATAACCAGAGTTTGGCCACAGATAACAGATTGACCGTCGAAAAAAAGTTAGCTTTAATGGAGTCTGGAGAAGACAACTAGATAGTTGGAGGATTAGGACTGCTCTCATACAATAAAGATTATGCTTAAATTGTAATCTCTAAATAATGTATTAATCGATGCAATGCAAGTCACTTAACTCTCTACTTATCTACTATGCAAAAATACCCTATGATATATGCTCTAATAATCTTGATCATGCCTTTGTTGTTTTCGCAGATCTGGGTTTTGTTCAGCTCGTTTTATGCAAATAGTAGTAGGAAAATTTCAATGAAAAGATTATTTTCTTATGTTGATCAATAAAATACTAATGTGTGGATAAACAAGATATTAATTAATAGAATATTGAGATGACCTTTTAAACATGTTAGCGGATCATCACGTGTTTAATTTTAATTAATGCAAACCAAACACAACTTTTCTTTATTAAACAAGACGACTTGAAATAAAACTGAACCACAGGTTAGAGTGATTTATTCAATATGTGATTATTTTGTGTCATGTTTCGTTAGAAACCGTCACCCCTAAGTCTACAAGTCTAGGGCCAAAAGTTCTAGTGGAAGGGTTAAGAAGGCCAAAAGTGCCTGAGAGACCAATTGTCCAAACGTTTTCTTTTCCATATTATTTTGTAAGCAAAATTGAAGAATGCATAGTGGAGGGGTTATGTCTAAATCTAGTGTATTTTATTTCTTATATCCAAGAAGCATTTTATATATAGAAATATATTATAAACATATTTGTTACTTCGTGTATATTTGGGTGGAAAATATATAGTTACTGGTTGCCTTAGATAGGGGACTATGGTATTACATGCTAATTCACCTTAGTTGTAAATGTGTACAAATTTGTAAGTCTTAATGTCTTACTATATTACTCATTAATAATTAATAATAATTAATAACTAATTAGACTGTGTATTATTAATCTACTTATTCTTCCGTCCTAATATAAATATTCATACTTCTATATTATTTATCATATATAATAACTTTCAAATATCCATATTACTCAAGAGACCAAATTTTACTATCAAAAGTCAAAACTTAACTGAATTGCAGTTGAATATACTAATCAAATATGAAATATGTAAAAGACTAAAATTCTAATTCAAATAAATTAATATGCATTACTAATAGTATTAACTACATATGTTAATACAAGTAGTTTAAAATTTTATAGACGACAATTATTTATTTTTCAACTTATAAATAGTAATTTATAAACTAAGTTAAAATATGAAGCAATATAATTCGATCTAAAACGTTATAAAATAAAATATATATAACTAGAATCAAGTATAAATGAACTTATTATTTTTTTTCTCTATTGAAAATAAATTCATTTAGAAAAGGCTTAGGCCCAATTATATATAATAAATTTTTAGGGTTAGGTTCTATATACATACCGACGGTGATCAATTATTGTCACCTTGTCATTGTTTGATCAAACCAGTAATTCCTCGTACACCCTCTTAATTATTTTATAAAAATGGCGACAATTCAGTTTAACAGTCCGGCATTCATTCATCCTCCGGCGAAAACTTCCTTTAACTCCGGTGCCTTTAGATCGTCTTCTTCAAGGTCTGGTGCATTCGCCATCAGATGCAGTAACAATGGTGCTACTGCTACTGCAAAGAGAAATAATAATAATAATAATGGGTTAAAGGATTTGGTGTCGGGTCGTAAGGGTTTCGTCGAATCGTTGCGAAAAGCTGCAGAAGGAGTTGTGCAACCAGAAGGTGAAACCAAGAAGATGGAAGAAGTAATCCAACAGCTGATGACGAGAGATGCAGAGGTTTGTTATTTATTTATTTATTTATCTATCGCGCGCGAAGGGTCTGCGTCCTAACAGTATCAAAGTGTGTTAGAGTTGACGACAGAAGGTGTCTTATCGATGAAATATGTAGATTTAGAAGTAAAATTAGAGGTTATGCAAGTTAATAGTTATGATATAATTTATTCATTTACTGTATATAATTATAAGGATTTTAGTCCCACTGAATGTATTTTTGTATAGCAGAGAGTTGTGCAACATGAAACTGATATCAAGAAGATGAAACAAGACCTCAATCACTATAAAACCAGATCTGAGAAGGTTTGTTTCTTATTTGTTTAAAATATAATTATGAGGGTTTTACTCCTATTAAATGCATTTATGTTGCACAGAAACTTGCACAACAAGAAACTGCAATCAAGGAGATGAAACAAGAACTTAGTCACCATAAAGCTAGAGCTGCAGAGGTTTGTTTCTTATCAATGTCCTTTGGTGTTTAGATGTTGTAATAATTTGATAATAACTAATAAAGTAAGTGTAAATATAGAAACTTTATAACAGGTTTGTTGATTGACTTATATATCTTGCTTAGAGTTTAGATTTCTTGATGATAATTTTGTTTTAAAGTTTCTTGGTCTGAATTTGCAGCTTCATTTCATGTTTATGCCTTTATTTATATGTTTGATTTCGTTTAACATGAAGGAACATAAGCAAACTTATTTTCAGTGAACTAAACATCAACATGAAAATTCTTCATTACTTTTTTGATTTCATTTATTTGTTCTGCTTGCAACCCAATTTTGATTGCTTATATAGAGTATTTAGAATGTATATTCTCATTATTATTTCAAATGTAAATACTCAAACACCCTACAAAACCCATAAGAGCATTCACAGTGAATTTCTTATCTTTATTCATATAATTACACTAAAAATCACAGGTTTTTCTCTTTTATTTTTAATTAAATAATACTTTTTATACACTTATTATTACTTTTTCTTTTTCCTTCACTCACAACCACTTTAAAAAATATTAAAAAATTTATAGGGATTGAACAGTGATTCCCCAAATATCTCGATAAACAATGACACTTTCTCTGTTATTCACTCACAACCATTTTAAACCATTCCATATAATATAGGAAACAACTCATATATTTTAAGGTATCCACTGTGAATGCTCTAACTTGACCAATAATATAATTACCGAAAACATTATAGTAGAGGAATAAGCGAATAATATGATTAATCATCTAATTATGTGAATCATGATGATCTAATTTGCCTGTGGATGATAATATCTTAGAAGTTTAATTAGTATCCATCATATCATCCAAATAATTTAATAATGTGTACATTAGTTATGCAGTTCAATTAATGATTTGTTTATATCAGATAGAGGAATGCCAGAAACGATTATCAGAAGCTTTAACACTAGTTGCAGAAGCAGAACTCTCTCTTCAAAATATAATGCAGGTCTTGCAAAGTGGAGATTGCAGTGGTTCAGTTTATTTATAGCTGACTCTTTTAACATTTCATCTTCTTAATATATGTTGGTTTGGATTCTGCGTTAAACTGGGAGCTTTAGTTCATTTTCAATCAAAATTTGATTTTTGACTGACTAATATTGTTCTTTAAAAAAAAATCATGTATTCATTTAAGTTATGGGTATTAGTTGATTGACTATCACGTTAAGGTTTATTAAGCATCTAATAAGAGTAACGACTGTTTCTTGAAATCATGGTTGATGATCACAAGTATATTTAGAATCAATTTTTAGATATATTTTGATTAGAATTTAGAATGCATTTGATTGAAATGAATGTAGGGTTTTATACCCTTGAACCGGTGTATCCTTTCTTAAGGATTAAGGAATGGGTTAACTAACTTAACTACCATACTTATGTTATATAGCAATACTACAAACAATTAGCTAACTTATGGTAAACGCATATAATGCTTTGACGTACTTAGGATAAACTCAATATTAAACTAACAATGATGATATGTATTACGCTGCTATGTGTTTAATTAATACTAGTAAGTATACTCGCACGTTGCGGTGGCGCTGTATGTGACGTGATAAAGTATACACTACAATTGTTCTGATGAATTAAATTTTTGTCGGAACGTAGAGTTACCCGAATTTATATCATCACACAAAAACATATTATATTTAACTGTACTCATTTTCAAGTAAAATATACGTCCAAAATTAGACCAATTCAAGGTATACGTACATAAGAATTAGCATGAAGGCGTTTTATTTTTAATCCAGTTCGTGTCTAAACAAAATTTATGTCAAAGCGTAAACGAAATCTAAATTGGACGGATACGTACGTGAAAATAAGAACGTTAAAAATTAGTTATTTGAAGTAAAAATGTATAAAAGGTAAACCGAGACTTTAAAAATTCAAGGGATTAAAATGATATTTTTTAAAGTTTTAAAAAAAATTGAGAAGTAAAAAGTGTAAATTCAAAAAATTTAGGGGGGGGGGGGGGGGGGGGTGTTAGTGGTGGTTTGGATGGTGGCAAATGTCACTGTCTTTTGTAATTGGGTATATGTATAATATTACTCCAGTAGTCAAGTTTGCATTACAGGCCATAATTATTATTGTAACAAGTGTAAAAGCCCCACGATAAGGCGGGAGAATAAAGTCGTCTAAAAAGCTAACTTTGAAATGTTATTGCGAACCTAAACGTTAAAGGTAATAAATATAAAACTTGCGAAACTATATATAAAAAACCATCACAAACCCATGTGTTGCAGTGATGCCATTATAATATTTCAAAGTTAATATAAAAAAGAAAATAGTTAAAAAAACCTAACGTAAAAACGTTGAAAAAATTAGTTATGTCGTAAAATAAATCTTATTTACATAAGGATTTGTTGCACGTGTACATATGTCAACTACTAGTCTAAAGGCATTTCTTGTTTCATTGTTCGAAAGAAATTGTATTTAACAAAACAAATCAAAACACTGTCAAATACAGACCATGTTGCGGTAGGTTTACATAAAAAAGATCTGCATTGGCTTATTTAGAACCACTAGTCGGTTTAAAAAGTAAATACAATCTATAAAGCTTAAGGTACAAACATTAATTCACAAAAATGTTGGTAATTAGTATTATACTAGTATTATGTCCCACCGCGTTGCGGTGGGGGCGTAAAAGCGTGCTGAGCAACATTAATGTCACACCGTCGCTAGCTATTATCAACACTGAAAAAACCCACAAAACAAAAGAAATAATAATGAAAAGAGAAGGTATGCGTAAAAACGTTGAACCATGAACATCCGTTGCGGCGTGTTAACGTGCAAAAATCAGATCAAAACGTAAAACACGAAACGATCGATAAACAGAAAAAATGAGGTAAAAATATTGAACAACATACGCATGTTGTGCATGTTAACTCGAAAATTTTAGATTGAAACGTAAATCGAAAACTTTGTAATAGATTAAAAGTATACTAGACCAAAGTTAAAAGTAAAAAAAATATTAGTGTTAAATATAAAAGATAAAAATTTTAGTGTTAAAATTTAATAGAAAAAATTATAAAGAAAATACAAAGGTACAATCTATAAAACATGTATTACAACTAATGATGCAACCCATCTTTCCGTTGACAATATGATCCTGTTGTTATCCTCGTCGCCATAAAAAGTGACTTACTATGACAAGACTATGGTGACTAAATATGGGGTGAAAGCATTCAATTGTAGGTTTTTAAATTCATTCTTATAATTTAAAATAAAATTATATTTACTATTTCCTAAGTATATCCCTCATTATATAAAATTGTTACATATCTCATTCTATGTAAGCATATAATTCTAAATCCTTAAATTACAGTTGTTCTACTAGAGGTGTTCACATGATGAAATAAGAAACACAACATTTAAGTTTTTCAAAATTATAAAACTAAGTATAGCAATATAATATTCAAATTAAAGAGAATACAATATTGTTTTTATGATATAATTTTTTTATATATTATTAACGTATTAAAAGTAACATTTACTAATATATTGAAGGGTAAAAATGAAAGGAATCGGTGATAAATGGGGAGGAAAAGTGGTGATGGCATAAACCATATGCATGTATGGATGTCATGAGTGTAAGAGATGTATAAAAGAAAGGTTAAGATGGTAGTCAAAACAAAAAGATTTTTTTGAGAAAGAGGATTAAGCTGTCCTTTCTCAGAATGGTAATGTGCCAATCATAACGAACCGTTCTAAGGTAGACTGAACCCAATATAAGGCGTCCTCCCATATATGATCGACATATATAAGATATTCGATACCAAATGCATATAATATACGTAAACATATGCAAATCACATTTGTGTTCAAGACATATATGGGGTGTAGCCATAATGACTTGATTGGAAAGACCAATGGTTCCAACATTCCAAGGTCGAAAATGTAACCAATTTTTTAAAGTTTTACAAGAACAAATCACAAAGCATATACATGTATCGATATAACGAGTGTAGGAGAGATATAAAAGAGAGGTTGAAATGACCCGATGAAATAAAGAAAATTCTTGAGAATAAGGATTAGGTTTTCCTTACTTATAATGGAAGTGTGTCAATTTTATTGGACCCATCTAAAGTAGATCAAAGCTTATTTACCAAACCCACTATAAGAAATCATCTCATATACACATAGAACGTACACAAATCCCATATATGGGGTGTAGCATAATGACTTGTTTGAAATAGTTCCAACTAAGGTTTTTGTTACATAAATAAGTTGCATGTAAAGTTAAAAAAAAAAAAAAAAAAAGAGTTGAAGGTATATCTATGTATTTATATAAGTTATATTCTAAACAAGTTTGGGTACATGAATTCTTGAAGCTCTTGTTTATCGAGCTATCCAAGAACCATGACAACCACACCCAATCCTACACTCATATATCCTTCAAACCCCTCAATTCGATTCACCAACATTCAATTTCACATTTCCCCCAAACCCTTTAAATCTTCTTCATCATCAAGGTCTCCTTCATTCACGATCAATTGCAGTAACCCCATTAACGATAACAATGGCAGTGCGAGCTCCGACCCCAAAAACAACGGTGGGGGATTGAAGAACTTGTTGTCTGGTATAGTCGATGAAAGGGTAGATGAATTGCTAAACAAAGAGGAAAATAGGGTTTTGTTAGATGGGTTGGATAAAGCTACACAGAGAGTTGAAATGGCGAAGAGGGAGCTTGCGAAGATCGAACAACAAGAAATTGAGAATAATAAGATGAAAGAGTACATCAATCAGCTTGAAATTAGAGCAGCAGAGGTTTGTTTCTTCGTCATGTAGTATGTAATTGTTAGGGTTTTACTCCAATTGCAGTATAAATTTTGCCAATTTTTAGGCTTTTACTCCAATTTCTGTTGGGAAGTTTAATGGGGTTATGATATGTTAGATCTTGAAAATAGTTAAAGATGATTTTCTAGATGATGATACAATAAAGGTAGCTACTTGGATGTTCCATGACTTTCATCAAATTGAATCGTATCTAATCGTATAGTATCGTATCATATCATATCAATACTTGTATATCTAAACTTCTATAGTATAAGATATTTGTTATGATGCCACTGATGTTTTGTTTGAAAATGACACCCTTACTTGTTTGATAACGTCTATAAGTTCAGTATCCAAACTTATGTGGTGTAAAGCATATATGGTATCTGCTCAGAGCCGCAGATGGTTCAAGTCTCTATAATCAATGGAGAAAAACATTTTTCTTAAATATATGGTTCACATGATATGTGTTAGATCAAGATTCCCTAATGTATTGATTAACAACCGAAGGCATAACAATACGTCACTAATATACATATATGTTTTGTTTGTTGAAGATTGAGGAATGCCAGAAGGAACTATTAGAAGCAAGAACACTTGTTGAAGAAGCAGAGCGATCTCTCGAAGGTGAAATTGAAGATAAGAAGTCAATGATGACAGAAACAGAAAGACAAGAAATGTACAAAAACAAAGAGAGATTTGAATCTGTAAAAGCCGCTTCTATCTCCGCTATTGTTGGCACTTTGGCTGGCCTACCTATATCATTAACTCAGGCAGCCAATATTTCCCAGTTGATACTCCCTTCTGCAATCACACTCATCAGCTGTGCATTATTTGGTGTCACCTTCCGTTATGCTGTTCGACGTGATTTGGATAATTTTCAGCTCAAAACTGGAACTTCTGCTGCTTTTGGCTTTGTTAAAGGTATTAACAGATTCTGCTCTTGATTATCTGATTATTATGGGTCATACGGTCAAATAATCAGCTGAAACAAAAGTGATTATCAATTTGTGAAATAAGTATACCTGATCAAGCCTTATCTTATTTTTTCTTAATAGAAAGCTCATTTGTCACATATTATATAGTACTTTGTTAAATATCAATAATTTTGAATAACACTAAGACAAGTGATTATCTGATTATAACAACTTGAGACGGTAAATGCACACCCAAACACATCCTATCATGTTTTTGTTTGGATTTGTAATGCAGGCCTTGCTACTCTGGGAGGCGGACCGCCAATGGAGTTAGAAGTTGGTAGTGTATTGTCTCATGCTTTCTCCGGTGCAGTTTATGTATCAGAGAATCTTTTGATCTTTTTGTTTGCTTCTGTTGGTTTGGATTTCTGCATTAAACTTGGGATTTTAAGTCCATTTCCGATTGAAGCAGATGTATCGACGACTAAAACAGATTGAAGCATTACCTGCACCAGATTTTGTGTTATAGGTTGATATTTGTATATACAGACAGTTGTCATGAAGATGAAACCGTTGCTTCTGGTTCTTGCTCTAGGGAAATAGCACATTTGTTGGTACAATTCCCTTAACCAGTATATTGTGCATTTTTGTTCAAGTTTTGCCAGGTTCCTTTATTTGAAATAAAGTTGTAAACGGGTCGTAAATGTATTGGCGGATTATAAACCAATAAAGTTGTTAACAGGTTAAACATGATGTAAACGTATTGAGACTTAGAGAGGTGTTGGTTCTTGTCTTAATAATAAATAAAGCACATATGTGCAGCATAGCACATCCTACTTAAGCTCAAATCACTTTGAAGGGAAAAAAAAGAGATTAAAACATGAAAAAAAGTTAGTGTCTTTAATCATATTAACATACTAAAAGTTCAGAAAAAATTGAAAAATAAAATGTTTCCGATCAATTCAAACCGATGTGTCTCACTTTGACCCTAACCAACATAACCAATAGCAAAACCAATTTTGAGCCATTACCCAACCCACTTGACCCGTAATCAAAATACACTTAATCCGCTGATTTTACAACTTAAAGTGGATCAAACCGTTAACGTTAACTGTAGAACCGGATATTATTTATGCTATAGGTTGATATGTACATGTAAATTTATCTCCATTCTTAATTTGTCAACATCAATTAGTGCACAATCATATCTTAATTTGCTACTTTAATATGGCTCAAGTTTACCAAAATACAATAAAGAATAAGCTCACATGAAGAAGATGTATCATTGACCGATACAGCCAATCAGATTACAGAAATAAATGTTCATGGGACTATGATTGATAATTAGAAATACAATTTGGATCTTATAGTGATTATTAAACAATCTCAAGATTAAAAAAGTTGATTAAAAGAAGTCAATGATTGTACTTTTGCAGCTGGTGGATTAGTGACTATTATAGTACAAGCATGCAATATCTCGATAGTTTTTAACTTTTTAGTGGTGGATTAAATGAATACATCATTCATATGAATCTTTGCTCATTGGTCATCTCTCACTCTCTCTCTTCCCCACACACATATCAATACAAATGTATAGAGTAATTGCATAACATAATATAAGTTTCTTGAATGCAACATTAGCCAGTTGACTTTATATTTTGACCTCACTCCATCCTTATACTTTCCTCCATTGCATTATATCATAATTCACATAATCTCATTTTGTTATCTAAATCCATGAAGAACATAGAAATGAAGGAAACTGTTGAGATTGAAAGAGAAATGGAGGAGATTGAACATGAGAAGAAAGACGATGATTATGACAGTATTCAAGCTTCGAAAAGACTGCAGCCATGGACAAAACAGATTACAGTTAGAGGAGTTATTGCAAGTGTTATTTTAGGGTGCATTTACACTGTTATAGCCATGAAATTGAATCTCACGACTGGGATTCTTCCGAATTTGAATGTCTCAGCTGCGCTTCTTGCGTTTGTGTATATGAAAGTTTGGACAAAAGTACTTCAGAAATCAGGGATTTCTGCTGTTCCTTTTACCAGGCATGAGAACACAATGATCCAGACGTGTTCAGTTGCTTGTTACAGCATTGCTATTGGAGGTTTCAAACTTCAAATCTTAGTTTTTCTTTCGTTTGTGTTATAGATTATGAGTTCTCTACTTCTATTATAGTATTGAGCACTAGATGTTCCAAATTCGATCTATTTACTTGTGAATGGGTCAATTTGGGTTGTAGTTTATCTTCAACGGGTCAAATGGTTTGATTTGGGTTGTGTTTTATCTTAAACGGGTCATGTCAAACACATCAAACAGGTTAATAGTCACCAAACTCAATTCCAAATGCATGAAATCTTATTAATGGCTTTATTTAGATATTGGTTTTAATATTGTAAAAATAATTTTGTAATCATAATTCATGCATAGATTTTTATAGAATATTTGAAAGATACGGTGTTTGTTGGTAAATCACTAAATCAAACCAAAAACGATCCAGTATGTTTTGGCTCGTAGTAGAAAAAATGATCTGCAACCCGCCCAAACCGTCGTCCATCATGCCACCTATAACGAGCATCATGATGAAGTTGTTGTTTGTCATTGTTTCCTATAATGTTTTTTTGCACTTTAGCTTTGATTTAGTTTTGGGTTCTGGGAAATGAATATTAGGTGGTTACGGGTCTCACTTACTGGCTCTGAACAAGAAGACATATGAACTCGCGGGAGGAGCGAATTCACCAGGGACATATAAAGAGCTTCATGTTGGTTGGATGATAGGCTACTCTTTCTTAATCTGTTTTGCAGGTCTTTTTGTACTGATTCCCCTCCGAAAGGTACATGATTTGTTTGTTTTTCTCTCTGCACTTGAATACTGTTACTAGTGTCAATTTCAACTTGTTTAATTTTATATGGGTTGACTTTGGCTCAACAGGTCAAAGAATAAAGTTAGCTGATAGTCTTCAAACTCTGTTTTACAAACATGAAACCTCCAAGATCATCTTTATTAGAAACTTTTAGACTATTGTTGACATAAGCGTTTGCGGGTCAATCCAACTTGGGTCTCTGCCCATTTTGGCATGAATTTGAAATGACTCATTTTGACCTGTTACTCAATCTGTCTATCTGTCCCATCTTACCGTCTCTGGCTAACATTTTGAGAATTCTATTTGACAGATCTTGATTGTTGACTATAAGTTGGTATTCCCAAGTGGCACAGCCACAGCTGTTCTTATCAATGGATTTCATAGTCAGGGAGACAAGATCGCAAAGTACTTCTATACCATATTTCATAAAACTGTTTTTCAACGTTATGATAAAGTTCCTTAACGAGTTATTTTTCTTACATGTCATAGGAAGCAAGTCAAAGGGTTTTCCAAGTACTTTTCCATTAGTTTCTTGTGGGCAATCTTTCAGTGGTTCTTCACTGGAAAAGGAGATTGTGGATTTGCCCAATTCCCTACATTCGGCTTGCAAGCTTGGAAGAAAACGTAAGAATTCTTTCTAAAACAAACAAACATACATAGTAAAATCCCACTCAACAAGAAGGGTTGTGAAGGGTGAGATAAGTGCAAACCTTTCCTCTATCACAAGAGTTAAAAGGTTGCACCCACCAAGACCCCTGACTCATAAAAGTTCTTTGTATACGGCATCCATGTCTTGATCTAAATTATGGGCTTTCTTTTTGGTGTAGATTTTTCTTCGATTTTAGTCTAACCTATGTGGGAACTGGGATGATTTGCCCTCACATTGTGAGTTTTTCTTTGCTGTTTGGAGCTGTGATTTCATGGGGTGTAATGTGGCCACTTATTAAAGAGCAGAAAGGAGAATGGTTTCCTAGTAATGTGCCAGAAAGCAGTATGGAAAGCCTCAATGGTTACAAGGTGATGATAATCACACACAAGAAGCGGTAGCCTCGACCCATTTACTTATTAACTTTTTAACGGGTCAATTATAATTGAACCACAATTGAGTTAAAAGGAAACGGGTTATAAAAACAAATGTCAACCAAAATGTACTGTTAATACATACAACTTCCTAATTTGCCATGTGCAATCATTAGTTGAATATTGTGATAATATAGTTTTTATAATCATATCTAACACATTATTCATACAACTTCATAACAAAAGGACATAACATTTTTCGCATAGCCTAACCTAACCCGACCTTACAAGATTTACCATTTTGACCCATTACCCAATCCAACTGACCCGTGAATTCTGCCACATCAAGTCACATTCCTCCATCTTTGTTTACAGTTCATTTCTCTGACTAATTTCTTCGTCGGCAGGTCTTTATTTCAATATCCCTTCTCCTAGGTGATGGACTCTACAACTTCATCAAGATATTATATTTCACATATGCAAGCATCTATGGGAAATCAAAAAGGGAAAACCTTAATCTAGGTAATTCAGAAAGTCATTTCCAATGGTAGTTCAATTAAATGCTTGAAGGTACGACGCAATAGAAAACACCTCATTACCTGTGAAAGAGGTCTCAAGTTCGAATCTTGTTTCCACCATTTCCCACCATAACCCCTTGAAGACCACCTGCCAGACAAAAGTTGTAATTTACCTAAATATTATTGCTTTTCTGCAGCTGTAGGTAGCAAGAATGAAGTCACACAAGAAGAACAAATACAAAATGAAGTTTTCATCAAAGACCACATACCCATGTGGTTTGCAGTGACAGGATACATCCTCTTCACCATCCTCAACACATTCACAATACCCTTAATCTTCCCCGAGGTCAAATGGTACTCCGTCATCATAACCTACATCATCGCGCCATCCCTAGCCTTCTGCAACGCGTATGGCACCGGGCTAACCGACTGGGACATGGCCTACAACTACGGCAAAATCGGCCTCTTCCTAATGGCAGCACTAGCCGGAAAACAACAAGGAGTCATCGCAGGCCTCATCGGCTGCGGCGTCCTAAAATCTGTCCTCTACGTCTCCAGCACACTAATGCACGATCTAAAAACAGGCCATCTAACACTAACATCACCAAGAACAATGCTTTTAAGTCAATCAATCGGAACCGCCATAGGCTGCATTGTATCACCACTAACACTATCTCTATTCACCAAAGCATTCGACGTCGGAAACCCTAAAGGCGAATACAAAGCCCCATTCGCCATCGTATTCCGAAACATGGCGATCATCGGGGTCGAGGGGTTTTCGGCTCTACCCCACCATTGCTTACAGTTATGCTACGGGTTCTTTGCATTTGCTGTGGGAATCAATGTGGTTAAAGATTTGGTACCGAAGAAAGTTGGGAGATTTATACCGTTGCCGATATGTATGGCGGTGCCGTTTCTGATCGGTGGGTATTTCGCCATTGATATGTGTGTTGGGAGCTTGATTGTGGTGGTGTGGGAGAAGGTGAATGTGAAGAAGGCGGAGATGATGAGTACGTCGGTGGCGTCTGGATTGATTTGCGGTGAGGGGCTGTGGATTCTGCCGGCGGCGGTGCTTTCGTTGGTGAAGATTAAGCCTCCGATTTGTATGACGTTCTTGAGGGCTTAGAGAATTGGGGGTTTTGATTGATTGGATGGTGAAATTAGGGTTTATGCTAAAGGTGATTGTGATTGTGATTGAGGAGAATAAAGGGATGGTTGATTAATTGTAATTAGGGTTTTTGTTGCGTTGTGAATCGTTTGTTCATCGATTTCATGTGAAAGTAAACTGGTGATAATTGTGTTCATGATTTTTGTGATGGAAACATGGAACCACCGACCACCGTTATCACAGACCAACGGGCAACGGCCACCTTCTATGTATATTTATACATAACAGTAAACTATTGTATCTGCTCTTAAATGACATGAGAAATGAATAGGAAAATTTTACTTCCTTGAAAAACTACAACAATAGTTATTGTTATTTCAAATCTACCACAAGATTCATAAATATAAAATTTAACTATGTAAAGGGATTGCACAGTGACAATGAACAAAATGATCTTATTTATTTTTATTTTCACCCTTATAATAATTTTATTTGTGTTTAATTTTCTAATAATTTTGCTTTTCCGTAAAGACTTTCGTTCGGTTTTTAAAAAGCGAAATGTGCGGTTGTTTTTAGTTTTTTGTCAATGTTTTGATATATATCTTTTGAAAAACGGGGTTGTATTCAAAGTCGACTTTTTTTTTCCACAGTAGCCTATAGCGAGTGATGTTACCGTTTCGTTAACGTGACTAACTGAATCAGTTTTTAGCAACACTGTTGCTGGTATTGGTATTATCGAAACTAGGATCGGTGGTGCTTTTATGGTTACATCGTAAATAATTTTAACCTGTTTAATATTATAATAAAGTTTTTTTTAAATAAGCTTCGTTCATTAAGTTTTTTTAAACGGACTCTACAGTGATAGTGATAACCGTTGCGAGATGTTTTTTTTATTTTCTTTTAGTATTTGGAATCGTGGTAGAATCCCCCACACAACATGTTGGGAGTAACTAAACGACAAACATGGTTATCTTTAGTTTTTGTCAACGTTCGTTTTTATGATTTCCGATGAGTCAAGCCAATAACGACCAATGTCATGCCCCGCATAGCGCGGGGAAGAAATGACGAAACTTTCGACACGTACCGCAAACCTTTTCATAAACAGTGCCCGCGCATTACGCGGGTGGATCACAACTAGTTAATAATAAGTAAAAGCTAGATCAGGTGTGCAAGAGTACAAACATTAAAACCGTTAAGACACAAAATTCAACGCTTTACTAGCGACTTCAAATAAAATGGATTTCTACTAAGGTCAAATATATGGATTCCTGCTAAGATCAATGATTTTTAGCTTGAGAGCCTCCGGTGTCGTATTCCATCAAAATCCGGATTATAAAAACGAGACTCTCCTAGATACCTTCTATCAGACATGTTGATATCAAGATAAAGCAACAGATCACATCATCATCAACAACTGCGCTTCTATCAGAAATTTCACTAAATATCTATTTGTTATTAAAACATCTCTAATTCCTAGCTTTTCGTACACATCAAAAGCTAGGTGGCAGAATGGCGTGAATTAGTTCCTTGATTCCAATCGAGTGTGGCTCAGAGTTGTTTAGTATATACGAGCACAATCTCTCTCTATATATTTATGTTTACAACGACAACTCACACATTTCTCATTCTACTGCACATTTGATCGCGAGACTTGAACTCCCGACCTCCAAATTGAAGTACCATTTAACCATACAAGGATACCATTGAGCTAAATGCCCTTTTGTCATCGTTTTCATATCACTACAAGAAAAATGCTTTTTTGCGACGAAATTTTTTTCACCTATTGCGACCAAAAGTAGTCTCTAAAACTTATTGCGACGAAAGTGGTTGCAATTGTTTCGTCGCCATTTCTCTGTCGTATTAGGTCAATATTTTTGTCGCTATACCAGTCATCGCTATAGATTAACCTATAGCGACAAATTTTGGTCGCTATAGCTGTCATTAAAAAGTTTTCTTTGATTAAAAATAATCTTTAATTTTATATATTTAATACCTGTTGCGACGAAAAGTAGTCGCTATAGATAATTTTCGTACAAAATTCATAACACCTATAGCGACGAAAAGTAGTCCCTACAGATAATTTTCATAGATAATCTTTAATTTTAAAATAATTTCTAGCTTTTTTAAATAATAGATCAACAAAATCCAAAAACACAAAACTATAAGTTTTAAACAAAACTCTATACAATTCTAATAAAATTTAACGTAGAAATCAATATACTTAAATTTATATCATATTATGCAAATACATTTATCCAATGAAAAACTAACTAATAACTAATCATATTGATCACTAGCTCTCATCATCATATTTTCGAGTTTAATACCTATAACACCACCTGCAACAAGGAAGACAAAGCCATAATGCAACGATTAGTTGTAGTATATGCTTAACATGTGTTCCTCTTAAAAGACCCATGCCATATGCTTAACTCAAAATCCAACCAAGCCTAAAAGAGTGCTTAAATCTAAAAATATAACATCAAAAGATACATAAAGAAATATAGTGTTTGTTATGGAGTCTATTTGAGATTACATACTACCTCCATTGCAAATGGAGATACACAGCTAGACTAGCAAGTCAAGAAAATGATCATTCAACTCAAAAAAGTTAGGCATAATAAACCCTAACTACACTAACCTACTCGACAAGTTTAAGAAAAAAATGCATTACATAGAAAAAGAATAAAAAGGGGAAACCTAAGGGATTTGAGTAGGTTTACCACTTCACGTTTCTTCAATGATGACGGTGGTGGAATGAGTGTCCATGTAGCTGATACAAAATAGGCGTGAGAATTCATACCTTGAAGTTTAGGGGAAGAACCGTAGAGAGGGAAAGTGTAACACCCCAACCCGAGTAGGGTTGACGTGTCACACAAACAGTAATCAGAGTTTCATGAATGATAAAATTTAAGTACTAAGAAACATTTAAATCCTTACAAAGGTCCAAACAAATTAAATAAAGTCTTAAGATTAAAATACTAATAAGTCTTATTAATTCAAAAGTTCTCATCCTAGCTTCTTGGGTTCACACTCTTCACTCGTTCCCTTGAGCCCCTTGAGTACCTACTATAAACATAAGAGAAAACCACAAAAAGAAAACACGGCTGAGCCAAAGAATACTCAGTAACGGAAATAAGCAATAGCAATGCAATGATCAATAACGATGACAATAAGATGATCAAGTTGAAAATCAAATAATAATGATCATCTAAAAAGGAATACCCATATGAGCCGATGACAATAAACAATTAACAATATGTACATTAGCTGCAGCTCTAATGCACCAATATATGAGATAGGAATGTGGGCACACACACCTAACCATCTCACCAATAAACAATAACAATGATATCCTAGGATCGATCCACGCCTCCTTTAACACTAATCAATATGTGTAACAACTTAGCACATAATTATAATGTAGAGACGCTGTGGTCTAATTGCTCTACCACAGATAGAGCACGTCACTTGTGCCATACTGACGCCCTATGTCCCCATAGGTGGATGTGCTCGGGTACGGAGGTCAATAATACAATACAATCAAGTCAATATAACACAATAAGTTACACTAGAGCTCATAACCCTTAATCAAGGTCACTAGCTATAATCAATAATTTAGGAAGCATGTGACAATGAGTACAAAGCAGATAAATCCTACCACATACGAACAATGTCAACTATATGATAAGCATTTATAACAATAACCTTATGGATTTAATAACCAACAAGTCAAGTTACGAATTCAAGATAAAAATCAAGAACGAGAGGTATTCATGCTACAAGAGGGGAAGGGTCGGAATCCGTACCTTAGCTTATCAATAGTTAACACGAATTTCAATGACGTCCTTAATTAACGAGTGCCTACACATAAATATTGTTTCTAATAAGATTCATTGAAGTTTGGTTAGAGTATTCAAATTGTAAATCTAGTCTTCTTAATATTTGATTTTTTTTATATCTTTAAAATATATTAAAACTTGAACCAAATATCTAAGTGGGTTAATGATCTTTATAATTAGTAGGAAAATTATATATATTTAGTACTACTTGTTCACGTAAGAAAAATATTTTCCTTATATTATTTAACGTAATTAATTTCCGTATAATCGAAACCAAGGTTATTATCTTTATATTCCTTAGACATGCAGAGTAGATTTTAAACTTACGCATATTATTATTATTTTGAAACTTGTCATTAGCTAACATGGTTAAAAGATCATATGTTAAATTTAACATCTAAGCATATTTTTGTTATATCCTTTGCCATATTAAATCCACATGCATGATCAACCCTTATCAATCAAATAACTTAAACCCACATGCATGATCAACACTTATCGACTTCATCTTCTTGTTTTATTTTTCTTCTTTTTGTTTACTTATTTATATATTTTTTTGTTGATGTTTGGATTAACAAAACTGTGAGAAAAACATCGAATGGAGTTTGGAAAACTTGGAGTTACCTCCTGTTGTGAATAATGAAACCGATCGGGTACAAAGCGTGAACGGTTGCAACGTTGTTGCCTTCTTGAACTCTTTCCTATCCACATTAACATGGATGGTAAGAACGATTCGAAACAAACCGAAAACAATGCTTCTCATAATAAATAGTTGTAGCAATCCAAATGTTTGTTAGCGAATTACAAATAGTTTTGTGATTACCTTATGAAGGTATGAAGAAATCTACTCGAACGGAGCTGATCGGTGGCGACTGTGTTTGTACGATGGGCTGAATCCGGTTAACGGACTTAGAAGCTGTGAATCGGAAAGGTTGTACACCTCATATTATTAAGCGAACAAGCCAGGCGACTATCGAATGAAACCGAGAAGTTAGTATTACCTTAGAACAATCGGTGGCTGATGTGCTCCAAATTATACATAAAAATCCTATCAAAAGCACATCAATTATTCCTTAATATCTTCCTTAAAATGATGAAAATGTACTTAAAAGTGTTAAATTGTGTTTTCAGGTGTTTAAAAGGGCAAGATGGACAAAAGGAGTATATTTAACAAGAAATTGAAGCGATCCGAGCTTTGGACTCCAAGCATGAGGCCGTGCCTCATTAAGCACGCCCCCATTCCTTGCTAGAAACACACCCCCGTGCTAAATTAACACACCCCCGTGCTTGGACATCTGACAGGACAAAAAGTACTGTCCCCTAAAAGTAGACACGGGGCCGTGCCTCATAAGGCACGGGGCCGTGCCCCACCTCCAACATGGAGCCGTGCCCCATTTAGCACGGGGCCGTGCCCGACACAACCTCCATGTACGAGCCGACCAACTTTCGTAAGCATTGTACTAGCACAGGCCGTGCCTTTTAGGCACGGGGCCGTGCTTAAACACTCCGGAAAGCCTATAAATAGAAGCCTAAGCTCATCATTTTTGGCAAGCTTTGATGGGAGAGTTACTCTGCTGAATTCTCTCGGGAATCAAGACTTCAAGATCATTCGGAGGCTCGGGAGGTGCATACAACACTTGGAAGAAGCTTGGGATCACCTAAACGTCATCCATTGTGGATTATCGGTTTGATTGTTCCATTTCACCGATGATCACTTATCTATCTTCTTTGTTATCCGTTGTTATGTTAAAGCTCATCATGAGCTAAACTCTATTTATCATCCTAATCGGATGAAACTTATGTAATTTGTGATGAACTAATGGTGTGATAAATATTATGTTAATGTTATGATGGTCCTGGGAAAACTATTGATGGGTAGCATCTACATTTGAACGGGAAGTTATAACTTTATGGTTTGTGATTGTGATTGTCATACAAGGTTGAAAACCGTATGATTAACTTTCATTCGCGAAACCGGTCTTCATAATAAATCCATGGCTAATGAACTAGAAATGGTTATTAGAAATCATATCACTTTAACTTTCTGATCATTTGCGTGTTCCCTTTTATTAGTTCGGATACTTCAGTAATTGTTACGGTTTTCTAAAATTAATGGTATGTTAGGAAGGAACCTGATCAACTCTCTTTTTAACATTAAATTATGTTTTCAGAAATCGTATGTCAAATAGGACACAAAAGATTCACCTACATTACTAGGGCTTTGATCTGAGCAGTAAACTCAGCCTGACAGGATCAAGTCACTACGGCAGCAAGATAGTCGAGAAATCGCGCCGGCTCATCTTTATAAACATTAACATAATCACATCACATCACCAATTCATCACAATTACATAAGTGGAGTCTAATTAGGATGATAACTTTTATTCCCTGATTTTAAATCCAAACGCTTCAAATCTTAGTTTATTTTCTTTTTATTATTGTTTATTTTTAAACCCTAAAAATCTTTCCAATACAAAATATCACTTTCGTTAACAAAAACCAAATCTGATAGTCAAACATCAAGTTTGTTGAGTAGGCTAGGTGTGTCCACGGATTTATACTCGGTTCTTACCAACACTATATTACCACACGACAGGTACACTGCCTTGTGTGTGTGTGGTTTAGTATTAGTAACAACCAATTAAAACTGAATCTGTGCAATAAATCTTTATCAAATATATATACTATCTGCACCCAATCAGTGGCCGTCACTGATTGAAATGGTAGAAATCAGGGTCTGTAGTTGATCTAACGCGATGGTGTTCTTGTGAAGCAAGGTGGTTGAAGTGGTTCTTTGCGGTGGTCGACGCGGTGAAGCAAAAGGGTTAACCGGAGCGGTGGAGTTAAGTTGTTTTGTGAGATTTCAATGGGTTATTAATCATTATTATAAGAAGTCTTGAGATTTGAAATTCAAAATCGACTAGTTAGTTGCAGAGATGAACATGAATATCAAAGAATTGTTTGTCAATAATATTTTAAAAGAACACGTGGGTTCATCAGATTAGTTTACAACTATTTTATTTTCTTTGAGTTTGAATATTTATTTATTTTATTATCTATTATAACAACATTATTATTATTTATATTATATAGTGTATTTCAGAAAGGAAGGAGCCGGAGATGGTCTCAACTTACCGGAGAGCACAAGGAAGGCGTCGGTCGGAAGTCTGGGGCGAGTCGCCGGTGAGAAGTCGCTGGTAGTAGAGAGAAGCACCAAACCCTTTTGTTGTGTAGAATGAGGAAGAAGAAATGAGCAAAAAGAGTTATTGATATCTGAAGGCTATTGCGACTAAGTTTCGTCTCTATAGGTCATGTTTTATTTATTTTTTGATTTTTTATTTTTATTATCTCGTCATTTGTTATATAAAAATGGGAAAAAGAAATATCTTTGAGGCATCGAGACGAAATTTCGTCGCTATAGATTTTCAATAGAGCGCCTATTTTTCCCTCCAACCCGCCAAGATGTATCGAGACGAAATTTCGTCGCAATAGATAATGAAAAAACAAAAAATTTGAAAAAGCTTTAGCAACTAAATTTCGTCGCAATAGGTAGCTTTATAGCGACGGTTTATTTCGTCGCTATAAAAATTGTCGCTAAAAGTCTACTTTCTTGTAGTGTATGTTTAAAGTTTCTTGAAATTTCCACTTGTTAGACATGATTTTCAAATAATATATACTCTAAAAACCTATGTTAGTGCTCTCATAACATCTTGTGTGGATGGTAAGGTACAAGTTACAAAGCTACAGGTGCAACTATATATGTGAAGGACACTGTTTAATAATTTTCCACTTTTGATTATGTTTTAAACTAGGATGTTTTCCCGCGCTTTGTCGCGGGGATTGCTACACATCAGGGTTGTTATATGTGTAATTTTGTGCTTTTTGAGTGGATTAGAAACATAGATACGATGGAGTATTAAAATTTATAACACTCATATAAATGAGTTGTAAGTAAAAAAACAAATACATTTATTATGTTAAATAACATATAAATTTGTTTTAGGTCATTAAGTTTATCAATATTATCAGGTTAACTTATCAATTATGTTAAAGCAATAAATGAGCTTAAAAATCTTGATTTGAAAACCTAGACGTTACATAGACTTTGCCACATGTTTTTATTATATTCATTTTAAAAATCTTAATTTTTAATTTTTAACTATATTATATTATAACCTTAAAAACATTTTCATATATTTCATAACTTTTAAAGATTTCAATTTTTTAATTATAACCATCATATTCTTTTCAACCATAACCTCAGACATATATATATATATATAAAGTATTAATTTATTTTTATTAATTTTAGATAAATACAAACAAGTCACAAATAAAACTTTTAATATTGTCTACAAAAAGTATTTGGATCTTTATAAACATTTGTTTTAATTTTAATTAATCTTTGTCTTAACACCATATATTTCTTTCAAATCTTTTAGTTTTATTAGACTATGTGTAGTGGTTTTTAGTTCAAATGTATCTAAATGCCATGTAGACAAAAATCGTTTCACTAAAGTCCATTTTAAATAAAGTATAGTGGTTACTAATGTTTGGAGCCCTATTGATACAATAATTTAGGAAAAATTATGTTTGCGTCCGTTAAAGGCTTGGAGTCCTATGGAATGAAAATCCTTTTTAATTAGTTTGTAATGATATTTAAAACCCCACTTGTGTTCATGTCATCATATTTGGAACTCTCAAATTCCCAGTACGTATAGTCTTAGACTTATTTATTAATGTAATATGTGCCTCTTTTTCCTTCAAAAACATTTACATTTTATTTTTCATTTACCAAAACTACTATGATAACTTTCACTTTGTAATTTATTTGTTCCACATCACATATATATCATATTATAAATTTAAGTTCACAAATGTTATTTTTTTCAACCCGTGTAACACACGGATAACTAACCTAGTTCAAAACAAAACCATAAAAACAAGATTAAATAAAAGAAAAAAAAGAGAGGATCAAAGGTGGCCACTTGGACCAATAAGTTACAACTACTGTAAACACAGTTATAAGTGTTAGACTATGTGTAGCGGTTTAATTAATGGTTTTAGTTAAAATAACACCTAGATGCTATGTAAGAAAAAATGATTTCATTAAATTTAGATTTTAATCAAGTGTAGTGGTAATAAGTAATTGTAATTATTACTCAATCATATTTTATTTAATATTTAATAAACATAACAATTTTAATTAATAAAACCACATAATAAAATACTATAACATTTTACATGTTAATAAAGTTACCTATAATTTCATCCTCGGATATGTCAAACCAAACCCTAGCTAAATCGAGTTCTTCGTCGCTCGTCAACTTGTAGACAATTCTGATTAATATGAGTGTTTAACTAATACAGTAAAAACTAAAAGGAAATATTAACTTTAGGGTTATTCTTAATTTAAATCAAACTTAAAGGGTTAAATTTAAAACTATGTTACAATAAAAAGGGTTTATGAGAAACTTTCATATCTAAAATTGAAGAAATAAACTAGCTAACAAATTTAGCTCTTCTTTCCAAGACATCAAGAACATCTATCTTCTTTCTTTTCTATTCTTTTTTTATCATTTTATATTTCTCCATTAAAGCATTATATTTCTTCATTTAAGCTTAATATGTCTTCATTTAAGTTGTGAAATCTCCATAAAAATCTTTTGTTTTCTTCTCCATCTCTTGGAGTTTTCACACGCGTGAAGGGTTTGGCGTGAAAGCCCTTGGCACCCCCTTTCATCACCTTTGTAGTGGCTTTTTGGCACCATATTTTCATACCACACTACGTTGAGCCTTATAACTAAAATGTCAAGTTGTCTAGCTATAAACCAAAGCAAAGCCTTGGTATGCACGCTAGTGTGTAGTGGTGTATTTGTGGGCGTATTTGGAAAAAAAGAACCAAAAGTTGGGCGTCAGAGAGTAGGGTTGGGCGCATGATACGTGACTAGGTCTTTTGTGATTGCTTCTGGGAGAATTGATTATGTTAAGTAAGATTTTTTATATATTTTTTGTTAGAGTATTGTTGGACAATGATCATTGAATGTAATTCTATGTTTTGATTAAGTTAAGAGATTCGTTTATAAATAAAGTTGCTTGTTGAAATTATCAGTTTTCGGTTTTCTTGCATCGTGAACTCATTAAAATTGAGAAGTAATTTGATATAGACGAGTTAATAACATCGTGAATTAACGAGTCTTAAAAGTTTGATCATTTGTTATTACGATAAACCCTAGTTTAAACGTATAAATTGTTGATCTTGCATGTATGAGGATCCAAAAGTGATTGCTTTTTATTAATTAAGTAAATTTAGTCTAAAGTTTGTTACTTTTTACATTGGTGTTATTGAATTTAAATTTCTAATTTTTAATTCAAAGTTCGTGTCTTTAAGTTAATCAAGTCGTATTAATTAAACACTTTCCACATATCTCTGTGGAGACGACCTTACTTACCCATACGCAATAAAGGTAGCTAAGACCGATATAGTAACTTGTTTTTGATCGAGTCTCGACAACCAGATCAGGCGTACGTAGTGTGATAAAGTATAAGCTACAATTGTCCGGACTCGTTTATGAACTAAATATATTTGACCTCACTCGATTTCAAATAAATTCTACGTCGAAGCATAAACAAACTCAAAATGCACATAAAAAATAACACGAAAACGTGTTAAATTTGACTTAACTCGTACCCAAACAAAATTTGCATCATAACGTAGACGTACTCAAACTTACACAAACACATGCATAAAGATAAAGATGTAAGAAATGAATTTTTTATGTGAAAATATACAATGGGTGGACCCAAGGCTTTAGAAGCCAAAGAGAGGTAAAAATAACATTTTTTAAAATTTTACAAAAAATTTAGGATTATAAGTGTCAATTCAAAAAAATTGAGGAGACGTTTTTGCAAGTGGCAAAGCCACCTACCTATGTTGTATGTATTTCATATTTCTATAATTATATTTATTCAATTACATATGTCATATATATATATATATATATATATATATATATATATATATATATATATATATATATATATATATATATATATATGTATATATATATATATATATATATATATATATATATATATATATATATATATATATATATATATATATATATATATATCTATATGTATATATATATATATAAAGAGAGAGAGAGAGAGAGAGAGAGGAGAGATCCGTTGAAAACCATATTATAAATACAAACCATGAAAGGGGTTACACACAGGGGCGGAAGTAAGAAGCTTGGAATGGGGTCAAGTGACCCCCCTAATTTTTGCATTTTGTGTGGTAGGTATTGTATGGAACTTTCAAATGACCCCATTTATTTTTGAGGCTTGACCCCATAATATAATTTGTGTGAATAAAAAGAAGAATTGCATTTTGTTCAAATGTTTGCATTTTGTCCAAATGTTCATTAAACTCCATCGTCGATGATGTTTGATTCGTTATAATTTTTTAATGCTTCTAACTGCTTATGATCAATTGTTAATATTTTTACCGGCATACAGAGACTCTCTATTCTAACACCTACTTGTTTATAAAATCATCACATGTACATTCAAGAGGTCTTGAACCCAAAATATTAGGAATAACCATTTTATCGGTATGGTGTCCCTTTGGGGACTAGTCTATTTACTACTTCATTAGACATTCTTAGTATTTGATGTTTATTTAGGCAATTTTTATATGTTTAATGTTTGAAGTATTGATTAGTGAAAAAGTTTTTATTTCATAAAGTAAAAGCATGTTCATTGTTTTTTCAAATGGCTTTTTAAAAACAACATATGTTGCATTTTCTGTCAATTTGCTGCATTGCATGTCAAATTTCTTAATTGCAAGTCTTCGAGTATGTTCTTCTTTAATAAAACCCATACAAATTTTGCAATATATATTAAAATTGTGTGATTGTTTTTTAATGATCCGATGGGAGTATTTTCAATGGCCCGACCCGATTCGACAAAGAAACATTTTGGTGATGCGAACCGGTAAAGGTACCCCGTTATAAGCAAACGTAGACCGAGATTTGTGACCCCAGTAACAAAAATTTCTGGTTCCGCATACACATATGTAAGTATGTGTTACAAAGTGTACAACTAAGAGTTACATACATGTATGAGTTATGTATATGTAAGTACGTGTTACCAAGTGTACAACTAAGAGTTACGTACATGTAGCTCCTACAAGTTACGTATACGTAAGTCGTTTCGTCATCATCGACGTTATTCGAAGTTCATATGAAAAAATATATAATGACTTGAAAAATATTGTTGTATTTTACTTAAATATACTTTAAACAATTAGAAAGTTACATCAATTATTAATTAAGTGATTGGGTAGTGGTGGTTTTCATGGTTTTTAATTATAAACATGGTTTTCATTTGATCCCTCCCCTATATATATATATATATATATATATATATATATATATATATATATATATATATATATATATATATATATATATATATATATATATATATATATATATATATATATATATATATATATATATACATACATACATACATACATACATACATACATACATACTAGTATTAAGTCCCCCGCGTACATTGCGGCGGCGGCGGCGGGGGGAGGGGGGCGTAAAACCATGTCAAGTAGCACCAATTTAACACCATTAATAGCGAACACTAACACCCGAAAAACTCGTATTAAAAAATAAATAAAAGTGGGAAAAATAAAACCAAACGGAAAGTAAACGTAAAAACAGTGAACCCCGCACGTGAAACGTAAAACATTAAAAACAATAACTAAGTCGATCTAATATAAGTAAGTACAGTGAGATGCAAATTCCTCAACAAAGCACCAATAAACGATTTCAAACGAACCAACGAAACATGAAAATCCGAACAAACATATTTAAGTAATCAAATTCATTATACCAGTAAGGTTTTTAGCAGATAGGTTGAGAGAAACCAATGTTCGAAACTTCTTAAAGGCTTCAGGTACAACGACAATTGACAATACGACAGATTGATCCGTAACGAAAAGTCTAACTCATCATATGATTCGTAGAAGTGGTCATGACCCAACTCACATTAGCACACAAAAAACACTAATCTAAGTGAAGGTCAACACATCATATTAATTTTGACTAAC
Source organism: Flaveria ramosissima (assembly GCA_025215565.1). Classification (NCBI taxonomy): domain Eukaryota; kingdom Viridiplantae; phylum Streptophyta; class Magnoliopsida; order Asterales; family Asteraceae; genus Flaveria; species Flaveria ramosissima. The sequence goes on from CM046030.1 coordinate 58,731,930, forward strand.
AAACACTACCGAATCGAAGCCCTATATCGAATGAAAACACAACAAAATGAATAAAGGAGGATTGAATTAAAGCAGCCCGAACACATACCTGGCTATTTAAAGAAGTAGTTGAAGATGGAATTTGGTCAAAATTAAATCCATTTGTAAACGGACGAGACAATTGAATGCCAGTTTCATGGCATTCAATCATCAGTTGCCGTTGAATGCAATTGTGCCCGTCTGAGTCGCCGGTGAGTGAAAGGAAGAGAGGTAGAATGGCAACAGGCGCGTCTTACAAGTCTTGGTGAAATTACTAATTTACCCATTGGTTTTGTATTATATAGTAATAGAAATATATGTAATTTTAAGAAAAAGTAAAAATACTTTAATATATATAAAAACTTAAATATATTGTATGTATTTAATATTTATAAAATTATATTTACTCGATTACTTATAATACCAGTTTATCCCTATGGGTGTTTTAAAATGTTGGTAAAATTACCAATAGCCCGTGTTAAATGGTTTATATAATAGTATAGATATAAGTGAAAGAAATTTGATATACATGGTCGCAACTAAAAATTTGTTAATTGTCTATAACTAGAAATTAAGTCTGTGTGATACGTTGCGTTTGGCAAAAAGGGAAATATATAGAGAGAGAATAGGTTGTAAAGAGAGAAACTAAAGAAATTATCAAAAGTAAGGACGTAAACGAGTCAAGCTGTCTCACAAGCCACTCGAGATTAGCTATATGAGCTCGAGCCTAAGTCTCAGATATTGAGCTCAAGTTGGCTCGCGAGCCTAAACGAGCATTTTGTTCATATATATATTTTTAGATATTAAATATACATTTATATAATTAGTATTATTATATATAAAATTATGAAAAAAATTGAAAATTTGATAATTTAATGATAAACGAGCCAAGCTCGAGCTTGAAAATTTTTGACGAGCCGAGATCGAGTTTTAGAAATAAAACGACAAACGAGCAGAACTCATGCGAGCTTGGGCTCGACTCAGCTTACACCCCTAATCAAAGGTATGTGATTTCTTGCATCATTCGATGGATCTAAGCTTAATTTATGATCCTCTAGTGTGTATGCATCGATTGTAATGTTAAAGTTTACATCTTTGTATGCTAATGTCTAGATTTTGGTTGGTATTCTTGTCGGTTTGGGATTTCTTGTGATTTCTACTCAAGAGGTGAGTTCTAGATCTTTATTTTTACATGTTTTATCTTTATTTTTTGGGCTAGCATGCATAACATGATAGATTTATGATGATATACATAGTTTATGATGATAATATTTACATTTTTATGGGTCTTCATCAATAAAATAGTATTTTATATCATAAACTCTAAATTTATATGTTAAAGTATATGACAGATGATAGTATTTAGGACTATTTAGTTCTCAGCCTGTATAGGTTCTCGGTTTATAGAATAGTTCTCGATTATAGATCTCCTATAGTACTCCCCTAGGTACTCTACTTGTTATGTTTCCCGGAGTATGGGAAAGTAATTGACCTTTTATAGGTTGATAGAATAGTTCTCGGCCTTGTAGTATTGTACTCGGTCCTTATACAGTGCTTGGTGTACAGGATAGTATTCGGCTTTAGTACAACATTCAGCTAGTTTAAAGTTTTCGACTATAGTGCTCGAATACGGTACTTGACCTTGTCAAGGTATTCGACTAATCCTAATAACTAAAGTTAAAGAATGTTAAAGTGCTAAAGTGATCATAGATAAAGTAGTTAACGAAATAAAAATAATTACAAAAAAAAAGTTAAAGTAGCTATGAGATAAAGGTAATCACTTTTAAAGTAGTTAAAGACACAGTTAAAAAGCTAAAGGTGATCACAGATAAATAGAGTTAAAGTTCACATATGAAATGATAAAAATAAACTTGAATGATAATTCAAGAATAGTTATCCCGCTAAAGCAAAACCATGAAAACACTAAAATATGCTAAAGTAGTATTGCAAGCACAATGTCTTGATGTATTTCAAATCTCGACATAGAAGCCTTGTGTAATAACAACGATAGGAGTCTTGCATTTTTTTTGCAAACCAGATAGTAGGGGTGTTTACTGTTTGGTTTCAAACCGCGAAACCGCCCAAACTGGTCATCGGTTTGGTTTTGTGGTCGATTTATTTTCTAAACTTTCGATTGGTCGGTTTCAAAATTTTCAAACCGTTGTGAACGGTTTGGTTTACGTTTTATACCAAAAACCGGTCTTAAAAAACGGACCGGTCTATATATATATTTATTTTTTGGGGCTGTTAAAAGAATAATGGTTGTTTGAGTTTGGGCCTTTACCTAAACGTTAGCTAAGAATTTCATTACCTGCTTTTTTACTTGAAATTGTTAAAGACAACTTATTTTGTTGTATTTTGACAGTTTTTGGGTACGTTTTTAGGCTATTTTGGTCAAGTTTTATATAGATTTCTGGACAGATTCGTGGTTGCATTTTGACAGGTTTTTTATTAGGTTTATGGCTGCATTTTGGAAGGTTTTTGGACAGGTTTACTGCTGCATTTTGGCAGGTTTCTGGGCTGTTTTTTAGAGCTCATGGACCTAGCTTAAATGGGCCTAATAAGCCCAAACAGTAAAACAAAACCGTTCGGTTTTGTTTGGTTTTTACTTTTGAACGGGTTGGTTTTAGTTTTTAGTGATAAAAATCCGTTACTAATGGTTTGGTTACAGTTCGAGTTGAAAACCGCGAAAACCAGACTGTGAACACCCCTACCAGATAGGGGTCTTGCGGAACGAAAAGTGAGAATAAAGTCTTATTTATTATTGGAGTAATGGTTAAAAGAGTCGTACGAAGTACAGACTCATGAAAAAGTAAATGTTAAAGTAAATATAAAGAATGAATAAAGTACAGTTAAAGAAGAAACATAATAAATGCTAAATAAGTCTTACTTAAACGTAAGCATATAGGTAAAGAACGGTAATGAATAAAGTACAAGAAATTAAAAACTTATGAACGGAATGTCATGGTTAAAGTATAGTTAATGTATGATAAAGAAAGACTATTAAAGATAAAGATTCGATAAAATATTTTGTTTAAGTAAAACTAGAGCTCACTTAGCTACAATGAATTTTGTATGCATATTTGTTTGACGAACACTTATTTTATTATTGTTTCTTTCTGTTATACACTCACAAAAATATAGATATTGATGAATAGTGAATCTCTATGTTTAGATAACCACTATTAACAGAACTTAAAAGTTTAAAGATAGAAAAGAAGATGAAGATGCTGAAGAAGAGCCACCGGCATTGCTATTTATGAATAATAATAATAATAATAATAATAATAATAATAATAATAATAATAATAATAATAATAATAATAATAATAATAATAATAAAATAATAATAATAAAATAATAATAATAATAATAATAATAATAATAATAACAATAATATATTGTTGTTGTTGCTGTTGTTGCTGCTGCTGTTGTTGTTGTTGCTGCTGTTGCTGCTGTTGTTGTTGTTGCTGTTGTTGTTGCTGCTGCTGTTGTTGTTGTTGTTGTTGTTGTTGTTATTACTCTATAATTAAATCAGATGGGGAATGAATAGTGATTTGTGAAATCACACCCATCCATTCAAACCCTAGAGAAAGTCTATACCCTCTGATAAATCGCGTCCGTTCAAACCCTGTAGAAAGACAATTCCCCTCAGATCGACAGAGGCGGCGGCGATGGCGGTGGAGGGCAACATCGAACTTTTATAGATGTTTGGTGCTGGTAACTACAATTGATTGTTGTTTTTTGATTTGGTTAAGGTCATGCTTCTATTCGCCCTATGTACCTTGCATTCGTTGTTGATTTCTGCACTATTGTCTAAACGTTTACGATGAAAAGCTTGAGGTTGTTTGTTATTCGTTGTCAGGAACCCTAGCTCCTGATAGTCTCTATTGGGTTTGCTATCATTGTTGGTCCTACACCCATCAGTGGTGGTGCTCTTGCGGTTGTTCTTGCTGCTTCTCTGCCTGACAACCCCTCAACAAGTGAAGAAAGTGGGAGGACAACGGGGTCGTGCCATCAGAGACGGTTTTATATCATGATTCATTATTGATTTGAATACTTTGCTCTATATTTTATTGTAAACAATTGGCCTGTTGTAGGCAAAAAGAAGAAACTAGGGCATTTTCTTATATAAGGGATTTTGTGTGGTTTATGATGGCCATGGACCATGGTTACATTTGGATTACTATTTGAATCTCCATAGACACGTAAGTTGGAACCTAAATCCACATGTAAGAGTGTTAATAAGTATATTGTAATGAAAAATTAAAAATGAGATAATTTTTAGTGATATTATGAACAACTAATTTTGGGGTTTGTACAAAGCATCTTTAGCTTCACGGATCGCAAATTGTTTGTACTTCATTAGTGAATCTAAGAACATCTTTTGAAGCAATGAACATTATTAATTTTCTGTTGTAGGTTTTTTTAATTCAGCATTATCATGTTGATCGTTTTGAAAGCATCTTGCATATGTTCTTCTTAGGATTAGCTTCCTTTTGGTTTTCATCTTGCAGGTATGTGATATCTTTGCATATTGTGTTTATTTCTATTAGAATTTAGCTTTGGAATTTTATTGTTTTGTTAACTACATTTTACTACTGCTCGGTTGATTTAACAAGTTTTGTTATATTACTCTTTCTTTGGAATTTTTATTGGATGGTTTTGAATCCAAAAAGGGGTTATTCTATGAAATAGTATTAGATGTTCATCTAGGGTCACTGTATTTGCTATTTTAGAACAATGGTGCTTCAAACAAATTTAAATCCATTTAGGTTGCTTTGGATACATGCTTGATATTTTCTGCTTTACTCTCAATAGTATGGACTACAAATAAATTCACGAGTTTAGATCTGTTAGCTATTGCATGTGTCAACATATATGTTGTTCAAACATAAATTTAGTTTCTTATCATAAGCTCCTTGGTACGTTGATTTTTCAATTGTTGATTAGTCGGTCATTTTATTGATTAATATGTTTTAATGCTCTACTATGACATGTTTTGCATACATGTGCTTGTTCTGGTAGTAGCATGTACCAGTTCTTCTAAATTGTTCATATTACCATTTTGGAAGGCAGTTAATTTTGGGTTTCAAAAATGTTATATTTGCTGTGCAAGTTACATGGTATAGTAGTGTTTGCATTTTGTCTGTTTACTTTTTCGATTGTTTATCGCCACTTTTTAGGTTCTATGGATTGGCGGAGCTTGAGCACTCCTATAAGGGGGCGAACTCGATATATAGCAAAAAATTTACACTAACGGACCGAAATTTAACAATACTGACAAAAAAAAGAGGGGCCCCGCCCAACCCCCAGCCCCTTATATCCTTCACCCTTGGACGTTCTATGTATGTACGTGAAGAATTTTTAGCAACCATTTTGTTTTTAGTTGACATCAAATAATCATGACTTTCACCTATTATGTTATGAATGTCGCACCTAATGTTTCCATAGCTAAAATATTAAACAGAAACCGCGCAAAGCGCGGTTGAGCCTACCTAGTTATTATTAAATCTCTAGTTTAATTGAAAAGTTTGGTATTTTGAATAATGAATCATTGGTTTAGGGTTTGGTGAAAAGCTAAGTCAACTTTTCCACTTTCCAACTGCTCGCTTTTTCCACTTTTTCATGTTTTCTACTTTTCATCACTTCTCCCTCGGAAACTTACATTTACCAAATCTCGTTTTTTTCTTAATATTTTATCTTCCCATTACTTAAAAAGGGATGAAACCAACCATTCCATCAGTAAGCTGCGTTGAATTATACTTTTTAATAATAATACGTTATTTACATGGGTTCATATCTTCTTTTTGTTATCAAACAAACAAGTAAAAAAATGATTATTTGCTAGTAACAGTCAAGATAATATAATTATTAATCTTAAAATAGAATTTAAAAGATATCAATTGGAAGTAATTTAATGTAAAATAATAAATTTTTAACTAGAACATAACACGAGTTAGAGAACTGGATACGTGGACCAATCCTGATTTAGCATTGTAGACATAGTTGCTAAATGTTATATTGTATATAATAATGAATAAAATAAGATTAGTTAAAACCATATATCATTTATAAAGTTAAGGTTCAAGAAGGTATAACCAGTCATGTTTAGATTTTAGTTATAATAGAATGGATCATCATGTTTAAAAAGAGAAAACTAATATGTGTGTCGATGTAAATGTGGAGAACATTACATAGTTTAGAATTTTTTTTGCTTTTATTGGTTAAATGTTGGCGTTGAAAAGCCTTTTAGTGAGAAAAGTAAGAAACAATCAAATAATGTACATGTACCCTCCTTTTTGCTTTTCAAAGTTTTCAACATGAACGAACTATTTAGAACATGACCTTAAACGTGTGTGTGATTTCATCAAACATTAATCATATATGTTAAATAATTAAAATGTTGTTGTCATTGATTATAAATCCATAAATTATTTTAGGGTAAGAATGAATAATTAAAATATACGAAACAAAACAATGATAAAGTTATATAAAATAATTTAATATAACTTAAAAAGTATGATAATTGGATGTGGGAAAAAACTAATAAAGTATTCGAAATTTCTAGTAAGAAGAATTTAGGAGGTTGTTGACACACTACAAAACAAAGGAGTATCACAACAGTGAAAAACGTCGGTAATTGTTGTTATTGGAAAATCCGTTCATATGTAGTAGTCAGAAATATGGTTGTGGGTAATCTCTTTTCATGAATAATTTATCGACGAAATTTACCGCATGATCACCATATGGACTACTTTACTGATGAATGACCCGACAACTTTTAAGAGGTCATTCAAAGTGGTCTTTGATTATATTCAAATTTGATAGCAAGGGGTTTTTGTTTTTGATGGATGCCTTTAAGTTTTACCGATGGAATTCTGTTTGTTAGTTTTCTTGTGTTATTATATAGAACTATAAATTCTAGAAATTTAAAGATTACAAATGGTACTTGTTATAAAAAAAGTGAACCCTTAATCTAATAAGATCTTAATGTAAATATTTAGACATTTATGAATGAAATATATACAAAAAAATCTTGCTAAGGAGGGGGTGATATCGATCATGAATGTTTTTTTAAGATCTTACATAGTTTGTTTGAGATGTTTTACATTTTCCCAATACTTCTTTTAAAACGACAACATACAAACAATTAAAAAGTGATTAGTAATTGTAAAATATATAATAATTATATTATATATAATAATTATATACCTCTAGAGTAGAATGATAAGTGTAAGATCTCATTATGTTGGAAATATCGAGCTTACATGGTGTAATAAAGATCAATACTTATTCAAATCCGAAGATGCACCCTTTCTTCCGGTCTTTGTTACTCTCCTACCATACTTGTGGGTCATTATCGGGCTTCGTAGAGGGATCCATGCTATTATGTTTTCACGGACTCGAGCTCACACTTCTATTAGGGGTTACCAAGAAAAACAAAGTGCTACTTTATGAAAAAATCAATAACATAACCGCTATAAATATAACATGTTTGTTATGAACATTAAAATTTTAATTTACAAATATCATAAGATCTGTCTAGTAATGACAACTCATTAACACTATACAATAGGGGTAATATATCGCATATGGAATATTATTGATTTTAATTTTAAAAATAATACATGCTAAAGCTTCTTGCGCCTTTGGATAAGGGAAGAATGGATCAGAAGACGATTCCCTCGTTAACCACTTTGTGTGTGTCCACATAAAGCTCTTTCGTCTTGGATTCACGTCCTTGCTTCTTGATCTATAACATAAGGTTAGGTTGTTAGATATAAAACAAGTTCAAATGTTGGAGAAATTTAGAACAAAAACTTACAAAGTTCCTCCAATGTTGTGATATGTTGGTCGAACTGCAGTTGTGCCACGACGACCTCCATCATTCAAGGTGCTACTATTCTTGCTAGTGACTTTCCCTTCCATCTTGCGATGCCTTACACTTTTCATAAAATAGGCTAATAAATCAATATAGAGAATATATATATATATATATTAAACTAAAATGATACATACATACATATATATATATACACACACCAAATGAATCCTAAAAATAATCAGATGAATTCAATTTCCTAACACATAAGAAAAAAAGACTACAACTATGAAAATGCAAATTAATCTAATTTGTCATACCAATATGATTTCACTATTATAAATAACTATTTTATTACTTTATAAGTTTAATCATTCAAAAATTAGCATGAGATACTTGAACAAAAGTTGAATGAAAATGAAATCCAAACGCCAAAACGCAATTGTATGCATCAAAAAGTGAATATTATAAAATATGGGCAAATGTCTACCACAAGTGAAAGTGAAAAAATCAAAACTCAAATATTAGTATGTGTTTAAATTATCTATCTATATTTGATAGACTCTTAGCTACATTATACTTTAAGAATTTAATAATTTTACCACAAAGTTTTTCATTATGTTACATATAGACCCTTAGAGTTTCTCTTTCTCTTGAGAGCAACTACTATGTCAATATAAGTTGATGGTAAGTTCACATAGAATATCCACTATCACAACAAAAAACACAGCTTAATAACCATATTATACCTCACGCTTATACACGCCTCTTCAAGCGTTAATTTTTCTTACTTGCATTTTTTTTATTAATTTGCATAAAAAATATACGTGTTAGGCCTCACATATAAAGAAATTGACATTTTAGTTAGCACCAATAAAAAATCCTACCCACTCTGCTCTAGCGCAACACACCTAAAAACAATCCTAGTTAGTAATAGTTTGTACTTACATTCCCATTTCGTATATTAGAAACTCGAACATGATTTCATAAATTAAAAAGAGAAAAACCACTCACTACTAGAAAAGAATGGGTTTTGCTACGCAAAATTTGCGACACAATTTTTTTTGTCGCAAATTGCAACTCATTTACGACAAAATTGCGACACAAAATAAATCCCTAATTTTTCTAGGAATTTTGCGACAAAATTGTGACAAAACAAAAAACCTTAATTTTTCCTATGCAATTTCGTCGCAAATTTTTCCTATATAATTACATATATCCCTTTACAAAACTTAATTAATTACATATATACCCAAATTAAAAGTTTAATTACATATATCACCTTCTAAAACTTAGTTAATTACATATATACTCAAACTAAAAGTTTAATTACATATACCTGATTTATTAAACATAAAAATTACATATTTACCGATTTTATTACTTTTATTAAAAATAACTTATATAATTAGTAGTTTACTCTTATTTTTATTAAATTGTAAAATTATATTTTTCCTTCTTTACTTACTTTTCGAGTTTTGATTATTTATTAATATTTCTATACTAAAGGTTTTTATATTTTTTTCTATTTTTTTTACCTTTTTATGCTAATTTTTTCTGTTACGTGTACGAGACACTTCCAGACTCATTATGCAACATAAAATTATGTGTTTGGATCATGTTGCATAATAAGACTGAAAATGTCTCGTAAAGGAACCTGGAAAAATTAGCATCAAAAGGTAAAAAATAAAAAGAATATAAAAAACGTTAGTATAGAAATATTAGTAAATAATCAAAACTCGAAAACCTAGTAAAAAGCAAAAAAAAAACATGATTTTATAGTTTATTAAAAATAAGAGTAAAATACTAATTATATAAGTTATTTTTAATAAAACTAATCAAATGGATAAATATGTAATATTTATGTTTAATAAAACGGATATATGTAATTAAACTTTAAGTTTATGTATATATGGAATTAACTAAGTTTTATAAGAGGATATATGTATTAAATTTTTAATTTGGGTATATATGTAATTAATTAAGTTTTACAAGGGGATATATATAATTGAAATTTTAAGTTGAATATATATGTAATTAAGAAAGTTTATAGGGGGATATATGTAATTCTCCCATCATAATATTATACCTTTGTTTTTGTGATGTTAGAACACGTGGAGGTGGTCATTAAGTGATTTTCTATTATAGGGTTATTTTTATAAAATTGTAGTATTATTTTAAAATATTTTAAGCTATTAAAATTTATAGTCGATCGTATTTACCTCGATCTACAAGTGAGCCATTTTGTATAATACATTCAACATGCATCAAATTACAGTCCAAGTCCTAACTAGGAACCATGCTAAACTAAAGTCAAATTCCATTACATTGCTCAGCGCTAATCAACTATTTGAAGTATATTTTTAAGAAGCAACTACTAATGAACAATACATAAACAATTTTTTTTAAGAAAACCATCACAATTGTTTAGTGATAAAATATATCTCAAAGGATGCAGATTCAAACCTCTTTAATTAAACAACTTATATACCACAATGGTTTAAAAAACATATCTTTTTAAAATTCATTATGCTTGAATATTCTCCAAAGGCAAGAGTATTTTCTTTAAAGAACAAGTATATTTTTCATAACATTATTTAAAGTATGTCACGGTCCAGTGTGTGTAACACACACAGAAACGGGTGTTTGTTGGTTTGGGTTAATGAGTCTGCTTGTCCTTTTTATCACAACCCCCCCCCCCCCCCCCCCCACCCCCACCCCCACACCCCCCACCCACCCCTTCTTTCTCACCCCTTTATTTATCATCTCTATCTCCCCCTTCCCTTCTCACCATTTTCATCTTCTTTCACTCTGTAAATCACACTCTCATCAACAGAAGATGAAGCTATTTCTTTTGAGGGGAATGTTGTTTGGCTCGAGGTCATTAGAAACCATATATGGATCTTCATCTCTCTCAATCTCTATACATACACACATATATGTATGTATATGGTATTATAATCGAATCAATTGATCAACAGATCAATCATCTATGGTCTTTGTTGATTAATGAGTTCTAGATTTATCAAAAGAGAGAATCTTGAATCTTGATCATTGGATCTGGTGTACTCGGACCAGGCTTCATTCCCCCCAATTGATTCTTCAGTTCTTCGCAAACTTTCAATCTTTCTTTCATAACAAAGATCAGATCTTTGAGGTGGGTTCATCTTTATTCTTGATTTTAACATTTGTTTTTGCTTCTTTTTGGTGATTTTTAGGTGTGAATTAGGTTAACTGATAAAGGACAAGAGCGGCGTGATGATGGAAGTTTTTGACCTACTTTTAACTCTGCAAATATTCACAAAACTTTAGAGAGATTTCAAATCATTATATGTCTATTAGATCTGAAAAAGAAGCTGTTGATCCGAGTGTTTGTGTTTGTGTTTGACATCATGATGGCTTTAACTTCAAGATTCGTGTCTGTCTGTTTCTGTTATTTCTACTTTTACACTTATGATGCATATATTGACTTTAACATTCAACACTATCATCATTACCTTATGATTGACATAATGATGAAACCCTTTTCAAATCTAGGGTTTTATGCTTGGGAACTTCATCTTTTTGATGGTTATTAAACTTGTAAACTGTTAGATCTAACTTATTATAAAGAAATACTGACAGAACATGAACATCCCTTTATCTTTTTTCTTTATTTCTTTTTCATTTTCTTTCTTGATTCAATGCAAGAAAGCTAGATCAATCTTCACATGTTTGGAGACTATATAATCTTCAAATCCCTTACATTTTGGTCATCATGCACAAGGGATTTGCTTAAACAATTTATATTATGTTATCATATTAAAATTGTTTAGTAAGTAGCCAAGATTGAGGTTTTCAGTCAATTCATGTGTTATTTGCCTCAAGTTTGTGAATTTATTAAGTGTAGTTAGTTAAAATTAGTGTTTTATTTGAATAAATGAATCAAGAATGTGCATGACTGGATGAAAACACAATGCAGCAGACATGGTGATGAACAGGCAGTAGCTGGTGTCTTGAAGAAATCTAAAAGGAGTTGTCATTTACTAGACAGTAGTAGCCCTAGATGATAGATGTGAAAATGATGCAAACTTTTCTTATTTTTGTAAAAATGTTTCACTTTCTATGAACCCTAGAATTTGGCATCACCAGTGTAGTCTTTCTGATTGATTTGATTGGTTTAATTTGTCCTTGTGTTACTCTATTCATCAACAGTTTCTTGAAAATGAACTGTTCTTCATTCTTGATTTACTCATCAATGGTGTTTACATTTGAGGTCCCATGGGAGCTCATGCATGTTAATTGCTTCAAAATTCAAAACCCATTATGATCTTGTAAACCCTAGCAATATTAATGGATATACATACATACACATATACATAAACATACATGTATGTGTATATATAATGTCTAAAAGAGCATCACCCATTATTATTCACACACCACTAACTTGTTAGGTGTTTTTCCCTGGGTATACAAGCAGTATGGGAGATAGCTATATGTTTATTGAGACAAAAGTGACTTATGTGATAACACACCGCTAACAGAGGTTATATGGTTCGTATAACTTTTTTTCATCATGTATACGGTGTATAGATGGTAAGAGTGATATATCTATATCTATATATTATATATATTGTGGTATATAAAATTTCTGATTTTTAAAAACAGGAAGTGAAAGATAGCTGTCAAGTACCCTCATCTGTGAGTCAGTGTACAGGAGCTTGTAATGTCAATGTGTCATGAATTCTGCTGTGGGTCTGTCATCATTTTTATATCATTTCCTTGTACTATCAATATCATTTAATTTTATTTACAAGAATTCGTACAAGTTTTCGTGCACAAGTTACAAGTGGCATTAGCTTTTGTTTTGCATTGACTATCTTGCTCAGAGTGTAGTCAACATCTGGCACCTAAGGGCTATGGATTCCGTTTATAAACCTGGCTTCCATCTTTAATTGATTGAACAATCATGTTTCTTTTCTTTGCTATTTCTTTTTATTTTTATTAAAGTTATCAAAAACTTTATCTTTTAATTGATCTATTTTTAAGTCAGAAGGTCAAAAACGTTATTGAATCCTAATATTTTCTTTCGTAAGTTTTAATTAACCTTTTGTATGCTTGGTAGTTTATTTTCCTTGGTTTGTAGAAATAGATACCATAATTCGAGAACATTCAATAATGAACAAAAAATGGAACTTATTAACTTAATTAATGAACATCTCTTAGTGTGAGTTTATTAGATGAAAGAAAAGAATAGAAAAGAAATTTAGAAAAAAAAGAGTGAAAAGAAAAAATATAACTTTTTTTTTTATGTTTTAAAGTTTGAATGAAATAAAAAATAAAAGATATGTTAAGTGTTCTCGAGAAAAAAAATCATAATTTTACTGATGTCCTATTTGCCTTTTCTAGATTATCTACAAATTCATGTAATTTAAGTTGATTTTTGGAGAATGATTAAATAAGTTATGTGCTACTTCGTCATATAAAGAATATATGTCCTATTTTCTAAATTAAAGAAATTCGTGCTGTGTTACTTTTATTTGTTTTGAAATTACACATTGTGCTACTTTTATCTGCTTTGTCATATTTAATTTTTAATTAGCAAGTCTTATCTTTGTATTAAGTTACACAAATATTGTATGTGTTTAGTTCATCATGATGATATATTTTTTGCATGTGTTTTCTTTTATGGTTCTATAATTAAAATTAACAAGTTGTGCTATTTACTTGTAATGTAATTTTTTATTTTTTTAAATGAAAATGATTTTATTATTCAGGGAGATGCTACCATCGAACAATATATTTTCAAATATTATGTTTGTTATTTAGAAACCTTTATTTATTATGTAATTCGATTTATTAACAACATTTTTTATTTCTAGAAAAAAATTCGATTGCTTGTGACGATAAAAACTATACTGTTGGTATTGTCCTTTGTAATGATATCAATGTTTTATGCTTTATAATGTTATTGTGATGATATCATCTTGTTTTCATTACAGAAGTTACATTTTACAATCAGTACATTAATGAAATTGCAAATTAGTGTTGTTTTAATAAAAAAATGTTACTCACATGGTGTTCTTATCTCAACAAGGGTGTTCCTTTGTTATTTGCAACAAATACACGTTAATTAGTTGTTCATCTTCAGTCGTATAAAAAAACTATATCTACGAAACAAGATCTCACTCTATGATAGTAGACGTGTGAAAAGTAGCACTACGTAAGTAGCACCGTATAAGTAGTATCATGTAAAGTAGCACACTATTATACGAGATGCATTGTGTAAAATATGTAAAATAACACTAGCACTATTTAAAATATCACCGTGTATAAGTATGTAAAGTAACAATGTGTAAAATATGTATAGTAACACTAGCACTATGTAAATTAAACTGTGTATATATAATGTGTAAGTAACATCAAATATGAAAGTAGCATCGTGTAAAGGAAAAAAATGTCAAAAAAAACTTTAAAAGAAGATAGTAATATTATACTCATATTAAAGCTAAAAAATAATTGATATTTTGTTATATTTAAAAAACAATAAAATATAAATAAGTATTTTAATATTAAAAAGTGAGTGGAATTAGTATTTTTCAAGTAAAAAATAAAATAATTTTGAATTGGTAACTGTCTATTTAAAGGGAAACGTTGATCTGATCTAAATAACACAAATGACGAATTTACTCTTTTTCACATTACTTAATAGACTAGTTGAGTATTAATGAGTTGTCAGCTACTTCCGTGATCAAAGTTCATAGTTAATCAGATCAGAAAGTTGGACACATAATAGCAATGGCTTGAACATGCCTTTGTGATCAAATTATAATATCTATTAATCCATTTGGTCGGTGGGTTTAGTGTAGTTTTGGGTCTTCTTATTTTGGCCATAATAGTTTGTGATCTTTAAGGTTGGTTGGCCTATTTATTCATATATTTTCTCATTTTTTGCACACAGTGTGTTAATGGAGAGAGAAAGTAGAGAGAGGGGGGATTAACAGGCTTTTCCGGCGGTGTTTCTCAGCGACTAACCATCGTCCGGTCTTTTGATCGTGACATTCGGTGCCTCCCCATCTTCATTTTTGTTATGATCTTCATTTTTAGAGAGAGAAGTTTGTCTAGAGAGAGGAAGTAGAGAGAGAGGCGGAGGACCTGCCGCTTTAAGCGGTGTTTCCGGCCGGTGAACCAATGTCCGACCTTGCGGTTGTGACGTCTGGTGCCTCCCTATCTTCATCTCTTCGATTTTCTCTATTTATCAATTTATTATAGTGTTTTTTTTGCATCTGTCAATGATGGTTCAGCCTGAGACTCTCTTGTGACCTATCGTTGCCGGTTGCCAACCACTGCGCCTTTTGTGGCGACGGCGGTACAGGTTATGCCTTGGTAGCGTTAGGTCTACGACCTCTCGATTTGGTGCTCGACGTACATTGAGGTTTTCATTTCTTCGGTCGATGATGACTGGGCACGCCTGGTCTGAGACTTGATGACGTGACTGACGTCGATTTTGTTGTCTTCTTAACAAGACCGGTAATGGCCGTTTTCTAGACCGGTGATGGCGGGTTGGCCGGAAATTAGAGAGTGAGAGAAAAAGAGAAGAAAGAGATCAGATCTGGAGAGAGAGAGAGAGAGAGAGAGAGGCGGAGGCAGAGGCGGAGGCGGAGGCGGTGGACGTTGGTGTTAAGTGTTGAGCAGCAAGAGGTGGGGTTTGATAAGCACCGTTGGTGATGGTGTGGTGAGTGGTGGTTGTAGCAATGAGTAAAGTAAGACAAATTTGCATCGATGGTGTTGGTAACAAAATGCAAATAGAGAAAATGAAAAATCAGATTTGAATATTATAGAAAAAAAGTGAAAAGATAGATAGTAGATTGACAGAAAGTTGGATTTCAATTCAAAATATCAAATTGGGTTAATTTCAAAATTGAGATCCAATAATATTTTATCATATTTACATATTTTTTAATTTTTTAATATTTATGGTGATTATTAGCTTTGAGATAAACTGGCTAGGCCCAAATCAAAATTGGTCAGCTGCAATGCAGGGTTAAAATGATTTTATTTTTTTAAACTTTTTGGCGTTTTCCTCAATGTATAAATATAATTATTCCAACTAGGTAAATAAGGTTGGAGTTTGGGAAAAGCGAGGTCGCAAGTTGGAACCTTCGCTCTTTTTTTTTCTGTCTCTTTAGGTTTAAATGTAATTTCTTTTTCCTTAACTTGGGAGCATTTACGTATACCTTATTCCCGCGGCGAAGCGCGGGTTAGATTTACTAGTTTATTATTATAAACAAATCAGACCTGTAAAATTAATCACACTGGTTTAATAGTTAGGCATACTATTGTAAATGAGTTAGATACATTGTTTATAACATGTCTAGATGCATTATATTGCTATAACAAATTTAGACACATCCTTGTAATAAACAACACATTAAATATCTTAAAAAAGTATTTTTTTCTCCTGATAAATATATATTAATATATATACTAATATCAAAAAAGAATAAATTTGTAAATTTTATGTACCTAGATTTAATTGATAAAATTAGAAAAACTTAACTACCTGCACTAAAATGAAAAGTAAATGCCCTTTGTTTTATACCCCTTCAAATCATACTTAACATTTATTTGATCACATTACCATCGCATTAATAATAATAATACTAACCAACAAATTTATTTGATAAATTTCATTTTTTAAGAACTAACATTGTATACCTACTTCTAAGTCTATACCATTTTCCCATTACAAGACTCGATGCCTAAACATTTTGAAAATGAACACCAGTAATACAGGGCCGGCTCTACAATGTAATCTGTAATACCACAGGCTTGGGCCCCCTATAAATAAGGGCCTCCATTTGTAAAAGAAATTATAACGGGTTTTGGTATCTTATGAGTCAATGGAATTTTTAAATGGAAATAATACTTGATAGTTGAGTCTCTATAGATAAGGGTCACACAATTCACAAAGCAAACGACCCTTTCTAATTTCCTTCCTCTTCGATCTGATCGCCATCGGCTAGCCTTTTTTTGCCTCTCGTTTGTTCAAAGAAATTAACTATCAACGACTCACAGTTAGTATATCAAATTTTCTTTGATTTATTGCTTTTATTCAAAGAAATTTAATTAGGTTGCTTTTGTTTAGATTGTGTTTTACAAAAGGGCCTCAGTTTTTTAGTTCGATTGGGGCCTCAGAAAACGTTGAGCCGGTCCTGTGGCCATACAAGTTACAAGATCTTGATACGCTAAAGGCCCTTTGATTGATACTTAATCTGTTTCCAAACTTGAGCACCATGAAGAGGCTTAAGAAGGATAACTGAAAAACAACTATAAATCTTTATTAATAGTGATGAAGTACAAGAACAAGATACAAAGAAATGCCCTAATATTTGTGAACAAATGCTTGATTGAAAAGGCAGTAGAGCACCTCCTTTTATAGATGTGAAAGGAGAAGAATAAAAAGAGAAGATTTGCAGTGATTGAAAAGAATCCCATGAAATGCGTAAGCTTGAATAAGGAACAACTCATCTCTTGCTGGCAATCAATCGTGACATATGGAATTGCTGGAACAAATCTTTGAGCATTAATGGGCTTCTACAAGGCAAGAACCCAAAAGCATTCAAGGTCACCTTTTAAAGTCTGCAAATAAATTGATCCAAGTAATTAGTTTACCATAGAATTGAACTAATAATATATTTTAACACACCCCCTCAATTCAGATGGTAAACATATCTAGAAGCCCAAGCTCTTTACAAAAGAATTCTTGTTGGTTAACGCTCAACCCTTTTGTAAAACCATCTGCAACTTGAAGTTTTGAGTCTATACTTTCAATTCTAATAACACCTGCAGAGACTTTTTCACGAACAAAGTGTAAGTCGATCTCAAAATGTTTTGTTCTATCATGAAACACAGGGTTTGCTGCTATAGCTATAGCAGCTTCATTGTCACAAAAAACTTTAATTGGTAACTCTAAATTTATATGTAATTCCTTGAAAAGGTTTTGCAGCCAGATTAACTCACAAGTGACAGCACAAAGGGCTCGGTATTCTGCTTCTGCAGAAGATCGAGACACGGTACTTTGCTTTTTTACTTTTCCAAGAAATCAAAGAGTTACCCAAAAAGATACAGAAACCCGTCACCGACCTTCTTGACACAATACATTTACCCCAATCAGAATCAGAATATGCAGTCAAGTCAAAACAACTTCCCTTACTGAATAATATTCCTTTGCCAGGAGAAGACTTTAAATACCGAAGAAGTCTTAATGCTACTTGCAAATGAGAATTAGTTGGAGAATGCATAAACTGACTGAGATATTGCACAGCATAAGATATATCCGGACGCGTTAGAGAGAGATAAATCAATTTCCCAACAAGTTTTTGAAACCCAGTAACATTAGACAAAGCATCATCATCCTTTTTTGACTTGGATGATATTATAAAACTTTGTTCAATAGGTGTAGTAACAGGCTTACAACCCAAATATCCAAATTCAGACAAAAGGTCCAGACAATACTTTCTCTGTGAAAGACATACACCTTTCTCAGAGTACAAGACTTATATGCCTAAGAAATATTTTAGAATTCCCAAATCTTTGATCAAAAATTTTTGCTTAAGAACTTTTTGATTTCAGAAATTTCATTTTCATTATTCCTAGTTATAACTATATCATCAACATAAACCAACAATGCGATAAACACGGAATTGTTTGACTTAATGAATAAAGAATGATCAGACATGCTTTGGACAAAACCATTTTCAAGCAAGACACTACTTAGTTTCTCATACCATTTCCTAGGGGCTTGCTTTAAACCATATAAAGATTTGACTAGTTTACAAACCTTAGTTTCATCTTTTGAATAATATCCTTCGGGTAATTTCATGTATACATCTTCAGTTATACTACCATATAGAAAGGCATTGTTTATGTCTAATTGAAATAAAGACCAACCCTTTTCAATAGCTAAGCTAATAATGCATCTAACAGTTACCATTTTCACAACCGAAGAGAATGTTTCGTTAAAGTCTATACCCTCTCGTTGATTAAATCCTTTAGCAACAAGTCTAGCTTTATATCTCTCAACCTCACCATTAGCTTTATATTTAATTTTATATACTCATTTACATCCAATTGGTTTTTTACCAGGAGGAAGGTCAACAAGAACCCAAGTATTATTTCTATGTAAGGCCTCCATTTCAGAATTCATAGCTTGAACCCAATTGATGTCTTTTACAGCATCATTAAAACAAGTAGGTTCAATGGTTTTATTTAGACCAGAGACAAAACATAAATTTTCACAAGATAAATGAGAATAATTAACAACTTTCTTAATCCCATATTTAACTTTCCCTTTAATAACATAGTCAGTCAAATTTTTAGGTAAAGACATAGTCCTAGAGGATCGTCTTGGTTCAGGAGGCATGGAACTTTGTCCCTCAGAAGAGTCAGTCTCATCATTAGTGATTTCTGTGTTACCTGCCTCGCCATGATCCGGTCTAGCAGAACCATTAGGCTGCTGATCACTTTCGACAGCCTCGCCAATGATTTTGTTATACTCAACTGGCTGCTGGTGATCAGATTCAGCAGAACCATTTGGCTGCTGATCGATTTCGACAGCCTCGTAAATGGTTTTGTTGGACTCAAATGGCTGCTGGTCGTCACAGATAGTGTCAGGAGGCATCACCCTCTCCTCATCATTGGGAGTATTTACACTTGAAGGCTCATTTGTTCCAGCATTATCAAAAAAGTTTAAGTTGTTCAAATCAGTAAATTTGGTTTCAATGGTTTTTTCTTTATTTTGTTTGAAAGGGAAAACATCTTCATAGAATTTTACATCACGAGAAAACAAGACAATTTTTTTCTCAAGGCTCCATAGTTTATAACCTTTTTTAACATTAGAGTAACCAATTAAAACACATTTTTCAGCACGACTAGCGAATTTATTTGAGTTATTTAAAATAGTGCTGAAACAAAGACAACCAAAATTCTTCAAGTGTCTTAGAGAGGGTTTGAAACCAAACATTACCTCATAAGGACTCTTACCTAACAAGACCGAAGAAGGGATCCTGTTTATCAAATAAGTAGTAGTTAGAATGCATTCAGACCAAAAATTAAGAGGAACACCCCCTTGGAATAATAAAGAACCTAACCACGTTTAATAAATGTCTATCTTTCCTTTCAGCTATTCCATTTTGTTGTGGGGTATGAGTGCATGTTGTTTGATGTAAAATCCCCTTTGACTCAAAAAAGGTTGTTATCTGATTATTCACAAACTCCGTTCCATTATCACTACGAAAAATTTTGATAGATTTCTCAAATTGATTTTTTATTAGATTATAATATTTTACTATACACTCAAAAACTTCATCTTTAGTTTTAATCAAGTAAACCCAAACGGCTCGTGAAAAGTCATCAACAATAGTCAAAAAATATTTGAAACCTTCTTTACTCATAACTTTGTACGGACCCCACAAGTCTAAATGGACAAGTTCACCAACATGTTTTGAGACATGATCACTCAAAGGGAAGCCCTATGTTGTTTAGCTTTATGACACACTTCACAAGGTTGAGTCTCCTTTATGGTTTCAATATTTAGAGTATCTTTTAAAATATGAAGCACGATATCTGAAGGATGCCCTAACCTAGTATGCCATAGATTCAAATTAGTTATACTATTGAAGCACATCTTCATTGTATGTCCATCTTTTTCAAAAAAATAAAGACCGTCACTTTGACTACCAGTCACCAACACTTTCTTTGATCTCAAATCCTGAACAAAACAGTTATCTTCATTAAACAAGATTTCTAACTTATTGTATTTAGTTAGTTTATGGACAGAGAGCAGATTAACACAATAGTCAGGGACAACAAGAACATCTGTCAACACAATGTTATTATTAAGTTTTAAGTTTCCAATTTTAGTTACTTTACAAGAAGTACCATTTGGATGACTCACAATCATATTGTATTCAGACACATCAATACAATTAGTCATATTTCTATCGGTTTTAACCATATGTTGATTTGCTCCCGAATCAACAACCCAACCGGTATCAAATTTTGACCCAGACATACTAGAGCAATTAAAGAACCCAAATTTTGAATTAAAACCATTAGACTGACCAATTATATTACCTTCAACACCTGGTTGATCTGATACTTGATTGTTACTAATCATACCAATAAGCTTTGCAATCTGTTCTTGAGTAAATGGAAATGATGAGGCAGAAGCTGCATTAGATTGATTAGTAGAAGTATAAACATTTGATGTTCCAGGTTTCCCTGATTGATTACAAGATTTCTTTTTTTGATTAGGTGGATAGCCAACTAGTTCATAGCATTTGCCAACTGTGTGACCTATCTTATTACAGTGACTACATTTTAAGTTTGGATTTGGTCCTCTTCCAACCCTTTTCTTATTATCAAATGACTGACTTTGTTTTGTAAAAAAAGCAACATTTTGACTTTTAGACTCATATGAAGAACCTCCTCCACGGTAAGATTCTTCTCTAGAAACAATTGAGAAAGCATCTTTAACAGTTGGAAGTGGGTCTCTTGTAAGTAAATTTGTTCTAACAGGTTGATATGCATCGTCAAGCCCCATAAGAAATTGCATAAGTTTTATTAAATGGTTAAAATCGTTGAAAACCTTTGAGGCTTGACACGTACAAGAAGGTAATTGGACAATGGCATCTAGTTGTTTCCACATAGTATTCAATTTATGATAATACTCAGATACGGAACTTCCATTTTGGCTTAATGAATTTATCTTTTGATATAGATTATACACAACAGAGCCATCAATTTTATCATATGTTTCTTTTAAGTCTTGCCATACTTCAGATGCTAACTTAGAAAAAATTTGACCCACATACAATTCTACAGTCATTTATGGCAATCCATGGAAATGTAGTGAGCTTTTTATTAGAAGTCCAAGTTATGAATCTTTGGGGTAACAATCAAATAGATATGGGGATAACGGATGCAGTGCGTAGGTCTGGTGGTCTTCTTTTGGTGTGGTGCCTAGGAGTTTAAAGAAAGATAATGTGATGTTGAATCAAGATTACACCATTGTTAGTGGGCATGTTATTAGTGAAATATTCGTAGTGACGTTTATTTTCCTAATGAGCGTTGATTAAGAAGAGAGTTATGGGACAAACGTCTGGTGATCAAGAAAAAGCTACGAGGGATTATGGATTTTGATAGGGGACTTTAACGAAGTGAGATTCGAGGAGGAAAGATTGAACTCGAACATCAATTACAATAATGCCTTTGTATTCAATAATTTCATTAGAGAAGCAGGTATGAATAAATATCCTATGATCAGAAAGAAATTTACATATACGTCGGATGACGAAAAGAAGCTGAGTAAAATCCTATATTAGACTGTCTACAACGCTGAAGAGCGCCCTTCCCATAAACAGTCTCAGTCAGCATGTCACATCAGTTTTCCACTAACTTTCATCCATTCTTCCCACAATCAACTTTTACACCCAACATCATCCTTCCCACAAACAACCATTAAAATCCATAAAAAACAAAGCAACACACATTTTTGTGGCGCGGGCCCCACAAAATGCATCCATGGAGCGCCCTTGGGAAAGGGCGGGTGAAGGACGGATGGGTCTGCACAATGCAGCCCTTCCAAAAGGCGGCACGGGCGGGGCTAAGGGCAAGCGTTGTGGACAGTCTTAGAGAGGTCATGGCGGCATTCTAGAAGCATAGGTCAATCAAGCATAGGTCCATCGAAAGAATTTCAGATTAAAAATGGGCTGTGGGTATATTCAATGGGCATATAATATCACATTTGTTCTTTGTTGATGACACGTTGTCCGTGGGGGAGTGGTTTGAATCTAATTCTAACAACCTTAACATGAGAGAGGTTGCTACGACTAGAGTAAGGTGTTCAGTATTAGAAAGGATGATGATGAAATCCAAAACATTGCATCTTTGCTACCAAGATTCTACCATTTAATTACTTAGGAATCCTAACGAGGGCTAATATTAGAAAGGTTGCTAATAGAAAACCTGTGAGAGACAAATTCGATACAAGGTTGTTGAATTATTATTATTCGCTGGTAGAATTACGGTCGTTAAATGTCCTTTAAAGATTACCAACATTATCTTTTACATCTTTGGCTAGAGTAAATGATGTTCTATATGGGGTCAGAGTTCATAAAACCATTCCATTTCAAAAGTCCTTCCCATAAGTTTGGAAATAAAAAAGGGAAATAAAGAAAGAATTAATGAAGTCCAACATAAATATCCATGGTAGGCATGAAGGTTTTGTATTGATTATAGGTGCAATATCGAGCTACTTTGCGATGTTTTCCCTTCTTTGTACAAGTACGTAGCGGATAAAAAGCAAAAGCCAGCAATAATTTCCACATATAGGGTCGGATCAACAGGACGCAAAGAACAAGAGAGCACGCACGAATGGGCTGAAGTTGCGCGGTTGATGGACCATTTATAAGGTTGCAAAGTAAAAAAAATGGTGGAGACACTTGAGCTTCGAAAAATTTGATGGAGTTTTTCGTAGCATATTCTCGGCTACAATTTGACAAAAAGGAATGATAACATATATGTACAATGGCAAAGTAAAGTCAGCTTAGTTGGTGATGCAGGGCATCAAAGAGACATGTTTATTGTGAGTAGGGAATAGATCAAAATGAAAATCCATTGAATGGAGATGTTGGTGTGATTATGATTTTGAGACATTAAATTTGTTATTTCTTGTTTTTTTTCTACTTTCTGCCCAAGTTGGTGATAATATATTAATATGTCCCTGTTGCTGTTGATTTTTTTTTCTAAAAATATTTTTTATATCCTATATAATATATATATTCCGGTATTAAAATCTCCAAGATATGCCCTTGATGTTAAAAAATTTAAAAAGTTTATAATAATAATGGAGTGGGCTGGCCTCCTCTTAAATTTTGCAGGCCCGTTTGAAGATACGTGGGCTTCACATTTCCACTGTAACACTTCATTTTGTGGCCACATACTTTTAAATTTTAAAGGAAAAAAACTTAAATTTCTAAATAATAATAATAAATAGTAATATAAATAAAACCATGTTTGACAAAATCAACTGAATGAGTGGTCCAAAATGGTGTATGGACATGTGGATAAGTTGTTTCCTCTTGTTATTTAGATGAAAATAATTTTAATATATACAAATTCAAAAGAAAAATAGAAATAATTAACACAAAAAATGGACAAAGAAAAAATAGATAAAGAAAATAGAAAAAAAAATATTATTTTTTTTAAATCACTTAGGAAACCGGCGATTTGATTGTTGTCTGATTAGAGGTGGTAAATAAAGCACAGGAGATAAAAATAATGGGTAAAGATTACATTAGAAAAAGATATCGTCCGGACCTAACAAAATCAATTTACGTGAAAATATATAAGATCACGTATAATAATTGAACTGACAATCACGTAACTCACTATTTCACAATTAGACAATGAGTAATGGTTAATGTCCATTAAGGGACATTTTCTGCCACATCAGCGCCAAATCCTCATTATTTTTTTTGTTAAAAACATAAGTAATGGTTAATGTCATATAACACCCCTTTATCATTATAGATTTGGTGATTTGTGACGTTATAATTACAATGCCCCTTTAAACATAACGCACCACCGTAATGGTGATGGGGACATTATGTGACGTTATGTATGGGTTTAACGCCTCATTACACATGGTCTTAGTAATGTTGTCATGTTGGTGCCGACCACCACTTTTTTTAATGTACTATTGTATTCAAGGATTAAACCAAAAATGAATGTTTGGTTTAGTGGTAAAGCTTGAGTGTGTGAATGTTGTACACTTTGTTCAACTTAAACTCCACCCCCAACCCAATTTTTGATATTGTTTCATATGATATTTTTATCGGGTTTTCTGTTGATGTAATTTGATTGGGTAAAAACATAATATACTACTTGAATATATCGAATCATAGATTTGTAAAATCATCTTTCATTATAAATTCTTTTTTATGATTTGAACATTTTTTTAATTCTTTCAAAAGATACAATTATTATCAACATATGATACTAGACTTGTAAACCTAATATTGTTCATTAAAAGCACATGGACCAATAAACATAATTTTCTTTTTTTCGAAATATTTACCGAGTCAATTATACCATAGTTAAGTCGACTATTCTAGTTCATAATCATCTTCTTAACTTTATGCAATACACTTCTTGAGGTTTGATATCACCGCTTCCGTCAATTACAATCTTTTATAAACTTTTTTGTTTTGACTAATTATTTATGTACATACAATCATCATGAAATTTGACTCGTAAACTTTTTCATCTAACACATCAATTTCTACGCCATCTTTGAAGATTGTGTTACCAATTATCCTATTTCCAAAATCTATATTTTACCTTTCATAATTTATTATGATAATCACCGGGCCGGTCAATTTCTTGTATGTATGTTTTTTAGTGCACTAGAACTATGTACATTCTTAAAAAGGATCAAATTACATTGTAAACCATCCACTTTTTAAATTTGTATTGCCAGATTAATGAGATATTGAAATGCCGTGCATCCTCCATCGAAGAATAATGGTCCTCATAATTACTTAAGTGTTTGCTAAAATCCTAATGCCACGATTTTTCTTATTTCGCTTAGTTTAGTTTCCAATCCATGTTTTCATATAAATACAAATGGAATCAGAGCCAAAGCTGGGATGGTGTGTGAGTGAGAACGGTAAGCTCCTAATGGGGGATAATGTTATATCACACATCGCTTAGGAAAGGGAACACAATTTTTTTATATGAGACTGGATACTCTCGTTGTCGGACTCTTTTTAAAATTTTGAGAGCAAAGGCATCAAAGTGTGTCGGCTATCAAAGAGAATAATATTTGGTCTGATAAACTTCTTTATATGAGACTGGATACTTTCTTTGTTTGACTTTTTTAAAATCACGAGGGCAGACACATGAATGTGTATCAGCTGTCAAAACAAACAATATTTAGTATGGTATTTGGGTTAGACCCGACACGGACCCTAACATCAAATAGAGTTGTGTCAAATTATTCAAAATTATGTACTAGTAGTAATTAAACAATAATAATATGATGAAGTTGCAAACCTGTCTAATATTGTGTATCTAGTAATTACATTTGATGAATAGCCGAAGTTTACCAAGATTTTATCGCACATGTTTTTTTTTCAATTAAAGTTTAAGTTGTCTAAGAAGCTTGATTGATATTTAAGATAATAAGCCATCTTTTCAAATAACAATATAATTAAATCGTTATGATCATACGAATTTAGTAGTTGATACTCAAAATACATGACTTGTTTTCTGTTTGACAGATATAACTGAAAATTCAAGGTAAAACTTAAATGAACCTTTTTGATAAAAATAAAATATTGAATTAAACCATAAAAAATATCAAATTGATCCAGATATAAAAATTTATATTGTCTGTGATTTTTTTCCCGATAATTAACAATATCCTTGTTTTATACTTTAGTTATTATTAATGCTTTAACTAATTGCAAATTCTAAATACTAATATAAGAATGATTTATTAAGCCTAGAGTAGGGTTATAGTAAAAAAACATATTTATTTTAAAAAGGATAAGAAATAATCTGGATTTGACATTTTTTTTTCTATTATTTTTAAAAAGAATAACATTATGGTTATTATGTCAATTACATCAGGTCAGAGTGGCATACATCAGATTATTGTATTATATATCTGGTCATTGTATCATATATTTTTTATTATTTGTTAGATATATATATATATATATATATATATATATATATATATGTATATATATACATATATATATGTATATATATGTATATATATATGTATATATATATATATATATGTATATATATACATATATATATAGATATACATATATATATATATATATATATATATATATACATATATATATATATATATATATGTATATATATATATATATATATATATATATATATATATATATATATTCATTATTATGTTTTATGATTTTGATCATTTTATGTTATTTTATCATTGTTTTTTATATTCTATAAATTTTTTATTTATTATTGTGTTTTAAAATTAGAAGTATAAAATGATGTTATTTTATTAATGTGTTTTTTAAAACTCATAGTGTTTAGAAAAAGACAATGACGAGCAGAAAAAATACAATAAGGTATTGTGTTATATGTTTTATATTTTGTTATTATGTCATTGTTTTAATGTGCTACATTAATTAGTAGTTACTTTATCATTGTCTTTGCATACTAGAAGTACACACAATATTACTTTATCATTATGTTTTTTAGACTTCATTAGTTTAGGAATACGTGACAGAGTTCATAAAAACACAATAATAGTTGAAAAGACATAATGGATTGCACTATAACACAATGACAAGTAGAATTTATATGAGTTGAACAACGTAATTTTTTGATCTTTTTTTATAACGATACTGTATTCAATTTAAAGATAAAAACTTTCATTATATGGTTTAATTATTAAAAAATAATATCATATATAAAAAGTATATATATTGAAAAAAAAAGTTTAGGAGAATTGAAAAAAGTTAACAAAAGATACCTAAAACACTCATCTACCGAACTTTTTCCTACAATTTAATCTCAATATGAGAAAAACATAATGTGCTCGCACACGAGCACGGTCACGGATATTGGACGAGGATGAGGGCGATAGGTGTAAGTAACACTTTGATGGCACACTTTGCATGCTCGCATCGCCGCAAGCAGCTTGACAGATTCCTTAGTAATTTTGGACTTTCGTTTAATCAGTTGGTGGTTAAAGGACGTTAAGTTTTTGTGGTTTGAAGCTAGGAGGGGTTGTGGTCATTAGAGGATCCTCTGGTGCCTAATAAAAGAATCTTTTCTCGAATCAAAGGTTTACGAGGTTCTTTGTTGCGATGTCCATCAGAGGATGAAGGGTTCTTCTATTCTGATGCCCATAAGAGGATGACATGTAGTGTTTTACTTGCTTTAAAAAACAAAACAATGTGTTTGTTTAGTTTTTGAAGCATTAAGTCTTAATTATGTAGTATGTAAACAAGCCTTGTTGACTTGTTTTGGTAGCCCTAATGCAACTCTTTCTCTCTAATCTTTTCAGCAACAAGGTTTTATCAATACTTCTATTTCAAGTCTAGTTTCGAGTGCTTGATAATTCTAGTAGTGCAATCTATTTAGAATGTTGTACTTTGGGAGACATATGGGTTCACATGGGTGCAGGCCCTGAAATTTATTATAGGAGACCTCTGTTGAAAAGAATTTGTTAGCCACCATTCCTTTTTATTTTCTATTTTCCAATTTGAATAATGAGTAATAAAAGTATTTATTTTCTTTTCGCGAACTGTATTCTTAAAACCCTGGTCCATAAGAATATTCAAAACTAACCATAACAACTCTAATACTCATTATGGTATTACTAAACTACTGGATTCTTACGCATCATGAAAAAGTTAAACTTGGGTTAAAACCCCCCATAATCTTCCTAAAATTGGATATGATTAGGATGAAATGCTTAGCAAGTGATTGTCACGTCTATAATCACTTGTAAATGGTTCAATCTAACTTTATTCACTTTCTCTATCTTGAATATGAGTATTTTGACTTTTTTTCATCACACCCTTAAAACACACATGAGGAGATTTCTACCTGTTCTGTTTTGCTAGAACTGTCTTTTGGAAGGACCTTCTAGTTCACCAAGAAACAATTCAAGTTTCTAAACTGTACTTAGCTTTAACTTTAAACACAAACGTTGGATATTTTAGCTTCAATCAAAACTTAAATTTACACCAACATGTGAGTTTCTCTTTATTGGATATTAGAAGAGTAAAATACAAAAATTAAAGTATGTATAAAATTATGACTTTTGTTCTTTAACTTTCAAAAATACACTGGCTATCCTTTTTATTAAAATTACTTCATTAAATATCCATTACACTTATCTTTGCGAAAAACTAAAGTTAAGTCCAATCATGCACTTCTCCTTTGAGGGGCAATTCCAGCCTTTTACCCCCGATTGCCATTATAGCTCCTAAACATCTTCAAGTTTTTTTCACTCCACCCCTCCTAATTATTTTCTCCTGATTTCAAGCTGGTTAACCCTAATCTCAGACGAAAGTAATCCATAGCTCCTTAATATCCAATACGACAACATCTACAACAAGATGAGATTGATGCTTTGTATGGTAAGTTGCTATTTTGTTCAGCTATTATGAGTAAAGCTTGTTTTTAAGTTTTTGTTTACATCTAAAATGTCTAATAAGTTTATATTATTTTCAAAATATAGTGAGTTTTCTCATCTATTTTCTATAAAGTTGCATCATGGTGGTGTGTTCACATGATTTCCAGGTAGATTATATATTGAAGGTACTGAAAAAGTTGTTGATATGCTTGATATTGTCAAGTTTTTTGTACATGAGTTGGACCTGGTTATGGGAAAATTAGGTTATGAAGCAGATGTACCTAAAGGTTTTCTAGATCCTATTTACAGGATGAAAATATGGAAAAACGTTTACAAGTTCAAGATCTATCTAATTAATGACAGATCAACGCGGCCAAAATCTCAAATGCCAATAATTATCACACCCCCCGCTTATCAAAAACCGATTGGGAGGCCAAGAAAAGCAAGGAAGATGTCAGTAGTGGAGCTAGAGGATGTAACAAAAGGTGAGAACTTGTCAAGGAAAGCAACATCGATGACCTGTGGCAAATGTAAGCTTCCAGGACACAATATCAAGACTTGTAGGGGACAATGAATGTGTTATTGAACTAACATATGGTAGTTTATGTTTTATTTAATGCGTGGTGTATGGTTTATGTTTTCAACTAGTCTATGGTGTATTTGTAATAACTATGATTGATTATTGTTGATAACTATGTTGAACTATTTTGTTTGTTCTCAACGCTTTCCAATTTCCAGAAATTTGTCACTTCAACAGCCTTCGATAAAATTTAGTTATCATGCAACTGCAGGATGATGGTTTATATTTTATTAAATGTGTAATTTTAGTTTTGCTTGAATTCATGTAGTGCATGTTTAAGATAGTGCAGTTGTAATTTATAATTCTGTTAGATAATAGTTCATGGTTTATTAACTATATTTATTTACTACAATTGTAAAATATTGTCAAACATAAAAGAGGAAACAATACAACATTAAAAACAATGTTTGCTATCCCATAAGCATAGTCAAACAATACAATAATCCTAAATCAGTACATTTGCTTAATACAACATCACTTGAAACACATAAGCTTAGTACATTTTCATAGCACATAAAAGCACAATAATCCCAATCTAGGTCATAATTAAACACTTCTTTCATTTTCTTGATTCAACTTGATAAATTTTAAGATTTTCTTCAAGTTTATTTTTTGCCTTCAACATACCAGGAATAACATCGGTGATTGTTCACACATCTATTGATAAAACCATCAAATGAAATGACAATTTGATCCTTGCATTACAATAGAACCTTTTTAGAGGAATGAGATGAAGAACAAAAAACATACACATTAGAGAGGAAGGAAACTTACCATTTCAGGACATCCATAAAACTGGCCATCAAAATTTTAAAGGTCCACAAGGTTCTTAGAAGAGCTTGCTTACCACACCAACAATACACCATAAGCGATTGTTAATTTTTAAAGTCCAAGAACCCTAACATCAACGTTGAAAAAAGAACCCTAAAATTAGTAGAGAAGAAGATGGGGGTATGGTGTATATATATAAAGCTTGTTGTAGTATAAAGGGTTAAACTGAAAGAATTCGCCCTCACATCATAGGGACGTAATAAAACCTAACTTTACTTTAGTTTTTTTTATGAAGGTTAGTATAAAGGGAATTTAGTGAGAGTAATTTTAATAACAAGGATGGCTACTTTACCTTTGAAAGTCAAAGGATATGAGCCATAATTTTGTATATACTTAAAGGAGAATTTTTGTAATTTACTCTATAATACATTAAAATTTTAGAATGTTTCATATATTTACATTAACTCTTCTAGGTCAAGAAAATATCATAGTTTTGTTTAATGAATATTGTTATAATTAGTTAGAGTAGGTCACATACGTTAAATGAAAATGGACATTAAAAAGGTGATAATGATATCAGAGTACAAGATAACAAAATGATTATTCTACATTTAATGAGATCACCAAATTTGGAAAATAATTAAAATGCAAATTAATGATATTTGTTTTGCGATCGGCTGCCATTGCCTAGCTTGTTCCTGTCATTAACAGACCAATTATATTCACCTAGTCACGTCAACTATTTTTCTGATTGTTAATAAGAAAGGGCATATAACTAATTGTATATTTGATGTCATTTTAAATAAAATCTGTAGTTGTGCACACTAATTAATAGAATATTTGATATCATTTGATGGTTTTAATTAAATTTAACTATGGATTAAAATTATGTTATAAGTTATAAAAATATGTATGAGGAATGTTTAATAAATCCGGCCTGAATTAAAGTGTTTACACATTTTATGAAAGACATAATATAACTTCTGATTTCTTTTTTATACCAACTCTTATTATGCAACGTGTTTCAGACGGATCTAATTTTTTTACTTCTTCTAGAAATCTATTGAATGAAATAACTTTATAAAAGTTGACTTTAAGACAATAATGTATTGTACCCCTACCAGAAGGATTTACTTTAAACACTCGTCTTCTCTACTTATTTTGCATTCTCTATTTAATTTGTATTATTATAATTATTAGTAGTTCTTTAATTAATTTTATTTTTACTATTATTATTATAATTATAATAATAATCGACTCCACATTATTATTATAATTATTTTTATTATGTTGATAAAGATGTTAATATTACTTCTTTTCTTACTATCTATCTCATATGTATATTAGAAAACCAACTCACACGTACATTTAGCCTACACTTAAATACAATAGTTTAACATCAACCAAGCCATAAACATTACTCGAATTTTAACCTTAAAAAAGCTTAATCACCCTACTCCAAATCATTTTTATTATTAATTTACTGGACCTAATTAACCTCCATCCTACCTATCTCTTATTTGGACAAGGGAATTTGATAATCTAATCTATAGTCTTGTTTAAAAGAATTTAAACTAAAACAGTAAATATACTAAACCAACCTGAATGACAAAATATATCATTCTGACAAAAATAAGATTAGTATTTATATATTAACGCTTGCTTGAAAACATGAAATTTTAAACTTCATATTTGTTGTATAGAATAATTGGAATTGTTAATTAAACGCAGTGAAACAGAAAATTAAATAAGCAATAGCTTCACCAAATCATACACATATATATGCATATATAACAACAATAATATTAATAATAAAACTACTAGTATATGTCCATCTTAATTTCCGATGGATTTAGTTCCTTTCACCGGTTTAGCTTTGTAGTCTTCCAAATCTCTTCAAGTTCTCTAGCAAAAGCTTCTTGACGTCCAACGACAACGGTAATATGATCTTTCTTTTCTACAACCTTAATGTTGGCCCGGGGGACTTTCGTCTTCACATTGCTGCTGCACTCGACTGGGATGAGCTCATCATCTTGACCGTGAAAAATATTAACGCTACAAGTTAACTGGTTTTGAACTGTATCCAAATACCCTTCAATCTTGCCAGCAGTCCCACATATGATGTTGTGAAGCGTATGCCATGCAGCATTATGTGTGTGACAGCAAAATCCTTTGATTAAATAAGTCTTAATCCTGTAAGTTAAATATAACAAGAAATTAATAAATTAATGAATTGTTTAATTAATTAACAAGTCGTTTTCTACAAGGAAACATTAGTCTTAACGACATTTGATCTACATGTAGGTGGGTTTCTTACTTCCTTTAGTGAAGATATAAAAAAATAAAAATAAAGGGCCACGTAATTAGTGTTTCATTAAATGGAGTCATTTGGTAAGAGTGACATGTGTATTTACATTCTGGTTGAATATTTAAAGATCATTTAACCATATAGACTAGTCTCCATGTTGATTGTGACACCATGCTTGCTAATTAAGATGGCCACAAGTTGCTTTTTGATAATTTTTCCAACAAATTGTTACATTTAAACTTAGATTAATATGTTAAATATAACAATGTTGTTAGGGGTATAACATAAATCATATAATGGTAACTACTAGTATTTTTAAAAGTTTAGATACAACAATGAGCGTATCTTAGAAAATCAAGTAAAAGATTAAAAAAAATGAGATCTTTACCTCTCGGTTTATCATTTTTGTCTTTGGTGTATTGTGTTACAATACATTACATAGTATAATATAAGCTATGATACATGGGGTATCAACGTGACAAATAAAAGTAAGACAATAGATCCATAACACTAAGAATTAAACTGAAAAAGTTACATATAAATAATGGTTAGATTTTAGAAAATTAAAAGATCGATTAAGAAGGATGTTATAAACCAAACAAAATCGAAAGGATGAAATAAGATGTCTTCTTTATATTTGTAAGTACGAAAGATCAAATCCTACAATGTGTGGTTATACGTTGTTAATGTCATTATAGTTGGCAGTCTAATAGAATGATTAAAAGATTACTCGATCAGGTTAAAATCTGAATAAGTTTAATTTAAGAACCTAAAAATAAGGTATTATTATCGGGAAAGAAATACATAATTAATAGTAGATTAGAAGAAAAAAATAGATTAAAAACTGTTATAAAATAGAGACAATCGTTGATGGTGGTCATAAATTGAGTTCGGTGCATTTATTCGGTTGTCACTCCAAGTGATCACGACATTGACTATATTTATAATATACTTATATGGTTTTTTTATATATATAGTTATACTTTGCCATATTTAGTTTTATTTCTAATAATTTTTAATTTATTAAGATATAAAACTTTAAGAAATTTAATTTCTTGTTTAATGAAAGCTAAAATACTATGTTAGTTACACTTTGCCATAATTAGTTTAATTTCTATGATTGTTAATATAAGAAGATATGAAAATTTCAATGAAAGCTAAAAATACTTTGTTTCTAGATAAATGTTTGTACTAGTCCCATCCCATCTGATTCTTTACGAGTAAAATTTTGCCGTATATCTCTTATTTGTTTTGTTTGTAATACTTTTAATAAAATTTGACACATTTTCAATATTGTTATGACTCTTAAAGATCTTAAAAAAATAAAAATAAATAAAATAAAGATAATTGTTACCTATTTCTGGTGATGAGTTTGGTAAGAAATTCCCATGTTCGGTGGTTCTTGCAGATAAGCAAACAAATTGTCCGGCTAACATGTTCATACCAACAAGCTACCGACGCCCCGAACGCTATCGGTGGCCACACCCGTCGTGGCGCCACCTTCCTCATCGTATACTGCGTCGCTTGTTCCCCTTTCGGTGTCGGAAAATATGGCTGCCAATATTATTAACCCCAACAACTATTTAGTTTACGATATATACTGTAACTATAGTTGATTAATAAGAGTAGATTATAAGTTGTTTAAAAAAATAAATGCGAGAAAGCTTACCGGTGCGATCAAGGTGAGCGACTTGACGGAGTTCGGGTACTTAACCGCGAGTGCTAGAGCTAGAATGCACCCAAGAGAATGAGCCACTATGTGAAAAGACTTAACCTTATGTGTTTCAAGAACCGACTTCTCAATCATGTCTAAATGCTCTTTTATTGTGTAGAGCGAGTCGTGGGGCTTCGGACTGCGTCCGAACCCCAACAGATCGACTGCAAACAATCGATACTTCGATTTAGTCGATCTGGTGAACTTTGGGAACACCGTCTCCGTCCAAAATGCCGATGACGATATAAACCCGTGAATAAACAAAACATCATCCCCAACATTATCTGTCACCATTAAAGTAAAACGTTAATAAGAATTAAAAACATCCCATCGAGAATAATATATGATATACAATACAATACCATACAATACAAAGTTACTAACCTTTTGGTCCATCGGTGTGGACGAAAAGTGCATCGTTACACAAGTTCGACCACGAGTTGCAAGTGTCGCAATCGCAATCGGACCACCGCGGTATCGGGTGCGACTTGTGACCACCGATCTTCTCTTGTAGCATTTCGACAATGGTGTTGTTCACCGTGAAAGTCGATCGCACGGTGGGCTTGTTAACGACCACTGCGGTTGTGTTATCGATCTTCCTTCGTTTAAGCTCTTTCACCGTGGTTTTCGACACCTCGGACGCCAACGAGGGTCGCGTGTAGAGCGTATCGGAGATCTCTTCGAGTTGTAACTTCGTCGACGTTAGGCAAACGATTTTGTTCGACTCGCCCTTTTCGGACACCAAGATTTTACCACTGCTGGTGATGGCTTCTTTCGGGGAAGAACAATAACAAGGTTTCCATTCGGATTCGACCACGAAATCGATGATTTTATAAACGTAACATAGGACCAAATCTAGTACATCTAGAATGGAAAATATAACGAAACTTAAAACATCGTTTATCAAACTCGCGATCATCGCTAGACTACGCGTTACACTCATTTTTGGTACAAAAACTAGGTTCGCCTAGCGGCTACCGCATCAAACCAGTATGATCGAACCAATGTGACCCGACTCGACTCGATCAACTGGACCTGAATGAGCCCATGCACCAGGTTGTAGAGGACACTTGTGCGGTTGAAGGGGAAGAGTGTGAGTTTGCTACTTGTATTAAAGGTGCATTGTGTGGACAGGTACTAACAGGTAGGAGATAAATGCATTCATTAAAACAGTTTGCTGGAGGAAAATAAAAAATAATGATTTTAGTAACATTTTTAAACAAAGGGTTGGTGGTGGTTGAACCTCCAATTGTGCAGCTCTGAAGAAACCAAAGGCTAAAAATGTAACTTCAACACGTTACCATAATATCATCAAACGTGTTAAAACCTAACCCTAGAGGTTAACCAACTTCAAGAGCAAACAATGACTATAACTCACCATTTGAAGCGTTAAATGAACGGTTCGTTGACCGAGAATTTCACGAACCGTGGTGGGTAGTTTGCCGAACCATTCGACTAGTTGATACTCTTCTCGAGGCTACTCGTACGCTTTAGAAACATTATCGTGTTATGATCGTGTTAAGTTGACTTGTTCAAATCCGGCTAGTTTATACTTTATACCAGAGAGATAACATGAACTATGACCTAGAATAGAATGTTTTAATCAAGAATAATGATGAAATAATTTATGAAGTTTTAAGTTTAAGTAATAATAATAATAAAAGTCATACGAGCGGTGGTGGAACAATTAATGTGGTGGTAACATTTTCAAACCAAGAATATCGGGAATTTAATGCTCCACGACTCTTTTGTGTGTGTTAATGGTTCATTGTTAACATATCTAAGCTAGTTTCGGACCTAATTAAAAAGATGTCTTTAATATTGTTCTTCTACTTTTAGGATATATACATAGATATAGCACATGCATATATTCTACCACTGATATACGTACATTCTCCTTGCTTTGAAATATTTTAAAAGAATAATAACTTTTTTGGGTAATTTCATGTTCCCTTTCTAAACTTACAAAATCACATATTTCCTCAAATCATTTTTAAAGACTATTGTACGTTATCCTTTGACAACTTATGTTTGTAGAAAATATGTAATTTTGTAAATTTATAAAGGGATATATATAATTCTCCCTGATTATTTTGTTAGGGGCTGTTTGACATCATCTGAATCAGGCTCTTAATGGTTCAGATTTCTTAATGGTTCAACACTTATGGTTCAGATTGTTTGTTTCGCGAGCAAATGTCTGAATGGTTCAGACATTTACCTCTGAATGGTTAAACATTATACTAATGTTGAATGATTAAGATGTCTAATGTTGATGGTTAAGACATCTTATCTGAATTGGTCAGACACTTGCTTTTGAATAGTTAAACGATATACTAGCTCTTAATGGTTCAGACCTTTTAATGGTTTAGCACTTAATGGTTTAGACATTTTATTGATTCAGCACTTAACCATTTAGAAAGTGCCAAACAGCCCCTTGCTTGAATATGTAAGTGGTACCAAAAAGCCAACATCTTGGGCCAAACATAACCCATGATATTCAGATTCACTAAGATTCGGATTGTGTTAGGTACTTCTACGGTGGTTTATCCATGAAGTAAGTTGTGTGAGACACATGTTTACGTGACCAATCGAGTAGTACATAAGCATGTATCATCACACATATTAGGTCATTCACAAACACACACATGCTCTTTCTTTCTTTCTCTCTCTCTCTCTCTCTCTCTCAAACTCTTACAATTAGCATTATCTATCGGACGCTTATTCACAAGGCTAAGGTTGCTCATAGGGAATTCCCTCTTCCAATGGCAAGGCTAACAGAGTTATTGCTTTATAGATACAATCATGTTGTAAGATAAATAAGGGCTCAAAGATCATTCATGTGGAAATTTGCTCGCCATATCTCGATCTGACTAGTATTTGTTTCTTAATTGGCATCGTTCATGATTCTAAACGAGCATTCATCATTGTTTATTTCGAGCTTATGGTAACTAGTACCAAACCTTCATTAGTAAAAGGTCTCTAGTAGAATTGGAGGAATATGAAGAAGTGGAGCAAGTTGACGATCTTAGATTTAGCAGAACTGCTCCTAAACTTGTATAACCCCTAAACACACCAACTCAAAGCTAACTTTATCATCACCAATAATCGACACTTTAGGGACTATGGTACAACCCCAACACCAATTTCTTCTACTCCACACATTCCCAATCAATTAGAATGTCCACTCCACCATACACATCTATTCCACTAATATCCTTCATGTCATTAATCATGTATATGCCTCCTTTTATCCCATATTCACCATTCACTGCATTTTTCACATCGATTCATTTACCTGATAGTGGTTTGTTCTCGTTCTATATTCTTTTTCCACAAGTGTACGGAGCACAAGCAGTAACCCTAGAAATAATAATGTCAAATCAACACAGGTGCCTCCTATGATTTGGACAGTATCCGAGATAGGCCTGTTTAGCTGAGATGAGAATCCAGTTGTCATATGGAAATAACACTTACGGATCCTTTAACCGGCTTTATAATTTTTGTCAACATCGCCTTGGGGGGGTGTTGGTGTGATGGTTTATATTAAAAATCTTTGAATTTAAAAAATAATAAATAATATGAGCATCCAACTAAATGCACATATGAGTAAGTTTACTCATCGTATTGTATAATAAGGTTAGAGTAATGTATCGTCAAAGGACACGTAATTAAATTAAGTAATAAAAATAACTTAATCTAAAGTTATACTAAGAACGAATTAATAATCATTTTTTAGTCTGCCACTAATTGGAAATTATTAATTAATCAATATACACAAGAAAACTATCAAATAGAAAAAATGATATCATCTAAGTTTCAAATCCACTCAACAGTAGGAATGATTCTCATGATTACATATATGATAGTTGTTTGAATAGCTAAAAATCTTGCAAGAGAAAACCTAGACTCTTAGGATATACATTGTCCGAAAGCCTTACTATATTCTATTTATAGGTCAAAGGAGTACTTTAGTTAAAACCAACAATCCCGTATGAAGCACCAAAAATTCAAAGAGTCCAAAGAACAAAACTAAGACTTAACACATCATATATCATGAAAGTGGGTCTATGTAGGACTTTATCACATGATAGAATAGAGAGGTCTTGCATATTAGTGATGTTGGTGGATCATTGGGTTTGTTGAAGGTGTCTAAAGTGACGAACTCATTTGGTGGTTATATAAAAGTGAGGGAATGCTTCGGAACATAAAGTTCCTCGTAGCAGCAACGAAAGTATTTATCTAGATAGGAAAACTCATAATGGTTAATAGAGAATTGGATAAAAAAAGGTATCAAAGAAGAATACATAGACACCATCTGATCACGATGGAAGCTGAGATTATTCACGATAAAACAAGCCACATGACCAAGGATTAAAATTTTTTTGCCCATAATCATAAACACATTTTGAACTATCAGAATCGTAGTTATGTTCTAGGGGAAGGAAAGTCATGGAAAGAGACCTAAAAATGGAAACGTTCACCGTTACCCCACCCACCAACACCAACTAAAATCTGTAGTATTGAAAATGTGAGGTCCCTCATCAACAACATATGTAGCCAAATGTTACATGATAAGTTGACTCTATAATCACCACAAACATAGAGGCAACTAAAGAAAGCAATTATACAAGTATTTAAGACATGTCAATTAACACACATGGTAATACATATTAAAATATGGTCCTCCTATTGAGGAAGCACAAAAGATATTACGCTCAAAAGAAACCTTGGGAGGTAGACATGATTTGTGTTGTTCATAGAAATATGTGATAAAGGCTTAAATGACATGGTGAATATAACAACCCAACTGCTAGAGCGGGTGGAATGCATAATTGATAATCAACAAGAAACTAGTATATTTTATTAATACCTTGTTTACAAACAATTTACAAAATAAGTAATGGTCAAGTTATTATGTTTCTCAAGACCTACCACGGATGGCTATTCTCACAACTTACAAATCTTTCAACTACTTGCACAAGTATACTCAAAATGATTCCATCTATTGCTGATGAGCTCATGAGACATTTTATAAACAATCAGGTTGTTATGCATCAGAATATGAGTTGTACTTCGGCCAAATGTTTGGTGCCTTCTATGGTTTCCCAAACAACTCAGCGGCTCATCGACTACATTCCCCCAGTAAAATGCATGGGTATGGCTATGTTATATAGAAATAATCATCCTATGGGGCCATTCATGTATTAGGCATAACCACCCAATAAACCCCCTGGTTCTATTTCAACCTATTAATCATAAAAGGGTCTAATTATACCTCCACCAACATACTTGCCATTGTGGCCTTCTTGTTTATTACCATTTAGACCAGACAAGTATATTGTACTTTGTAATTATGAAAACTCACT
The DNA here is from genome assembly GCA_025215565.1 of Flaveria ramosissima. Classification (NCBI taxonomy): domain Eukaryota; kingdom Viridiplantae; phylum Streptophyta; class Magnoliopsida; order Asterales; family Asteraceae; genus Flaveria; species Flaveria ramosissima. The sequence continues at coordinate 58,771,708 of CM046030.1, forward strand.
TGGGTTATTAGTTTGGTCCTGTTTCAAGGATTCCTACAACTGCATTCCTCATTGATTATCAAGATATGCTTAGTTACATAACTGGGAATAGGATTGAGGAATGGTTAATCATTACTAAAGTTAGATTTGGGTGTCTAATCATAAAATAAGCATTGTTATTAGGATATATATATATATATATATAATTTAGGACCACATTACCCATTGCATTACCTAGTCATGACCCCCAAACCACGATCCTGAACCGAATTTAAATAACCAAACCGTACTTAGAACATAAATGAAGTTGCTAGACGGTACTGGATCGTTAAAGGCTTAGAAGATGCTTAAAATAACGATTTGTAAGTGAAAGGTTCGAAGGAAATGCTGAAGAATGGATATAATTCAACCCTCTATTTATAGGCTAGATTATGGCTCTGTCATGGACAAATATGGTCCAGGTGGCGATTTTCAAAGAGCTTTGTGACTACCCTGCTCATCACTGCACACGCTGACCTTTACCAACCTTACTGGGGTTCACTATGGTGTCGAGTCATCAAAAACGTATCAAGATTCAATGATTAGTCATCAGACACATGTTAGGGGCTATCACCCTTGGACCCTACTACCAGGAGCGTTGGCCCTAGACCTCCGTTTACTCTCAAGGTTTCTATTTAAGTAGGGGTATTATAATGAACCCTTTGAAGCATAAATGGAGGAATTCATTTCGGTCTTGAAAATTCGAGATGAAGCTTTCTACACTAACCCGCTGGTCATCATATCACTTATAGGAGAAAGCAACATCAAATGGGTCTTTATTGATTGTTGTAGTTCCTATGACATTATGTATAAGTAACACCTATGATAACACGATCCAACATATTAGGCTACATATAAAAAGTTTTTGATGTGCTCTTACTTGGATTTTGAGGAAGATGGCCAGGCCATTAGGCTAAACCTTACTTCTAATGACCTTCTGTGAAGGATCTTGACAAAGAATAGTCATGATTAGCACATAAGATTTTTTTTCTTATATACCCTTGTACGAAGTCTATTGATAAAAAATTGCCAAGCACATAAGTTCACCTACCTCGAAATACTACTATACCAAGTTGTTTAATATGTTCTAGTTAGAAACGAATACTCGTCAACAAGCTTTTGAACTCCTTTAACTAAAAATCCTCCATATCCTCTTGCCTCCACACCACGTATCAAGTTTATTTAAAGTCTTCACTTGTCTTAGAGCTAGCGAGAGATGATTAACTACTTTTACACCCCCAGTCCTCACTCCTTTAATTCCAACTAATCACATCAACCTTATAAATTACCATGCAATATTCCTTGTACTTTTCCAAAGCAAATAAATGAGGGTAACAAACCAGTAATATCTCATTATTTAACTAGCGTTCCTTCAAAACTCTTATCATATTTTCTCGACCTAAGTTTCTTTTATAATGATGAAAAAGGAACAATTCTCGTCTATTTCATTTTCATGAATGCCTTAAACATGTACTCTTCACCAACAATGGATCTACAACCATACCATACAAATAAGTGAGGGTGTTAACCCACAAACTATCTAACTCATTCACTATCGTCCATCGTCATTTTAGAATAAGTGCCCTATTAAATACCTCCAAAGATCCAATGTTGATATCGCCTTTGTGTTAAGAAACCATAGTTATTTCCACACGACCTAATGTATCCTCACATCGTCCCCTGAAATACCCTAAAATAATCTAGATCAAATCCTTTTCCAAAATATTAGAAACAGAATCAGGGACCACAAACAACGTCACATAATAAACACCAATGGATCCAAGCAACGATGTGTTCAATAGCAATAATTAGGAACCTATTGACATTAAAACCGGCTTCGACAAACAAAGTATTTGTTTAAACATGTCAATAATGATGTGGTAATCACTAATTGTCTTTATAGATGAATCATCCGGTAAATTTAAATAGATAAAAGGTAATTTCCCGCTTTGTTACCCATCTAAGTAGGAAGATCGTTTTAAAATTAACACACACAAGATAATCTGTGAAAGTAATGAACTGGACTATCTTTTGGATGATAATACCTTCTGATATACTCCAATGATGTCACTTTCAAGAAGTAGCAAAGTAACTTTAACTTTGCATTCTGATAAAGATCATCTGCTTCTCTATATCAAATAAGTTGTTTGTTTTATTCTTACTTTTTGGTATCTAATTGGAGCATATAATCATGGTATGTCATATTGTGTAGATCAATTAGTGTAGTTAGTCATTGGCTCAAACGTTAGAATATACGATGTAGATTACTTTCTACTATTTATTCTAGCTGGTTTTCCATGAACAACTGGTTGTAGTCCTTATTATATAAGCGCTCCTTGTAATAGCGTTGACATGATCTGATTCACCCTTGTGTTTTGCTTGTATTTGTTACTTGTAATATATTAAGTGAAATGTACTTTGAATTTGAAATATGCTAATCAGAAGATGTAGTCTATTATATCAGCAGATGTAGTCTGTCAGAAGATGCAGTTTCTTAGAAACTTGAATGTTTCTTCAGGAAACTCCGAGTAGCAGAAACACAAACTCCTTTAGCATTTATCTTAGTTAATAAACAATAATTGTTTTGAGTAGCTTCATCCTCAAATATCCTAATAGTTAAACTTATGGAGGTTCTACTTCAAACCCGAGGCAAGATAAAAATAATTTAGAACACGGACAATGAAACTATTATTAACTCCGACCATTCACCCAGAAAGATGGCATCATCGGCATAAATAAGTGTCGAGGTACACGCTCTGATAGCGTATTCCATTGCAACATGTCCTACCTTTATGTTGAGAAACAGACTTGCAAGCTTGGAGTGCCTTTCATTGCAATATGCAACTCTTCTATGGCTAGAAAATTTGCATAAGGACTACCATTTATCATAATAGTTAATTTCACTGAATTAAGACAAGCCATAATCTCATAATCCATTTTTGACAGAACCTCAAAAATTCCATAATTCAAAATCGATTTTAATATCATAAGCTTCTTTTTCTTCCTTTTATACCAAGCCACAAGTTCACTCATTATAATGGATCATTTAATATTTGTTGGGCCTTAATAAATGCAGACTGCTCACAACTGACTACTAAATCAATGACTTTTGCCAACTGGTTAGCCAAGATCTTTGCTACAACTTTATACAGGATGCCCATACAACTTATACGGTGGAAACCATTAACCAACACTGGACTTTGCATCTTCAGAATCACAAAACAAAGAATTACAACCATTGGCAAAAGCCGAAAGACTGAACCGTTGAACCGCCTCTAAGATGTCAACCTTGATAATATCCCAAAAATTCTTAATGAACGCAAAGGTAATTCCGTTTGGACTAGAGTCCTTTCATGAATAATATTTTTAAAATCAGACTGAACAATAAATCAGTCTCCCTAAATGCCAGAAGAATATGTTTTTAATTTTGTTGTTGCAACGGTATAGTTTCAAAAAGGTATAGTTTCAAAAAAGTAATTGTGTATGTTTTTTCTCATTATATATCATTTTAGATTTATTTGTGTGTTTATAATACATACATACATACGTGAATATAGTGTTTCGGGGAACTTATTCAACAAATTTGTGTCGATAGATTACTATAACTTAATTACTACGTTTGGTGGCTTTTTTTTCTATTTTTTTTTTATTTCTCCTCCAGCTATTTATCTTGTTGAGTATGTTGTTTTTAAAGGATTTAACCAAAGTGGGTTATGGTGGGAGTTGTTGGCTCATTAAGCTTTGAACATGTTCACTTGAGTTCAAATCTTGTTACTTGTAATTTCTTTTGTTTTTTGTTCGTTTGTTTTTTTTTTCTTTTACATTTTTCTTCAATTACTGTTTATATTTTTGAACGACTTTGTCGTTTCAAATTTTGATCTTGTTAATTTGTGCTGCAACATGTCAGACATAACTCTTTTCAATCTATTGAATCATCGCAATTTCATACATTTTTTATGCACTTACATTTTTATGTATTTAACCGCGTTTATATCCCTATCGCAATACACATAACGAAGTTCGCAAACACGTAGCATCCCACGAACTTAATTCTCGCTATATGTTAAAACACCAACGAAGTTGTAGTTGAGTTGGCAATTGAGTATGCATTTACGTGGGAGGTCTTGAGTACGGATCCTAGGACCATTCATTTATAATTTCATTTGGTCCTTCTTAAATTGTTTCCCGTACAAACTTCAGAATCTAAACTTCTACCCACCTATAAATTGAGACCTCAAGTCCCACATGGTCCAAATTTGAAGTTTCTACTTTCTACCATTGATAAATTGGAACATATGCAGGTTTTTAGTTTAACTAGTCTGGTTTTAAAACCATTATTTATACAATTATAAAATACATAAGCAAACACTATCGTTATAGCATATTTCATATTTCATTTTGACACCTTTGCTTCTCCAACTTTCTTAAGTTCTATATACTTGTACTATTTTTATTTTCTCTAAATACAAAATCACAATTAAACGGTTTATCAAATTAATTACAACACGAGACATATATACGTGTCTTAAGATGTATTGTTATTGTTACTCATGGATGATAGTACGTAAGCTCACACCACACATATTAGGCTTTTGCCTGCCAAAAGATAACATTCGTGTGCAAAGTGATCAGATTGGCCTAACAATGTGTACACTATGGCTAGGATATGATCTAGTGTGAGAGTATTTTTTGTGACATGATCTTTTCACTTACTTTTTTCAATTCCCAATCGGTCTCAATATTAAGGTGTTAGCATATAGTTGTGATCAATGTGCTTTCCTTTTAGGGAAAATTTCATTTAATACTAATTAAGTTTTTTAAGTATTACTTTAAGCTCAACTAAACCTTTTTTGCATGAAAAAAACTAAACTAAACTTTCAATATGTATGTATCAATGTCATGATTTTTTTCATAAATTTTAAAGTTGTTTTTATAATTAGATGTTTTAAATGAAACATGTATAAATTTTGATTGCTATTTAATGATTATGTTTTTCGGTTTGACTAAACTTTATTATTTGTTAGTGAATTTTTCTTTATTATTATCTTATACTTCAGTTAAATGTCAAAAAAATTAAAAAAAAAACCATCTGTGAAATAATAATCAAAATTTATATATGTTATATTCAGAGATATTAACTTTATGAAAGTCACTACACCCTGAAACATGAAAAATTCCCTCTAACCAATTTTGTTATAATAAAAGTACTTGTCTAATGCAGCAAGTTTAAGAGGTAACAATTCATTATATTACATATTTTTCATAAATAAACGTATTCTATACAATTGCATAAGTTAAGAACATTGTGTTTTTTGCATGTGCAGGGAGTTTTATACGTAAAAAACATATTGAGATTTTTTCATAAGAAAAGGGAAAGTATGTTATGGTTTTTAATCACCTAACATTTGAATTTGGGAACAATTGTAACTATTTGATCTGTATTTTAAACCGTTTTATTTATGACACGAGTGCTCTTTCATTTAAATTATGACACATGATTTAGTTTTAGAGTTAGGTGTAAGAGAAACTACTCTATTTAATAAAATGATATCACTCTATTGAATGAAGTTATACTCCATGATGCAGCCTAGTTAATTTATAACATGTGATTTCATATAGAGTTTACGAACTCCTTTCTTTGAGCCAACCACTCTCCTCGGAGTTATCTTTTTTCCATTGTGATCCCGACATTAATCATGTGCAATATGCCAATATCCTTGGGTTCCATATCGTATATAAATTACTTTTGTACCTATGAATGGAACTAGTATAGAGGGTGACCCTGCAATTTTTTTATTTATATATAAAGTTAAGTGTATTTTTCATCCGCGTGATTTATAAAAATTATTATTTGAATCCAAAGGTTTAAATCTTGTTATTTAGATACAAATATTTAATAACATTATCATTTGAATCCATTGACTACACCTAATTAACACTGTTAACATTTTCCATTAAACCATCCTCACTTGAGGGAATTTTCGTCAAAACAGTTATAAAATAAAGAGACAATCCCACGTGATATTATGCGTTTAATCTCCTTAGGTAATCACCATGTCGATTTAACTCCATCTATTAAATAATACAAAATCTAAAGATAACAACCTAAAAGTGACGTCTCTAAACATACCCCACAAAAAATATAAATAAATAAGCAAGTTATATGACACTAACTATTTGAATATGATATCAACAATTCATGAATCACAACCATAAAACACCAATTATCATAACAATAAACTTTAAACCAAAGACTCCTCCGAGTGCAAGAAAACTAACCATAAATATCATGACTCCTAAACTAAAATCAATTATATGTATAAGCATATTCTTAGTAGTTACATAATTTTACCCAATTAGTATGGCAAAATCACCAAATTAAGAACAATGCCTGATATGGCCAAAACACCACGTCAAACAGTAAGATCGTTATGATGACGACAAACACTTGTAATACCCAGTTATTTATTTATTTTAAAGCCGACGAATGAAGAAGAAAAAAGAAATAAAGTCCCAAGTCAGGACCAAACTCGCCAAGAGAGAAAGTCGAGTGTGTGGTGGTATTAAAAGGAGGGAGAGAGCAGCCCTTACCCTCTCCCCACACCAAAGAATTCAGCCATAGAGAGAAAGAGGAGGAGAAAGAAGGGAGAAAGAGGAGAAAAGGTTGGTTCGTGTAGATGTGAGCGAGCGGGCAAAATCGTGTGTTTGTAGCGATCCAATCGAAGCTCTTCTCGTTGTGTGGTCGTTTTGTGTGAGTTCTAGGACCCTCTTTTACTCGTTTTCAACGATTTTGGGGCTGGAAAGCATAGAAAATCCGTTTTTGTAGGTGTGTGTGTTTGGCCCATTTGGGTGTGTTGTGTGTGGATGCGTTGGTGTTTTGTTTGTTTCCAGGTTTGTGTGTGCTTGTATCATGTTGTGGTATGCATTCCTAAGGTTAGGATGGTTGATTTAGGCTCAGAATGGGTTGGATGAGCTGGAGGTCGAAAATGGCAGATTGGGTTCGGGGATTGAACCCATTCTGCATCAGCTAGGGCTAGGCGACCGACTGGAGGCCATACGGCCGACTGAGGTGCGATTGAGGTTCATTCGCATGATTGAGGGTTCAGTCGCACGATTGAGGGTTCATTCGCCCGACTGGGGATTCATTCGTACGATTGGGGGCCAGTCGCATGGGGAGTCATACGACTGAGGTCCCAGTCGCATAGGTACTCATTCGCATTAGTTCCATCCGCATAAGGTCATGCGCATGGGTGTTCATTCGCTTGGGTGTCCATCCGCATGAGGTTCATTCGCACGACTGGGTGTCCATTCGCATAGATGTTCATCCGCATGAGTCCAATCGCATGATGTTCAGTCGCCTGGAGGCCATGCGACTGAGGGGTGTCCATACGCCCAAGTAGGGCTGTTGTGCCTGGGGAAAATGTGTAGTTTAATTACTGACTTTCGGGGGAAAGTGTAGATGTAGGTTTTGACATGAAATTCCCGTAAGTTCATGTAAGATGACTGTTGAGGCCTTAGAGAGTAAGTTGGGCATGATGATGATGATGTTGCATATTTATGTATGATGTATGTTATGTATGCATGATGTTGCCTTGTATGATGTTGATGATTGTGTTTGTTGATGTTCCTGATTATGATGAATGTTTATCTTTCATGTGGCTTTACGTGTTATGTTAATGAATGAATTGAAAGTATTATGTAACGTAAAGTGAAAGATGATAAAAAGAGGAACATGAATTGAATGCATGCATAAATGAACGAAAGTAATGAAAGTCTTGCAAGCATTTGATAGCGGGACACACCAATTATAAGGTGTTAGCCCAACGGTGTGCGGGTTCGCTACCCCGGGAGGATGCACATTGGGGTCCGTCTTTGTGACCGACCATTTGTATAGAACCTCTACCGCTTACCCCGGTACTGCGACACATGCTTAGCTGTCCATTTATAGACTTCGGCCCAGTAGCCATATAATTTGGGGTGTAGTACATGGTATTGGTACGGAAGATATCAAATGCGCAAGTAAAGATGTAAGAATGAATGAATGAACAAAGAATATAATAATGATATTATCTATGTGTACGTACGACGTGTGATCATGCAAAAGTAACGAACGGTTTTAATGAAAGTAAAGCACGTTTTATTATAAAACTAGAACTCACTCAGCAACGCTGACTTTTTATGTATTTCCAGTTGGCAGGTAATGTTGTTGAGGATGCCGCTGCGAGGCTACTCAGCTCTTTTTGATGGCATCCATTTATATAGGGCTTTTGTGATGTAATGCCACAATGAATTTTGTAACCGGTTAACGATGTATTATTTGGAAAAAGCTTTTATAATGAAATGAGATGTGCATTTTGATAATTCCGCTGCGATGTTTTTATGAAAAATAAATGTAATTATATGCTTTATGTGCGATGAATGACCATCTGTAGGCGTCCCAGGAACGGGGCCTTACAAGTTGGTATCAGAGCCAAAGTTTAAGTGAAATGGGTAAATTTTCAAAATAAACCTTAACTTAAACTGAAAATGGGACGGAAAGAGAATGGGATGCCAATCTGAGTAGCTGCGTGCCATCAGGTATTTTCGTAATGTTAACTGGTATTATGTGCGCATGTTATATGGTTTATGTGTTGCTGTTAGATTTAGATACTGATGTAGGCAGGACAGGTAATGCTTGGGGTATGAATAGTAAAGTAAGTGGCTAATCGCAACTGGCCACTGTTGTAACATCTCGTATTTTTGTTAACTAAACGTTAATTCCGTTTATTCTTATATGGGTCATTATTGTCAATTATGAAACTTATGTGTTATTTATGCTTATTCTCTTTGGTTATTAATGTAAGAAAGTTAAAAATAAAAAAAAATACCAAATGATATTAACTATGTTAATATCAATAATAGTAATAATGATACAAGTCAAAATTATGATAATAATACTAATAATACCAACTATAATGATAATAATAATAATAATAATAATAATAATAATAATAATAATAATAAGTATAATAATAATAACAATAATGACAATAATAATAGTTATAGTAATAATAATAATAATAATAAGTCATAAAATACTTAAAACTTAAAGACTAATTTAAGTCCAGGGGGTTATTTGGTCAATTTTGAAAGTTAAAATTTAAGTTTAAGCATAAAATGTCCACTGTTAAACCACAGGGACCAAACTTGAAAAATTACAAAACCCAACCCCATTCCCTTTTCCCCTCCCCGCAAATCCGGCGAGGCGCCGGTGGTACTCCGGCCGAAGTCCGGTGAGGTACCAAACGCCCATAAAACGTTAATTTTTTTTAACCAAGACCATCCCCAACCGTTCGTGAGGATGACTCGAACCATCATTCATCATTTAATTGGGTTTAACGACGGTTATTAGAGCGTTTGAGCTCGAGTAACCGTCGGCCATCAAGTCCAAACCGTTCGAACCTTAAAAACCAATAATAACTCAATTAAATCGACACGAACGAACGTCTATCTACCTTTAATCGAATACAATCATCAATTTCACCTGAAACCCACAAAAAATTACACCTCCGATCCCTTTCACCACCGCGAACTGCAACTTACTCGAAACCCACTCTCTGAACTACCTCAACTGAAATTGATAGAGGGCTTTCGCTTAAAAAGGTCTTTCGAAGCTTTCTGTAACACGGATTAGATTATTGTGGCCGTTTGCAACCTGAACCAGTCGTAGCATAGCCGCGGTTGTGTTCGATCGATTCTTTGTCAATCTGAAATCAAACGGGTAAATTTCATACATGTATATGCTCGAAATTACATGGGGAACAAAAGCCCCATGATTACAAACGTTTACATGATCAAATTGAGGTTTGATTTGGTGTTAGATGATTCTAGGGTTCATATGTTGATCTGGGGGTAATGTTTTAGGTTGGTATTTAATAAATGGAACCTGAGATCTTACAGGCACAGGCTACCCAGCCTAATGGTTTCACACTCACATATCAAACTTAAGGTCACGGGTTCGAACCCCATGACCTGCATATTTTTTTTAAAAGGCTTTTTCAGCCTTATTTTAAGTATGAAAAATCTTTAATAAATATAAAATGATTTTTACAAACTTCGGATATTTTTATAATCATCCAAATTATTTTCTGTAAATTTATTATTATAAATACTTTAACATTTTTCTTTTCTATTTTAAATATTATCAAACATATATTAATGCTTAGTTTATTTTTATAAAAAATAGATTTTAAATAATAGTTTAAATTACTTATTTATTATTTAGTCACTATAAATTTTATAATGATGGATTAATCATGATAATTATAGAACTAAAAACGTTTATGTATATATTTTATAATCAAATTTCACAAATTATTATAAAGGATTTAATTCCTTTAAAAATTTTATAAATAGTAAGGAGTTCACTAATCTTATCTATTTTAAATCCCCAAATTCTAGAACCCTAGTTCAAATTAAATTGTTAACCTTATTATTAACTTAGAACTTGTAAATATATACATATTTAGGTACCTCGTGAAGGTTTACTTTGGAACGTCGCTTATTATTCATATTAAACATCTCTTATATACTTATTGAACATGTGAGTTTCCTTGCCCCTTTTTTATATTTTCACACTAATTTGGGGTGAAACATGATAGCTTATACATGATACACTTATACACATTTGAGACTTGTAAATCACTTGCAATTCAACTTATTATTTTGTCATGGTTATTTGTGTATTGTAAGTGATTATATGAGATACATAGTTTGTTTACAATCATTAACTATTGCTAGCCTGGCGACGTCTTAGATCTTTGGGCCTGACAAGCCTATTTGGTGCTAAAGTCGAGGTATTGCCGACTCCTGATGACGTATGCTTGTTCATCATGGGAACCAAATACACTTAGCCAATCTTTATACTTGTAATCAAGTCGAGGTTTGGTTGTAACGATATGTGTTCTATAACCTTACTTGCTTATGACCTATGACATGAATTGCTACTTGTAACCTTTTTCATATTATGTATGAAAACCTTGGAAACTCACCAACTATTTTTAGTTGACTCTTATTTTTATCATGTTTCAGGAAACCCCCAAGTTTAAAGTGGACTTTTGAAGCTTGCAATAAAACTAGGACTTGGACCTAGTTAATGAATAAAATATTTATGAAATGTTTAGTCTTGTTTGGAACTTTTTCATGTTTGAGACCTATGCTTGTATTTCCTTTTAAGACTTATGATAATAATATTTGCAATTTAAATATAGCGTTATGTGGCTGTGAACAATCTTAACCCTCACATCTCGACGTTTCCGCCGTCAAGGTTGGGGTGTGACAGATTTGTATCAGAGCCCATAACTTTAGGGATTTAGGTTATTAGAAATGCTGACCTAGACTATAGCTTATGCATGAACCTCTTAGAAAAATATTTATATTCTTGGAAATATATATATCATGCTACGTAATGCTATACCTTACTTATGTGCAACTTGATGCCTTAGCATAGGTTTGCCTTGTAATTGTTTAAACTTTGTTACTCGTCTCCCGAAACTTACCTTTGACACTTTGACTCTCCCCGACAAATGAAACTTCTTAATCTTATTCTCGACGACATGTGGAATTGTACACTTATGCTTATGACTTGGATCCTTAGACTTATGTCTAATCTATGTTAAATCTCATCAAGGTTTTGATTTCATGAACCTAAGAAATTTGTGTGACACATAGACACCTGTATTCTGGATTTCCTGGCAAAAGGCCCTCGGGCTAAGGCAAGCATATCCCATAAATCCTGCGGGACTAGTTATGCTTACCTGGGGATTTCTGGGATGAGTGATAAACTATGGTCAACATACACAAATTTCTAAGGCGAGTGGGTCAACTTACCTTGACGTGTCAACGTTTCCAAATGGTAATGCATTACCAAATGGAACCATTCCATGTGCCTTACAACTTTTGCATTATCCTTGTTGAACTATAATCCTTGTTATTCCAATTCTCGTATCTAACTCAATTTGTGTATTCCAGCATGTCTCGTCATCATGGAAAGCGTGGAAGTTCCGATCGTAAGTTAGCCGCCATGATTGCTCGACAAATGGCTGCTGTCATCCCGACCATGGTTGCTGAACTTAATAGCACCCTAATGACCAACGCTAGCAACAATGGAAATGGTCATGGAGAGAATAGCAACAACCAAAACGGGAACAACCAACACGGGAACAATCAAACTTGTACCTTCAAACACTTTAGCTCTTGCAAGCCCATTAGTTTTAGTGGCAAGGAAGGAGCCACCGGTCTTCTTGAGTGGTTCGAAAGCATGGAGAATACCTTTATCAATTTTGAGTGTCCCTCAAGGTTCGTTATGCTACTAGTGTGCTCCAACAAAGGGCACTTACCTGGTGGAATAGCGAGAAGAGAAACCGTGGACCTGAAGCTGTGCAAGCACTTACCTGGGAAGAGTTCAAGAACATCGCCATCGCGAAGTTCTGCCCAAGAAGTGAATGGCAAAAGTTGGAAGAAGAGTTTTGGAACTTGAAGCAAAACGATGGTGACCATTTGGCCTACTCAACTAGGCATCATGAGTTGAGTATACTGCTGCCTCACATGGTCGACACTGTCCCCCGCAACATCGAGAAGTTCATTAAGGGTGTACCACCCCAAATTCAAGATGCTGTGGTGGGTAGCCGACCCACAACTTTGGAAGAAGCCATTACTATCACCGCTCAACTCATCGAGAACCATATACGAGCGGGCACCATGTCTGTGAAGGGTGCAAAAAATGTAGAGAAGACGGCTACCGAGGCTGTTAAGGAGACTAAAGCTGAACCGTCTTACAACAACAACAACAACAAGAAGAAGAAGCGCAAGTTCACACCGGCACGCAACTATGCCGTAGCTGCACCCAAACAACCCCAAAGACAACTTGTACCTGCGGCTGCACCTGTGGCACAAGTGCCTGGGGCTAGGGCTTATGCTGGTCCTCAGCCTATGTGCAACATTTGTAGGTACCATCACCCGGGAAATCAACCATGCCGTATCTATACTTTATGCGGTAAATATGGTCACTTGGTGGCGACTTGTCACCGTGCACCTAACAACGCCGCCGTGGTCACAAACCGTGTTTGCTACAACTGTGGGGAACCTGGTCATTTCCGCCCACAATGTCCCCATCTTGTGGGTAATGTGCCACAAGCCCGAGGATGTGCTTTCAACATCAACGCTAACCAAGCACAAGCAAACAACGATGTGGTGAATGGTATGTTAACTTACCTTTAACTTTTGTGACCTAATTCTTTTCATGTGTTACCTGCGTCGTTAAATACCTTTAAAATTGAACAGGTATGTTCCTTATTAATAAAACTTATGCCTATGTCCTATTTGGCCGATAAGAGTTTTGTTTCGTTAGAGTTTGAACCCATACTTGCTAAGCCACATACGAAACTAGAAAGACCTCTTACCGTTGAAGTTGCCGATGGAGAACCGATCACCGTTGACGTCGTTATTCGTGATTGCATCTTAAGTCTTGACACGCATGATTTTCTTATCGATCTTATCCCTATGAAACTTGGAAGCTTCGACGTCATCATTGGTATGGATTGGTTAGCCAAACACCATGCCGAGATCATTTGTTTCGAGAAGTGCATTCGTATACCGTTACCCTCTGGAGATACTTTGAAAGTGTTCAGTGAAAAATCTTCCAAAGGACTTAAACTCATGTCTTGCACTCAAGCCCGAAAGTGCTTAAGCAAGAAGTATATGGCCTTCTTGGCTTACGTGGTCAACACGAAAGTCAAAGGGAAAGAACTTAAGGATGTCCCTGTTGTACGAGACTTTCCTGAAGTATTTCCCGATGACCTTAGTGGTCTACCTCCCGTGCGTGAAGTCGAGTTCAAAATTGACTTGATACCGGGAGCAAACCCCGTGGCTAAGTCACCATATCGACTTGCACCATCGGAAATGCAAGAACTCTCTAGTCAACTTCAAGAGCTATCCGAGAAGGGCTTCATCCGTCCTAGTTCTTCGCCTTGGGGTGCACCTGTTCTATTCGTGAAGAAGAAAGATGGAACGTTTCGTATGTGCATCGATTATCGTGAACTTAACAAGCTTACCATCAAGAACCGTTATCCTCTTCCTCGTATCGATGATTTGTTTGACCAACTTCAAGGAGCTGTTATTTTCTCGAAGATCGATTTACGTTCTGGCTATCATTAATTGCGAGTCCATGATGATGATATCCCAAAGACCGCTTTCCGTACTCGTTATGGGCACTATGAGTTTATGGTGATGCCTTTTGGTTTAACCAATGCTCCTGCTGTCTTCATGGATCTCATGAACCGAGTATGCAAGCCTTATCTAGACAAGTTTGTGATCGTCTTCATTGATGACATACTTATCTATTCCAAGTCCAACACCGATCATGAACTACATTTGAGATTGGTTCTTGAGTTGTTGAAGAAAGAGCAACTGTACGCGAAGTTCTCGAAGTGTGATTTCTGGCTCGAGGAAGTTCAATTTCTAGGACACGTGGTGAATAGCCAAGGAATTCACGTTGATCCTGCAAAGGTGGAAGCTGTGAAAAATTGGTGTGTTCCTACAACTCCTACCGAAGTTCGTTCTTTTCTTGGTCTTGCTGGTTATTATCGGCGATTCATTGCCAACTTCTCGAGGATCGCGAAACCGCTCACTACTTTGACACAAAAGAATAAACCATTCGAGTGGGGTTCCGAGCAAGAAGAAGCTTTTGAAGCGTTAAAGCATAAGTTGTGCAATGCTCCTATCTTACCCTACCCGATGGAAACGATGATTTCACCGTGTATTGTGATGCATCTAAACAAGGCCTTGGTTGTGTTCTCATGCAACGAGGGAAGGTCATAGCTTATGCATCGAGACAATTGAATGTTCATGAGGTGAACTATACAACACACGATCTCGAGCTTGGTGCTGTTGTCTTTGCTTTGAAGATTTGGAGGCACTACCTGTATGGTACGCAATGTATAGTCTACACCGATCACAAAAGCCTTCAACACGTTTTCAATCAAAAAGATCTCAATATGAGACAACGTCGTTGGGTGGAGTTGATTAGTGATTACGATTGTGACATTCGTTACCATCCTGGTAAAGCAAACGTTGTAGCCGATGCACTAAGCCGAAAGATTCATAATAAGATGATCTCATTCCAAGAAATTCGCGATCGACGTCAATGGTTTGACACTTTGAGTGAGTTCAATACTGAGATCCGACTTGATGTCAACGAGACCACCGTACTGCTACAAAACCTGAGAATAGATAGTGACATCGAGTCTAGTATCCTGGAGGCTCAACAAATGGTACAACGAGAAGGAAGAATGAGGATGAATTGGAGCATAATCTTCTAACCCAATTGGAAACGAAACCTAATGGATTGATGTACTTCGCAAATCGAATTTGGGTTCCAAATCGCGATAACCTCCGTACCTTCATCATGAACGAAGCTCATCAAACTCGTTATTCTATTCATCCTGGCTCCGATAAGATGTATATGGACCTACGTGGTCAATATTGGTGGCTTGGAATGAAGAAAGACATAGCGACTTATGTATCTAAGTGTCTCACGTGTAAGAAGGTTAAAGCCGAACATCAACGTCCAAGTGGATTACTTGAGCAACCTGAGATCCCTATGTGGAAGTGGGAACACATATCCATGGACTTCATAACTAAGTTACCCCGAACCTCCCGAGGACATGATAGCATATGGGTGATTGTTGACCGATTGACCAAGTCGGCACATTTTATACCCATACGTGACACTTACAAGACATCAAAGTTAGCTCGCATATACGTTGATGAGATTGTAAGTCGTCATGGGGTACCCCTGCACATCATATCCGACCGAGATGCTCGTTTCACTTCACACTTTTGGTCGTCTATGCAAGAACTCTTGGGTACTCAATTGGACCTAAGCACGGCTTATCATCCTTAAACTGATGGTCAAACCGAGCGAACGATCCAAATCTTGGAGGATTTGCTACGCCTTTGTGTCCTTGAATTTGGTGGCGATTGGGATACGCATCTACCGCTCGCGGAATTTTCGTATAACAATAGTTACCACTCGAGTATCAAGATGGCACCGTTTGAAGCACTTTATGGTCGAAAATGTCGTTCACCGATCTGTTGGACCGACATTGGTGAAAACTTCATCACTGGTCCTGAACTTATACAAGAGACGACCGATAAAGTTTCTATCATTCGCAAGAACCTTGAAGTGGCGAGAAGTCGTCAAAAGAGCTATGCTGACAAGCGACGTAAACCATTGGAATTCCAAGTTGGGGAGATGGTTCTTCTTAAGGTTTCACCGTGAAAGGTGTGGTTCGCTTTGGGAAAGAAGGGCAAACTGGCTCCAAGGTTTGTAGGACCTTTCAAAATCCTGAAAAGGATTGGGAAACTAGCTTATAAACTAGAGCTACCTTCCGACCTTAGTAGAGTTCATCCTGTATTTCACGTCTCAAATTTGAGAAAGTGCTTGGCTGACGAAAGTCTGCATGTCCCGTTGGAAGATATCCAGATTGACGAGTCATTGCATTTCGTCGAGAAACCTGTTGAGATCATGGATCGCATAATGAAGAAGACTAGAACCACAACAACCCCAATCGTCAAGGTTCGTTGGGAGAATAAACGTGGCGCCGAATTTACTTGGGAACGTGAGGAGCACATGAAGAAGAAATACCCGTTCTTATTTGTGTAGTTTCATTTTTCTTAATTTCGGGACGAAATTCTTTTAAGTTGGGGAGACTGTAACATCTCGTATTTTTGTTAACTAAACGTTAATTCCGTTTATTCTTATATGGGTCATTATTGTCAAATATGAAACTTATGTGTTATTTATGCTTATTCTCTTTGGTTATTAATTGAAGAAAGTTAAAAATAAAAAAAAAATACCAAACGATATTAACTATGTTAATATCAATAATAGTAATAATGATACAAGTCAAAATTATGATAATAATACTAATAATACCAACTATAATGATAATAATAATAATAATAATAATAATAATAATAATAATAATAATAATAATAATAAGTATAATAATAATAACAATAATGACAATAATAATAGTTATAGTAATAATAATAATAATAATAAGTCATAAAATACTTAAAACTTAAAGACTAATTTAAGTCCAGGGGGTTATTTGGTCAATTTGAAAGTTAAAATTTAAGTTTAAGCATAAAATGTCCACTGTTAAACCACAGGGACCAAACTTGAAAAATTACAAAACCCAACCCCATTCCCTTTTCCCCTCCCCGCAAATCCGGCGAGGCGCCGGTGGTACTCCGGCCGAAGTCCGGTGAGGTACCAAACGCCCATAAAACGTTAATTTTTTTTAACCAAGACCATCCCCAACCGTTCGTGAGGATGACTCGAACCATCATTCATCATTTAATTAGGTTTAACGACGGTTAACCAAGACCATCCCCAAACCGTTCGAACCTTAAAAACCAATAATAACTCAATTAAATCGACACGAACGAACGTCTATCTACCTTTAATCGAATACAATCATCAATTTCACCTGAAACCCACAAAAAATTACACCTCCGATCCCTTTCACCACCGCGAACTGCAACTTACTCGAACCCACTCTCTGAACTACCTCAACTGAAATTGATAGAGGGCTTTCGCTTAAAAGGTCTTTCGAAGCTTTCTGTAACACGGATTAGATTATTGTGGCCGTTTGCAACCTGAACCAGTCGTAGCATAGCCGCGGTTGTGGTCGATCGATTCTTTGTCAATCTGAAATCAAACGGGTAAATTTCATACATGTATATGCTCGAAATTACATGGGGAACAAAAGCCCCATGATTACAAACGTTTACATGATCAAATTGGGGTTCGATTTGGGGTTAGATGATTCTAGGGTTCATATGTTGATTTGGGGGTAATGTTTTAGGTTGGTATTTAATAAATGGAACCTGAGATCTTACAGGCACAGGCTACCCAGCCTAATGGTTTCACACTCACATATCAAACTTAAGGTCACGGGTTCGAACCCCATGACCTGCATATTTTTTTTAAAAGGCTTTTTCAGTCTTATTTTAAGTATGAAAAATCTTTAATAAATATAAAATGATTTTTACAAACTTCGGATATTTTTATAATCATCCAAATTATTTTCTGTAAATTTATTATTATAAATACTTTAACATTTTTCTTTTCTATTTTAAATATTATCAAACATATATTAATGCTTAGTTTATTTTTATAAAAAATAGATTTTAAATAATAGTTTAAATACTTATTTATTATTTAGTCACTATAAATTTTATAATGATGGATTAATCATGATAATTATAGAACTAAAAACGTTTATGTATATATTTTATAATCAAATTTCACAAATTATTATAAAGGATTTAATTCCTTTAAAAATTTTATAAATAGTAAGGAGTTCACTAATCTTATCTATTTTTAAATCCCCAAATTCTAGAACCCTAGTTCAAATTAAATCGTTAACCTTATTATTAACTTAGAACTTGTAAATATATACATATTTAGGTACCTCGTGAAGGTTTACTTTGGAACGTCGCTTATTATTCATATTAAACATCTCTTATATACTTATTGAATATGTGAGTTTCCTTGCCCCTTTTTCATATTTTCACACTAATCTGGGGTGAAACATGATAGCTTATACATGATACACTTATACACATTTGAGACTTGTAAATCACTTGCAATTCAACTTATTATTTTGTCATGGTTATTTGTGTATTGTAAGTGATTATATGAGATACATAGTTTGTTTACAATCATTAACTATTGCTAGCCTGGCGACGTCTTAGATCTTTGGGCCTGACAAGCCTATTTGGTGCTAAAGTCGAGGTATTGCCGACTCCTGATGACGTATGCTTGTTCATCATGGGAACCAAATACACTTAGCCAATCTTTTATACTTGTAATCAAGTCGAGGTTTGGTTGTAACGATATGTGTTCTATAACCTTACTTGCTTATGACCTATGACATGAATTGCTACTTGTAACCTTTTTCATATTATGTATGAAAACCTTGGAAACTCACCAACTATTTTTAGTTGACTCTTATTTTTATCATGTTTCAGGAAACCCCCAAGTTTAAAGTGGACTTTTGAAGCTTGCAATAAAACTAGGACTTGGACCTAGTTAATGAATAAAATATTTATGAAATGTTTAGTCTTGTTTGGAACTTATTTCATGTTTGAGACCTATGCTTGTATTTCCTTTTAAGACTTATGATAATAATATTTGCAATTTAAATATAGCGTTATGTGGCTGTGAACAATCTTAACCCTCACATCTCGACGTTTCCGCCGTCAAGGTTGGGGTGTGACAACTGTAATTAGGGACTTACTATACTTGACATGAACTGAGCTGTTCCCTTGAATGACCGTGTTGGTGTTTGAATCTTTCAGTGTGATAGAGAATGCCGGTGGTAGGGGCGGAGGTCGTGGTGGGCCTGGTGCTGAATCGCGACCCAAAAGAGGAAGACCAAGAGTTGAAAGGGTGGTTCCTGAAGAACCTGAGAACCCTCATCCGAAGGCTGGGGATGAGAGTGCTAACTTGAGGGCCTCGGTAAAGGAGGCTGTTGTTGAAGAGGTGCATCAGGTCATGCAGACAATCTTACCGTCTGTGGTGACCGAAGTTATCAAGGCTGTAAAAGAAGGAGAAAGAAAGGAGAGAAACAGGTCTTCGGGAGGACGGGAGCAACCGGAGCCTGAAACAATTTTCTCTGATAATGAAGAAGAGGAGGAAGATAAGCTTGTGCAAGAGGTGGCACGAGGCTGTAACTATGGGGCGTTTATGAGATGCAAGCCCCCTACTTTCGATGGAAACAGCACTGCTGCTGCTGCTCACCGGTGGGTGAGGGAAATGGAGGCTGTTCTTGATATCAGCGAGTGCCGGGAGGACCAGAAAGTGAAGTTTGCTACCCACTCGTTTGTGGACTCGGCTCTTTGTTGGTGGGACAACATTGTCCAAGCCGAGGGTAACCGGGCGATAGGAAGGATGAGGTGGGAGGAGTTGAGAAGATGGTGATTGAGGAGTTCTGTCCTCATAAAGAAATGGATAAGATTGAGAGAAAATTCCTACAGCTGGAGGCGTGAACCATGACACACCAGCAGTACACACAAAGTTCAACGAAATGGCACGGCTGGTGCCGGATCTGGTGACGCCTCTGTCTCGAAAGATCAAGAGGTACGTTCAGGGTTTGCCGGTGGATGTTCGCAGGCATATGATCGCCGCCCGGCCAGGCACGTTTAGGTCGGCGGTTGATTTGGCAGGGAGACTATATGATGAGCGAGAGGTGGTGGTGACTAAAGCGAACAAGAAGGGTGGTGGTGATCGGAACTGGAACGGAAAAAGGTTGGGTCGGGGTGATGCCTCGACGGGTAACAAAAAGGCACGGGTGGATGACCGCCGTGTGGCCACATCGGGAGCGGGATCGAAGAGGTGTGGCAAGTGTGGAAAGGAACATGCGGGGGAATGTAGGCTGGGTTTGAATGTGTGCTTCAAGTGTGGGAAGGTAGGGCATATGGCAAGGGATTGCCTTGCGGGCAGATGTTTCAACTATGGGGAAAGCGGACATCTGAGTAAAGACTGTAAAAAGCCGAGGGCTGAGGGTTCTGGGGTGAAGAAGACTGGGGGTGAAGGACCGAGGGCGAGCGCCAGGGCATTCACCATGACACAGGAGAAGGCTAGGACGGACCCTGACGTTGTGTCCGGTACGTTTCTAGTGAACCAAACTTAGCTTCTGTGTTATTCGATTCTGGTGCTAGTAAAAGTTTTATTTCTGCTGCTTTCTGTGCTAAGCTGCCTATTAGTAGTAGACGTGTCGATGCACCCTTTGATGTAGAAACTGCCATAGGTAAGTCTACCCGGATTTCTGTGATGATAGAGGGTTGTGACGTGGAGCTAGAAGGTCATAAGTTTCCCGTTAGACCGTTCGTGATGACCTTAGGTGGGTTCGATTTGGTTCTTGGGATGGATTGGTTAGCAGACTACGAGGCGAACATTGTGTGTCGCAAGAAGATTATTCGGTTGACAGCGCCTGACGGGAGTTCGGTGACGGTTTATGGTGATCGGGTCACGATGATTCCGAAAGTAATTTCGATGGCGGTGGCGGGAAAGTGTATGAGGCGTGGATGTAGTGCCTACTTGGCCTATGTAAAGGATGTAGATACGCCAACACCACAACTAGCCGATGTACCGGTTGTGTGTGACTTTCCAGACGTGTTCCCAGAAGACTTATCAGGTGTGACACCTGACCGAGAGATTGAGTTTCAGATTGATCTGATACGGGTGCCCAACCTGTTGCCAAGGCACCGTATCGACTGGCTCCGACGGAGATGAAAGAGCTGATGGAGCAGTTGCAAGAACTGCTTGATAAGGGGTTCATTAGACCGAGTATCTCTCCTTGGGGTGCTCCGGTACTGTTCGTGAAGAAGAAAGACGGTAGTATGAGGATGTGTATTGACTACCGTGAGCTGAACAAGATGACAATAAAGAACCGATACCCCTTACCGAGAATCGATGATCTGTTTGACTATCTTCAAAGTGCCAATTGGTTTTCAAGGATAGATCTTCGATCGGGCTACCATCAGTTGAAGGTGAAGGAGCAAGATATCCCTAAAACAGCTTTCTGCACGCGATATGGTCACTACGAGTTCCTTGTCATGTCTTTTGGTTTGACCAATGCGCTAGCTGCTTTTATGGATCTGATGAATCGAGTGTGTCGGCCGATGTTGGATAAATCAGTGATCGTGTTTATTGATGATATCCTGATTTACTCGAGGAGCGAGACAGAGCATGCCGGTCACATTCGGGAAGTTCTAGAGACGTTGAGAAGGGAGAAGTTGTACGCCAAGTTCTCCAAGTGCGCGTTCTGGTTGCGCGAGGTTCAGTTCTTGGGTCACGTGGTGAATCCTAACGCGATTATGGTGGACCCGGCAAAGGTGGAGGCGGTTATGCAATGAAAGACAACAAAGACGCCATCCGAGATTCGTAGCTTCTTGGGTTTGGCGGGCTACTACAGAAGATTTATTCAAGACTTCTCTAAGATCGCTTCTCCACTAACTAAGTTGACCCGGAAAGATGTGAAGTTTGTGTGGGGTCAAGCTCAAGAGAAGGCATTCGAGGAACTGAAGGCGAGGTTGACTCAAGCTCCTGTTCTGTCATTACCCGATGGAAGTGAAGATCTGGTGGTCTATTCTGATGCTTCCTACTCGGGGTTGGGATGTGTGTTAATGCAGAGAGGAAAGTTTATAGCCTATGCATCCGACAGTTGAAGGTTCATGAGGTCAATTACCCCACACATGACTTGGAGCTAGCAGCTGTGGTCTTTGCGTTAAAGATTTGGAGGCACTATCTTTACGGGACGAAGTGCACCATATTCAGTGACCACAAAAGCTTGAAGTACTTCTTTGAGCAAAAGGACCTAAACATGAGGCAGAGAAGATGGTTGGAGCTCATAAAAGACTATGATTGCGAGATCCATTACCATCCGGGCAAAGCCAACGTGGTGGCGGATGCCCTTAGCCGAAAGGAGACACCGAGCCGATTCGGGTGAAAGCATACCAATTGATCATGACCTCGGATGTGATGAAGCAAGTCAAAGAGTTTCAAGGTGAGGCATTGAAAGAAGATCATCTTAACTCTGAAAGAATGAGAGGTCTGGTCGCGGAATTGGGTGAGAACACACTCGGTGTTAGAACCCGATTCGGTCGTGTGTGGATTCCTCGTCTTGGGGATCTACGCGTGAAGATCATGGAGGAAGCTCATAAGACTCGATACTCCATTCATCCCGGTGCTACAAAGATGTACCAAGACATGAAGAAAGATTATTGGTGGCCGGGTATGAAGCGTGACGTAGTGGAGTATGTGAGTAAGTGCCTTACTTGCTTGCAAGTGAAGGCCGAGCATCATAAGCCGTATGGGAAGATCCAACATTTGAATATACCGGAATGGAAGTGGGAGCAAATCACCATGGATTTCATTACGAAGCTGCCGCGTACCCCGAAAGGGTATGATGCCATATGGGTGATAGTTGACCGTTTAACGAAGAGTGCTCACTTTCTACCGATCCGCGAGACATATTCATCTGAGAGGTTGGCTGATCTGTTCATCAAGGAAATTATAACTCGTCATGGTGTGCCGGTGTCTATTGTGTCTGATCGTGACACCCGGTTTACATCCAAATTCTGGAAGAAGTTCCACGACGCTATGGGGACGAGGTTACATATTAGCACGACTTATCATCCCCAGACTGATGGTCAGTCAGAAAGAACCATTCAGACATTAGAGGACATGATTCAGGCATATGTTATCGATTTTGGGGGAAGTTGGGATGACCACTTACCGTTAGCTGAATTCTCATACAACAACAGTTATCATGCCAGCATTGGTATGCCCCCATATGAGATGCTATACGGTAGGAGATGCAGAACGCCCGTCTATTGGGGTGATATTGGTCAGAAGGAGTTAGGGAGCGTCGAGGTGATCGAGGCTATGACTGAGAAACTTGAAAGGATCAAAGCCTTCATGAAGGCAACCAAAGATAGACAGAAGTCGTATGCTGATAAACGACGCAGACCGATTGAATTCCAGGTGGGTGACCGGGTTATGTTGAAGGTCTCACCTTGGAAGGGTATCATTCGTTTTCGAAAGCGGGGCAAGTTGAGCCCGAGGTACATAGGCCCTTTCCGAATCATTGCTCGAGTAGGAGAGGTGGCCTATAGATTGGAGTTACCGGATGAGTTAAGTGGAATTCACCCGACATTCCATGTATCTCATCTAAGGAAGTGCTTGGCAGATGAAGATATGATTGTTCCACTGGAAGATATCAAAGTAGACGAACGGCTCAATTATGTGGAGCAACCAGTGGCAATCATCGATCGAAAGGAGAAGAGGCTGAGGAATAAAACGGTTCCTCTTGTGCGTGTACAGTGGAAGCACAGGAAAGGATCCGAGTCGACGTGGGAGACCGAAGAAGAGATGAGGCAACATTACCCACGTTTGTTCGAGGAATAACAGGTTTCGGGGACGAAACCTATTTAAGGGGTGGACTTGTAACACCCGGTTATTTATTTATTTTGAAGCCGACGAATGAAGAAAAAAGAAATAAAGTCCCAAGTCGAGGGACCAAACTCGCCACCGAGAGAAAGTCGAGTGTGTGGTGGTATTTAAAGGGAGAGGACAGCCCTTACCCTCTCCCCACACCAAAGAATTCAGCCATAGAGAGAAAGAGGAGAGAAAGAAGGGAGAAAAGAGAGAAAAGGTTGGTTCGTGTAGATTCGAGCGGGCAAAATCGTCGTGTAGCGAGTCCAATCAAGCTCTTCTCGTTGTGGTCGTTTTGTGAGTTCTAGGACTCCTCTTTTTCTCGTTTTCAACAATTTTGGGGCTGGAAAGCATAGAAAACCCGTTTTTATATGTGTGTGTGTTTGACCCATTTGGGTGTGTTGTGTGTGATGCGTTTGGTGTTTGTTTCCGGGCTTGTGTGTGCTTGTATGGTGTTGTGGTATGCATTCCTAAGGTTTAGGATGGTTGATTTAGGGTCAGAATGGGTTTGGATGAGCTTGGAGGTCGAAAATGGCAGATTGGATTCGGGATGAACTCCATTCTGCATCAGCTAGGGCTAGGCGACCGACTGGAGGCCATACGGCCGACTGAGGTGCGTTTGAGGTTCATTCGCACGATTGGGGTTCATTCGCACGATTGAGGGTTCATTCGCCCGACTGGGGATTCATTCGTACGATTGGGGGCCAGTCGCATGAAGAGTCATACGACTGAGGTCCCAATCGCATAGGTACTCATTCGTATTAGTTCCATCCGCATAAGGTCATTCGCATGGGTGTTCATTCGCTTGGGTGTCCATCCGCATGAGGTTCATTCGCACGACTGGGTGTCCATTCGCATAGATGTTCATCTGCATGAGTCCAATCGCATGATGTTCAGTCGCCTGGAGGCCATGCGACTGAGGGGTGTCCATACGCCCAAGTAGGGCTGTTGTGCCCGGGGAAAATGTGTAGTTTAATTACTGACTTTCGGGAGAAAGTGTAGATGTAGGTTTTGATATGAAATTCCCGTAAGTTCATGTAAGATGACTATTGAGGCCTTAGAGAGTAAGTTGGGCATGATGATGATGATGTTGCATATTTATGTATGATGTATGTTATGTATGCATGATGTTGCCTTGTATGATGTTGATGATTGTGTTTGTTGATGTTTCTGATTATGATGAATGTTTATCTTTCCTGTGGCTTTACGTGTTATGTTAATGAATGAATTGAAAGTATTATGTAACGTAAAATGAAAGATGATAAAAAGGGGAACATGAATTGAATGCATGCATAAATGAACGAAAGTAATGAAAGTCTTGCAAGCATTTGATAGCGGGACACGCCAATTATAAGGTGTTAGCCCAACGGTGTGCGGGTTCGCTACCCCGGGAGGATGCACATTGGGGTCCGTCTTTGTGACCGACCATTTGTATAGAACCTCTACCGCTTACCCCGATACTGCGGCACATGCTTAGCTATCCATTTATAGACTTCGGCCCAGTAGCCATATAATTTGGGGTGTAGCACATGGTATTGGTACGGAAGATATCAAATGCGCAAGTAAAGATGTAATGATGAATGAATGAACGAAGAAGATAATAATGATATTATCTATGTGTACGTACGACGTGTGATCATGCAAAAGTAACGAACGGTTTTAATGAAAGTAAAGCACGTTTTATTATAAAACTAGAACTCACTCAGCAACGCTGACTTTTTATGTATTTCCAGTAGGCAGGTAATGTTGTTGAGGATGCCGCTGCGAGGCTACTCAGCTCTTTTTGGTGGCATCCATTTATATAGGGCTTTTGTGATGTAATGCAACAATGAATTTTGTAACCGGTTAACGATGTATTATTTGGGAAAAGCTTTTATAATGAAATGAGATGTCCATTTTGATAATTTTGCTGCGATGTTTTTATGAAAGATAAATGTAATTATATGCTTTATGTGCGATGAATGACCATCTGTAGGTGTCCCGGGAACGGGGCCTTACACAAACTTACCATAAAACTCATATGGGTCGAAATTGTCTTTAGGGACACAAACAAGCAAAAGTTCTTTAAACATTACTTGTGATTTTAGGGATGACATTGCATATACAATTACTGTGTTTGCTATTGGGATCGTGAGGGCGAAAGAAATTGATTTTAGGGGTGGGATTTGTCTTTTACGATTACCTAAAGGGATTCCGTATTTTACGATTACCTAAAGAGATTAACCCGCCTTTCACGGGGGTGTGAGGTGCGGTGGTGTGAGGTGTGGTGGTGTGTGTCGATGGTGGTGTGTGGTGGTGGTGGTGTGTGGTGTGTGGTGCTGTGGAGAAGGAATTGAAAAGTGAGATGATATTTTTATAGCCATTAGGGGTATTTTGGTTTTTTTTTAAAATCTAACAGAAAATGTTAACCCCGTTAATCAAAAGGACGAAAATAGAAACGATTTGTAAAACTCATGCCAATAATGGAGACAAAATAAACGTTGGTACTCAAGTGGAGACAATTTGCAAAACTCAGGGACGAAAACCGAGATTAACTCAATAAATAAATTTTTATGAAAGTTTTATTTTATAACATATCATTGTTTATTAAAAAATTAAGTAAATATTAAAAAACAAAAATATCTATTACCATAAAATATTTAGAAAGACTAAATTGACATAGTAAAAATCAAAATATAATAAATAAACTTTATAAGTTTAAATTTAAAATATCATATGCATATGCATTTAATTGATACTTTATTAACGTTTATATTTAAACTTTTAGTTTAAATAATATGTTATTTAAAAAACAAAAAATTATCATAAATACCAAAATACTAAATACCCAAAATGTCTATACTAAGTCTCTTAAAATTAAGTGAAATGTTTGTTTTGTCCTAAAAGAATGTTTTATAAGATAGTATAGATAGTGTACGCGCGCGATTCGGCGCGTGTCACTAAAACACTTCTCTGACTTGTCTTAAACACAATTCATACTTGGGTATTATTATTACTACTATTAATGTTACTGTTAGTGTTTACTGTTATTATCACTGTCGTTGTCGTTGTCGTTGTCGCTGTTATTGTTCTGGTTACTAACAATAGCTAAGGTGTTAGGAAGAAATCAAGACAAGCCGTATATGTGGGTATAGGATAGCTTGAAAATACAATCACTTGAATGGTAAGTTTGGTGTAATTTTAATTTCACGAATTGCCGTACAACTCTAACTTTCTTGCTAGAATAGTCCACCTTTAATTAATAAAGTCGTCGTTACAAAAACATCGTGACCTTAATTACTTTCAATTCTTGGGTAATTTACTTTATCCATCTTCACATAAGATTTATTATTCGATCAATTATTTTAACAACAGCAAGTTTTATTATAACGGATTGGAACTACAAACCGAAAAAATATGATTACACAAACATACTAAACATAATGGTTTTTTTTTTCAATTTAACTTGTGCTATTTTGTTTTTTGTTTTAAACATAAAATAGTCGTTTTGTTGTCTTCAAAAAGCCTATACTTGCTCCAGAAGTTCTTTTTAAATACTCTTTCATTTCTAGTTTTCCATATACTCCATAACGTCCCCACAATGATCAAGCGGGATTGCTCTTTTAAACCTATCGTTTCCTTTTATATTTATCGTTGCAAGAAATCACTTGCAGAATTACAGATTGTGAAAGTGATCTTTGTCCGACCAAATATATAATAATCACTTGAGTGGAAAATGAAAAAAAAATGTATATAAATAGCAGCCGAAAAATAGAATTAGATAGTGATATTATAAGAGAATTGGAGTTGAAAGTTAGGAAAGATATATTTGAAAGGTGTAGTTTCTATAAATGTCAGTAGTTGTTGCAACTACAACTCTGCAAACCGAGTAAATGGTCTCAACAATCGAGACTGAAATCTTTAAACAGGTTTAAATGCCACCCGCTTGTAATGTTATTAAATAATATGTGTGCGTGGGGTTTTATATGCCAAGCGGAACGAATAAGTTAGGATCCAATGTGTTTTAGGGTGGAGATAAATGTATGTGTTACATTATAAATTGTTTTAGATAGATATTGTAATCATATAATTAGTTCATTTGTCAAACCTTAGTAACTTTGGACGAATTGTCATGGTACTAAAATGCTAGATGTGCCGTCATAATAGCTAGTTTAGATGCTTAATTATTAACACAGGGCCGGTTCAAGGGAGGAGCTAGAGGGACGACTGTTCAGGGTCCAATCTTTTGAGAGGCTTAAATTTTGAAAAAATATATATATTATATATATACTAGGTTAGTAACCCGTGTGTTACACGAGTTGACAGATATTTAAAATGACACATTGGTAAATAAATTCATATATATTCATAGTAATATATATCTATATATATGTGTGTGTGTATGTATTTATATCTCTATACTAATAAATAAAAATAAAGTTGTACTCATGTCACCATTCTAGACTATTTAATAGTTGATTTTTCCGTCTCTCTCACCTATTAAATAATAATAAATGTAAGAAAGAAATATTTTAACTTCAAATGTCAAATAAATATTCTTTAGTTAATAACTATCCATAAATAAAATTTCAAATATGTTAACTTTAAATTTTCAAATATGTGTAACATATGTGTTAGTTCAATACATATAATACATTGTGTTTTTAACATAACTTCATTTATTATTAAAATATGACAGTAAATTTATTTAACCCGTGTATTACACATGATTTTAACCTAGTGTGTGTGTATATATATATATATATATATATATATATATATATATATATATATATATATATATATATATATATATATATATAGGAGAGGGATCTCTTGAAAACCATATTATAAATGAAAACTTTGCAAACGTAACACTTAGGTGGATGAGCTAGAAAGAGGCCATGCGTACCTATAGTTAGTCTTTATTATAGACTATAGATGTATGTATGTATGCATGCATGTATGTATGCATGCATGGATGCATGAGTGGGTGTACGTGTGTGTGGATGTGGGTTTGTGTGTGGTCATGATCATTACAAAATCACTTTTTTTATTTTCAGAACTAAAAATATTATTGATTTAGATACATGTGAATTAAGTCTGATGATACATGAACTATTTTATATATGTGTAAATCAAACATAAATAATAAACTATGTACAACAACTAAATATTACCAGCCTTACATTTTTATAAATCAATGGTTCTAAAAATAAAAAATGATTTTGTAATCAACAAGATCAATGGCTATACATATGTATATATATGTATATAACCATTGATCTTGTCATGAAAGGTTATGATTTACTTTATTAGTTTTCTCAATTTCTCTAATTTTGTAATGAACTCTTCTCTATAAATATATGCATATATTTATGTATGTGTGTATATATATAAGGTGTGGTTCCAATGTTAACTCAACCTATATGTGTTAACTCATCAACCTTCATCTAATGATGGACAAATTTTTAGTATAACAATATGTTGTCAAGTGTCAACCATGTTATTATAATAGAAAATGACAAGCTAGTCATTTATACACACAAAATCAAGTCTAATATGAGTATTACATGTGTCACTCATTTATTTCCTTTAAAAAATGATCCCCCATTATATTAAACCTCAAAAGTAAAGGTTTGTGATTATTTTTTTTATTCTTTTTATTCTTAAAACTTATACATGTAGTTTCATAGTTATCAAGAAAATAGATGTGTTGAAGTTGATATGCTTCCTTTGCAATTAGAGGAGTTTCCCGGGTTCTACTCTCCAAACACACTCCCACTACTAATCTATTTTCTAGCTTTTTCTTCTCCTTAATTTATTGTTCTTCTAACCTTTTTTATAATTCTTTTGTTGTTAATATTTTTTCCATATTACTTTTCATTACTTTTTTTTATCAACATTTAGACGTTATTTTTTAACGGTTTTATTTCTTCGTATAGTCTTTAAATATTTTCAATTATCTATCTATATAATAGAAAACTTTTAGCTACAGTAGTTTGGATGAGTTAAAACATTATGTACAACTATTTACTGCATTGGCTAAAGTGATATGTGGGTGAGCCCAAGGGTACCTTTGCTGCATCTTTATACAAATGATACCACATCCACAACACCCTCAAAATGGTATCTAATTTAGTTAACTTTGACCATTTAATCAAAGGGTAGTTCCAAATTTCTTCAATAAATTTATTAATTTCCAGGGTCGATCTTGAGGATTTTAATGCTCTGGACGAGCCGGAAAAAAAGGCCCCTGGGCCCTAACGACTTAAATTATATAAACTAATTTTTTTAAATGAAAACAAATGTTTTAGCAATAAACATAGCAATATCATAGTATTACAATGACATACCGTAATAGTTAACCAACAACTCGTGAAGCTCTCCTAGCAACTTAAATTTATAACAATTATCCAATTCTAAGTTCTAATATATAAATTCTAACGAAACACATAAACAACATTATTATATAATTATACAAACCCTAAATACCCTAGTATAGAAAGCAAACTAGAATTAAAAAAAACACTAAAAAGTCACAATGATTCAATAAAACAATAACCTTGAATTATATAATATATTGGAATAGCCTATTCAGTGGATGATAGTCTGCGATGGTTCTTATTCTTCGTCGGCAGGCAACAACACGTACTCACATAACCGGCAGTTCGCAAGCAGCAGCAACCATTTGTGGAATTGTGGGCTACCCAATAAATTAGTTTGTGGACTATAATTACAATCATATTTAATATTTTAGTGGGCTATTAGTTGAGTAATTAGTTATTAAAATGAGCTCAAAAAGTATATTTTTTTAAACATAATTGGGTTAAGTTTTTAATTGTATTATATCTTTTTTATAATTATATATATATATATATAATATAAAAAATTAAAAAATTTTGTGCCCTCTGAGCGAGTGGGCTCTGGGCGGGAGTCCATCCCGCCCCTTCTCAGGGCGGGCTTTGTTAATTTGATAATTTCCATTGTTTTAGCTTTAATGGCGTCCGGTGGGTTGAGTTTTCTGAAAGTTCTTGAAAATCAGTCATCGGAATCCAAGAATCTCGCCGAAGACGATGAAGTTAACGTTCATCCGATGGTCAAACACTCTGCATCTGCATTGAGTACCAAGAGCATATAAATGTGTACGTAGAGTTTGGGTAGTGAAACATGGAGTGACATTAGCGAAAGTGCCAATGAATTTGGTGTGATTTCGGTGAGTAACGTGTGAGATTAAGGGCGAATCGTAAGGTGCGATGAAGGTAAAACATCACAGGGAAGTTGGACGGTTGATTATTAAAGTTGTGAGATATAATGAATGTGGAACACGGTTACAAGCTGAATGTATAGGTGGGGAGGCTTTCAGATTTCTTTGTCGAGGGTTTGTTGTGTGAATTATGAAAGTGAAGGGGGTGCAATGGAAGAGTGTGAAGAGGTATTGTTGTGTAAAATTTTTCCAGACTTTTGTTTATCCGTATTTGTTTTGTTGTTTGTTTTATCAAAAAAATTTTAACTACCAAGGCAAAAGAGTTGGTATCATCTGGGTTTTTTTAACTTCCTTTTATTTTTTGCACTGAAGAGGTAGCCGTCACGATATGATTTTATATTTACGTTCTGAAATTAGACACCGCTGTAACCTCAACAGCGCAACGCGCGTGAAGATCACAACTAATTGTTTTTTTATACGACATTTCTCTTTTTACCGGTTTTGTTCTTTTATATACCATTATCCTTTATAGCAGTTTTGTTTAATATATAGTGTTGTTAGTTCTTTTTAAAACCTTATAACTTTTTCCTACTATTTTATTTTTTGTAAAAATGGACCATAAAACTCATCGTATTTTTAATTATAAATATGATTTTCATTTGATCCATATATATAAGAAAATTTAGAATATAAAGTGTTGTTTTTGTACGAAGTGTAAAAAGTAATCTCAATCCTTGATATAAGGAATTAATGGTTCAGATTAAAGATAAGAATAATCATGCAAAGAAGGAGCCTGAATGGATAGATTTGAAAATAAATGTTGACTTTTTTAAATTCCCTTAATTTTTTTAATGCATGTAACTTTTTATACAATATTTTAAAAATAAGTTATACCATAAAACCAAGTATTTTGTTCTTTTTAATTTGAGCATAGTATTGCTATATTTTATAAAAATCAATATTTTTTTAACATGTGTTGTGCGTATAATTTGCGTGATTATTAACTGAATAATATGAATATAACTTACATAATTATTATTTATAATCAATTAATATTAACTTAATATAACTTAGATAATTATCCACCTTATATGCGTAATTGTGGTGCGGACGAAATTATGCGTCTCCCAAAAGACATGTTTCACTGTACTGGTGACTTCATACGCTTCGCATATTTTCTGCACTTTGTATAGTAACATTTTTCTTCACACAGTTTTCATTAAAGCCTAGAATCAATTACAAATTGTTTGCCATTTTGTTTGAGTCATCATATATGGCGTAAACCTAGTTTAACAAATTTGATAGATTTGTTATATCAATGGATGGTGCATGTTTGTAATGTAACCATTTCCAAACCTAAAGTGTGTATCTATTTATTTATTCATTATGTGTTATTAGTCACTCACATTGTTTAGTGATTATTTAGAATACTAGCAAAAGTGCATTCTAAGAGTAATCATAAAGGAAGATGGATGGTTAAGATGGTATATTTATTATTTATGAGGGTTACTAGTATCTTTTATATTTGCAAATTTATTTAGTTTGAGGTTTATATATTAACATTGTTTTCAGTGACACATCATCCCTCTAGGATGGGGAGGTTAGATCACGATGTGATGAACTTTTAAACTTGTTTTAAAATCCGAAACAGTGAATCTAAAACGATCTGATTAAAGATGTAAAATTGGCTTTGATATCAACTGTTATTGTCTACTTTACCCCCGAGAAGCTTACAGATTTGTTTTTGGTTACCTGAATGAAAATTTCTCAAAAGGTTATCCATCCTACGGTTCTTTTCAGCCAAGCACACTTAATTATGGAGTTCTTCCTGGTCTCATCCACAACTAATCTAAAACACGTTTGTGATATTTAAGACAAGACATTACTTATGATCCAACATCTTTTATGTCCATGGCTGATTTGAGATTTGTCTATACTGTTACCCCCCCCCCTAATCCTCCAATATGGACTCGTTGTCCTAGATGAGGTTTGCTACATCATCTCAATCAGGAATGTGAGATTTGACTAAGAATCCCCACGAACACCTTTACGGACTCTTCAAATGTAATGAGGTCCGCCCAATCCTGAATGGCACAATAACGGCTTTGATACCATTTGTAGCATATTGGGCCTCTCATATCAATATTGTCTATTTTTCCTGTGAGGAGTTCACAGATTTTTTGTTGTTTACATAAGTAAAAACTTTAGGATGTCACTCTTCCTAGGATTATTGTGACTCCAACACATATAATTATAAAGTTCTCATCTTATTCACAGATAATGTGCCCAGAACGTGCTGGTGATATTTAAGGCACGATCTATTGTATGAACCCAACATTTTTTTCGTTCACGGTCAATGTGTGATTTTCTCGAAGTGTCATATAAAAAAAGTGTAATCAGTTTTAAACTTACAAAATAAACATATTCTATTCATAACTTTATTTAAAACAAGAACATTTTTCTACCGTGAAAATGGACAATGAAAAGGAAAGAAATAATAACCAACATGTTACACTAAAAGTACCACACCATTAAAAATTTTAATTTAGATGACAGTGTTAAAGAATAGGTGCATGTGAGCACTATGTCCATGCAGTAGGATTTGAATGAGACTGGTGGGAGGAATTATTGCAAGAGTGGTAGGATTTTGATATAGCAAAACCTCTAAAACATTATAGTTAGACAAGTATTTGGTTACACTAGTGGTGCTTATGATATTTTTAAGTACGAGAACATACATGTGATGGTTGTTGACTAGTTATGTATAGTTCATCATTTGTCTTACCTACAAAAATACAACATGGCCGTTATAACTATGACCTTGGTTCTTGTTCATATTATTATTAGATTACTAATAATGATAAGATTTAGGCAAACTTCTATAGATTTAGAATTTCTTTAAGTTTAGGAGATCAACATCATGAAATTAAAGGTATTGGGACGATTCTCAAGATTGATTGTATCTTAGTGACTAAATGATCACCCTTTTCAAAAATTCTAAATAGTACGTTGGAGTGATCTAGACACTATTTCTCGCATAATTGATATTGTCACAAACATGATTAGCAACGAGTTCTTATATGTGTAGATCAAAATTCTCATCACAGGTGAAAGAAATAAGCAAAACCAAAAACTTGCTCATGGTAATGGTGGCACATGGTTGGGAGTGGGTGAAGCTCAAAGACTAGGGTTTATGCGGCAGACCTATGTGTTTCGTACATGGGTGCAATGGCGGAGGATAGTAGGTGGGGGGGGGGGGGGGGGGGGGGGGGGGGGGGGTGGGTTGGGGGCTCTCTCTTTTTTTCGTCGATAGTGTTAAATTTTGGTTCGTTAGTATAAATTTTTATACAAATATCGAGTTCGCCCCCTTAAAAAAATTAATTTCGCTCCCGCCCCCTACAGGGATGTTCAAGCTCCGCCGCTGCATGAGTTGTCACCCGTATTCCGTTAGTTTTTATTGGTTTACTATATATTTGTTCTAGTCCGCATTGACCCCTAAAAATTTTAACACTAACCCTCAAAAAAATTTAGCATAAATCTCTAAGAAACTTTGACACCAATTAAGCGCAAGCAAATCAATTTTTTTTATGATTTTTAAAGTTTCTTTTAAAATCAATAATTATTTAAACAATTAAACTTATTACTCTATTAATTCTTATAAACTCAATTACTTAAATACCCAATAACTATTTTTAAATACTTAAACCCATAATACATTAGCCCAACCATTAAAAAGTTAACGTAATGATTAATAAAAAATTTAATAACAGTTTTATTAGATTACAATATTCATGTCAATTTAATAACGCCTCACTCTCTCAATTCCGATTCGATCCAGCCGCAAATCCTCAATTTTGGTGTTTTCTTTTTGAACTTTTTCCTAAATTTATACAATCCTAAACTCATTTGTTAAATATTTTATTAATAAAAGCTTGATTACTTAATATTTAGGCCCACTTTAAAATATTTATGTACATGATGTAATCGGATTAGTGATACGATGATATTTGTTACATTGAAAAACAATTTTTTTAGAAAATGTTTATCTAAATAATGTAATGACTAGATTTAAAAAATTGAAAACCAGTAGACAACCGCCGCCAAATATTTGACCAGGCCAGACCTGACGAAAAATTTAATGTCTAGCGATCAATAACATACCGACCATTAAGAATTTCCGACTCCCATGAAAGAAATTACTGAGTCCATCACTATAGGGTTTTATTCTCAACTTTGAGGTGCTCGCAACGGTAATCGCGATATCACAATTCACAAGACACATCGACTAGTAAACATATCTAGTGACCAATGTCATTCTATCCGCATTGTTCGGGAAGAAAACACCGTCTTACCATGCATCAACCATTACTCGGTACAAAGTTTTTCAAATTCTTGCTGTATACCATGTAGCATATTCAATGACCCATCATCTAAAAAGTCAACCCCATAATAATAATAATAATAATGATATGCAGAACTCAAGTCTAGTTTCCTGCGGATGAAAGTTTTGAATAATAATGGTTTTCCTTGGTGACAACTGTCAATATTGCTGTGATATGGATCCACCGATGATGAAGCACCATGTGGTGCCTGTGCTCATGTCGGATGCATAATACATCAAGTTGTAATTGTTGATAAGAGATGTGTGTAAATAACGTACTACATATACTCGTTGTATTTATATGATCTCATATCTAATGCATGCATGGCTGGTGTAGTTTTCGTGGTGGTTACTAGTAGGTAGTGGCGAAACCAGAAATTATTTCCTAGTGATTAAATTTTTAGTGAAACGACATAAAATTTCTAGGGTCGTTTGATCGGTCGGGTCGGGTCGGTCCGGAATATGCATAATTGTTATAAAAAATAGTACGAAAAGAAATCAAATAAAACTCACATTTTATATTTGTTACCTACACGCCTTCTTCTTTTTAAACCGTTCCATAAATGTTGTGATCATGAAGCGGGATGAAAGAATGAAATGTTGTGTTGTAGCAACTATGGAGATAAATGTTGGGAAGTCTAAGTTAGGGGCTGTTTTGCAGCATCTAAATCAGGCTCTTAATGGTTCAGATGTCTGAATGGTTCAGCACTTAATGGTTTAGACTGTTTGTTTCGCGAGCAAATGTCTGAATGGTTCAGACATTTGTCTCTGAATGGTTAAGCATTATACTAATGTTAAATGGTTAAGAGGTCTAATGCGGAATGGTTAAGACCTTTTTTCTGAATTGGTCAGACATTTGCCTTTGAATAGTTAAGCGATATATTAGCTCTTAATGGTTCAGCACTTAATGGTTCAAACCTCTTATTGGTTTAGTACTTAATCATTTAAAAATTGTCAAACGGCCCCTTAGCATTCAATCAGAGATTGCCGGTTGCAGCTCACGTCTTTTGTTACAACCTGACACCAAACATAGAAAACATGCAAAAATAGTGTGGTATTAATAAATAAGAGGTTGCTAATGCCATAAATACGAACAGGGGCTCTCTTTGTATGTATCAAGCTCTTGAAGAAAACATTGTGTCTAAATCTATTGTAAACGATATATAATCTCCCTTAAAAGACATATATTATTGTTAAACTAGTAATCAACCTCTTGAAAATCTATTTGATACAATCAAACATTAGAAACTACACTTAACAAAATGATAAAATGAAACTGATAGAATAAACTTACCAACTGATGCAAATCTGATGTAGAAAAACTCATCCTTAAGTACAGCAACATGCCACCCAACAGCAGAACTAGATATTGAGTTTCATGTTTAATTTTCTTTTAAAGGTTCTAAAAAATATTGTTCTATTGGGTCAAAGATGATGCAGTGGCAGCAAATCTGCAAAGGTGTATTTAATCTCATGTTCAAATATTCTAATTTATATATAAACCAAGAAACAAAACTAGGTTATTAACTCAATTACTCAAAAGACTAAAAAGTTAGAAAACTAACCTTAAAAGCTTGACTAGAGGGTTTAGACAATAGGCTGCCGGAAGAGAGGGTCGCCGACTAACGAAGCTTGGATGGACGGGCCGCCGGAGGTCAATAAAGCAGTGAAGGCCGACTTGGAGGGGGTTGAGATTTCAAATCGAGATTGGAATAGCAACAGCACAACAACGATTGTGGTGGGGGGTTTGGGTTAGGGTTAAATGTAATAAATATAAAGGTAGAAAGATAATATTAGTTATTAAAATGAGTGTAAAAAAAATTAACCCTTGCCAGGGTTGAACCCACGACCTAAGACAAGTCTGCATAGGGGTGTTCAAAAATATCCGTATCCGAAAACCCGATCCGAAAACCCGATATTCCGAACCCGAATTACCCGAAAATTCGGATACCCGAATTTCGGATATCCGAAAATTCGGATTCGGATTCGGATATCAGTTCCTAAAAATTTCGGATATTCGGATATCCGATTATCCGAAAAAATGTGTTTTTAATTTTTTTTTAAATTAATACTCTAATAATCTAATATGCTTGCTTTACTTTCCTTCCGGGGTTTATTTTGTCAAAAAAAAACCCTAGCATCTCCTTTCCTTCAAGTCGAGCAGAGCCACCAGTCACTCACCACTCACCGCCTCAACGGCAGCCGCCGCAAACACCAGCCGGCAGCCGCCGCAAACACCAGCCACCGACC
The DNA here is from genome assembly GCA_025215565.1 of Flaveria ramosissima. Taxonomy (NCBI): domain Eukaryota; kingdom Viridiplantae; phylum Streptophyta; class Magnoliopsida; order Asterales; family Asteraceae; genus Flaveria; species Flaveria ramosissima. The sequence continues at coordinate 58,809,592 of CM046030.1, forward strand.
CACCACTGCTTGAAGTTTGTGGCTTTGTGCACTCGCTTGAAGTTCGCGAAGATCGGAAGATGCACAGGTAATTTGTGCACTCTCTTGAAGTTTGATTTCAAGTTTTAAAGATCGCTTGAAGATCGGATTTAATTGTCTCAGCATCAATATTTTAAATATACATCTTTAGAATGCTTTTGGGGCAGGGTTAAGTACTAATCTTAATTCTTTTGTCATATGTTCAGGTAACCCGTAACCTAGAAATAGTTTTGCTTAATCTTGTATTTAATTGTCTTTACTTGTTTAGGAGATTCAGTTCTAAAGGTCACTTGTTTGTCTAGCTCCGTTTAATGTTTTCATAACATTGCTCACCATTACATCAAATCGGAGTTTGAGACATAATTTTACATAATCGTTGGTGCTTGTATCTTTGTAGAAAGTAACAGTTTAGTATTTGACATTGAATTGTTTTAAACATCATTCCATTGCAAAGTATTGAAAGTAAAAGTTTAGTATTTGACATTCTGACTGTACAAGAACAGTTGTTGCATATATGTGTTTATGGCTTTATATAATCTTCATATTTTGTTTACTACTTTCTATTGCAGAGCATTGTCACGTGGGTTCAAATAACTATAAACTTTTTAGTAGCCGTAGTCACACGATATTTACTTTGGTATGTCATAACATATTTCTATTTATTATTCAAGACTGATTAGTGATTTCTATTATGTTTTTAACAACATAATTTTTGTCTTATTTTCAGTTTTCGATGGCTGATGAAAATGTGCTTAATAGCATTCCAGAGGCAAATGCTAGCAACTTTGATTGTGAGCTAGTCTCAGAAAATGAGGTGGTGTCAAAGAAGGCTAATAATATTAACCAAGATCAAACACTAGTTATTTTTCGAACTTAATAATATTAAAGGTGTCACCTTGTGAAAATTTATGAGTTCACTCGAAAAATCACTATTATACAGTACAATATCGGCTCAAAAATCAATAGGGTCACTTGACCCGTATCCGTGGCTATAGTTTCGCCCCTACTAGTAGGGGTGATTAGGAGGGCATGGTTTAGCTGGTTTTAATGAAAGTAACGGGCTTGATCGCTAACTAAGATTTTGAAAACAAAGAATCAATTTAACCATGATGTGTCACTAATATCCGTTGGTAAAATGTTTATTGTTGTCTGCTTGTAACTGAAAAAGTTGTCGTTAAAAATATTCGTGGTTAAAGTCTTCTGATTTGTGTTGTTTGACGGTGTGTAACATTTATTAAACTTTTTAGTTTATATTACACTTTAAAAAAATAAATATGATTCAAGAACATAATATATGTAAATAACTTTATATTCTAATACTAAAAAAATAAAAATCAAACTGTTGGTTTCAAGCTTCAAAAGTATTTGTCAAACTGTTATATTTTCAAACTTGAACCGTAGACTGAAACTAATTAATCTCAAATAGACTGAAGCAACCATTGTTTTGAAAACCAGACCGACCTATCCAACCGGTTGGATCCGGACTTCAATCCGGTCCGGTTCGGTGCTCAAAATCGGTTTGACGTTGAACCGGCGGTCGGACCGGGAACCGGACCGGTTGAACCGGGGGTCGGACTCCTTGAACCGGTTTTTTAGATATATTTTTAAATTTTTCGATATTTTTTTACATATATTTTTTAAAATAATTATAATTATATCCGGTTCTTATATATGGTCCGATCGGTCGAACTGGTCCGATCAGCGGACCGCTAAGGCGTCTAATTCACTGTCCGCTTTGGTTTTGAAAACATTGGAACCAACCACTAAGGCGTCCAGTTCATTGTCCGGTCCGATAATACGTCCGATTTAGATGGTTTTCTAAACCATATTTTAAAAGAAAATGATAATAAGGGATAATGGATATCAGAACCGGATCGGACGACGAACTGGACGCTTTACTGATCAACCGGTCAAACCGGATGACCTCATAATTACATATATATATATATATATATATATATAAAGAGATATATATATATATATACATATATATATATATATATACATATATATACATATACATATATATATATACATATATATATACATATACATATATACATATACATATATAGATATATACATATATATATATATACATATACATATACATATACATATATATACATATATATATATATACATATATATATACATATATATATATATATACATATATATACATATATATATATATATATATATATATATATATATATATATATATATATATATATTATATATATATATATATATATATATATATATGTATATATGTGTGTGTGTGTGTGTGTGTGTGTGTGTGTTATTATATATATAGTTAGATATATAATTTAATATAAGTATTTAATATGTGTATTTTGTATTAATGTTTAAATCTCAACAAAGTTTTATGTCCAATACTCCAATATATCGTTCAACTCATCTGCGATACCCATTAAATTCAAAAAAATAAAAAAACAAACGAAACCCAGTCAACCCCCGAACCTATATTACTCAGCCCGTCGAACCAGTAGAAAACGAACCGGGGCTGCTTGGATCGGTCTCCCACCCCCCTCGAAATCCCGGTTTGACAGGCCAAGCCGATCCGAGCTTCAAAACCATGATTATAAGTGAGATATATGGTTAGATTGGCACAGGGTGAACCCTGGGCCGGGCCGGCTGGGGTTCTCGAGAAATGACTCCATGGCATACGGCTTAAGATTTGTTCATGGTGCAAGATCCCCAGTCACTAGTAACTCGGTGGATGAGAATTTGCAACACTCAATGATTTTACCTACAAAGAATCCAATGTTCACATCAACAATCATGGATGAATTAAAACAAATACTTTCTTTTGGATGGGAAAACAAGGCTTTGTCCTTCATCCAATGGAAGAGGATTGGAGGCTCTTTTTTTTTCGTCGGTAGTGTTAAACTTTAGTCTGGTAGTGTAAATTTTGGTCCGATAATATAAATTTTTATATAAAACTCGACTTCGCCCCACTAAAAAAATTAATTTTGTCCCCCCTTCGAAAATGTTCAAACTCCGCACTGCTTTCATCATATTTCGAATCATGATGTAAGTTCCATTTTTGTTTGCAGCGACTTGTATCTTTTTTAACTTCTAGATACTTGCTAATCATTATGTTTACTAATAAAATCCTTAGCTTCTCAAAAAAATATGAAAGTTTTTTTTAACTAATCTAGAAAAATGTTGTATTTTATCTCTCTCCTAAAAAATATTTTTATTATTTTGATTTCCTTCTTTTATGATAATATATATATATTATATATATATATATATATATATATATATATATATATATATATATATATATATTTAAATATAGTCACATAGCAAATTATTATTATTATTTTTTAAAGAACTGAAAGGGATTCTATTAATCCAGCGAGAAGCTAGTAATCGATTACATACATCAATGATATAAGATGAAATTACAACTTCATATCAAAACAACACCATGATTTCCAATCTATGTTTTGCTTCAGAGATCGATTCTTGATCCATAGGAAAGGTAAGGATTTTATCTCACGTATCATATTAATTGTTTAAAATTTCAATTATTATAGGATTTAAGTTTATGTAATACTTAAATGTTTGTATAAAATTAATTAAACTTCTTAGATTATCACCTAAATTTAAGTATAAAAATATGTATCCAAATTAACCAAAATAATTGTATACTGATTAGCTAAATAAGAGTTATAAATTAGAATAAGTTTGTGTATTTCAAAAGATTTATCTTCACCAAATAATTTTGTGGATTTCAATATCCGAATCCAAAATTTCGGATCCAAATCCAAAATTTCGGATCCGAAATTTCGAATTCGGATTCGGATATCCGAATTTCAAAATATTTTATGTGTTATTTAATTATCCGAAATTTCTAATTAATATTTATTATTTTCAATTTTTTTAAAAAAATATTTCGGATATTTCGAATATCCGAATATCTAAAAATTCTCAAAATTACTATCCAAATCCGAATGATTTTCGGATATTTCGGATATTTTTGAACACCCCTAACTTGAGTAATGAAAATGATCGGGTGAGCTAGTGGCCCGTCAGTGATCCAATTAGTAATTAAATCAAAAAAACAAATACATATTTCATTAGAAGTAAAGCAAACTATTTGTTAAAATCACGCCTATACTTCCAGCCAATAAAAAAGTTCTCATACCGTATATAATTAATTACATAACATACGCATATGTAAATGCATTTACATATATAGGTCTGGTTGAAGGTCGGTAATACTATATATATATAACCAAAAAACTACATAAATGATGATGGGGATCAAAATACCGAGTCCAAAAGTACAGTAGAATAAATGAGAGGTCAAAATCTTGACTTATAAAGTACTACCCCGTCTAGCAGATCTACGCAAGTTATTACAATATGTGCTAATCGGTTTCAGTCTATGACCATTCAATTGGACATTAATGTTTGCCACAACCACCAACTTTAATGAATAACTTCACCGTGATTAAAAAAGAGTCCTAATATAGAGACAACCCACCAGATAAATCAACACCCTCTTATACGTCGCGTATGGGTCCATACGCGGCGTATAGGGTCGAATACACTGAAAATCAGGAAAATTCAGTGGTGCTGTCAGAGAGCTATACGCCCCATATAGCCCTATACGACCCCCCTATACGACACATATAGGGCTATACGACGCGTATACCGAATTTCGACACTGACTACGAGGAAAAATTCAGGGGGCTGTCAGAGGGCTATACGACACATATAGCCATATACGACACATATAGCCCTATACGACCCCCCCCATACGACGCGTATGGGGCTATACGACACGTATTGAAATTTTGGGGTGTTGATTTAAAATCATGGGGTGTCTATTTAACGGGTCCCTTAAAAAAACTTCTTCCTCGATCTATTATATATACTAGCGTTAGACCCGCGCTTTGCCGCGGTCCGATTTAGAGCGTCTAAAATAACGTCCTAATTATAGCTTTTGGGATTATCATGGTTTCGGCGAGTTCAACTATATATGCACTCAGATTGTCGCTATGCATATTTTAGTAATTCGTTATTATATTGTCATGATACAATTATTGAACATTAAACTGTTATAAATACAATAACATGACAGATACGCGATATTATATTGTAACTAATATAATAACACAAATATTATAGTTGTTGTTGTTATTGTTATTATTCTTATAATAATAATAGTAGTAGTATTATTAATATGATAATATTTATTATGATTGTAATTATTTTTTGAAACATATCAAATAATATGTCATTAACTAACATATTTTACATAAATATTAAAATTATTATATCATAAATTTCAATTTATAGTATCATAAATGTCACTTTATAGTATCATAAATAAAATAAAATTTAATGAAATTAAATAATATCATATTATAAAATAATGTATTAGTAATGTGTATTAAATAATATATTAATTAGAAGAAGTTAATTAAATAGGGGGCAAAAGTTGAACTATTACATAAAGTAATTGTACTCTATGCTTAAAATATTGTATTATGCGTCTCACACTTTGAATTAAATTACTATATTGTCATCCTTAAATATATTTATCATATAGTTGTTTGACTTGCGCGATGGACAGGTGTCACCGAGTCTCACTTAAAGAGTGCAATCTAACCCAATCTGACTTAAACATTAATTATATTTGGATATTATTACTATTATTATTATTATTATTATTATTATTATTATTATTATTATTATTATTATTATTATTATTATTATTATTATTATTATTATTATTATTATTATTATTATTGTTATTATTTGTTATTATTATTGTTCTTATTATTGTTGTTATTATTGTTGTTATTCTGTTGTTCTTATTGTTGTTATTATTGTTGTTCTTCTTGTTGTTCTTCTTTGTTGTTTTCTTGTTGTTCTTCTTGTTGTTCTTCTTGTTGTTCTTATTGTTGTTCTTCTTGTTGTTCTTATTGTTGTTATTCTTGTTCCTCTTATTGTTACTATTATTGTTCTATTATTGTTACTATTATTGTTACTATTCTTGTTACTCTTCTGTTCTTGTTCTTGTTCTTGTTCTTGTTCTTGTTATCTGTTATTGTTATTGTTATTGTTATTGTTATTTGTGTTATTGTTCTTGTTATTGTTATTGTTCTTGTTCTTGTTCTTGTTCTTGTTCTTGTTATTGTTCTTGTTCTGTTCTTGTTATTGTTCTTGTTCTTTTTCTTGTTCTTGTTCTTGTTTATTGTTTCTTGTTCTTGTTCTTGTTCTTGTTCTGTTCTTGTTCTTGTTCTTGTTCTTGGTTCTTGTTCTTGTTCTTGTTCTTGTTCTTGTTCTTGTTCTTTTGTTTTTTTCTGTTCTTGTTCTTGTTCTTGTTCTTGTTCTTGTTCTTGTTTTGTTTCTTGTTCTTGTTTCTTGTTCTTGTTCTTGTTCTTGTTCTTGTTCTTTGTTCTTGTTTCTTGTTCTTGTTCTCTGTTCTTTTTCTTGTTCTTGTTCTTGTTCTTGTTCTTGTTATCTTGTTCTTGTTCTTGTTCTTGTTCTTGTTCTTGTTCTTGTTCTTGTTCTTGTTCTTGTTCTTGTTTTGTTTTGTTCTTGTTCTTGTTCTTGTTCTCTTGTTCTTGTTCTTGTTCTTGTTCTTGTTCTTGTTCTTGTTCTTGTTCTTGTT